>OY728121.1:949129096-950379096 GCA_963277665.1 Viscum album | reverse complement strand
GTAGTAGGAACAATTCTCATAGAACATAATTATGTCACCAACACCTTGAACTATATGTGTGTCAGGTTCCATCGATGGAGGATTATTTCTTGCCATATCGTCCTCCCATCCTATTAACAAAAACATTCATTTAAGAATATATCAACATTGACAAAAAACATCATAGGACACATTACATAACATTAAAACATTTATGTATGAGGTATTAACAAAATCTATAAAAAACCATTTCCCCAAACCAACCCTCGAATACAAAACTGAGGCGATATTACTACCATTAACCCTCATAAATCATAGACATTTTTAACAAAGGTTAAAATAATATAATTTTATGTCTATAATTAGAAACCCAATTTTCACGTTAAAACAACCAATGAATTCAACATTTTTAATTTTTCAATTTCATTTTAGGTACCTTTTTCATTTAATAACACAAGATAGGAGAAAATTAAAATTTGAAAAGCATACCCAAAATCTATTTTTCTATGCATGCATAAAATGATTCATGTCACAATAATTCATGACTTCCAAAAATTATGAAAATTTGATCAAATACCATTCCATACTAGGCCACAAGTAAAATATTACAAAACTATATAACAATAATAACATATGAAAATAATTTTATCACCAAATGTGAAATAACATCCAACTATAATATACAACATATATAATAGAAATCCCACACTACTTGGTATTTAACCCATTATTGGGTTATCGACTCTCTTTCATGAGCTCAGGAAAAAGGGGCCACTCTTCTTTATCACTTATCTACCATTCACAAATAGTATAGAAAAATGAAATAAAATGAAATTTGGGTCTGATACCACTTTGTGACCACCAAACCAGGGTTCTATATAACGGTTCCCCAATCTAGTTAGTTACATGACATAAATCGTACCTCACCATTCTTCAGATTCTACACAATAGAATATAGAGTATAATAAAAAAAATTGATGATACTATTCCCTGTTTGTTAGATTAATTCAATAGCTGAAACTAAAAAACAAAAAAAATGATATATCCAATAAATTGAATCAAACTATAATCAATAAGTGACCAGTGTGTCTTGATGAAGAAAAAATGAAAACAATATAAAAAATAAAGAAGTAAATATATCTTGCCATTATTTGTGTCATGTATCAAATGGAAACCCCAAAAATAAATACACAGAAAACAAAAAGAGGTTACCAATAACATTTCTAATTCAATCATCCATTATCCATCCCATATCATCTAACTTAACTATCTATCTTACACTTATCATGTAATATAATCATGAAGTCTATTCAGGTACCAATTATGAATCCTGATTAGGGTATCAGTAAAACTCTTTAGGACACCACCAACATTTTCCAAAATAGTATGATGTCTTTAATAGGGTAAGTAGTTATAAAAATAACAGTGAAAAAAAAGTGTAATAGTTAACAAATTTCATCGTTATTTAATTAACAATATACTTTCACGGTTTCACGATGAAACTTGATCCATAATTACCAACTTCAGACCATGCCAGAGTCAGAACCATATCACATAGGGAATATCACAATTCATTCATATCATGGGAATTAATCTATCATTGAATGTCAATTTAATAATTATGACCCCTTGGAACCATAGTCCAATGCCAACATTTCGGGTCAAGAACCCAATGGATAGCTCCTAGTAGATATTTGAAGCAGCATTCCATGTCTCAAAGCCCATATTTCAATCAATCATATGTTGGAATTTGAAGCATCAATTTATTTCTGACACTCATTTTTCATATGTATACACTTATGTCTTGAATTCCATGTCCAAAACACCATGGTTCTTTGAAATATCAGTTTGTTCCCCACAACCCATTTATAAAAAAAATCAAACATTTCACAAATATCATGTTTAATATGGTTAATAATAATTAACCTTCTAAAAATCATTTCTCACCATTTTATACCCATTTCAATTATCAAAATAATCAATGTCAATCTATTTGATTTACATGGATGAATATGGAAAAATAATTATTAACACATTTATAAACCATTAATCATATTATTTGTCAACCCTTCAAGGATATTAAAAAGACCCCTTACTTCATATCAATCAATAAATTCTTCATTCAATAAACCAATAAATTCTAAAATACAATAATATAATTATTTACCAAAATACATTACTTGATCAATATCATAAATATAATTAACAATCAATTACAAAATCCATTAATTAATTAGATAAAAAATCAACTAATATAATTCAAGATGATATTGATTAATATGAAATAAAGAATTTATAATTTGATACAATTAATAGAAAAAAAAAATTTATGGTTTAATAATATACCTCCTACATCAAGATCATGGATTTAATCTTCCAAAAAACCAAAAAATTAATGAAAAAAAACTCAATTACACAATAATGAACGAGATATAGATCCAAAACCAAGATCCAATATTTAATGGATGAAGAAATATCAAAACCATAATCTCAATCCATCACTAATGTGTGAAAATTACCTTCAATATATGATATATGGATGAGAGTGATGAAGGAAACTAATTGGGACACGATCTTTTACTAGAAGAGGTGGTGAGCTATAAAACGGTTCATTGATTTGCTAGGAATGAAGTTAAGAATCCCATGGAATCCCTCCATGTGACTAAAATTTTGAGGAAATGGGATAGGGTTAATCATGGGTATTTTGGGATATAATATTTTGATTTATGATTTTTTAATTAATTTTAGGGGATTTATTTTTCCAAGTGCAATGTTTTATATACTAGGTGCACTGTTTTCCCTAACAGTGCACCTAATTGTGTTATTCCTCGTATGGGGGGCATAGAGTTACTAATAAGATGATCCATGGTTTTTAAAAATATGTTCCAACTTGTAATTCCCCTCATGATTGGGTTGTATTGTTTTCTATGGAATGGAGGAGAGTTTGGGAAAATCTTGTGCCAACCATGCACAACCCAAAAACATATAAAAAATATCATGTTTCACCTATAAATACCAAAAAGAAAACCCAAAAAGATATAATACTCCAAATAATTATTTAATTTTCATTTATCCACATCCTAGGATAGTATGGGAATATCTACACTATCTAAAACATTACACGTTTCAGCATGTAAGAAATTTAAAATTCAAAATCCGAAGAAAAATATGGTCATCATGGGACCTCGTGTAAGTGAAAATACCAAAAATCATGTAACCCAATAGAAACATCATATAATAATGTAAGACACGTATAATATACCTCTCCACACATGTAATAACCACAATCATCAAATCACTTTCATTGTAAGAACCCTGATCTTTTTTTAGGTATGTCTCATTTTTTCTGGTGTTTTTAAGGAAAAGAGTTGTTTCTAGAAATTTTTGAAGTACATTTCGTGCACTTTATGAGTACATGCCATGTGACATCCATGCACATGACTGTGTGTGGTGACCTGGGGGCCACCTAATGTAGGGACTAGTAATGGAAAGCACATGTTGTGTATTTATAAGTTACACATAGTGTACTTTTTTCATTAAACGTACAAGGGTCACGTTTGACAGATATAATGGGATTCTTATCGACCTAGTTCATCCGAGAGCATCCGTACGGCTATGATTCTTCTCCAAGCCCCTGATCGAGCATCTAATCGCCAAATCCAGCATTGTTTATTAACATGGAATTGTAGTGGTATGCTCTTCCTTCTTCTAGAGCTTCGTTTCCTGATTCCTCTTCTTTCTCATGTTATCTTTGGTTGACTGTTTTGAGCGTTTTTGTAGATATGAGGTGTTATTGGGTGATTCATGGATTTAGGTTAACTTATATTGATATCTCAAGGTGTAGGTAGTTGTTTTGTTCCTTTACATAGTAATCCTTTGAGTATTTTTTGCAATTGTGCCGAATACCCTTGAACGATGTATTGCATATTTACTATTTTAACTCTTTTATTGCCTTCTATTCATTAAATGATTGAGTAGAGGTCATATGAATGTGAATTTTGTTAATTTATATGCTATGGATATTTTTCCCATGTTTGATTGTTTATGAACATTTGGCCTAGCATTGCTTGTTAGGCTGCTGCTTTGTTTCCATGCCTAGTACTGTACAATGGAGTGATATCCTGTATTCTGACATGCTGTTATGTTGTAGACTGTTAACCAAGTAGTTCTTGAGGTTTACATTGGCTGATATGATTTCTTGTACTTGTTTACTTATAGAGGGATATGAGAACCTGGTGTAGGAGAACATAGGGAGAATGGACATAAGGGATTCTCCAGAGTGTTTTTTTACTACTATGTTACGAGACCATAGGGGTAATTGACATAAATGCTTCCCCATAGTGTATGTAGTTCCTCGATGCGAGCTGTATGGGGAATGTGATGTAAGCTCTTCTATAGATCGCCTTTAGTTAAGAAATGAGACTATAGGAGGAATTTACAGCTAGTTCTTCCTCAGATAGTCTATGATTAAGGTGAACTAGAAGGGTTAGACTGCGTGTACATTCCAAAGGGTCACTTGTACAAGTTTGGTTGAACCAAAGGGGTTAGGCTGTGAGTACATCCTAGAGGGTTAAAATTGTGTATATCAGCTTTCTTGTTCTTGTTTGGTTTAACTAGAGGGGTTTGGCTGTGAGTACTTATCAGAGGTTTACCTGCTTTGATTAGGTTTTTTATTTCTATATGATATTAAATGCTATTTTAACTGTATGAGTGGTTTTTGCTGAATACTAACTTGTTATTGATTCTTTTACTTATTGCTTGCCATATATATTCCCTGAATTTTAGGAATAGATCATTGGGTGGTTTCCTACTAGGATTTATTCTCACCCTATTTGGGTCATGCTTTTGGGCCCAAACAGATTATATTATTTCAGGTCTAGATAAGGGAAATTTCGATTCTTCTGTAGGTACTTGATTGATGTGGAGCTAGAGAGCATGTGACCATGATGAGGCTTTTGATTCTAAGGATTTGTTTACTTTTTTTTCTTGTACATTGGTTTAGTACCATATGCCAACATTGTGACATGTTTTGATGATTTCTTAGACATATGTATCATGAATCATATTTATAAAAATGTGTGATTCAGTTGTTTACTCTTTAGTCTTCCAATGTTTATTTTTGTATGGAGTATTACTGCTTCATCTATTATTGTCTGTTTTACATATGTTGTGTTAATCTACCAATGAGGTCATAGTTTCCCCACTATCACACCCAAGTCCCTTGATTCTAGTCGTTAGCCTCTGGCATTTGGGGAAATTCACTTGAGGCCATGTGACCAACCAGGTACGAAGTGACTCTGGTCGGCTTCCGGAACAGGGACATTACAAAGTGGTATCAGAGGAATTTATTTTCATCCAGACTTACTATTTTGAGCCTACATTCAAGGATATAATGGGATAGGTAATTAGTAATAATCTGTGCTCAGGAGTAGATAACTCATGTATAGGGAACTGCTAATTTACCTCGATTATTTCAATTTTTCTAATTTTTCAATTTTATAGTTGATTTGATTTCACCGTTGGATGACTCACAAGTTTTGTGCTATTATTTTTTATGCTATTGGGGTTCTATTTTTGTTGCAATGTGATGGTATGAGGGTTTTCCATCTCATTCATCATATAGGCAGTTACTAGAAATCTCATGTCATGCATTCTTGTCATGCCATTTAGGGTGTATTAGAAATTTCAAGTGGTTGAGATAGATTTTGTGCAAGATATTCATGTTGTTATGATAGATTCCTTGATAGAATACATGATATGTGATAATTTATTGTTTTGTGTAAGGTTTTGTTTGAATGAACATAAATATTTGGTTTATGATGTGTTATGGTCCATCATTGAACAGAATTTGGTGGATTGTTAATATGTTATGCTTGTATATGAAATGTATAAGACACCATGCTTTGATCCTCATAGAGTATGAGCCGTCACAGATCATAATTTTTCACTTTAATGTTCATTTTAGTGTTTTTTTGGGCTACTGGGTTGTTTGTGAGGCTTACTCTCTAGAAACACCTAGAATACTTGATGTGTAAATATGAATACACACCATGTGTCCTTCTTTTCAGGAAGGAACAACTTTTCTTGAATACACGTTGTGTAGTATCTCACCGTGTCACTCACTGTGTGGGCAAAGACACATGGTTTTGAAAATCTTTAGTAACACATGCCGTGTACCGAATGTACACACCTTGTTGAAGAACCTTATAATCGGCCGTGGGACTAACAACACAGGTCGATTTAGTTTTTATAATACACGTCGTGTCAACCTTGAACACACCGTGTAGTTTGACCCTGGTAGCCGGTCGCGTAACTAACAACACAGGTCAGTGAATATTGTCTAGTACAAGCCGTTTCTCGCACGAACTCGTTGTGTAGAGTCAGCAGTGTAACTAGGCATGTGACTAACAACACGGGCTGGTGAAGTTCTTCCTAGAACACGCCATGTGTGGTACAAACACACCTTGTAGTCTGGTCCTATGATAACCATGTGGCTTAGCCATGTACGAGACCCCAGGAAGGGGAATAATATTCAAGAACATGATGTGTGTTAGGAAAACACGTCGTGTGTTAGGGTGTTACATGACCTAGGTTGGTAATAGTACAGACCCTTGTGATGGCTTAAAGGAACACGAGGTGTAATGATAATACAAGCTATGTAACCATGTTTTAAAAAACATGAATGTTTTCTTTATAATGTTTCTTTCTTACTCTTATAGTTTTAGTCCTTGATAATATTTATGTAATGTGTGTGCTTGACCTTGCAGAGTCATGCCACCAAGACGTCCTCTGGTCAAATGACAGTTACATGGCAGTGATCAGACACTAGACATGGCTGAGTAGGGACTAACCACAGATCCCCTAGTTATACCAGTCTTGGCACCAGCCGTCATTCCAGATGTAGGTGCGGACACATAGTTCCGAGAGAGCATTATGAGGTTCATGCAGACATTTCGCGGTGTGCCGTAGCCTACCCCATCTATGGCAGAGTTGACAAATGTTTTCCAACAGCATCATCCTCCTACTTTCACAGGGGACAGAGGACCTTAGGATGCAGAGTCATGGTTAGAATCCATGCTTTCTATCTTTGAGCATCAGGATATGATTCCAAAGAGGAGGGTGAAGCTCACTACATATATACTTTAGGACACTACCAATAGATGGTGGGATTTGATCTCATAGGCGGGACACCAGCAGGTCATGGCATGGGACGAGTTTCAGCATTCCTTCTACGACTACTTCTATCTAGAAACTTTGAGGGCCGATCGAGGCCGAGAGTTCATGAGTCTAGATCAGGTTAATCATTCTATTATGGAGTACACCATTCACATCATAGTGCAACAATGCTTCACGCCCGTCCCAGGAGGTGATGGGTTATTCTTGGCAAGGAAGTTTCAGGATGGCCCTAGACATGTCATTCAATATCATGTGAATATATTCAGGATGACTTCCTTCACTTCTACAGTCATCTAGGTGCTGATCCAGGAGCGTTATATGAGGGATTATGGAGTTGTGAGAAAAGATGGCTCACCATTAGGGGTTATTATCCCTCTTACTAACAGTAGGAAGCACCACAAGGAGTCTTTTCTTGGTGATCCAAAGAGGTGAGACACTTTTTCAGATATCCATGAGGTGTGTTACGAGTGTGGGAAGAGTATGAATACTTGGGTATATTTTCCAATAGACCCAGTGGAGTGACGATATTACTGCAAGATGGTCCATCATCAGCACTTTTGTTAGATCTTCTCACTTGAAGTTGGTGACATGGGTACTTCTATGACTCCTTGTTCAAGAGAAATGACACTAGTTTCTCACCAGTCTGGGAACTGGAGTTATTCTGGCCGTTCAGGCCGAGGTGGAGGTCGTGACTATGGTAGTCAGTCACCAGCCGTTCAGCGATAGCAGGGTGGATCAGCTTATAGTGGTCAGGAAGGTCACAAGGCTACCATATAGGCCAGACATTTGTAGTGAAGCAGATCCAACATGAGAAGAACCCCAAACACTATACATTTGGAGGTACGATCTTAGTTGCCTCTGTTCTAGATTCTTCTGAATTTATACAGGTTCTTCCCATAGCTTTATATATGTTTTTGTTGTTGTTTTGGTGAAAATTGGGCTCTACATCTCTTCTTCTACTAATATCTTGACAATAGACAGTCTGTTGGGGACTACAAAATATAGTGTACGTTAGTCAAAAGTGATCCCTCTTGAGTTTTGTGGGTTTCACTTCTTATGGGACCTCTATATCTTAGAGATGACATGCTATAATGTCATTCTCATAATGGAATGGTTAGTTCCCTTTCAGGTAGTTGTTGATTATATCATCGTAGGGTGAGTTACATCTCACTATAGGGAAGATCATTCCTCCATAAGGGATAATGGTATGTCCAGGAAAGTAGATCAGGAACAGAGTATCATGGGATGAGAGGAGTTACAACCCAAATTGCTAGTCTATATCTGGATGATTAGGGGACTTCACAGATGTACATTCTTCCAGTGGTGGAATATTTCTAGGATGTCTTTCTAGTATGATTTTCTAGTTTTCCTCCAGAGAGAGACAAAGACTTTTCGATTGAGCATGTGAAAGGAGAAACATCGGTGTCTATTACTCCTTATATAAGGTCTACACCTGGGTTACAGGAGCTCATGAAGTACTTAGAGGAGTTGTAGATAAAAGTTTTCATCTGACCTAGTAATTCTCCTTGGGGTTCTCTTGTAATGTTTGAGAAGAAGGTAGATGGTACCCTCAAACTATGTGTGGACTATCGGATTATGAACCAATTGATTGTCAAAAACCAATATCCCTTGCCAATGATAGATTATATCTTTGATCAGCTTCAAGGAGCCTGTGTGTTATTGAAGATTGATTTGTGGTCTAGTTACCATCAGCTGCGTGTTAGACCATTTGATATACATCTTACAGCCATTCAAAGCATGTATGGACTATAAAAGTATGTGGTCATGCCGTTTGGTCTCACGAACACACCGACAGTTTTCATGGACCAGATGAACCGAGTGTTCCATCCATACATGAATTATTTTGTGGTAGACTCCATGGACAATATCATGGTGTACTCTCGCACTCGACACAACCATGCCACACATCTTGAGATCATTTTTAGTGCACTGAGAGAGAAGTCGTTATATGATAAAATCTCAAAATTCCAATTTTGGATGGACCTGATTCACTTCTTGGGTCATGTTATCGCAGAGATAGGAGTATAAGTAGACCCTGATAAATCGAGAGAAGTAGTTTCATGGGATCATACAATGAAATTTTTTTAGGTACATAGTTTTCTAGGGCCGAAAAAAACTACCGATGTTTCATACATGACTTTTTATGCTTAGAGACACCACTTACCGATCTGACTAAGAAGGGTGCAATGTCCTTATGGTCATATTATAGTGAGTCATCCTTTTAGGAGTTGAAAGGGAGGATTAATTTAGAACTGATACTAGTATTGATAGAACTGGGAAAGGGTAATACTGTTTACACTAATGATTCATGTATCAGGCTGGGAGCGGTACTTATGCAGGGAGAATGAGTCGTTGTATATAGGTCTCTGCAGCTGAGGCAACATGAGAGGAATTACCCGACACACAATCTCGAGTTGGTAACATTTTCTCATGCCTTACACTATTTGAGACATTATATAATGGGAGAAATTTATTTGGTTTTCACTGACCACAAAATCCTCAAGTACATATTCAATCAGCATGACCTAAATTTAAGACAAAAATGATGGATTGAGAACCTTCAGTACATTGAAATTGAGCTTGAAAATACACCTAGGAATGGCAAGGATGTAGATGATTCGTTGAGCAAGAGGAATCAAAAATAGGTAGTTCAGGTGGCCAGCGGTGATTGGAAGTTTATGGCTCTGTTCTCTGATATGCATTTGGAGGTTCACGATAGGTAGCGGTAGATGCTTGTATCTTCTATAGCAGTTACCTATACTCTACTTGATTGAGTGAGAATGAGGCAGCTATAAGATTCTGAAGGCCTAGTTCTATGGGAATGCGTGTCAGGGGAGAAACCTGTTCCTGGGTAGACCATAAGAGTGGATGAAATCATACATTTCTAGGGATGTGTATGGGTGTCAACAGACATACACGAGTAGTTGATGCGAGACTTTCGTTCCTCATTTTGGGCAGTTCATCATGGTGTCACCAAGATGTATCGTTATCTACACCGCCAGTATTGTCAGCCAGGTATGAATAGAGTTGTTTTTGGTTTCATTGTGAGGTTTTCCACCTATCAATAGGTGAAGGAAGAGAATCAGTGACTAGAAGGACTTTTATTCTAGTTACACATTTCTGAGAGGAAGTAGAATGATGTTGTGATGGATATTGTGACTGCATTGTCGAGGTCGCCATGAGGGAAGGATGCAGTGAGGGTTGTCATTGACAGACTCACGAAGGTTTCTAACTTCTTTCTGATCAGGGATACATTCAATGTTGATAATATGGTAAGGTTGTAAATTTGGGACATTGTAAATTTTCATGGGGTTTTGAACTCCATTGTTTCATATAGGGACACACAATTTAGATCTTGGGTCTGGCAGGGGATTTAGAAGGCTTTGGGTACAAAACTACTTTTTTGTACAACTAAACATCCCCAGACTGATTGCATGTCCGAGCGTACTGTTAAGGTGCTTGAGTACATTCTTCGAGCATGCATCCTATATTTTCAAGGTTTATGGGAGAAACATATACCTCTTGAGGTGTTTTCCTACAATAATAGCTTTCAAGAAACTATACTGATGGAACCTTATGAGGATTTGTATGATAGGCCAAGCCGATCACCCTTATGTTGCATGAAGGTAGGAGAGGCAACTATGCTTGGACCTTGTTTTTTCAGGAGACCACATAGAAGATAGATTTGATTCAGAAGAGGTTGACTACTACACAGTCTCGACAGAAGTCTTATGTTGATGAACGGAGATGACCTCTGGAGTTCAAGGCCAGAGATAAGCTTTTCCTATGTGTCACACTGAGGATGGGACATAAGAGGATTAGGAGATAGGGTATGTTTTCAACGAGGAACATCGGGCCATTTGAGGTGTTGGAGAGAGTTGGGACAGTTGCTTATCGGTTGCAGTTAACTCAGAGGTACCGGGATATGAACAATGATTTCCACGTTTCTCATCATCAGTGTTACTTCTCACACCGGTCTCATGTCTTTCAACCCGAGGAGGTTGAGTTATAGTTGGATAAATATTTTTAGGAGAACCCTATCCACATTGTTTATTGCAGTGAAAATGTTCTCCATGGCCAGTTTTTTTCTATTGTATGATTGCAATGGCAGCACGGGAAAGTACATAACGAGACTTTGGTGAGGGAGACCGATGTACGATCACAATTTCCAGAGCTATTCGAGGATTCTTCTTCTAGGAAATTTTAGGGAAATTCAAGGAAAAATTTCATTAAGGGGGAAGTTTGTAAGATCCCGAATTTTCTTTTCTGGTATGTATTCATTTTTTTTGTTTTTTATGGAAAATAGGTTTTTCTCGAACATGTTGAAGTACATGCCGTGTACATTGTGAGTACAATCCATGTAACAGCCATGCACATGGCTGCGTGTGGTCACCTAGAGGCCACCTAAAGAGGGGCTCGGTAAAGGCAAGTACACGTCGTGTACATATAAATTTAACGCCATTTAATTTTTTTATTAAATGTACTAGGGTCACGTATGATGGATAGAAAGTGCATCTTCTCGACCTAGTTCATCCGAGAGTATTCGTACGACCGTGAATCTTCTCCGAGACCCCAATGGATCATATGTTCTCTGAATCGACTTCCTTCAATTGCATTGGAATCTCACTGGTAAGCTATTCATTCTTCAATAGCTTTATTTCATGATTCCTATTCTTTATCAAGTTATATTCAGTTGAACGTTTTGAGTGTTTTGGTAGATCTACTGTGATCATGGGAAATTCAAGGCTTGAGGTTCACCAATATCGAACTCTCAGGGCCAATGTAGGTGGTTTGTGCCTTTCTGTAGTTATTCTTTTTGTATTGTGTGCAATTTTTCCTAATACCCTTTAACATGTTATAGTTTATTTACTGTTTCAACCCTATTATTTCCTACTATGCTTTATATGCTTGAGTAGAGGTCATAGGAATTTGAATTTGGTTAATTATTATGAAATGGATGTTTTTCCAATGTTTTCATGTTTATGATCATTTGGTTTAGCTTTTCCTATTAGGTTGCTGCTTTGTTTCCATGCCATGTACTATAAAATGTAGCTATATCTGGTATTCTGCAATGCTATTATGATGTATCCTATTAGATAAGTAGTTCTTGAGGTTTACATTGACTGATATTATTTTCTATACATGTTGACCTACACAGGGATGTGAGATCTTTGTGTAGTAGATAGAAGGACCATGCCTTAAAACATTACATAATCATGAATTAAATGAAAAATTCACATAGAGGATCTTTTCAGGTTTTGAGTTTTAGAAAATTAGGACATAACTATTACATCTCAAAAGAATACAAAGTAGACACTCCTAGTAAGTTTCTATAAAATAAAAAATCTTAAAAATAAACATGTCTAGTTCCATGTTTTAGATAACATGTCATTCCTTGATCTCATCAATGAACCTATTCATCTTTATGTCCTGTGGAAAACATTTCAAAAACATGGGATGAGCATAAAAATCCCTGTAAAGGATACACAAAGAAGGAAAACTGTTAGTTTTTCCAAAACAACAAGTTAACCATGAATACTTTATCATAGTAATAATTTTCAACTTTATGAAGTAGTAAATACTCTTAACTGAATAAAAGATCACTACTTACCATTTCTAACCAAATTATTACCATAAAACCCAAATAAAGAACACATAACATATAAAGGAACCTTGGGACATAAACATACTTAAATAGAATAACCATACGGTCAACTTCCACACATATCACTACATGGAATAGCCATACGGCTGACTTCCATACCCAATTAATTAGAGGTTATAACGTAACCACCCATCCTCGTATTCTCGGCACCACCCGTCATATGGTTTATCACGTAACCACCTCTCAAATTTCCAAGTACCATCACAAAATCATAATACATAAAACTAATATAATGGAAAGAAAACACTTCCACATTTCAGTCACAATATATCACATAAACATATTGACATACCAATCCATTATCAAAAAGCTTTTCAATACCAAAATACATAAAAGTGAATATGGTATTTTATTTCATTTAAAAGCATTACGGATTTTCAAAGAAGCCAAAGGTCAAATAGTACTCATGGCGGTGGAAAGGGTCGTTGTCACCACGTACGATAAAAGAAACATTCTTTTTTTCGTTTAGTAAAAAGATTCGTAGTAATAGATTCCCTTTGAATGAAAAGTCAATGGTGTTTATACAACAAATAAAATAATTTTGTGTATAAAGAAAAATATGCCTCAATGAAAGGAGATTGAGACGAAGTCCCTTACAAAGTCAGTATCCTTTGATTAAGGATAAATCAATTACATAATCATGTGTGACAAATATAAATACACCCAATATAAGAGGAAATTAAGTGTAAAACAATAAAAAGTCATAAACACATATTAATTGCACGACATAATCAATAGGAAGAGGATTAACCCAATGAATTGAAATTATGTTAAGAAGATTCCTTACAGAAATTCGACAACCTAACAACGTCACTTTAAAATTCAGAAAATGATTCGATGAGAGAGAAAATGGTATCTCATCACTTGGACATAAAATTTTCATCAATAAGGATATAGAAGAAGATATCCCAACATCATAATATGTAAATTAAAAGACATAACAAAATAATCCTATTTTAAAAAGAGGTGGGTGAAAGGTTCCCTTACCGATTTGGCTAACTTTCGAAACGCACACCCCATGAAAGAAGGGTCATACAATGAAGATCTAAATTACCATAAATTAAATTATATTACACAAATAATAAAATCATGGGATGTACATAAACCACACAAAAGGAAATAGTGGAAAATGTATCATGAATCTCGTGAGAACAAAATGTGAGATAAAAATCCCTTACGAAAACCCGGCAACCTAATGACGCCACATAAAACATACAAAAATGGATTTATGAGATAAAATAGGGTCCCTCATAATATTAACATAAAAATTACAGTATTAGGAATACTAAATAACATACCCAAACATAAGAAATATCAGCTTAAAAGAAATGACATAAAAGAGAGTACTTAAAAAGAAAGAGAGAGGCATGATCCCTTACGTCAAGTCCGACTTGCATTGTTCATTTCTTTATATTCCTGAATAATAAACATTGTTCAATTTATAATTTCTTAAGTACCTACTTTAAAGATTATTATTCAGTTTATATCACATATAATAATGTTATAACAATTAGTTAATAATGTGAGTTCATATCAGACATTTTTGTCGATGTTCTGTACATGAGTCAAAATTGAACTCTTTGGAAAAGCATTTTCCATGTAGTTATAGGTACATCATATCCATAATAGTATTAATTATTTAAATATCATATATATCCAGTATATATTCATTTTATACTATTCCATAACTTTTGGAGTTAAAAATGAAATGCACCGTTCATGGAGATGGTAGGTCGTACGTACGCATGAACGCTACTTTCATTTCATTATCATATTAATCGAATTAAAACAAAATGATAGATATATATATTATTATTCCAGAATGATATCAATAATTTAGATGTAATATATGACATATATATCCATTATATATATATACTTATAATAGTACATAACATTTGTAGGTAAGAAATGAAAAGTACTGTTCATGGAGACTGTAAGCCGTATGTGCGCATGAACGCTACTTTCATTTCTATTTCATAATTTAATGGAATTAAAAAATAATGATACATATTTATATTATAATTACAGTATTATATAATATATAACATCATTAAATAAATACTTTATACATCTTACATATGGTATTAAGGATTCAAATCTCTTTGAGGGGGTGGTTGTCCGCACTTCTTAAAATGAAATTATTGTGTTTACCCATTATGGAAACCATAAAGGTATGAAATAAATAAAAAATACAGAAGTATAAGGTACAAATAAACATAATTTAAATATCATATATAAATACAGTGACATCTTAATGGCCACCATTATAGTTTTTAAAATAATATTGAACAATCATCATTTTGTGAGGCAGTAATTCACCACCCACAAAAACAGTATGTTCTTTAACCATTATATGGGGGTGTGTATGAGTGTAGATTGTACCCTCATAATAGAAATGTCCTAGTATATTTAATATACTATTGTTTTAAAAATATAAAATAATAAAAATAGTTTAGGGGGTTGGATAAACAAAATAAAACAAAAGAACATAAGAGAAGACATTACCTTCAAATCAGATAATTCTTTTTTATTTGATATCAAAGGCTTCCTTGGAAAGACTTCAGCCCAATTTGATTATTATAGGTGTAAGAGAGGGATGTGGAGAGACAATATGAGTAGAGTTAGGTCGAGTCAAAGGCTTGAGAGGTTTGAGTAAGGGGGTAGAGGTGGGGGCCTTTTATAAGAGGGAGGAGGGGCACTCTTGGAATGTCATGAAAAGTTACTTTATTATAAAATGATTTTCGAATATTAAAGGTCCCAAAATTATATATTTCTAGGAAAAGGTGATAAGGGTTCGAAATAAACCCATCAAATAGGTTTTTGACAAGTGTATGTCTTAGATTTTACATTATCATTTCCTTTTATTTAAATTGTTCATTAATGAGGTAATCACTGCATCATCACGGTGTCATAAATAAATTAATTTATATAATCTCTAAAAATTATAAAAAAACTACATTGATGTAGGAAATATTTTTATATTTCCAATGAATATTTATAGAATAAAATATGACTTGTATAACCCCATGTATAAATTGTTTTAGTAAAACAATACATGTTTGTGAAAATTTTATTTTAACTTTAAATAAAAAGTTATTAATGTACCTTTTTAACCAAGTGGCTCCATGGGGTCCCCATGTTGACCCATGGATTTTCATGGTCGTACATGACTCATAAAATAAGGTTAGGACATGTTTCAATGTCATTTAATATTATTACAACATTATCGTTACCTTAAATTACACTAATTACCTTTAATCACTATTAGTAAAACAAAAAAGTTACTATTCACCAAAAAATTATTTTAATCCAATTGAACCAAATTTAGTATCCTAATGAAAAACTTGTATGTAGGATTTTAGAAAATCAAATCCCAGAAGTGGTAATATTTCATTTAAACGAAAAATCAGTTTTTTAACTACCACTTAGTGGTTTCACTATTCATCAAAAATTGATGTTTTTTAGAAAAATACCAAAAATTCATCATAAGGTATATTCGATATTCCGAATTAAAAAATGATGAATATTTTATAAAATTAAAAACATATAACTTTCATTAATTAGTTTAATAATTAATTCCCATTGTCAAAACAAATAGCGTGTTTTTTAAGATACAATATCTATTAAAATATTGACACTAGTTTAAGTCCAATTTCAATGTGAAATTAATTTCAATGGCCACCATTGGATTAAATGGTAAAAATAAATTCTAATTTAACTTTAAAACAAATTCAAAATATTATCTAATCATATAAATAAATTAGATTAAAAATAGGTTTTGAATTAAATACAACATTTTTTACTTATTCATTAAAAATGAACTTTATCAAAACAATAAAAAAAACATACACAATGTAAATTTTGATGTCCCGATTATAAATAAGGATTTTATTTGATCCAATATAACCTATAAAATTTTCAAATAGTGGATTTAAAAAGGGTTCTCCATCAAAATGCAGTTAAATGACTATTTAAAGAATAATAGAATATTTACGCTTAAAATTGGATTCATTCCCATTTTAAGCCTCTAACATTTATTGGATAAAAGGAAAAAAAGTTTACAAACATATATAATCCTTTTTTAGTTAGTTATTTTCATTCCCTCCATTACAACATCTATTCATTAACTACCATTTAAAATAATATTATTTTATTATTAGAGTGAAACGGATGATTTCCAAGAAACTTGCTGTTGCGTATTGGGTACGCCATCAAGCATAGAGTTCTCTTTAAATTAATATTAAAATTTTATTCAAAAATATGGATAAATATGAAAATTTCATATTATTTATTTACCTGGGGTTTTACATCCTTCCCCCCTTTTGGGAATTGTGTCCTCAGAATTTTAAAATTGGGCTTGGAAACTTCATTGAATGCCCCACATCGGAAAAGGAGTAAATTAAACTATCACTTTAAAATAAAGAAAGAAAAGTACCAAGGTCACCTGAGACAACATGTACTATTATTTCATGAAAACATGGATATGGAATAAACAAAGGGTTAGGTTCTCATGGAGAGTGATAGAAACATGTTTAGGGGAAAGTTAACCACCAGAAAATCACAAACTTGTGATGGGTTAAACGACATTGGATTCCCCAGTAGGAAAAGTTAACAGACAACATTATAGTTTTAAGTTACTTTCCAATGAATAATTTATTTATGAGATTAACTAAATCACAAGGAAACATACTTTCTTGTTGTTTAGACATTCATCTCCGTCTATATTTCTTACAAAAACTCATTTTTTCCTCCAAAATACGAGTATTTAGGATGACTTGTTCACATTAAGAGTGTTATAATCAACTTCTAGAGAATCACCTAATCCACATAAAAGAACGATATATTTCCCATGTCTTTAGACCTTAACCAAAACCAAAATTGATAGAACAAGATCAAATAATCCACAAAAGGATAATCCTTTATAAAAAGAAAATATATTCTTAATTTCCAAAATTTGTCCAAAAAAACAAAATGTTCAAAGAAGACCATTCGATATGAAATTTGTCCATAAAATTCATCAAATTAATCCAAACTAAGATTGAAACCCAAATATTTCAAGTACTTAATCAAACAGTCTTCCACGGTACAAATTAACATCTATCTCCAAATAACAGCAGTGGCTCTTAACGTCTCTTATTGAATAGTAATTTACCTAATCATATATCCTCTATGATAGGTCAATATTTTCCCAGACAACCCAAAATCAAATTATTCTTGATTCATAAAATTATATAACTAAAAAAAATTTCATACTAACCAGGGACTTCACATAGTCTAGTGGTAGGTGATAAATAAAAGTCAAACTTTGGTTGTGAGTTCGATTCCCACAGCTTTGTAGGACGTGACAGGTTGTCACATGGTCTGCGTGTTGTCCTTTTTTCCAAAACTATTATATTCTCAAAACATTCCCCAAAAAGAGATAAAATCATCAAAAAAAACTATAACATATTTTGACCTCAATTTTATCTCATGCCTTTCATTTTCCATCATAACATATAGTAACCCATAATTACCTCAAAATTAATGATCATATAAACCCTAAGGGTTACATTTATAATTATTAAATGAACTTCCACATCGAGTTAGTCATCTCGTACATGATGCATTAGACAACTCACCAAGGTTCAAGTGGTTAATCATGCCTGCTGATAGTTGGTTTCAAATAACCATGAGATTTCACATTGAATCGCCCATTTCATCTAGTCTATTTATTAGAGAACCACCATAGTTCCCTTCAATCCCATTGTCACTATGGTTCCTGCTAGATTCATCCATTTACTAAACAAAAATGGCCAGTGTGAGTATATCATTAGAATCATCACATAACACTAAGATATAATTATTCACGTTATCTTAAACTCATTAACTTTAACTAATACTATGAACCTTTCTGAAATCTTAACCATTATGGTAATGTCACTTTTTCTTAAAAGATACCCTAACCTCTAATGTTATCTAAACTGACCTCTGATACCAACTATAAGGAACCGACCTTAAAACATTACATAATCATGAATTAAATGAATTATTCACATATAGGAACTTTTCAGGTTTAGAGTTGTAGAGAATTATTACATAACTATTACATCTCAAAAAATTACAAAGTAGACACTTCTACTATGCTTCCATAAAATAAAAACTCTTAAAATGAAACATATCTAGTTCCATGTTTTAGATAGAATATCTTTCCTTGATCCCATCTATGACCCTATTCATCTTTAAGTCCTGTGGAAAACATTTCAAAAACATGGGATGAGCGTAAAAATCCCAGTAAAGGATATACAAAGAAGGAAAACTATTAGTTTTTCCAAAACAACAAGTAAACCATGAATACTTTATCTATGTAATACTTTTCACCTTTATTAAGTAGTAAATAATCTTCACTGAATAAAAGATCACTACTTACCCTTTGTAATACAAAGATTACAATAAAATCCAAATAAAGAACCCATAACATATAAAGGTATATTGGGACATAAACATACATAAATTGAATAACCATTCGGTTGACTTCCACACATATCACTACATGGAATAGCCATACGACCAACATCCATACCCAATGCATTTGAGGTTATAACGTAACCACCCATACTGGTATTCATGGCACCACTAGTCATATGTTTTATCACGTAACCACACGTCAAATGTCCAAGTACCATTAAAAAATCATAATAAATATAACTAATATAATGGAAAGAAAACATTTCCACATTTCAATCACAATATATCACTTAAATATATTGACATAACAAATCCATTATCAAAACCATTTTCAATACCAAAATACATTAAAGATTATATGTTATTTAATTTTTTTTAAAAACATTACGACTTGTTAAGGAAGTCAAAGGTCAAATAGTACTCACGGCGGCAGAAAAGGTCGTTGTCACCACACACGTAAAAAGAAACATTCCTTTTTGTCATTTAGTGAAATGAGTCATTGAAAAAGATTCTATTATAATGAAAATTAAAAGGTTTTTATATATCATATTAAATAATGTTGTGTATAAAGAAAAATAGGCCTTAATGAAAGGAGATTGAGACGAAGTCCCTTACAATGTCAGTATCCTTAGATTAAGGATAAATCAATTACATAATTATGTTTGAAAAATATAAATACACCCAATATAAGAATATATTAAGTGAAAAGAAATCATAATTCATCCACAAATATTCGTAGTACGACATAATCAAGAGGAAGAGGTTTAACCCCATGAATTGAAATTAGGTTATGAAGTTCCCTTACAGAAATTCAACAGCCTAACGATATCACTTTAAAATTCAGAAAACGAGTCGATAAGAGAGAAAATGGTATATAATCACTTGGACCTAAAATTTACATCAATAATGATATATAAGAACATATCCCAACATAATGATATGTAAATTAAAATAATTTTCAAAAGAAATCTATTTTAAAAAGAGGAGGCTGAATGGTTCCCTTACCCATTTGGGTAACTATTGAAACGTACAACCCATGAAAGAAGGGTAATATAATGAAGATGTAAATACCCATAAATTAATGTATATTACAAAAAGAATAAAATCATGGGAAGTACATACACTACACAAAATGAAATAGTGTCAAATTTAGCATGAATCTTGCCGGATGAAAAAGGGAGATAAAAAATCACTTATGAAAACTCGGCAGCCTAACGACGCCACTTAAAACATTCAAAAATGTATTTGTGAGATAAAATAGGTTCTCTAAAAATATTATCATAAATAGTACAATATTAGTAATATTAAAGAACATACCCAAACATAATAAAGATGAGCTTAAAAGAAATGACATAAAAGAGAGTACTTAAAAAGAAAGAGATGGGTAAGATCCCTTACCTCAAGTCCGACTTGTCTTGTTCGTTTATTTATATTCCTTAATAATAAAATTTTTTCATTTTTTAATTGATTAAGGACCTCATTTAAATATTATTATTCAGTTCATATCACATATTATAATTTTATAATAATTGTTCAATAATGTGAGTTCATACCAGACGTTTTTGATGATGTTCGGTACATGAGTCAAAATTGAACTTGTTGGAAAATAATTTTTCATGTATTTATATGTAAATCTTCTCCATAATAGTACAAATGATTTATATATCATTTATATCCAGTATATATTCATTTTATACTATTTCATCACATTTGGAGATAAAAAATGAAATGCACCGTTCATGGAGACGGTAGGCCGTACATACGCATGAACTCTACTTTCATTTCATTGTCTAATTAATGGAATTAAAACTAAATGAGAGATAAAATATATTATAATTACAGAATAATATCTATCATTTAGATGTAATATATGACATATATATCCATTATATATATGTACTTATAATAGTACATAACATTTGGAGGTAAGAAATGAAATGTACAGTTCATGGAGATGGTAAGCCGTACGTTCCCATGAACGCTACTTTCATTTTTATTTCTTACTTTATTAGAATGGAAAATTAATGATACATAGGTATATTATAATTACAGAATAATATAATATATAAAATCATTAAATACATCCTGTATACATCCCACATATGGTATTAACGATTCAAATCACTTTGAGGGGGCGGTAGTCCGCACATCTAAAATGAAATTATCGCGCTTACCCATTATGGAAACCATAAAGGATTGGAATAAATGAAAAATACAGAAGAATAATTAATACATAAACATAATGTATATATCATATATAAATACAGTGATATCATAATGGCCACCATGAGAGGTGTTAAAAGAATATTTAACAATCATCGTTTCGTGAGGCAGTAATTCGCCACCCACAAAAACAGTATGTTCTTTAACCATTAGATGGAGGTGTGTATGAGTGTATCTAGAATCCTACTCATAAAAAAATCCTATTATATTTTATATACTGGTGTTTTTACAAAATAAATGAATAAAAATAGTTTAGGGGGTTGGATAATCAAAATAAAACAAAAGAACATAATAGATGACATTACCTTCAAATAGGATAACACTATTTATTTGAGCTCGATGGCTTCCTTGGAAAGACTTATTCCCAAAGTGAGGCTTCTAGGAGTAACATAAGGATGTGGAGAGACTAAAAGAGTAGATTTTGGTCGATCCAAAGGCTTTATAGGTGTGGGTAAGGGGGTAGAGATGTGGGCCTTTTATAAGAGGGAGGAGGGGCACTCTTCAAATATCATGAAAAGGTACATTATTATAATATGATTTTCGGATATTAAATGTCCCAAAATTATATATTTAGAGGATAAGGTGTTAAGGGTTCTAAATACACCCATACAATATGTTTTTGACAAGTTTATGGCTTAGCGTTTATATTATCTTTTCATTTTACTTAAATCATTCATTAATGAGGTAATCACTGCATCATAATGGTGTCATAAATAAATTAATTTATTTAATGTCTAAAAATTAAAAAAAAATACTATGATGTATGAAATATTTTTATCTTTAAAATGAATATTTATAGTCAAAAATATGTATTGTATAACCCCATGTGAAAATTGTTTTAGTAAAACAATACATGTTTGTGACATTTTTATTTTAACTTTAAATAAAAATTATTAATGTCATTTTCTTACCCAAGTAGCTCCATGGGGTCCACAAGTTGACCCATGGATTGTCTGGGTCGCCCATGACTCATCCAATAATGTTAGGACATGTGCCAAGGTCATTTCATATTATTATAACATTATCTTTACCTTAAATTACACTAATTACCTTCAATCGCGATTAATAAAACATAGAAGTTACTATTCACCAAAAAAAATTAATCCTATTGAACCACATTTTACATATTAATGACAACCATGTATGTCGAATTTTTTAAAATCAAATCACTGATGTTGTACAGTTTCATTTAAACGAAAAATTAGTTTTTTAACTACCAGTTAGTGGTTTCACTATTAATCAAATATTGATGTTTTTCATAAAAATAACAAAAAGACTCCATAAGATATATTTGATGTTCCGAATACAAAAATGATGTCTATTTTAAAAAATTAAAAACATATATGTTGCATTAATTAATTTAATAATTAATTCCCGCTATCAAAACATATAGCGTGTTTTTAAGAAACAATAACTATTAAAAGATTGACACTAGTTTAAGTCCAATTTCAATGTGAAATTAATTCCAATGACCACCATTGTATTAAATGATAAAAATATATTCTAATTGAACATTAAAACTAATTCAAAATATGATATAATCATATAAATAAATTATATTAAAAAAGAGGTTTTGAATTAAAATACAACATTTTTCACTTATTCATTTAAAATGAACTTTATCGAAAAAATAACAAAAACATACACAAAGTAAATTTTGATATCCCGATTATAAAGAAGGATTTTATTTGGTCCAATATAACATATAAAAATTTCAAAAAGTGTATTTAAAAAGGGTTCGTCATCAAAAGGCATTTAATCGGCCTTTTATAGAATATTAGAATATTTACGTTTAAAATCGGATTCATTGGTATTTTAAGCCTCTAAAATTTATTGGATAAAAGTAAAAATATTTGAGAAACATATATAATTATTTTTTAGTTTGTTCTTTTCATTCCCTCCATTCCAACGGTTAGGAGTTAACTACCATTTAATATAATATTTAATTATTATTAGAGTGCAACATAAGATTTCCAAGAAACACATTATTGCGTATTAGGTACGCCATCGAGCATAACATTTCCTTTAGAATAATATTAACATTTTATTCAATAAAATGGATAAATATAAAAATGTCATATTCTTCCTTTACCTGGGGTTTTACAGTAGACCATATGATGAATGGACATAAGGGCTTCTCCAAAGTGTCTATTTACTATTACGATGAGAGACTATATGGGGAATTGATGTAACTGCTTCCCCACAGTGTATATAGTTACTCGACGTGGTCCACAAGGGGAATGTGATATATATGCTTCCCCAGAGCTTCTTTAGTTTCGATACGAGACTATAGTTGGAATTAATGGAGAATTACTTCTCAGAGAATATATTCATAAGCTGAACCAGAGGGATTATACTGTGTGTACTTCCCAGAGGGTCTCTTTTAATTGTTTGATTGATACAGAGGGGTTAAGTTGTTTGTACATCCTAGAGGGTTACTGTTGTGTTTAGCTGTTTGCTTGTTCTTGATTGGTTGATCCATGGGGTTAGGCTGTGAGTACATCCATGTGGGTTACCTTCTTTGATTATCTATTTTCTTTCTATGTGATATTGAATAAAATTTGAACTGTCGGAATGGTTGATGTTGAGTAATTCATTGTTATTGCTTCTTTTACTTATTTTCTACCCTATATATTCACCGACTATTAGGAACAGATCTTTGGGTGGTTTTCTACTAAGATTTAGTCTCACACCCTGTTTGGGTCATGCTTTTGGGCCCAAAAAGATTATATTGTTGCAGGTCTAGATAAGCTCAATCACCCTTCTACATCATGTACTTGATTGTTGTGGAGCTGGAGAACATGGGACAAAGCTGAGCCTTGCAATACTGAGGAGTTGTTTACTTTTTTTCTTGTAAATTGGTTTAGTATTGTATTCTAGCATTATGACTTGTTTGGCTTCATTTCATGACATATGTATCATGAATCATATTTATTCATATGTGAGCTTCAGTATTCTGCTGTTTGTTATTGTATGGATTATTACTGCTTCTGCTATTTCAATCTATTTTACTTCTGTTGTGTTACTCTGCCAATGAGGGAATAGATTCCGCACTATCACACCCAAGGTCCTTGCTAATAGTTAGAAGCCTCTAGAGTTTATGGGAATGTGCTTGAGGCCATGTGACCAACCGGGTATGGGGTGCCTCATGTTGGCTTCCAGAACCATTATGTCACATTCAACATCATCACATTGTCATTATTGTAATTTCCTACAGACAACAGAACCATCCTCTTATGATCTGTTTCCTCCACTATGTCGTTCAGATCCCACTGGTCACCATCATTCCATAAGAAACACATTGAACCATGATTGATTGAACAAGACAATGTCTCCTTGTATCAGATATCTGAAATTGACCCAGTGAAACTATGTTCAAATCATCACCAAGAAGAAATGTGCATGTCATCACCACAAATCACTTCAGAACGTCTTCAAAATATTAGTAACCCAAACTAGCTAACAATGTCATCGACTACCATCACCGAAAACCAAACAAAATTAAAAAATGGGATACAAATAAACATCCAGGATGAATAACCTAGGCCATATTGACGAATCACTAAATAATCATAATGAAAAAAATTCCATCAGAACCCCTTAGGAAGGACTAAATACTACATTGGTTGTGACACATTATACACCAGAAAAAGTTGAACCATCACATTCCAAAAAATAATATTATACATCCATAGAACACTATCTAGGATAACTGGTATGAAAGGATGGTATGATAGTGATTGAAGAATGAAATCATCTTAATGGTGATCCATTCCCTTCTTGAGATTAACAACTCCATTATTATATCCTCCACTATGAAAACTAGACCCACATAGCATTATTCCTAACATCATTCCTCAAGACTCCTCACCATCAAAATCAAGCATAAAGATCCTCATGTTGGAACAAAGATGAAATCTGTAATTAAAGGATTGCTGAAAAGTGCATAGGAGGTTAGAGAAGTCTTTAGCTACAATGATTGATGCCCTAAAGGAGAAAAACCAATCTAGAGAGGAAGACAAATCTTGTTTGGGAGAAAATGAGAAACATCAATGAAAGGAGATTGAGTGGAGGCAAGAAGCAAGATGAGATGTATATGGGGAGACAATACTAGATGGACCCACAATGAACATCCCCACTCTGATCATCCACTATGGAGTAACCCTTTAATAAGAGTGAAAAATTGGGATATGAAGCTCCCCAAATAAGATATACCAAAAAAATGATTACTTGGAAAATGATTATGATAGATCACCATAAATGTTCAGGATCATATATAATTAGGGTGTGTAAATGACTTCAAGGAGACAAATTTTTGAGTGGTTTTAATGGAAATTTAAAAATATATTATAGTGTTTATAGGTTAAAATTGATCCCACGTTTATACGTGATGATGAGGGACTTTTCAATGGAAAACAATATCAACTAAGGGGTAAGAATAGAATGGAATGAAATTTAAGTTAGTTGAGAGAGGAAAAGGTGGTAAGATTTTTATTTGTGAATTTAATAACTATAAAATGGTTTCATTATGTTATAAAGGTAATATTAATTTTGGAGTGTTTGAGCAAACACAAACTAATCATTCAAACACTTATCTATATTAATATAAAACTAATAATGTTAAATATTTTATTACTATATATATAAGTAGAATGATAATAAAAAAAATAAAAAAGTTTATTCCAAAATTAGGAATCACTTACCTAAAATCATTTCATACATATTAACAAAATGAATTACAAATAAAAGCTCAAAACACCCGTAAATTTTATGTTGTTAAATTTTTTTAAGACATTAAATATATGTACAATATAATTTTTCATAGTTTTTTATTTTAATGGTATAAATATATTTATTAATATCAAAATGAATTTTTTTATCATTAATAGATTACAAAAATATAATTTCATCATAAAGTTAATTAATTAAATGAGACAAATGATAACATTATTTTAATTCTAATAAAATGTTCCCTAAGACCAAAATATAAATTTTTTTATAAGATCAATTTACTATGATTAATTTCATGATTATAGACTTAAATTTTATTTTATCAATTAAAAAATATTTTTACATACACATATAACTATAATGTGATCAAATTCATTGTTTATTGATAAAATGTTCTTCATTCGTTACTCACATGAAAATCAATTATTTTAGAAAAATTAAAAAAACATTATTATGATAATGTAATGGTGATAAAGTAAAAAATAATATTATGATTGTTATATTCACTTCCAAAAATTTATAAATATAAAATTAAAATTTCCTAATACAATATCATGAGATACAACTTTTTATAGTGAATAATTGTTTGATATATTTAATATTATTATAAAATATGAAATAGCAATTGATATGTAATAATTTTAAAATATCCATCTGTTATAATATATTTTAAGCATGAGAATATATTATTAGTAGTTTCATAATTGTACTTATTTTTTTTATTTTTTTGATCAATATTATTTTTGTTTTGGTCTTTTGTATATATATATATATGTTTCAAAATTATATTAATATATTTCATACATTATAATTCTAAAACACACATATGAAACTCAATATTGTTTTATATTTTAGTCTTTCGAATGTATCAAACAAAAAAACCATGATTTTAGTTATGGTGAAAAACTTTGGTCATAAAAAATATGGTGTATGGAAAAATTATAGTATATTCTAAAAAAATATCAAGTTTCATCAAAATATGTTTACATGCATGAAAATCCATTCAAAAGACCACCGAAACATTTATTGGGGAAAATTTCAATTGTATTTATAAAAATTAATTTAAATGTATAAATTTATAAAACTATAATGGAAGAAAATTAATGGAAATGAACAACTGGAAATTGTAATGTAAAGATAAAGGAAAATAATTATCATAATGATATCAAATTTTTTACATGTAAACCATTACAGAAATGATTACAACAAAACCTTTTTAATATTTGACTTATTCTTAAAATGGATATAAAACCCAATTAATATTATTTTATAAAAAAATTACATAGGGGTAAAAAATATTTAAAAATTAATTGAAGATATTAAATATATTCTTGAAATTTTTTTAAATAAAATATTGAAATGGATTAAATATATTCACAACTGAATTGAAAAACATCGTCAAATTGCTAGAAACAATTACATTAGATTAATGAGTAGCCGAAGAAAGGAAAATTAATGGAAAACATTTAATTTTAAGAAATAACCCATGGTAAATAAAATATATAGGGTTTAAAATTTAAATATCATATAATTACCTCAATTGAAACATGAATAAAAATGATCTTGAATAATGATAACACTGTGATATAAACCATTACCTCAGGTCAAACTAGCTTCGTAAGTGATTTTAACCTCCCATATAATATATAAAAACATATTTTCATTATAATTCAGAATCATATTCATATATAATTCTATACATGCATTTATTTTAATATATAATCAACATTTCATTAACAATCTTTCATTATCATGTACATTTGGGTTCTAGAATCTTCATTTTTCATGTATGTTTTGAATTTAATATTATAATTCATACATAATGATAATGATTACATTATATAAATAATGTTAATAATAAAATAAATATATTTTATATCCACTTTAAACATATTTTTAATCACCCATGAAAGGAATACATGAAAAATAAATCACATCGGTTTGTGGAGGTATTAGTGTATAGGAATGAAAAAGTGATGCCATTAATTTTTTAACAGGTGGAAGGGAAAAAATTAATATGATATATATATTAATTAGATAATAGTTATTTCATCAATGACTTAGATATTCATTATTTCCATTTTAAACCATCCCAGAAATGTGGCGATGAAAACAAAATTACACCAAGATGTAGAGTCTATAGGCTTTACACATGCATGAGAAAATTGTTTTTCATAGGATAGAATGGATAAGAATAAAAAATTTCCCAAAAAACAATTATATTGTATACACTTTTTTTGTCACATGATAATTTTTATAGAATATTTTATTGAGTTAGATGTGGAAAGAAAATGAAGACATTCATTTAAGAATTATACATCTTCCTCATAAAACCACATTTGGTTTACACCATTAGCATTAAAGGATAGTCCTTTTTTGAGAATAGAGAAAATGTGTCATGGGTTTGATGGTTGAGATTGTATTTTGGTAAGTCTGGTTTTTGATATTTGGCTCATGATGTGTAAATAATAGAGGTAATTTTGTTCCCTTTTATAAGCGAGGAAAATAACACACATAGATTTACATGACGATTTTAATAATATAAATCCATTTTCTAATGTATGTTTATCCAAATTGGAATATTTTAAAATATTATAAATCTAAGGTATAAAAAAACCAATTAATCAAGTTTGTGATATTTTTTTGAGTTATCTTTATGTCTTATTTATATCATTTTAAACCATTAATCCCAGTTTTCCCATAACCGAGGTGATAAATATTTTCTATGGTTATTATTTATTTTGAGAGAAAATAATGTTAATTAATTGTTTAATTTAATAAACTAATAGTTATTTTTTTGGTGAATTCAATTTATTGGAGTCGTAGAAATTCATTTTAATATAAATATGAAAAATACGATGAAAACTATTTTTAGAAAAATTATTTTTTATGTATAAAAATGTTCGTACAGAAAAATAATATTTAATGTTGTTTAAAATGGATTTAATTGGTAAAGATTAAATAAAATTATAGTGGTTTTTCAATAAATTCAATATAAATATGAAATTACCCTCATGAAAACATGATTAGAAGATAAGAACTAAAAACAATTTTATATGAACAGAAAAATAGTAATAATTAAAAAAAATAAACATATATTTCAAAGTTCAACATTTTATTTTTTTAATAAATTATAGTGAAATTAATATTAAAAATTTTATGAGTAATGTTTTTATAAATTTTCTTGTTTTTATTATTTTTTTATAATTTCAAATATTTTAAATGTTTCGTAAAATTATTTTCCACTATTCCCCAAAAAATATTTTTAAAAAAATCTTAGTAATTAAAGATTAGATAATTTTAACTTGTATAAATAATCAAATAAATTATCTTTCTAAAATTAAATTTATTATAATTTATAATTTATTTTATAATCACATTTCTGAATAATAAAATTTGCATTCTACTGTTGTTTCTCTAAAATGAAAAGCTTACTATAATTGAAGATTATGTATTATAGGAATTACTCTTTATATAATGGTTCAGAATAATTCTCCATTTCATAATACACAAACATAATTCAATTTAAACCACACTTTTTAATGTGTTGATTTCATTCAAATAATCTCCCTATAAACCCTTAAAACTCTTGAATAATCATAATTTTTGAATTGTTACTGTAATTGGGAATATGTAAGACCATGAATTTTTAGGATATATTTTTTAGAATAAATAAAATTTCATTTATTCCTTGTGTTGAAAGATAAATTATGTAAAACATTCATTATATGCTACAGAATGTTATAATTTTTATACACGCAACATCATCATAGCTTCTGTTACATGCAAGATTGAGTTTCTATAAATTTAAATCTTCTTATTATAATTAAATTAAAAAAAGTAGTTTTAACATAGATGTTAAACATAGTAATCTGAATAGAAAAACATAGTTTTTTAATATTATTTAAAGGTATTTCATATAATTCAAACATATTGAAAATAAAATACATAATATTTTTAAAAAGTCAATATATATTGAAAAATGCTAATTTCCTAAAAAACACTTTTTATGTCATTATATGAACCATAAAAAAATTAATTATATAATTTATATAAATTTAATAATATAAGTTAAAAATATTTTATGTTTTTATAATTTCAAAATTAATGTTGATGTTTTTTTGGATTTTGGAAATATTTGCTTTTTTATAAATAATAAAAATTATTGAATTTTAATTTAAAATGATATTTCATAAAATTTATTTATATAGTTAAGTTATTTTTTTAAATATTGGTTTAATGTATAATTATATCAATTATATATAAATTAATCTAATTCTGGTAATTAGAGAAAAAATTCCATTATAATTTTATACTAAATTTTTTTAATCTTTTAAGCTTTTTTACTTTAATATCCGGACATCTAATCGTGCCGGCGTGATTGATTTTAAATTTATTTTTTCCAATTTTTAGATTGGAATTTGGAAAAATGGAGTCGATATTTAGAATAAGAATGATTTATAATTTATAATAAGGTTAAATTATTTCTTTTTTAAAAACAATAGTCAACGAAATTAATATTGATAATTGCGATTAAGTTAAAAACGAGGGTACTTTATTGCTGAACATTAGTCATAAAATTATAAATTTACTAGAAATATGTCCAATTTTCATTGGACAACCCTATTTAAAATATATCCCCTATAATTTAAAAAATATATCATTATTGTAGTCACATTATATAAGGGAGATGTCTTAATAGTGTTTATTTTTTATATTTTCATGAATTCCACTTTTACTCCCATATAAAAAGGGAACTCACCCCTTCACTTATTCATAAATATAAATCCATTTAAATCATAGAAAACATATCCAAATATACTCAAAACATCACTACCATTATCCTAGAGGCCTCAATTAGATATGAAATCTACCCAATGAAGTCCTTAGTTGAAAACGCAAACGAGTTACCCAAAGAAGAGTTAACTTCTTTCCACAAGTACTTTGTTTATTTAATTCTCCACCCAATTAATTATTATTATTCACTGATAATAATAAAAAATTATTTATATAAATATTATGAGACTTTATTTTTTTATGGCTATGTGAGACACTCTCACACATATAAATGAAATAGGATACCAAATCATCATTCGCGTGTAAGAAAAACTACCAACTCCTTCGTTGTTGTCATTTTTTCATCCATTACAACCTCTCAATAATGAAAATAATGATTTAATGTTTCATTTAATATGATATATATATTATTTCTGATTTATTTCATCTTATTTAATTGTTAAATAACACATACCTTCATACGTACCATTTTCATGGAATATGACAATACTTTTTTGTGGACGTGTGGACTATCACCCACTCAATGTGATTTGATTCATTCCAATAGTATACGAAATATACTAGGAATCAGTTTAATAGACATATGTTTTATATATGTTAAAAAAATCTAATATAATGATAATATATATCTCATTTAAATTTATTTGTTTACAAATATGCATAGAAAATGGAAATAGACTACATACATACAGACATCCTACCATCTCCATGAACGGTGTATTTAATTTCAAATTAAAATTTTTATATATTATTTAAAATAAATATATACTTAATATATATAATTTTTATAAAACTGAAATTATTTTTGGATTTTATGATATCATGATACAATTAAATAGAAAACAAAATATTAGAAATCAAAAGGCATGCAAAAAACTAAGAGATTATTACATGAAACACAACATTAATATGGAATTGTTAATAAACTGGAAATAAACTATCACACAAAAAATAAATATGATATGATATAACTGAATAATGTTATATAATATATTTAAATAAATATAAACTTATTATAAAAGAGGTTTTCATTAGTACAATGAGATTCAATACAGAGGGTAATGAGATTCTTATCTCAGTTTTATTTTTTTGGGAGTTGTTCAACTCATTTCATTTGTTTTGTGAATATGATAAAAATTATTGTAATATAAAATCCTTATAATTAAATTTATAATTAATTACATAACCATTTTATGATCTATATTATTTTGGGTTTTAAAGATATAATTATACCATATAGGTCAGGTAGTTTTGTCTCAATTTCCTGTCTTTGAGACCCATTTTTTATTACACACCTATATTATATTATGAGGTGTATATTATTAAATTTGAAAAGATATATAAAGAGTATTATTATTTTCATTATTTTTTGAGAATTATTTATTTTCATTATATCATGGTGATTATGATTTAATGATACCAAAGTGGTACGAGTTTATTTCTACAATCTCCTCATTTATCAGGATTGGGTACAATTTTGCTTCCATAGATGGTATATTATGATCCATACCTCAGTAATAATCATTATTTTAATCACCTATGTTTTTTTATGATATCTTATTTTATTGGTATCATTTTTTCAATCATGGGTATCATAAAAATCAATAGTGAATTTTTAATAATTTTTTAACTTTCTTCTTCCTTCGGCCATTAATTTGTTTTATTCAAAACCCATATTTTCAAAATTATGTTCAATAATGATTTTAAAAATGATATTTTATGTTCACTTTTATGGAAAAAATGTTTTTTAATTTTTTTTCATTATCTTCAAATCATCTGTATATGTTTTTGGATCCTTTTTCAATGAAAGAGGTATTAAAATTTATTTTACGTTTTAAAAATATTTTTCAATTGAGAAATTTTATTTTCGTCAAGATATGTTTTTAAAATATATTTATAAATAATTTATCACCTAATATGAGATCCTTTGTTGTTACTCATTCCATTATCATTATACAACTTAGTGGTTCAAATCATTTTCATTCCATAAATTTTTAACATTTTGAGGCAAGATGTCATTGATACCTGTTTCTCATCCACGTTATATCTTCTTATTAAACTCGGTTCTTTTCACTGGTTATGATTCAATGAATGTATTGTTAAATATATCTATTTTTACACTGGTTATGATATGATGAAATTTTTTTATACCCAATTCATTTCATGGTTTCGGATAAGTTATTTTTAATATCTATTTAAGTTTAACTTTCCTGATATGAGAAATGTTTTCTTATCTTGTGGACCACATATTTATGATTTAATTTGAAAATATGTAGGATATATATCTCCCCCAAATTCATTGTTTCAGTTATTATATCTCATTAGATAGACATGGATAGGATGGGGATTGAAATTAGTTTTGTAAATAAATTTTTCTTATAATATGGTCTCAAGAGTGAACCATGACTACAAAGATGGTTTGTGGAGTGGTCGCATTCCATTAATATTTCCTATCCATTTATCCCTGACTACCATAAAAATAATTTTATACTCTTATGTGTCTAACTAAATCCCATGTCTTATTTTTAGGATATTCTTTCTTGTCTTATTCTTTTCATCCCCATTTTATTCATTTGTTATGAACTTCTAATATTTATTTACAGGCTCTTGAATATGAACCTTAATATGATTGGTATGATCTTATAATGTATCAAAAGGATACCTTACTCTCATTATCATGATTATTATTGAATATATCTCTTTTTTACTTTACTAATCATCTAATTTCACCTATTTATATTATTCCATTCCCAGGTTATGAAGATGATTATTGTGTTTGATGTATCTATAAATGGTTCTAGTCACAATGAATGTATTATGAGATAAGGAAGATCATTTATGTATCAATTTTTATGTATACATCATTCCAATGTAACTAATATAATACAATATTTTTTAACTATTTGTGTAATGTATTAATTTTTTTTAAATGTTATATAGTGTCAATGTTTGAAAAACAACATACATTATACTCTGCATTACAGAAACATTTTGGGTAAAATTTTCAAACTTGGATCAGGAAACCTTATTGTGATCCCTAAGGACATGTCTATATTGATAATATTTAGGATGAATCAATGTATATGAAAATGTTTAGGAATTTTTTAGAGTTAGTGGCTTCATATAAATCAATCCGTATCTACATATTACAAATAAATTTTTCTCTAGAACAATTGAGGGTATGGGAAACAAACCAAAAATAACATATTATGCTAGACTCGACCAGGAATTGGGGGAAAAAAGTGGGCCTAACTTCAAACCCAATTTTAAAATCCTAATGGATATTCATTGGTAATTTAAAAACTCTCTATGAACCATCACTGTGGTTTTAAATAGAATTCAACTTTTAATAACCACCAATAAACCTAAAGTATTATAGTTTATTAAGGTGTCATAATTTATCAATCCTATAGGTAATTCTATGATTATTCTTTTCCACACTATGATTATAGTTTCATACATTATTATTGATGGGTTTACTCAATCCCTTGAAATAGGAGGAACCACATCAATGATGAGTGTGACAACAGATTCAAACATTGTTCATGTATGAATCTGATTTTTATGGGTGATGAAATGAAAATCCTTATTGTAATTATCTCATATATTTCTCCATAAATGAATCATTATCCACATCTAAATGAAAAAATTAGTGAAAAAAATTATATTAGTTCCTTCTATAGGAAATTTCCACTTATATTTAATGGGACCACTAGTCTTATTGTTCCTTAATAATCGATCCATACAATTGAAAAGAAACTTCACATTCTCTGTTGTTCATAACATGAGAATTTCATTTTGGCTATTTGTCATTTAGATGGATAATCGTGATAATCATGGACTCTAATCATGAATATAGGTAAATGGGATAAAATTAAATCCATGGATTTGGGTTAGTTCAAAAAATTATTTTTCAACAATTAAATTCCATATATTCTTCCTATGTAGTTGGAGAAAGGGATAAATGAGTAATGAAAATGGGATGATCAATATAATGGTACCTATGATTAAAATTTAACATGATTTGGGAGGTACACTTATAGAATTACCATCCAACTTGAGTGTATGTTGATAGTTTCCTCAATCTCTTAAATCAAACTATGAGAAGGTCATTATGTCTATGGGAATTCAATTACAAATAATATATTGTGTGTTGTGCAATAATGTTTGAAAATTTTGGTTGGAGTTAAGTATCCATCTAATGGTTTTGACAAGAATAGGAACATAGAGTTCAAAAGAAATTATAATAACCACAGAGGGGGAAAAGATGATTTTTTATAATTATATGTGTGTGGGAAGAATAAAGGATGAAATTATATTAGGGGGTACAATAAAAATTAATGGGGGAAGGGATGATCATTAGTAATTTTATTTTTGATGTCATGGGAAGAGGTTATGCAACAAATTGAATGGATAGAAGTCCACAAAAAATGATCGGCACCCACTTCCTTACACCTAGTGCAAGGAGAATGAGAAATATGCTTACCAGTACCCAATACATATGGTAAATGATGATGAACTATGAAAAAACCATCTTAATCTGGGGGATATGTGGAAATTTTATGTGATCACTCTTTCAAGTGAGGGGTGTGATAAATATTTCTTCAAAGGTGAAATTTTCATCCACTCTAAAACATTTAATGGCTTATTTGATTCATGATCTACCTAATCATTCATATGAGTGTAATTTTATAAGTTTATCATTATTACAACCAAATGATTATATGTGGAATTATAAGTGAGTCCCACTTATGGTATATTTATTTCATCTCATGTTTTTAACTCCAATACAATTGTGTTTATGGGAATGTGCTTCCCATAAATCTGGTCACTCTTCCTCTAGTTGAATATTATGTCATCAAAGCCATTGATTGTATTTATATTTATAAATCCCATAAATAATTTCATGGGAATTTATTTATGATATTAAAAACAATCATATGATCATCTATAAATTTGAATATATGTATAAACATACAAATGAGATTACTTTTAGTTGATAGGTCTTAATATTAATTAATATGGAATATTTTTCTCAAATAGTTTGGGAGAAACAAAACATCAATCATATATATATTTTTTAGGAATGTTTAGATATATTTATAGTGTATTTTCTTATCCTTCGATTAAAAAGTGATGTTTTGTCCTCATTATAACTCGTACCAAGTTCCATAAAAAAAATTTGAATACTCCCTATTGAATTTACCCAATTTAGTTATAGGAATTAAAAAATTCATGTAAAACAATAACAATGGATTATTTTGTCCATGTGTGTCACTTGGGTTTCTTCTGCTCTTTTTGAGAAAAAGTAATGATGGATCAACGAGTCTCTGTCTTGACTATTGATATTTGAGCAAGATAACAATCAAGAACAAGTATCCTCTTCTAGAGATTGATTACTTGTTTGATCAACAACATAGATCTCAGAGAATATCCATAGTTGACTTTCATTGTGGATATTATCAATAGATGTATATGAAAGAGGACATAACATTGACATAATTACATACATAGTGTGGAATTTATGAATATATAGTGGTGCATTTTTTCCTTCTTAATTCATCTAATATATTTATTTAACTGATTAATATAGACTTTAGATATTGTAGTAAATAGTTTGTGCTAGTCATTATTAGTTGTATTATTATCTATTCAAAATGAAGAAAAGAGTATTAAGAGGACATGATAATCCAAATAAATACCCTTAAGAAGGAAAAATATATTTAAAATTTTAAAAGAGTTAATTTTGGGAGATAATGGTTTCTTATTTGGGTCATATAATCTAATGAGAGGGTATAACAGTAGATACATCAATAGAATAAGCTATTGAATATTCGACCAGACTAACCATTGTGACCAAAATGTATTTATTTCTATGTTTAGTTGGATATTATCTTAGATTTGTGTGTATTTCTTCACAATTATCAAATCTATAGTCAACATTAGGTAGTATGGGTTCCAAGTTCCTCTGGATAGATGAATGTGAGGAAGACTTCATGTAACTGAATAGAAGGTCAGAATGCACAACTCTGCATATATTACTCTATATTGGAGAAGAATTTTTAATTTATATTGATGGAACTAAGAAGGTATTTAGGTGTTTTCTAATTCATAATAACATGGTTATTTAATATTCCTCCAGAAAATTGAATGTTAATGAGTTGAATTCTAGAAATCATGATTTTGAGTCTTCTTTTGTGTTACTTTAATTAAAGATAAGGATGGATTATCTTAATGGAGAAATGTGTTATATATATACCGATCATATAATATTGAATTATATATTCACAATGAATTAGTTAAAAATGTGTAGAAGTATATGGTTGGAGCTATTAAAGGATTATTACATCTCAATTCATTACCAAACTAGGACGGAGAACAATGTGGTCGATGCCTTAAGTCCAAAGAACCATGCTAGATTATCCTTGACGCGGACAATAAAGATCCAATATTTTTGTATTTTCATAGGATGGACCTGTAAATCCTAAAGGAAGGGGGAAAATATAATCTTTCTCAAATGAATATTCAATAAGTTATGTATGTTAAGATTAAAGAGGCACATAATATTGATGTGGAACGAAAAAAGAAGGTTAGAAATGATCCATTGTTTAACCTTGATCCTTATGGAATGAGATGGTTCTAGAACCATGTATGTGTTCCATCCATTACAGATTTTAAGAAGGATATTTTATATTATTCTCATCATTCTTAATTATCTATTAATCTCGTGTATAAGAAGATATATAATTATTTAATGGGATAAGTATGATGGTATAACATGAAATGAGATATCACAGAATTTCTCTCTTATTTCTTGGAATACATGAAAGTAAACACTGAATGAAAACAAGTCAAAGGGGGATTGGATCCTTTACCCATATAAGAATGGAAATGGGATAAAATAAATATATATTTTTTCATTGAAATCCCAAAACATATAAATTAAAAATAATTGTTAGTTGATCATCTTAAATATTCCGAAAACTTAATTTCAATCAAAGAATACTTCTCTCTAGATTAGTATGAGAGGATATACCCTAAGAAAGTGTTATGGTTTCATGGAGTACAATATTCCATTTTATCTGATAAGGACATCTATTTTACATCAAGGTTTTGGTGATTTATTCAGAAAGACTATGATATCAAATTTATTTTCAATACTTATTATCATCCTCTTATGTATGGTACGTCTAAAAGAATAACACCAACCCGAAAAGATATGTTGAGATCATTAACATTTTATTTCAAATGTGTTTGAGATCAACACCTTCCCCTGGATGAGATTTTATTCAATAATATCTTTTTTGAATGAAAAGAGATAGATACTTACGAATCCTTATATGGAAAGAAATGTATAGCTCCAACATGATGTAATGGTGTAGGGGAAAGATATATATTAGGAACTAAGATAGATGAAGAAATAGTAGAGAATTTTACAATCATTCAAATCATATCATGGTAGCTCAGAGTCAATAGAAATTTTATACTGATATATTTTCTTCTGTTATATAATTTGATGCTGGTAAAGAGGGTTTTCTATGAACATATCTCTAGATAATGATTATGAGATTTGGTGGGAAATGGAAACTGTGGAATAATAATATTAGTCCCTCTACAATTATTTATCGTATTGGGATAGTAACCTATCACATGTTGATTACAAAAATACTCTATCATTTCCATAACGTGATCCATGATTCTCTCCTGAATAAGTATAAACCTTACCCTTCCCATGCACTAATCATGGAGGTCAGGCCGCTAGAGGATGTTCTTTTATTTAAGTAATAACCAATTTTAAATTATGGATCATACAATGATCATTTTATGATACATGACCACTCATCATACAAATGTTTCTAATAGAAATAAATAGCTAAGGGATGCTATCTCAGAACATTAGGATACGCAGAGGCATAATTATCCTCATTGTTTTGTATAAGATTGATGAATTTTAATGGGTAAATTAATTTTAAGGTCATTAGAATGCAACACACGAGGTTATTATGATTTTTTTGAATAAATAATATTTTATTGAGGAAATTAATGGAATTATTAATGAATTTAAACATTTTGAATAACCTGGGATAATTGAATCTTCAACAACATGGAATGTTGTCTTATTGTGCATTAGAATGACATTTTCTTCTTGGAAACACCATATTATTATTATATCTATTTTAAACAAGATAGTTATAACATAAATGTTAAACATACTAATATGAATAGTAATAAATATTTTTAAATTTTATTTTAAATTTTTTAATATAATTAAAACATATTGATAATAAAATATATAATTTTTGATAAAATCAATCTTTTTTTTAAAATAGTACTTCCTCAAAAGTACCACTTTATGGTCTTTTATGAAGAATAATAAAAATTATTTTATATACTTTTATAAATTTAATTAGATATAATAAAATTAATATTTAAATTTATATTATAAAAAATAACATAGGGTGAATATCTATGATTTTTAGAACTATTTAATTTTTTGCAGAATAGTGAAAAATATAGAATTTTAAATGAAATCAGATTTTCCATCTGATTTAATTATCTAAAAATTAATATTTCAATTGGGTTTTAATGTATATATACAAAAATTATACAAAAATTAATTACATTTAGGTCATTAGAACAAGTTTTAAATTGAAATTGAATATAAATTCATTTCAATCTCTTGAGAATATTCACTTTAGAATCTAGTCATCTTATCCAGCCTACATGATTAATTTAAAATGTATTTATGACACTTATGTGATTGGAATTTTTAAAAATTGATACCATATATGAGAAATAAATAATTTATAATTTATAATAATATCAACATATTTCTTTAACAAAAAATTTTGTTGAAATAAATTAAAATTAATTACAATGATTTGGGTATAAGTGAGTTTGCATAGTGGTTTATATTTGAACATAAAAGGAGATTTTTCCTATAAGCATGTCAAAATTCAATTTTATAGGAATATTATGAATTTATCGCCTATTTTTCTGATATGGACAATTATGGGTGGAATATTTTGTATGGGAAACCTCCCCATTATGCTTACCATTTTATATTTACCTAAATTGGACTCCTCCTCCAATATAAAAAGGGAACTAACCCCTTACTTATTAAAACCACTCAAGAACATTAGATCATCCAAAACCACTAAAAATATCATCCCAAATTCCTTTCATTGGTCCTAGAAGCCCTTATTTTGGATTAAATCTATCCAAGGAATCCTTTTGGTGAAAACGAAAAGGAGTAACCCAAAAGAAGAGGTAACATCCTTCAACAAGCACATTTATTTTATTTTGTTCTCCACCCCCTCATTTTTCTTTTTCCAATGATATATAATAACTTCATTAAACTAAATACATTGTGATTCTGTTATATTATGGTTATAACTTATACTCACACACACTTCAAAAAAATTGGATATGTAATCATCTTTCGTGTGTATAGAGGACTACCACATCATATAATGATGTCATTCGTTAATTAATTACAACCAATCAATGTTAGGATTAATGATGGTATATTGATTTTTTATTTGATTAATTTTATATATATTATGCATTTACAGTTAAATAATTATTATATAACACATAGCTATATAATTTCTATTTTTTGGATTATGATAACTTCATTTGGGGACATGCGGACTGCCTCCTCCACAAAGTAATGTGATTTGTTCAAGAATTACATGGAATGTATTATGGATTGGTTTTATGTGAATATTTGTTATATATGAAGTAAAATAGATAATTTTGAGATAATATATTTAAATATATATCAATTATATATCATTCTTTAATAATAATACATGAACATGGAAACAACATTCGTGTGTACGTATGACGTAGTATCTACATAAACCGTGTGTTCAATTTCATTTTTATATCTTTTTGATTTATATCAAATAAATATAAACAGAATATAAATTATTTTTATATCATATTAATAATTTTTTATAACATTAAATAATGATATATGCTAGGGGACCAAAAGTATTACTAATCAAACACAAGCAATACATAAAGACGTTATTACCTCAAATGTAACATTATCACAGAATTTGTTTTATAAAAGGGTAATGAATGGTCATAAGAAAATAATATGTGGTATGATATAATTGAATATTTTTCTTTAACATATTTATTATAAACTTATATTTGTTATTCGTGATGTTTTTTTCAGTACAATGAGGGTGAAGAGATAATTTAAGTGGATTTCCTATCTCACTTTTATTTCCATGAGACATATTACTTATTAAACATCCATTTATTTATTTAATGTATTTAAATACCATGAATTTTACCAATAAAACTTATCCTAAAATTTATTAGTATTTTAAAACCCATTTGGTTATCTCTATTTCATGGGTATTTATGGTTCAAATGTTACCAAATATGAAATGTTTTTTCATCTCAATTTCCTTTTCTGAGACACATGTATTTTATGTACCTATATTTTTTTACAATGTGTATATAATATAATTTGACATGTTAAATCACGAATATGATTCTTTTAAATATATATTATATTCATTATTTTATTTAATTACCTTATATGGATTATTATTCAATGTTACCAAATTAGTATGCGTTTATTACTATAATCGCATTGTTTATCAGAATTTTTTATGAAAATGCATCCATTGTTGAATTTTTTTGATCCATCTCTAAATAATTATCATGATTTTGTGGTCAAAGTATTTCTTGATATCTTCATGTATTGCTACAATTTTATAAATATTTTCACTTGTGATAATATTACCTCATTCCTCTCTTCGATCACAAATTTTTTCTATTCAAAATCCATGATGCCGAAATTGTTTTAAAAAAATGTTATTTTAATATCATTTTCAAAAAAATAGTATTTTATTTTTTATGGTTTTCAATTATTCCTTATTTGTTTTCAAATCCATTTTCAATGAAAAATGTTTTCAATTTTTTTTCCTTTTAATTTTTTTTTTCAAAGTAGAAAGGGTGTTTCACTCATGAACTGTTTTTAAAAGGCCATTAAATATTGTTCTCCAGATAATATAGAATATATTAATGTTACTCATTAATTTCACATGATGTGATCCATGTTTAAATAACATATTATATCTCAAAATGGATTCTGTTATGATGGAATAACATTTATAAACCCCACTTCTCGTCCATGTGATATAGGACATTGAAGCCCACTTATTTTCTTGTGTTATGATTTGATAAAATTATTATAAAATATATTTCTCTTGAATAGGGAATTAAATGATTTAATGGTTATGATAACCATTTCATTTCATGGGTAATGACATGATTCTTATAGAAACCGTCCCTTTTTATGGATCATGATATGTTGAATGTTTTCTTTTCTTGTGGAACATATATATCAATATATGATTTCATTATTAGACCGATGGGACTTATATCTTCCACTAATTCATCGGTCAGATATTTTTATCTCATGAGATAGACATGGATAGAATGAGGAGTGATATCAGTTAAGTAAATGAAATTATTTGATTAAATGGTATTGTTATTAAACATTGACTAGTATGATGATTTTTGGAGTGATCCCATTCCACTAAAATGGACTTAAAATTATACCTTGACTAGTATGGAAATAATTTTAAATTATTATGTGTCTGAAACAATTCAATGTATTATTCCAATTTTATGCTTACATGGATTATTCTCTTCATTCCATTATTATTCATGCCTTATTAACAACAAATATTTATGACATGACATTTTATTATGATCTTTTATATTCATAATATGATAATCTTATGTTATGATCTTGTTATAATACATTTATTCTCATGCTTATGATTAAATATATACATTTTTACAATTATTGTGAATCTAAGATCACCCCAATTAGTTTTTACATTCCATCGATTATGAAGATATGTAATATTTTTGATATTTATATGAGGGTGATATTATAGAGAAACTAGTGATAGATAATATAGATCAATTATGTGTTAGTGTTTCTATTTCAATTTATCTAAATGTAGTAAACTAAAATGATAATTGAGAACATGTTTTTCTAATGTATTAAATGTTCTGAAAATGTTATGTAATTCCTATGTTTGATAAGTGAAGGTCAAAGAAAATATTATGTCTATTTCATGGAATCCATCACCATAGTGGTGCCTCATTTTTCATCAATAAATATGTTCCATGATTACCCTTCAATAAAATTTTGACCATTCAAATAATTGGTCCCAAAATTAAATTAATTTTATTCTCGTATAATAAGCCAATTTTATTATTAGGATTTCATAAACATCCTTCATCACTCAAATAGCTCTAGAATAAAAATTTGATCTATGGAATAGATAATCAATCCATTGAATCTACTATAATATCGATGAATCGAATGGAATTGACCTCTACAAAATGGTAGAACCACTAAAATCCATCCAATATACATTTTTATAGTAACACATCCATCATGATATTGTAACATAATACCATAAGAAAATAATTCCTTCACAAAATGTCATTATAGTACAATGCATTCACTATAATATAGAGGTATCCAAACGTGTAGATCCACTATAATTATCTCCAGGACTAATTTATTTTTCCCACTACTTAAATGGAGAAAGAAATTTCATTTCCTATAAATATTAAGGTTAAAATACCTATAAATAATCTAAAATGGAACAATTTATGGATTACATCAGGGACACCATTAAAATGGAAGATAAACAAAACTCCAAAAAATGACTACATAAGATAAAAATAAAATATCTATAACATAGTTTTGGTTATATAGATATAACTACTTCAAGAAACATCAAAAATTCATTAACCAAAGTCATTACTTTTAATATTAATTTGTTTTAATTCAAAAAAACATATAACATATAATTATTAGAAAAAAAATCCAAAAAAATACTACAACGGATTTATTCCAACAATAACCATTTTTATTAATAGTTCCAAAAAATTCAATATTCATATTTTGTAAAACACTAAAAAATTGGATTTATTTTATGCCACTATATGATACTCATTCCTACAGAGAGTGAATCAATGTTTCACCCTTACCCAAAATTATTAAAACGTGATAAATGAATATTTTTGAAAAAATTGACATAATACACATGGAAACACTTAATTTATCTTCATGTTCTTCAAGAAATATTTATCACCCCCAAACTGAACATTAAATAACTTCAACTTTGTTAAATAACTATATATAATTTATCATCCTTCATCAAGCAAGAAGAAAATTGTAATTTTTTTTAGAAATAACCTCTCCCATGGAATGAGTTTTAATGACATACATATCTTCGTTTCACAATGAACCCAAATTAAACCACTCTAAAATTTAAAAAATAATTTATATAAATATACGAATTGATTTTATGGGTAAAAAATATCTGGATAATAATATAAATACCCATGTGCGAGTAGAGTTCCCTTGTCAAACTCATCTAGTTGGAGTGTGTAAATTGGACTCAATATCTATCCTATTCATTTATATATATTCATTGTGTATAATCATAGTCTTGATTTCCATGATTTTATTTTGTATTAGCGCATAATCTAACATCAAAATTCCTTGATCATCCATCTATTTTATGAAGTTATATTTTAACTCAATATTATTTTTCATGGAATGATAGATGTTATTTTTATCAAATATTAGCAGCACTCATGTTATACAATATTATATCAATTATATATTTCACATCAACTATTGTATCCTCAAGTAGTTATTAAATTTGAAGAAGTTCAGTGAAAGATTTAATACCCACGTGTATTCATCCTCATAGATTCTTATGTAAATGAAATCCTTCTTCTTACTCATCCTTGAAATGTAAGATCATCCATGTAAGAATGTGAATGTTGTATTCCCAAAATTTTTATTATTTATATGATGCAGTATACCATATTTCACCAAATTTTGAAAGTTATTATGAAGACAAAATTTTCATTATACTATTTGAACTCATACAACATGCCATAGATGATATTTTATTCACTAAATATCGTTATAAAAAATAAATCAAAAAATTAATAATTATTTATATACGATGTAATTAATGGGAATATCATTACACAAATTAGTTTCAATAGACTAGAAAATTAATTTACTCCATAATTGTAATAAATGATAAGATATAAGAGCATCTCAGGTAGCATACATCTGTCTTTATAAATAAAGGACATATAATTGTCTGATTTTGTGTGAATTCATAGCTAAGACTATCCTCATGTAATTATTTTTTTTCTCATATCTCATTTACATCATGAGATGAATTCATATTGTGGAGGATTATATGTCATGTACACATGATATGTGAACCTGTTCAACCCATAGAAACACCACTAAGATTGGATGAATTTTGGAATCTTATAGTCATCATTGTCAATCCCATATGTTTTTGATCAAGAAATGTTAGATTATCATAGGTGTTTGATACACTTTATTTACATAAATTCATCATCCATATTTTACACAGTTTACATATTTAATGCATGGGAGACCCTAGAAAAAGAATTTATATTCTCTTACATGATCTATTATTTTTATTAGTCAATAATGATTATTTTTTATGGTATCATAGAATTTCTATCTTATATATTTGTGAAATAATATATGAAATGAGGAAAATTAAGAAATAAGCGAATAACCATTTAGTCATTTTGAAATAGTATGTAAAACCATTATCATTACATTTCTGGGAAGGATAATTTCAATCATGTAATTATCTTTATGTAAATTTTCGACTTAAAGGTAGCCCATGTAAATGTTTTCATGAATAGGTTCAAGTAAAGGGATTTAAAAACATACATAAAATGATGGGTTCATATAATGGTAGTAAAATATTTACCCAAAAATGAATGGTTTACATGACTGTAGTATGAGAGTCTCTATGAAGTGAAGGGTTAAGAGAAAATAGACTTGGGATCAACAATTACATGAGGGGTTTCACATAAGGGTAATTCATGAATCAACATTACATGGAGAATTCGTACAGACACACACACACACACACACACACACATATATATATATATATAAAGTGGTCCATTTTATGATGGTCTCTGAGGTTTACCATCAAAAAATGTTAAAAATATTTATCTTTATAAAGGAATACAATGTTACCTTAACACAGAAAGTGTTTCTTATGTATGAGTAAATAGAAAATTTCATATATATATTTTTTGTTATGTTTTTTTATAATTTCTCATTTTTTATAAATTATAATAAAAGTTATTTTGGATTTTTTTATTAACTAAAAAACTTTTCAATAATTTTATTTTTTTTAAAATTAATTTATAAATGTTAAGAATGTTATATTGTTTAATAATCCTCGTAAATTAACGTTTAAAATTTTAAATACCATATAAAAACTATATAAAAATACTAATGATCAGGAAATAATATTTTTTATTAAAAAGCATTATATTAATTTATAATGTGTTTACAAACTTCAAAAATGTGGTCAATGTACAAATGTATATATATTTAATTTATAAATTTTCATAATTTCTTATTTGAATTATTGTAAGAAAAGGGGATTATTTTAAATATTATCTACACTATATCTACAAGGTTTTTATTTTTCATTAAATAAAGGTTTAAATAAAATTTTATCTATGATATTTAGTGTATATAAAATCCATATATAATTTTTGTAAGATTATAAATTATTTATAATTCCAATTGATTCATATATATAATATAAAAATGCCACATATTGAGGAATATGAAAATTCTCATATTTGAATAAATATAAATAGTTTACAGTAAAAATTAAATAATTTCAATAATATAAAGCTTAAATTATAACATTTTTATAACTAGATTTTATTTATAAAATTTTCATAAACATTTATCTCATTTTTATTTATTTGAATTATTCCTTTATTTAATGGTTATTAATTATTTTAGTAATAGTTATAACTATTTTTATAATGGCTGGATTATGAATTATTTTAAATATTAAAATTATTCTTAGAGGTAGAGACTTTCATTACACTCTATGTTGATATTGAATTGAAATCAATCTTGAGTAAAGTATCCTTAATGGGGGGGGGGGGTTAGGACTACCTATTGAACTTGAGTATTATGCCCTTCCTAGAATGATGAATGATTTTGGATATCTATCTCTATATTCTAACCCGTTTGGAAATTACAATTTCATATATTAATAAACATTTACATGAAGTTTTTATATCAATAATGTGATTAATTCACATGGGTATAAATATACTTAACTAAAAACATTAGGATTTCTACGAAGTTAAGTGTAAATATTCTTTGGTCATTTTGGTTTGGTTGAGAGAATAATAGTCCAAAAAATAATATAAGTATGCAACCTTAAAAGTAATAACATGAGATAAGATGGAGAGATTAAATCCCCTTAAAAACTATGTGTCATATTGTTTTCATGATTGTGATTTTTTAGACCATGACAATCTATCTAGATATGTTCTACTAATGATTTGTTCCCTGTTATAATCATATATATGTAATAATAATAATTTGTGTCATTTAATGACATATATTTGGGACCTCTAATATAATAGATCCCATATATTGTTACTTGTTAGCACATTCATGGAATTCTCTTTAGGTTATACTTACATGGGAAACCCTACGACTTCTTACAGTAGGGGAATACAATATGGGTTTTATATATGATGGATTTGATATTGAGTTACCCAAAAAACAATCCAAAATCATATATGATATGATTGGAATGATTTCATATATAAATATCATTCAATTTATAAGAATTATATGGTATATCCATTACATAGTGATATATATATCTAGTCCTTCTAATGAATATGATAAATTTGAAAAGGGTTCAATATTTTAGTGGGAGCCCATTTAATCAAATTCCTTATTAAATTGTCTATAAAACATGATAATAATTTGATCATATATTATATTATTGATGAATAAAATCATCAACATGATACTAAACATTAGGATTAATACTTTTAAGGAGAGGTTTAATCAAATATAATGTTAAGAATATAAACATTATAAATGTTCTTAAGTAATATTTTAATTTTCAAAAATATTATGTAGGAAAAATCTATGAGATAGAATAGTGCATTCATTAAGAAACCAATATATAAATTTTTAAAAAAGTGACTACATATGTTAATATAAAAATAGTGATTCATTTAGGTTTTAAAAATAATTTTATAAAAAAATACCGAAGTAATATTAGCCACTATTAATATACTCAATATGATTGGTAACATCAATTATTTAAGTGGTTATATTATCATTTAGTAAATATTCTTGGGCATGATTATTGATACTCAATATAATTGGATATATTAATGATTTTGTAAGAACAATGATTTATATAATCATTTATTCGACATTTAATTGAATTCCATTTTTCATGTAGATATATGTTATCAATTATATGTTTTTAAAAGTTGTAAATATATAGAATTTTCATATGATGAGAAAGTAATGGAAATTAGAGCATGATGGTTTCTTTCATGTAACAGAGATAATTAGTCTCTATACATATATGTTTTATTAAATTATATTGGATAATGTAATAATAAGATAGTTATTTCTAACTCATTTTAATCTTTATAAGAGCATGTAATCAATATTTATTTAATAATAATGAATAGAAATTTTTAATAAAAATATTTTATTTCATTCTTAATACGATAAATTTTCTAATGGGTTCAAAATTTTCATTTTATAGTTAGGGAACTTATTGTGATTTTGTATATAGAAATATTTTTGTAATTTATAGGAATCTAATAAAAGTAAACTAGTCATTCTCATAGTGTTTAGAATACATGAACTGATGTCTACATTATAGAGCTATGTTGATAGTACTTGTGGGTTTATAATAAAAATAAAAGGAGAAAATTTATTTTAATAACCCCAATAATGTTTCTAAAAGATTATATGCATGGTTATTAAACAATATTGTTTTCTGGGAGATTGAGTAATAATTCCATATGTAATTTAATCAAGATATATAAGTGTTATAGGAATCTCTAGGGAATGTACTTATCTATTATAAATAATAAAGAAATAAATTGATTAATTTTTAAGGCCCGGTGATCCTTAATATATTTTAATGATATCTTGTAAATATAATGCTGTTTGAAATGAATAATGAATTTATAGAGCTTTTAGTTTACATTTATTTAATTAAGAAAACAATATTTATATAAAAATATATTTTAATGGTATTTATAATTATCAGATGAATCTAATTCAATGATATATATCTTTTTATCATTAGATATATATTATAGGATTTATTTAATAGAAATTAGTTTCATTGAAAATAATTGTGATGTTTTATTGTATATGTAACATCCTAACCCAAAAACATTGGATCAAGATGTGTACGACATGGCCATAAATCTGCCTCCCTATTTGTAAGAGGCTTTTGACTATTTTTGACGGTCATAGTCTATTAGTGAGGATTTTATACCCTCTCTATTAGGTCATGTAACATGTAATAACAAAAAATTAAAGAATAAATAAGTGTAACATGAAAAAACTAAAACCGATGACATAAATTTTATATAAATAACCATCTCCCATTGTGGAAATCTTGTCGAAATTCTATAAATAATATAATAATTAAAATAATTGTTGTGGGTATAATGAAACTCACACTCATCCTCCACTAACTCAATGCTCTACATTTTAGCGATCATCAATAGGGCCCTTCTCTTTTCCAATACTCTAATGAAATCAAAAACAAAATGAAAATTCCATTATAGTGTGTGTGTAAAAGAATAAGTAGGACACCACCAATGAGTAATTACCTAGTGTTCTTGATGATAATAAGTTTATTTTATAAGAATATTAATAAAGAAATGAATTTATAATCATACTATCCAAAACTAATCATCCATGAACTGACCAAGATTCCATAAACCCCTGGAAAACCATAATCATCTACATTCCATAATGATAATGGAATATGATAGTAGTAAAAACTCAATATAATCCCCTTCATAATTTCCTCATGATTTCATAGAGATTATACTTGGAATAATATATCAATAATATGGACAATGTCCCCAAACATTCTTTAGAAAAGGAATATCTAGAACTACCATCGATTAGGCTACCTCGTAATGAGTGGTAAATGGAAAATAAAGGATATATCAATCACACATTGAAGGTGATACCATGGATATCTCATCCATCCACCCAATCTCATGTCCCCTCTCATCATTGGTTTATGTCACGAACAATCCCCAAATATGGGATTACATGCTACCTATTTAAATTACCATTAACAACCACCATGGAATGGTAATAGAAAAACATATAGAAACATAAAATATGAATATTTAATCATAAAAAGTATATAGTAAAACATATTTCAACCACTTTCCAAAATCCTAAATGTAATAAAGAAACACTATTATAACTCATGGAATCAAAATACCATAACAGAAATATTCTGAGTTGAACATAGTCCCATATGTATTCAAATTGAATAAAATTATCAAATATATAAAGACATAAAAAACTTCTACTTGAAACATGAGTAAACAAGATTCTAAGTTCTAAAGAATATCCTACCTCATTATTTCCTATGTCAACAATGATGTTATCAAGGACATACTCACTTATTATTAATCTATTAACCAATCATAAAAAAAGATCGCATGACCAAAAATCATTTGAATAGGATACAATTTGACTCCATAGAATAATGCTGAAGGGTATGGAATAAAGCTCTACTCAAATAATGACAACGTTTAAGAGGAACAAAAACATGAAAGGGTCCTTCAACATGACTAATACAACACAAGTTTATAGATGTGGAACTATGTGTATGGAACCAAAATATAAGAACCCTCCATGAAATAGAGGCATGGGATAAGACCATGGAACTAGGAAACCATGGGACAAGGGTCATGGAAGACATTATAGAGTAGGGGTATATGATGTGTATCTCATCTGTTGAATTTGGGATTTCATGGACTATTGATGAAGGAGTATGTAAAAATATTTATTTATAGAGAATGTTCGGGGGTCCATATTCATGAAAACTATTTTTGAAAGAGTGTATAAGCTTTAGTATTTAATCCTTAATAATACCAAAAGACTTTAAACCAAATACCCATCCTACTATAATTTAATTGGAGGCTTCTACATTATAGTGTTAGAGCACCATGACACTTCTTCATTAAATGGACCTCTATGTCCAAGTCTATGTAACAACCATAAATTGTAGACTAGGATATTATATACCATTTTGTTTTATGCACATGTCCACCAAATTAAACATGGTCCTAATGGTGATAATGTGTTATCATTTTTTAGTATGATCACAAAACACCCATTAAGACATTGATATCTTCCAGAAAACCCCCTTGACTCATCCAAAACATAGTGTAACAAATAATATACTGATAAAATATTATTTTAATTATTGATCATTAATGTTTGTTATATTATACCATTGTAAATGATATCTCATCCTTGATATGTTTCTCTAGGGTTCCTATTCAAACAATTCTGGACACATTGACTGAGCATTATAATAACATTCCCATGTCCCCTAAAAAATCGTCCAAGGTTTCCACTAAATCCAGAAAAGTGATAAATTAATATATTGGAAGGAATTGTAACAGCACTCTATATTCCCCAGAAGATGCTCTTCCAATGATGAATATGATTCCAACTAAACATCCTTTTTGTCTATATCATGCATGGGATTCTTTAGGTACCATATAAGATAGGAACATGGTATAAATCATGTATTAATTCAAATACCATATGAAGGTACAAATGGCATTCCACTATACCAATTGGATCATAGATCAAAAAGGGTTCACAAAAAAATTGCTTTCCTTCCTTACATCTATAGAAATACTTTCCCAAACTCAAGAGTCACCGCCAAGAAAACTAGATAAATAAATAAATTAAATGGAAACCTTCTAGGTTATAAATAATATCTCCATATTCTCTAAGTGGTTATTGAACATTTCTGAATATTATATAATTTCATGGGTTTTCCATAAAGGATGAAGGGATCCACAATTGCAGCCTCACCAACCTCATGCCAATAAAGTAGTGATCAGACTGATCTTCCATAGAGAGGAACATAAGGTAACAATAGAATTATATAATTTTAATTTTGTATATAAAAACCAATCTATGGATAGGTGACTATCCCATACTCTTCAAATGTATAGGTAGAATGCTCATAGCATATCCCCCAATATGTGTATGTCTACTCGGACTACATGTCTGTCTAATGAGGGTATGTCATTCTCAACATTAGATATTTCCCAAGGTATTTCTATAATCCATTAAAAATTTTGGCATAAATTTCAAAACAATATCAAATATAATTCTCAATGTAATCCCATGGGGGAATACAATGTCACAGACATAGAGCTTCTCTAGCTGCTCCATGGAGTGAATCTCTCAAAGTTGGGAGAAGTTAGAAATAGTCAATAGCCTATTAAGAATCACCCAAACTCTATTATGACACCTCAAGGACCCAGGTAACCATTAAAAAATGTATATGGTCATGTATTTGCACTTCCAAATTAGTACATGATGGGGATGAACCAACAAGCTCGATTGGCGATTCTTAGCCTTCAACCTCAAAATAGCAAGGCATCAAGAGACAAAACCAGCAATGTCTTGATTCGTCTCCTACATCCAAATATAGAATATAAATTCATGATAAATCATTGAAAAAAAATATGAAATACTGATATATAGAAATTATAATATTTAATAATCCCATAAAAATGGAAATTGTAAATACTACATTCACATGTGACAATATAACATCGTTATTCTCTATCAACCCTCCTGTAATCAAATTACCCCAAGTCAACTCTTCTATCATCACAATTGACAATACATCAGACTCTAGACTGGTCATCATAAGATTTTGTGGTGGGGATGTGATCAGTAAAGTGTAGAAAATAAATAATTCCTTATCACAAGAAGCATCCAACCTACAATATAATAATATGATATTCAATATCCACTTCTCCTCTAATGTACACTCACAAACATCCTTCATAACCAATATCTTAAGGATAATATCATTCATAATGAAATTAAACTTAAAAGGTTTATAATAAATCTAAAAATAAATTATTAATTGATATTCAACACCACACCATTGACTTAGATATTGGATTCTCATTTTGAATATGTAGAAAATGCTATTCTGATCTATGTACACAAATCATTTGTCACTGATGAGATAGTGTAACTGAAAAATCAGAGAGTGTAATACATATGTTAGACTAAAATAATTATTTAATGATATTTTTAATGATACTTTTAATGTTTCCATAACTCATGATACATAGAAGTTACTACCTACTCAATATGTATCAGCAACATTGCTGGTGATACACCTAACACATAATAATACATAACATAACCAATCCAATTCATTAAGAATGTCAGAAATGGAACTATCATCAATCAAAAATTTATATAAATAAAATACTCTTCAATTAAATCCATCTATAGTAACATTACACTTTTCATCACCATATCTATCATGAATGATAATAGTCATTAAAAGTCTTGGATAAACTGTTGGCAATATACTATAAAGCCTAAAAAACTATTGTTCTTAAAAAAGAATCATTGATGTGTCCATGACATGAATATTTATTGAGTCACATTGTTATTATTTATATGGATATAAAAAAAATTCATGAACATTAGTTGAATAATAAATCTATAAATTAATTATTTTTTTTATTTTTTTACATGATACAAGAGAGGATAGGAAATGTTGTAAAAAGTGTTGCTTTGCTCAATAATATGATGTACGGAAACAAAGGGAATGTCAAGGAACAAGAAAAAATCTTAAAAATGAAGAACATAGATGAATTATAGTGAAATTTGATGGATAAAAATTACAATTCATGAATATAAATGAGAAAATGTAACATGAGGGATTGTTAGATGTATAGAATACAAAAAAGAAAATAATTTTTCTAGGACATGACATGTTGTTACATGATGTGAAACATATATTTACCCAATGAAAAATACTCAAATAAACAATATAGGGATTAAATGAGGGAAACATGACCTTAGAAGTTCATCCCCCATGCATTACATGTTTTTAATTACATACATGTAGTTAATGTTTAAAGAAATATCAGAAATGGATGTTTTGTATAAAATAAATTGAAAAAAAAAACTTTTTAATTCATTGGGATGACCTATTGTGACAAGAAAACTATTAATTGACCATTAAAAAACATCATGGGTGTGATTAAGTACTATTAATACGATAACAGGATAATGGAAAAAGGGATCAGTTTGTGAGGATATGCTAATGCCCTATAATGAAGGGATGTTTCTTCTTTAGGTTTCCAATTTCAATTTTATTTTTATTCAATTTGCATTCCCATTTAATGCATTCAAATTTTAATTCCATTTAACATTTTATGTATTTAGGATCATTTCACTTTTTGTAGTGTTAGTTCACTATGTATTAGATCTCAAATTCATTTATGTATTCTATTAAGGGTAGAGATATGTGGATTTCAAAAGTGGTTTCAAAGGAATTATAAAAATAATAGAAATGGTATGGTATCACTTCCCATATAAAGAATGTGTTGGATTTTTGAATTGATTTAAATAATCAAGGACCCCACATCTGAAAACATTAGAACAATGATTATTTCTTCTGAATTGAATTAATTTTCTTTTATATGCATGTCAGATAGTTTTAATACACCATTGAAATATTATAATCCCATGTTCTAGAAAAAAATTAAACCTAAATGTTCAATTGTTTTCATAATATAATAAAAACAAAACAAATATATTTGTTAGGTGAAATATGAAATACTGATTGACTGATTGATGTTCGCATCAAGTGAGAATACCCAATTTATCCTCTGTTCGATATTAGGAAAAATAAATTTTATTTCATACCATAATATGACAGAGGAATAAAAAAATCTCTATTTCTATAATGCTATGTGATCCATCAATAATTATTTATATTTTCACATTTTTTTAAATAATCTATTTTTTAATAAAAAGGTTAATTATTTTTCCATTATGTTCTTAAATAATTATTTATACAGAGAGACTAACTATCATCATGTGAAAACAATATTAAATTATAAGGTGGAGGCCCTTGAATAAAGGATCCAAGAACCCACTAACATCGTATTGAATATATTGAATGTTTATAAAATATGAGTGTTTCTTTGAAAAATAGTGATCATGTTCAATTTAATCAAATATGATGACAAATAATTGATGTCCCAATATGTTTTGTTTTATTTTCCATATTAATATAATGATATCTAAGGTGTTAATTTACAAATCAAATAATAATACCAACCCAAGTTTCTGGTGATCCTAGTTCAAGAATATCTTGAAAATCTAGAGTGTGATGATAAATAATCACATGCTAATTTTAACATGGGATAATATTTGGATAAATATTGGAGTGAATAAGAATATGATGAAATGAAACAAGATTACCCCATCTTATATATAGAATAATAATCAATTTAATACCTATTGTGAGCTGCGGAAGATGAATAGACCACCGAGGTGGTGTAATTCAAGGAACAAATGTATGAACCCTAGAACCTACTTACATTTACCACTACTGAAAAACAAGATTCATTTTCTAAAAAAGTAGTAAAGTTATTTGAAGAAACATGAAGAGAATATATATTCTTAATGTCAATATAATTTTATTTTATGAAATATTATTTGAGTGTCTCTCTCAATTGTTTTACATTTTCATAATATGATAACACTAGGAATACCTTAGAGGAAAAGGAAGAAAAAATGTAGTCGATGTGGATCACCAAGAGCTCCCTGAAGACATTGAACATTCTCATACGTGAGCACAATAAGGGATCTCAAAGGCACTTTAGAGAAAACCAAAGACAAATGATTTAAAGATTAAAAGGGATGATTTCAAAAATTCAATATTTAAAATTAATATTTGATCATATTAAATTACAATTTAAATATCCATTTGATTGTTATTTTAATTTAGTATATCTGGTGTTAAAAATGTAAAATAATTAATGTCATGAACACATTTTAATGATGTTAGACCCACACTTCATCCAAACACTACCCTAAATGTTGTACCTCATATTGAATGGGTTGTTATTGTGTAAAAATACTCATTGGGTCTTCAGGGATACTGAAGAAGATATATGAGCTAGGAAGAAGAAAATGTTGCTACTTAATTTTAAAAAACATAATGCAAAGATAAAATATAGTTAAAATATGGTATTGAAAAACTATAAGCAGTCAAAATGTATGGCCCATTTGGGGAGATCGTTACAAGATTTATCCCCCATATTTTATTTTCTTTTATGAATTTATATTTCATTTCATTATTTTAGGATTAAATTATGACTCATCCCATGACTTTATCATTTTTTTACTATAAACTGGACCATTTACTTTTTACATATATTTAATTATATAGGTACACTATGTTTAATCCAAAAATAAGTAGAATAAGAAACTAATGAAGATTCATATATCATGAAAAAATGGTATTAAATCATAACATTGATATTAATTCATAAAAATAAAAAACCAAATAAAATAATAATACAAGGAATAAAAATGATATAAAATAGTCTTTTTTAAAAACCTTCAGAACCATAACTAATGAATCATTTTTAGGGGTTTATTTGAATAAAATATTTATTTAATTATTACTCTCATTATTATAATTTTTATGAACTTTAATTAAAATTCCATTCCACACATTGTAGTTATAAACAATATTGCTGATCTAGGGGACATATGTTTTTATAATAATATTTATTCCATGATTAATTATTACATCTAAAAAAATCTATGATTATAATTATAAATATAATGAGTAAGATCAATAACAAGGGGTATGTGACGTCCTTGACCCGGATGGCACTTAACCCTTCCTCGAGCTTGGTTTTCCACATGACCCATGGAACATCTGCACATAAAATAGAGGATGCCAACTTGTAGCATTGGTCTTTAGGTAGTACAATTGGGAGATAATACCCCATGCCAAAGTAATTTAGTTGATACAACAAAAGTGAAATATAGTGGAGGCATAATCAAATAGACAGAAATAGTGAACATTAGAATCACAAAATAATGCAGTGATAAACTTATTAACTAAATAATATTGAAATCTCCATAATGGTAGCATTTGATACAAACATTTATACATTAAATGATAGTACAAAAAAATACAGGAAGTAATCAACTGAGATGCTAAACAGAATGTGAAAAAGTGAATAAATAATCAAAAAGCACCTCCAAATCAACTCAAGCCTAAGATTGAGCATCTTCTCATAAGATCATACTAAGTAGTAAGAATCAGTATTTTGAATATTTGTTGTTTCCCCTCTCCATAACTACAGGAAAATAGTCTTTTCAGGTGCCATGGGTGGCTTTAGTATAGTGTGTGATAAAATTTCCTGTAGGCCACCACCAATGGTGTCTAATTTTAATCTTTGTAGGAACACATATGTAATCATTTTTTTATAAACATAGTTAAGTAATATAGAGATGAATAAATAAATAACCACCTATAAAGGGTCCAATAGGATACCTAGCAGGTCTACCTAATTCATCTCAAATATGGTATGTCTGATCAAGTCACCGTATATATATATATATATAAGATAACTATAGTGGGGTATGATTACCTCCCATCCATACATGTATATATGTATTATAAGACATGAATTTGGTAGGATTGACTCCAAACCATACATGAATATCATAGCAGACATGGGGTAAGAATTCCACCCCTGCATACACATATATCATTACTAGTGCGGGCTAATAATTCCTCCCACCCATAATCATATACCATTATTGTTGTGGTGTAAGAATGTGTCTCACCCTTTCACATTCTTTTAGATCATAAGAATAGAAGTGGAATAACCATTAATATAATATATCATAAGGTAAAACCATATTTTATCATTTCAATTTAAACAATAACCAAGACATGGTCACATGTTTAATTCAAGGAATGAGGCAAGCCCTCTCATTCACACTAATGGGTAATCCCTTTATATCATTTCATCTGACATATGTCACTTATTAAAAACATATGCACAAGTAATTATTCAAACATACTATACAATTAACATTCATTTAATTGATTTCAAGGAAAACCATTCTTTAAATGAACACCATTTTAAACAAGTCATCTCTTTAACATTCTCTAACATGGAAAATCCAATTACAAGATCACAATACTTAGAAAAGGTCATATCAAATAGTCACATATCCATTTTGGAAATTATTATCCTTAGAGGTCCAATAAACCATGGGGTGTATTAGGCTTATCAAAATACACATGGTGCATGGTTCAATTGAATTTAAACCCAAACTAGGAGATACAAATTAGATTTGGTCATCTTGGTATATTGCCCTAAAACAAAAAATTTGGCATCCTCTTCCAAGGTGTCATTATTAGAGCATAGAAAATGCCAGAAACCCTAAAAAATATTCAATCAACCTAATTCAATGCTCTAGGGTCAGTTAGATAGGATGGAAACAAATATATAAAGGATCTTGGCAATGTCTGGATCATGGAATGATGTAATAAATACAATACCTCCAAAAATTAAATCTAAAACTATATGACCACCTACGCTAGAGTTTTATATGAATCCTTTCTTGATATCTACATTATATTAGAATGTTGGAAGATATTTGATTTTCAGTCCAAATATCTAGATGTAAGGCTTATGATCCAAAATATAGATAGCACAATGGATGGAATGAATAATATTGGTAGGGGTTGAGAGATTACAGAACCATACAGAAAGGGTTCAAATATATCTCTTGAAGCAATGATCAGATTCCAGGTAGTGCATCTTGGTCAAAGCCTACTCTTAGAGGGTTATTGAGCTCAAAGTGGATAAATTATTTATTCTTTGGTCTAGAGGAAGGAGAAATATGAAAGTTATATTTAAAGGTTAAGTGGAGGAAAATTGTAATTTTGACACAAATCTCACCGCGCGTAGTTTATGCACACGGTTTAAGCATTATGATCAAAAATTTCATTAAGTTTATGTCACCCATATGCATCATCCTTCATGGAAATGCACATAGTCCAAATGGTTTTAGAAAAAACTAGTCAGATTGATGGTTCCACAATATAAATCCCTACAGTTGACACAAATCACGATTAATTGGTCAAATAGTTTACACAACCCATTCATCACAGCCTAAAGCCCATTTTTCAGACCTCCAGGATCCAGAAAATCCTTATATTATCCTTGGGACTTCATTATTCCAGTGTATACCTTTACATTTATTAAATGTAATGTTAAAAAAGAAAACTCAATGATACATACCTTGGTCAAAAGTGGGTTCATTACAACCTCCCCTCCTTATATATACTAATACATGAGTTTTCCTTATGAGGAAAAGGAGGTATTGTCCGCCATAAGATCCATCCACTGATATCATATATCAGCATCCCACTCCAAGGCCGCATACTGTACTCAAGCATTCTACTATAGCACCCACACAAGATTAACAAACCATCCTCTTTTGGTTTTACACTACAATCAATAATACACACATGATAATCGATGAAGGAAGCATCCATTTCCACCTTATCCTCATCTGACTGAAAGTTGTGAGATGGGCTTGGATAATATCTCTGAAGCTGAGATACATGAATAACATGGAACATATATTGGTTTATCTGAGGAACTTCTAACAATTATGCAACTAGTCTGATCATATTAAAAACCTCAAATTGTCCATAAAACCTTGGTGGCAACTTACCCTACTCCAAAATATGTATATTCTCCAACCTGGGTGAGACATTCAAGAAAAAGTAATCTTTGATATCAAACTCAAGAGGTCACCAGAGTCTATTGGTATAATACTACTATCTGTACTAATCCATCAACATGTGATTTATGAACTTCTTAACATTGTCTATAGTCTCCTACATGAAAACATGTCCACATGTAGTCTCTTACCTTTCCTCGTACCAACACAGTGGTGATAGACAAAACATACCATATAAGACATTATTGGGGGTCTTGTGAATGGTATCTTGAAATATGTTTTTATAAGAAAAATAAATTAGTTGAATGTGATTGTCCCATGAACCGTCGAACTCAAGAACAAACGTATGATGAATATCCTCATACAGCTGAATTCTATGATCTATCTATCCATCTGTCTATGGGTGATAGGTCATGCTCAAATTTAACAACATACCAAAGGCATCTGTAACCCCTTCCAGAACAGTGATGTGAAACAAGAATCTTTTTCTGAAATGATAGAATGAGGTGATCCATGAAGACCCACCACCACCATTATGTACAACCTCCCTATCTCCTCTATCGATAACACTACCATAGATATAAATTTTGAATCCTTTTTTCAAAATGGTCAATGATAATCCACCCACTTCCATTTCCATGAGGTGAATTGGGTAAGAATATAATGAATTATATCAAACCATTATCCCATTTCCACTTAATAATGGACAACAAATGATGTTTCTTTATTTAGTGGTTTATATTCCGCCTTCACCTGCTGACCGATGGAACATCAAGAGATGAATCTGGCTATTTCAGGTTTAATGCTGGTCCACTAGTAATATCATCCATGATCTCTATACATTTTGGTGACATCCGGGTGAACCACATTTGTTGAGGCATGTAAATCCCTCATCAACTCATCTATGATGTCTGATGGGACCGATACATTCCTATGAAAAAAAGAGTATCATCCCCAAAGACTATACAAATTGAATAAGTATTGACCTATAGTAGACATTCGAGTAGGACATGGTCTTTAGGAACAAATAGTTTTCTCGATAGTACTCATTACATATCTGTACATGTCACCGCTAAGGTAGAGATAATAGTCTATCCACGGTAATCCTAAATTGAGACAATAATCTATGAGAATAAATTCATAATATTTCATTCCTCACTAGTTTCCTATACCACATGTGTCTGAGTCTTCGGTTTAGAGAATCTTTTATTGAATTCTCTTTTCCTAGGATGTAGGTAAGCTCGAAATCTATCAATTATAGGCACTGAAACAACCTATGACAAATGAGATTTGAATCCCACTTATTGAATATGTACATATTAATTGCATTATATATGAGAACATAAAAATCTCTCTAAATAGGTTGTTTAATAAATAGCATAAGGAATGCACAACTTCCAGTAGATCATGGTCATGCGTTGGGTAATTCTGCTCATCATGCATCAACTAAAAGGAAGCATACACAATGGTGCACTCATCCTATATCTGAATAGCTCTAAAACTGACAAATGTTGCATCATAATAAACAATATCATCCCTTCCTACCTCCAAATATATCAGTATTAAGGTGGATTTCAGTATGACCTTATGATCATAGAAGGATACTTCACAAGATTTTAAACATTATAATTTCACACACTTCTTTGTTAAACATATAATCAATGATCTATGGAATGAGAAAACTTGTATAAAGATTATACAATATCTATAAAGAACAAATCATTTATAGATATCAAAGATGTTATTGGGATTCTCCAAAAAATCATCTCTCATTTACTTTGGGATATTTGAAACTCCTATCTCTAAAATTATATGACCAAGGATGTAGAATTTATTGATCCATAAGGGAAATTTAATTAGAATAGTATAGATCAGATGCTCTCCTAAAATATTCAAAATAATCACAAAATGAGTTGCATGGACCTTTCTAGATCAATAATAATCTAATATATCTATATTGAAGGCAATAAAAAATCAATCTTGCTATGGGTGGAATACTCGATTCATAAGATCCATGAAGACCGATGGAGAATTCAAGTTTCCAAATGACATAACCAGTTACTCATAGAGGCTATAACTACTCCTAAATGATGTGTGAGGTATGATTGAATTCAACACATGAACCTGTTGATATCCCAACCTCACATACATCATTAGAAATAACTTCACTCCATGTAGATGATAAATGAAAGTCGACTATTCTAGGAAATGGATACCAATTATTGATAGTCAGTTGATTCAGCATATGGTAATCCACACAAATCAAAATCTTATCATCCACATTCAAGGAAAAGAGGACCAATGATACCTAAGGAGAACTATTGGGGAAAATAAATACATTCACCACTAGATCCTCAAATTAATTTTTGATCCACAAAATCACCTTAGGTACCATAATATATGGTGGAATGGTCATAGGTCCCTCTCATAGAACACGATCAAGAGTACACACTACCACCCACAATAGAGGTAGACCTGAAAAGTCATCACATAAATTGTATCTGAAACACTCCCCTATAGGTGGTAAAATAGTAGTTTCTGACCCTTGGTCATCATGGTATATACATGAAAGATGTTATGAAACACTACCCAACCACTTCTGCTTGGGATCCACTCAAGTTTCACTGAAATCTCATTCTACTTTGTACATGTGAATAATACCCCTCGTGATGTAAAATTGACACATAGATGATAGAAGTCAATATGGTATTTGTATAAAACTAACCATTTCATCGTGATGATTATACCAAAACCAAAGATGTTTAGAATGTATAATTAATATACGAATACATAACATCATGTCTCAAGGGAAAATTATGAAAATAGTGAATTTTCTATGAAGGAATACCTATGGGTTTATATAGCATCATGATTCCATGATGAAAATGGATGTCTAGTCACAATCTATTAGTGCTCTCCAAAGATTTAAATGAGTGAGAAAAGCTTGTATCAAACAAAGAAGATAATAATGTATAATGAACTAGAATAGTTCCTCATAAAATAGGTGGTCTATTACTCCACTCCAATGGAATAGGTTTGAATGCATGTAACTGACATATACTATGGCCCTGAGCCACTACCTGAATTCCCATAGAAAGCATGCTCTATTGGAATTGAGAATCACATGTCTAATTTCCTCTTCCTTGAATTCCATGTCTGCCTGATCGACTGTTGGTATTCTAGCTGACTGACTATTTTGGTCCTCAAGACCCCTCTCTTGATCATGGGGAAGCTGTAAATCTATACCACTATGTAGTAGTGTGAAATTCCTACAGAAATGTTTGAGATTTCCAATCCTACCATGGCCTCCACACTCAATAGAATTCCATGGACAATGCCTATTGAAGTTCCCTGGTTCTCCACACTATTTTCATATAAGTGAACTACCCTTGATAAGAGAATGTATACTACTACCATCATGTTATTCAATGAATCCCCATTTTCACCTACAATAATATCCACCTAAATCTTTTGGGGAAGATCCAGCCAAAATTGTACCATTAGGATCCCACAAATTTCATTATGTAAATAGTATCTGGTTCAAAATATCAAAAAGCATCTTCATCAAGACAAATAAACCTCCAATCATATTGGATTAAATATCATATCATCAAATCTCCTAGTGGTCACGATATAATCAGATCCCAAAGAAGGAGAAAAACATTACATCTCTGTGAAATTGTTTGAAAATTCCATAACTAACAAGTTCCCCAGTTATAGTTACATAAATTATATAGCACTAATACCCCTCAGAGTCTAGGGAAAGATGTAGTCAATGATGATAGCTTGAAACACATCATACACCATATTTCTATCTATTCATGCATGGTTTATGACATATCACCACCTCTTGGATGAATCATAAATCATGTAATCATCTTTTTTGACCCTCAACTCTAGAGGCATCTCCAGATACTCGAATAAAAAAAAGAATCTCTTTGAGACAACATTACACATTTAGTGGTATTCAATCCCCCAAGAATGTTAGATGATACTATTGCTAAACCTCAGGAGTTAACTCTTCCATTATTTTAATAGGCCACAATTTTCCATGAATGTTCTAAAAGATATGTAGGAACACTCTCGAAACAAGGCATCCACACCCATATTAGGTATAGGAAGAGGAGATAATGTTTTCTCAATAGGAGGAATGATTGGAGTATCATGGACCACAACATTAAGAACATGATCATCACTTCCTTCAGGGAAAGTGTCATGTGGAATTTGTTGAAACATAATTCTAAATTTCCAAATGAAGGTATCAGAAGAAAACCGAGAAATTCCTAAAATTGAATTCAAGAATTAAGAAAATATACTAAAGACATTGTATAAGAAAGAATACACATCTCAGACTACATGGAAATTTTGGACTAGATATTTTAACATACCATAACAATATATATGAAGAAATAAACACTTACTAACCACTAGAAAGGCAATGTTTGGATCAATTTTAGATGGTGGGAATGTTCAAGAGGGTTTATATAATGATAAAATTGATTTCCCACTTGAAGGTGTTCTCATTTAGAATGTAAAATGTTTGAATCAGCTTAATCCATGATATATCAATTTTTTGGTCTAAAAGTGCCCATATACTTTATGAACTAAAATGTGGCACTCACATGGATGTCATCCTCAATAAAATTGGGTTAATTTATAAAAACATATTGACTTGAAATTTTTTAAGTATTTGTAAACCAATTTTCCTATCAATAAGGGCCCATACACCCTATGGATAAAAGAGTAGAACCCACTAAACTGACACCAAAGTACAATCCAAATACTCTAAGATATTTTTGCACAAATTAATGTATAACATGGAATAATTAACATGCAGAAGTAAATTATTTCTGAAAATTTACATTGTACATGAACAAATTAAAGGATTATTTAATTTTTTCTTATGATGACTATTATTCTAATACATAAAAATCATTTCATCAGTTTGGGTAGTGAAATAATAATTTTAATAGAATCAATATAAATAACATCAAAAAACATGTGATGAACCCCATGGTGAAACAATATCAACTATAATAGAAATTTCACCAACAATATAATTTTAGGAAACATAAACTTTACACCTTATAGGGGTTTGTGATGCCTACAAATGACTTGTGACCCTCTCTCAGGAATTTCTAATTTCCATTATATTGTAACCATATAGTAAATTAAAAAAGAACTATTTTGATACCACATTGTGAGATCCCATACATGGATGCCACTTAACACTTAACCCAATCCCAGTTGGCCACATGACACCAGGAATATCTCCCCAAAAGAAAATGGTTGTTGAATACCAGTATGGGTGTGTTGATAGTAAAATGGGGAGACTATACCCCAATGTGAGAGTAACACATTAGAAACAAAAAATGTGGATAATAGTATAAGAATAATAAAAAAATGATATATTGAATAGTAGAAGCATATACAAATAAAACAGAAGAATGATTAATGGAAGAATATAGAAAAATAATCATAGGAATTTTCTGATACAAAAATGTATGCATGGAATAATGGTACAAAATAAAATATAAAAAATGAAAAAAAATTCAAAAAAAATAGATAAAAGTTTAATAGAAGGAAAAAGATAATCCATAGAATCGTGAGATTATGCCCAATCATCTCTAACTATGATCCAACTATACAGAACAAATCCTATACCTAAATATTGGTGCTTTCCCTAACCGTATTGGAAAATAGAATTCTTTTGTTCAAAGGGTGGCCCGAGTGTGTCTGAGAATGAAAATATAAGTAGGATACCAAAAATAGTGTCTATGTGTAATTCGAGTAAGAACATGTAAGTAATCCGTGTGAAATAAACATATATAAGTAAAATAATGTAAAATCAATAAATGACATCCCTCTCAGGATCCTATTGGATTCCTGGTAGGACTTCTTGATTAGGTCAAAGGTGGGAAGATTAATCAAGCCACTATATATATATATATGATAACTATTATTGTGTAATAAACCCTCAAATCTATACAAGTATATCATAGCTGGTTTGGCATAAAAATACCTCCCACCCATAAACTAATATCGTAACTTGTGTGGTGTATGAATTTTAACAAACCACACACAAATATCATAACTAATGTGGGGTAAGAATTACTCCCAATATTTCACATTCATTCAAATCATATTAATAGTAGTATCATATCCATTTATATCATGTAACATAAGGAAAAATGACCTTATGTAATTTCAATGTAAACATTTATCAAGTCTTGTTCACATTTTCAATTGACGTAAGGAGGCAAGCCCTCTAATGACTGCTAATGGAAACTCCTTTTATATCAATTAATTAGAGATATGCCACTTATTAAAAAATATACATAATTCATGGTACAACCATTATGTAACTATCACATTCATTTAATTCATTTCATGGGAATCCATTCATTATATGTCTACAATTTTAAACAATGTAACTCAATCACTTAAACTGACATGGAAAATTGAATTATAAGAACACAAGCCTTGGGGAATGTGTTATCAAATAGTTACATACCCATTTTTGGAAATTACGAGCCTAATATGTCAAAAAACCCATGGGATGTCTTAGGTATATCAAAATAAAAATGACACAAGGTTCAATTCAGTTTAAACCCAAACTGGGTGATACATACAATATTTGGTGATCGTGGGAAATTCACCTAAAATGGCCAATTTTGTTGGAACACCCCTAGGGTGTCATTTTTAGAGCATAGGTAATTTTTAAAACCCTAAAAAAATTAATTTTCATATGAAAATTCACTAGGGTAATGAATACATTAATAAATCAACACAATAAGGGTGTTCTACTAGGGCTGTCTCATGGTATAATAGAATAATTATGAAACTATCAAAACAAAAAAAGAAAACTACGTAATCACCTTTCCAAGGGCCATAAAAAATAGTCAATTTATATTGACCTTATAATGAAACTCATTTTACTTTTATTTTCATTAAATTACATTTTCAAAATACTTAATCATTATATGAATAGAAGACCAAAGACCGTGATTGGTATAGTGCCTTTGGAAGCATGGATACATAAACACGAGTACATATGTGAGCTACATCATCTCACACTCGGTTCTTCTAGACTATCACCCTTCATACACATATAAAAACATTATATATCATCATAACAAGCTGTAAAGGAAACATAAAAATGGTGTTATAAATTTTTCAGTAGGGGTAAACAGGTTAGTCATGTAAGCAAAAACATGATCATAATGGAATGTAAACATGGTCATGAGAATAGGAGATCATACCCTGCATATTAAAGATCATAAAATAATTCATGGAATAAATATTAGATGATTAAAAGACATGAATCATAATGAAATAATTAAATTATTCCATGAAATCATAACACAAGAATAATACAAGGAATTTTGGAAAACACATAAGTATATATTATGATTTCCATAGAATCCAAGGCATCACTGCCAAGACCATTTTAGTGGAAAAAGTCATTTACTAAATTATGTAAACTCCAATTCCAACCCTATATTACTGAACATAGTAAATCATTATTCTAACCTTTTATATATCATCAGATATAAATCTTTACCCAATGCATTGGAGAGATATATATGTCCCACCCATATCATAATGAAATCAAATATAAATGTTCCACAAGATCATTAATAATCATATAATAACCCATAAAATGAAATGGGTATCATAAATTTGTAAACATATCACAAATTATGGAGAGAGGTATTTTTCATAATCATTTAATCATAAGCATAAACCCTGAAAGTAAAATTTTTCTGTAGCATATAACCTATGAAGACATTGAGGCTTAATAAAAATCATTCCATCAAAACAGAATCCATTTTGAGATTGAATATGAATGGAAACATTGAATTATATAACCATAAAGGAATGAGTAACACCAATGGATGTTATAATATATCGAAAAATAATTTTCCAATATCTTTTAAAAACATTTTTTGAGTAAAATGTCATTTCTTCCTTGAAATAAATTTTTTTACAACATAAAACCTCTTAAAAACATTTTTCATTAAAATAGATTTGATAAAATTTAAAGGAATATTTGAAAAAATATATTTAAAATATATTTTATTTAATAAATATATTCATGTATACATTGAAAACATTTTTGGAAGAATTTTGGAAATCATTCCTTGAGGACATGGTTTTTGAAATAACACCGATTTCTGACCAAAGAGAGAGATACAGTCTGGTTTTTTTGAAAAATACTATCTTAATTATCAATTGTACCATAGAGTGGAAAAATTATACTAATACATGAGAATATCTTAAAAAATAGATTATAAGTAAATTCATTAATGTTCTTGAGAGATGGATCATATTAGTTCATCAAAGGAATCCAAAACATAAACAATTTATACAAGCGATAAGATTGTCTCAAAAAACTGTTATAACATGGTATCATGGGAACATACTCTCCATATACAGAAATGAAATTAAATGGAGCTTAAGATATATTTAAAATTATTATATTCATTATATAACATGCAAAATTTTGGTATATACACATCGAAAATGAGTGATGGTGCATAAAAAATATGAATTTCAATGAAGGGAAAATGGGACATAACAGTTTTACAGATTTGATAACTTTTGAATATTAAACCCCATAAAAGAAGGATCATAAAATCTGAATGTGAATACCCATAAAATTATATAAAATATTAAATTTATATAATCATGGTCCGTACATACAACAAACAAAATGATGGAGTGTTGAAGATAACATGTATCTCATGGAAATTAAATGTGAGATTTAATCCCCTTACCTAATGTCTAGACTCAATTATTACCCATACAAGATTACTGTATAATAAATATAAGTTTTTTATAAATCAATTAAAATTAATAATTTTTTACCTATTTCAGTATATGGTTTTATTATGAACTTATATTACCCACTTTTTAGCGATCAATTTTAAGGTTTCTCTTCTGGTAATATTCACATTATTCATCGCATGTGTCTTAAATTGTTATATCACTTGTACTTTTACATATATCATGATTACATAATTTAGGTCATGATATAAATACAATTTATAACCATTATATTTATATTATAATAATTTATAGCACAAATAATTATGGAATGGAACAATACTTTCATGAAGACAGAAATCCATATGTACTCATTAACGTTGTTTACATTTTTTGTTGTCCTATTGAATGGAAGTACATAAATGAAATATGTATATATGTATATTTAAATGTATATATTTCATTAACATAATATCATTCCTATATTATATATACATTATATGTTAATTAAAAAAATCCTTATCAGATTCCATGTGGTGTGTGAACGAATCATATCACTTTGAGGGGACAGTAGTCCACACTTCCCCCTAACAAGATTAACATATTGAAACCAAATGTAAATTAATGATATGTGTGTTGTAAAAGGAATAAATAAGCTTAAATAAATAATTATTATTATATATAAATTATATAAATATAGTTTCCATTATTATGTTCACCGGGGTAGGTGGTAAATGAAAAATAGACAAACATCGTTTAATGAGGAAGTAGTTATCCACACCCAGAAATAATATATTAGAGATCCATTAGATAGTTGTTTGTGTATGTGTAAGTGGAAATATTTTCAAAACAACATATTATATTTAGGATAATTTTTTTTCACATAATAATGGAATAAATTTATTAGAGGCCCTTGAGAGGGAAAATAATGAAAACGAGCTTTAGAGAAAATTTTACCTCTTAATCAGGAAACTCCTTTTGGCATGTTCCCAAATGCACACTTGAAAATCATTTATCCAAAAGGGAGGCTTAAATGTAGAGGGGTGGGATGTTAGGAGGAATCATGGGATTATCTTTTCTGAACCTAATTGTTTTTATAGTTGTGATGAATTGGTTGATGTGGTATCCTTTTATAGTGGAGGAGGAATGTCACTCTTGTAAACATTGGAAGAGAGAAATCCACCCATGTTTTTCATTTTTCATGTAGATACATTAATAAACAATGATATATAAAACTAATTATGGGGAAGAAATGTGTCTATAAAAATGGTGTTGGACATGTTTATAGGTCATTGTAGGTCCTATATTTATGGTTTACTACTTTATTTACACAATTTTTCTACTTACCGAAGTAATTAATTTTAATCACTTTTACTAATATTTTTAGTCAAAACAATGTATAAATTATTAGAAATTATTAATTATTTAGATTACAAATATGTGATACATTGTTTTGAAATAATAATCATAGAAGTTCAATAAAATAATTCAATATTAATCCCATCGTCAGAACGATGCTACGGGGTTTTAATGTAAAAATGATGAAATGTTGGTATGTATTTATATACAATCTCAATGTGGAATTGTTTAGAATTGAAAAAATTTGATTAATTAAAAAACTATTATGAAATTCAAATTTTAAATAAAATTAAAATATATTTTATATTTATAAATTAAATTAAATAAAAGTCTGTTTTGAAATAAAAATCGGTATTTTTCATTATTCATCATGAAATGTAGTTTCTGAGAAATATCTAAATAATTCACCCTAAGTTAATTTCAACAATCTAAATTCAAAATTATTATTATTTAAAAAATTAAAATCACTAAATGTTTCTAAATTTTATTTTACTATTTTTTTTGAATGACATTAGAAGCTGTTAATTCGATAAAATGGTGTTCTTAAACATAAATGGAGATTTAAAAAATCCATATCTTTCAATATCAGTATGTTTTATTTATAAAACAATTTTATGAAATTTTTTGAAACTAGTTTATTACTATTAATATAACTCTATTTAATGGATAAGTAATAATTATATCATTTAAATAACTATAATAATAAAATGAGGTTTCGTAGAAACATCGGCGTTGCATGTAATGTATGCAAGGTTGGTGTTCCCTATAATGTATACCAAGTCAGTTTTTCTTGTAACATACACCATGTTAGTATTTTGTATCACATATTACATGTCAGGGTTGTGTGTATTTTCCACCCTTTTTTGGATGGCGTGTAACATACACCACGCTGGCTATGTGTGAAGGAAATGTTTAACATAATGAAAAAAATTTGTCAGTGTAGCGTGAAGTGAAAAATATAAAAAAAAATTCAATTAAAATTTTTAAAAAATTATAGGGTGTTACATTCTACCCCAATAAAATGAATTTAGCCCTCTATATTTTTTTTGGGATATTAATGGTTTAATAAATGAATTTTTTATTCATTGTAACCGACATCGTAAAAATAGATACAAAACAACCCATAAAAAGGAAAATTTGGAACCAAAATGGCTTCCCAATGTAACATATATATATGGTTCTACATAAGAGAACATAGGTTGGGAGTGAATATTGGACATGAAGGAAAATGATAAAGATTTATTGGGAGTGATTGAGGACATAAATCAAAAATAAGTTAATGATCAAGTAATGTTGAGGGCCCCAAGTTCATAAGTATGTGATGCTGTAAATGACAATCAGCATAATGAAAATTAATGTATTAGGAAAAAATTAACCACTTTCATAATTTTTAGTGATTCTAGAAAAATTCCCATAAAAACAATTTCATTTTTTGTTGTGCATTGAACCTTTTCTAAGACATTGAATATTTCAAGGAATGAATGTGCATATAGTGATGAAATACTCTTTTGACGGAACATAAGGTTCATAAAATAAAGAAAAGCCTATTTTTTTATCTCTTCAAAATCAACATGAATTAGTTTATAAACATAAAAAGTAACACTTTTGATTCATCATAAATATTTATTCATTATAAATATACATACTTTAACTAGGACATCATGTAATCCAATGGTAGGCATGAAACCCTTATCATCCTTCATTCATGGGATAGAGAACTGTGGCCTTTCTAGACATGATTAGTTTTCACCCAAAATACAGGATGTCCTTTTGAAATAAAATGGTTATATAATTTTAAAAAAATAAAATATAGATATACTTGGAATAAGGTTAATCACAAAATTGTCTTTTTTCTATGTTTTTCCATAAAAACTCAGTGAAAAAATACTTCCTCTATTTTTGAACATATATTATTCTTGAGTAGTTAAATATACAACACTTCTCAAAAATTAAAATCCAAAACATTAGAATGAGAGTATCAAAATCAGATTAGCATTTATTCCCATGTATATAAAAATGTATCCCTTGTGTTTCACATTCCAAACATGTGAATACCCTCATCATATATTCCCTTGAATTAGGGTAATAACCTTAATTACCATAAATAATTTTTGAAAACATGAATGAAACCTTATTCCAAATGTTACTAGATATATTCCTTAAATCTAGGAAGTTGTAAACTTCATCACTGATGAAACTAACCACTCTATTAACAATCAGTTCTAGGATAATTAGGGTTATCCAATTTATATTATCAAAATTAATTATCTTATTATCCAAGTGAAGCACAATTTCCACAAAATCATGATCACATTAAGGGTTTCCTTCCCTAAATTAAAATTTCATGTTTTTATGTCTTCATCACTAATAAATATTTATTTTTCAAAAATTATTGAAAACATGCATTGAAAATTCCTATCAGTTTAATGATTCATATAACATAATATTTAAATTTCAAAACATAAATACATCATTAATACAACCTTATTCTTAAACCACTAATCAAGTTTCATCAACTAATTCCTTAAATATATTTTCCTATAATATACAATATGAATCATGTCACAAGTTTCCACAAGAATAATCTAATCCTGATCTTTATGTTTAATTTAAAAAATGATGGAAGAACATCTCATACCTTTCACATGTTTTTTTTGACCACTTTATCTTCAAAAGTTCAACCAATTCTCACACAACCAAACTGATTCTCTATATAAATTTTATATTTGGTAAATTTATGTCCATACATTCCACATTTGAAACATTTATTGTTTAGAAATTTCTTTAAATATCTCATTATTAAATAAAACTAGAAATCACATTGTGATAAAAACATATCATAGAAGAAAACAACATAATCATGAAAAATTACTTATATTATTTTTATATCATGAAAACCATTTTTAATGAATGACACATTAGTTTTATACAATGTTATTAAAAACCAAAATCAAATTAAATCCATCGTGATGGTTCATGATGAGTTTTTGAATTACCAAATCACATCCCCCGGATGTGTCAAAGCAGGTGTTATTCACGGCTGATTGTTGTTTACCAGATTACCCCGAGTCAAGCTGAGAACATCTTGTTATAGTGATTACCCATAGGTAAAATTATTCCCGATCCACCACCACATTTATTATCAAGATAAATATATATTTATAAGAAAACACTCACTCTATCCTTTTCCAAAATTTAATGATAATTTCCTAAACATTAACACGTCCTTATAATTATCATTAGAGACATACCTAGACATATCTTTGGAAATATACCTATGGGTTTTAAAAAAACATTTCTCATCCTATTTTCCAAAGGTTAACTATAAATTTTCAATGATACCAACTATATAGATAGTCTTATTAGATACATTAACATTACATTACATTTACGAACAAGTTCCCAAAGAAATTTAATGATATAGTGACTTTGAAAAAATGTAATCATAAACAGTGGTACATATATGAATTACATCATCACTCAATAATTCATTCTCTTCTAGGACCCTTCTTAGACATATTAAACATAATACTTATTGTCACAACCTTTTGAAAAATAATTATATAACGGGTGAGATCATATGATCATTATGGGTAAACAAGGGAGACATGTAAGCATACCCATGTCCATAAGGATAAGAGAACATGATCATGAAATTAGATGATAATTCCCTACATATCAAGGATCATAATAAAAATTATGGAATAAATATTGGAAGTTCATACGATAAGATTCATAAAGAAATAAGGAGAATAATCCATTAAATTATAACATAGTAATAAAATAAGGAATTTTGGAAAACAAATAATCATATTATTTTATTTCCACATTATCCACGACATCAATTCTAAGACCATATTATGGGAAAAAATCCTTTAATGAACTATGTGATCCCCCATTCCATCCTTGTATTGTAGAACTGAGTGAAACCTCTTTCTATCAATATATTACTAAACTGAGTAAACCCACATTCCATCCCTATATATCTCATAAGATATAAATATTTATCCAATCCATTGTATGGACTTATAAGTCACACCCATCTCACAATGAAATCATACAATCATGTTCCACAATATCATAAATAATCACAACATAACCCATGAAATGAAATGGGTAACATAAACATGTAATCATATCATAGCCAGTGGAAAGAGACAGGTTTCATAATTATTTCATCATAGGAATAAACTATGAAATGAATCAATTTTCAATAGAAAATATCCCGTGAAATATAATTAGGATTCATAAACAACATTCCATCAAAACATAATCCATTCAGAGAAATTATATGAATGGAAAAATCAATAAATTTACACATAAATTCATGAGTAAAATGAATTTATGTTATTATATATGTGAAATATTTTTCATAGATCTTCTTAAAACATCTCATGAGAAAAATAACTTTTCATTTTTGAAAAAGGTGTTTTTATAACATATAATTTTTTTCTTGAAAACAGATTTGAATACATGTAAAAAAATTTATGAAAAGCATAAAAAAAATTTAAAACAAATTTTCCTTGAAAATATTTTTCAAATCTCTTTTGAAATTATATTGATAAGTTTTTATAAACCATTTTTTGTAGATATGGTTTTTAGAATAAAATTCTTTCTGACCGAAGAGAAAGATACAATCAGATTTTTCTTATAAATATTTTCCTATTTATCATAGGTATAACATAGTTTAAAATGTTATTAATACTTGAGGATATCTTGAAAAAAAGGATAAATAAACCCATTAATTTTATTGAGATATGGAAAATAATATTTCATCAAAGAAAACATAAGAATAAACAATCTCTAAAAGTGATGAAATTGTCCCAATAAACTATTATAAATTTGTAACATGGGATTATACTATCATCATAAGAAAATGAAATTAAATAATGATTTTAATATCCTGAAAATAATGATATTCTTGATATAAAATGTAAAATGGAAGTATATACACCTATAAAGTTAGTTTATATGCATATCAAACCATGAGTCTCAATGAAGTAAAATTGAGACAAAACTATTTTCTGATTTGGTATCTTTTGAAAGGTAAACCCCATGAACTAAGGATAACAAAATGAAGCTATGAATACCCATAAATTTACATAAAAAATACATAGTATAGAAAACGTTTCCATACATACACCACACAAATGAAAATAGTGGTGAACATAACATGTATCTTAGTGAAATTAAAAGTGAGATGAAATCTCTTTACTTTATGTCTTGTCTATCTTCCTAAATGTAAAAGTTTCCTATACTATAAATATTAGTTTGTTATACACATATTGAAAAATAAAATTTCTATATCTATTACCATATTGATTTGATTATAACCTTATATTTCCCACTTTCTAATGATCCATGTTAAGGTTTCCCTTCAGGTAATATACACTTTGTTCATTGTATGTGTCTTAATTTGTCATATCATTGGTTATTACACATATAAAATGATTCTAGAATGTAAATAATTGTATAAATATAACTTATATACATTATATTAATACTATAATAATTTATAACATAAATAATTTCGAAATGGAATACACCAATGATGGAGTCTCTAAGACAGACGTACACATGAACATTGTTTCCATTTTTTATTTTCATATTGAATGGATGTTTGTAAATTAAAAATTAATATTAATATATATGTATATATATATATTTATTTATTATAGTATCAAGAATATATCATATATATTATATAATTTCATTAAACCCATACTTAATACATTCCACGTGGTGTGTGAACATATCACATCTTTTTGAGTGGGCAGTGGTCTACACTTCCTCAAACGTGATTATCATATTATCACTAAATGGAAAGTAACAAAATATGTGTGTTGTAAAAGGAATAAATCATCTCAAATAACTATTAAGTACTATTTATAACAAATATAAATAGTGTTTACATCATAATTAATATCCGGATAGGTGGTAAATGAAAAATGAAGAATCCTCATTTCGTGAGGAAGTAGTTCACCATACACATAAAAAATATGTTTGATATCCATTAGATGGAGTAAGTTTAGGTAAAAAAAATTTGAAATAAACCCGTATTTTATGGAGGTTAATATTTTTTTCACACAATAATCGAATAAATTGACCTGATGGGTGGAGGGAAAATAAAGGAAATGAGCTGGAGAGAATATGACACCTCTTAATTAGGTAATACCTTTTAGATTGTTCCAAAAGGCTTCCTTGACCAGATTTCATCCCACAGGGAGGATTCAAGGTCAATTTGAGGATTTTATAGAGTCTATGTGGAAATATATTGTCCAATCCAAAAAGGATTTATATGCGTGATGAATTTGTATAGGTGGTGGCCTTTTATAGTTTAGGATGAGAGACACTATTGTAAATACTTCACGAGAGAATTCCACTGACAATTTTCATGTTGAAATTGGATCCTGTAATGAACCAAAGTTGAAAAAATTTATGATAAGGTATATATATGTCCATTAGTTGGTCTTTGGACATATATATATGTATTTTGGGTTCTTATATTTACATTTTATTATGTATTATCCTAATTTTTCTCTTAACAGATGTAATTAATTTTAGTCACATTTTCTAATATTTTTGGTAAACAAGTATTCATAATTATATATTATAAATCATGATGATTCAAAATATGGAATTAATAATGAAAAATTTATATAAAATAATTGGTATAATTTAATTTAATATTATTCCCATTGTTGGAATGACGTTACATGGGTTTAAAGTAAAAATTATCAAAAGTTTTCTGTGTCTTCATATCCAATTTCAATGTAGAATTTATTCCAATGAAAAAAATTGAATTAATTGATAAAAATATTATCTAATTAAAATTTTAAATAAAATTAAAACATATTTTATCTTTATAAATAAATTAAATGAAATAACATTTTTGAATTAAAAACAAGTATTTTTCCCTATTCATCTAAAACTGATGTTTCTGAGAAAAATTCCCAAAATTCACCAGAAGATAATTATGACCTTATTAATTAAAAAATGAATTTTATTTTATCAAACTGAATTATTAAAAGTTTATAAAAATATCTTAATAAAATTCCACATATGGTCATTAAATGCGATTAATTCGATTAAAATTTGTGTTTAACCATAAAAGGACTTCACCAAAAAACATATCCTTCATCACAAATATGTTCTATTTATAAAAAAACAATATAGAAAATATTGGAAAAGTATTTATTAGTATTCATATAACATTGTTTAATTAAGCAGTTATAATTATCATATTCAAATAATTATAATAATAAATGGTGTTTCTTAGAAACATCGGTGTTTCTTTTAACGTACACCAAATATGTGTGTCATTTAACGTACCCCAAGTTGATGTTGCTTGTAAATTAATCCGATTTGGGATTTCATTTAACATACTCAAAGTAGGTTTTTTTGTAAAATTCATCAAATTATGATTTCATGTAACATATTCCATGTTAGCTTCATGTGAAAGGAATTATTGACATTGTAAAAAAAAATTATTGTGTTGTGTGAAGGGAAAAATATCAAATTATTAAATTTATTTGAAAAGAAAAAACATTAAAAAATAACAAGGTGTTGAAGTAATCACATTTGAATCAGGTTTTAAGAGATCATATTTTCAGTCAAACACTCCAAAAATAGAGCATATGAGCCTGTATCTAAATGGCCCAAAGGATTGAAATAAAAATAGAGACATGAGTAGATTGACTATAGTGCCTTAAAATAAGGGTTCCAATACTTTTCATAGATTATTAATTAGACATCGAATTGAGCCTCTATATCAATGCCTAATCCTGGAGTATTATTTACCTCAGTGAGGATAAATCCTCTATTATTTATTTTTTAGATATAATAAAGGAGAAAATTAAATTTAAGGATTCAGTGGAGGGAAATGATAATTTTTTCCCAAATCCCCATGCGCACAGTTTACGAACTATGAATGAACCATGTGTTGGGATATGTCCCCCATATAAAGTAGGATGAATAACTATGCACATGATCTACATAGTTGTAGAAAAATAATTCGAACTTGAAGGTTCCCCTAACTATAACCACACGGTTCACACAAACTATAATGTCTGGGTCGCATGATTTTCACTAATCGTGTAGCCCATCTTCCAACCTATTTTTCTCGACATCTGGGCTCTGAAAAAAACTCGGTCTCTCTTTGAGAATTCCATTTTCAATGGAATACCTTTACCACGATTAATGGAAACAATTAAAATTAAAATACAATATTCCATAGCTTGGAAAACATTTGTGTCATTATAGGGTCATATTTTTAAAATCATTGTTTTTGGAAATGATCTTATTTTTTAAATGAAAATTTTATTTTATTTTGGATTTTTTTTTTATTTTAAAAAATTATTATGTATTATTTTATTTTTTTTTGAATTTCGATGAAGAATTTTCACATATCATATTCTCTCATCCTGGAGAAAAATTAGGATTCAATATTTTTCATTTTTTCTATGTTATATTCTTGAGAAATCAAGGAATGTTTTCTTTATGAACATACTTATCATCGTATCGAATCTATGACAGCTAAGAATAAATTTAAGCATGATTGTGGAATTTATATTGTTGATTCATTTATCATTGGAATAACAATGACTTCAATCGTCCTGTTGGTGGTAAAATCCATGAATAACCCCTATAGGAAATGAGATGTCTTACGAGCCTATTATATCCATTAAACCCCACTCATAGTATATTTTATTGTATTTAAAATATATGTTTGGGGATGATTTTTCATGGAAGATGAGTATTTACGTCATTTTTTTGGTTGTTATTAGATATTGGGAAATTTCATACTTCATTATACATTATTATTCACCTCACTTGTGGTAAAATAATAATACAAAAAACAACTTATTTTTTTAAAAAAAATTGTCTTGGAAGGATAATAAAAACATGATTTTGATACTGATTACCATAGGATCATATTATATTAGTTGATGGATGTGAGATTAATTTTTTGAAAAAACTATGAAAATGTTTAAAAAAATCGAAAATGAAAAAAAAGTATGAAAAAAATAGGATGAGATAGAAGTGAATTAATTTTTATGGTTTGTATTATATGACTACATTGAATATTGGGGTTTGGATATGACTTTTTTAGGAGAAATCAATTAGGCCTATGGTTTGATATCACGAAGTATGATAAGGAGAAAAACCTATATATTTAATATATTTTTAAACATCAATACCTATGGACCTTAATACATATAACAAATTAATCCTATTTAAATCATTCATGATTGATATAGTTTTCTATCATTACATGTTGGACATGACATATTCCTTACAACAATATGGTAAGATTCATGTAGATGAGGTATTATATCAATTCCAAATACACCAATTAGATTGATATATGTAAAAAAATTAATGTGAGCTAATTTACGAACAACGTTCAAAGTATTGATGAAATGAACAATTTATGATTAGTGGAGGAAGAAATTTGATATTTTTTGAATTGAAATTTAAAATTTATGATTTATTTATTTCACTATTGAATTAAGATTTAATAGAATTATTTCATGTGATAATCTGAATATTTGTTTCTATTATTATACATTTCATTTTGTTTTTGTTGAAATTCAAATAATGGTAGAATGAAATTTATGTAATTTTTTATTGGGACAACATCATTGATAAAAAAACAGGTTCTATGTGTGGGGGAATTTATAGAGTAATATTTTTAATTATTATAGGAATATAAAACACATTTTTTCTGGAATTTAATTGACATACATTTTGTTATTTAATAGTTTTTTAATTTTATTTCACAATTCATGAAATTTCTAAAAATGAGTATAAATGTGCTTATTTGATCATGAAAATGACTCCCAATGAAAAATGGAACGTGAAGGAACAATTCCATTGACAAAAACTTATGAAATGTGCTTAATTTTAGCAAAAATGACTAAAAAACAATACACATCATGAATATCATTCAATAAATTTAACAGAAATATTAGTTGTTCTTAAAGAATAAAAGAGTTCTATAACATTACAATATGTTTCACAGCATGATACATATTTTCATACTGTGACACTTATTCAAATAACCTAGAGAGGTATTAAAAGAATAAAAAAATTACAATAGAAGTTTGTACCCCCATACATTACATGTTGTCAATCACATATGTGAGAAGTTTCCAAGGATATTTAGTTTCACTAAACTCTAGATATTTTGCTACATTAGTTTTTGAATTTCTATTTTTTTATTTTCAATATAATTCACTATCTAGATTTCTCTTGAAAACCGTATTTCATCCTATCTTGTCTATTTCCACTATGAACTCTATTCATGTTGAAATTTTAGGTCAATCACTATAGGATTGGACTTGGTGGAGGTTTCAATATGTTCTGAAATATTTATCATGACATTCAAACTGATCCAATTAAATATATAGTGGATTCAAAATTATTATGTGTGTGTGTAGTGTCATGACCTGAACCAACGGGGCTCGAGCTGTGACTCCACAAGCCCACCTCCAATAGACCAGGTGCTGGCGTCTAATGCCGAGTAGGCTATCACACACATGTGAGGCATTAGTTTAAGGTATATGTACACATACAACCACATACTACTCCATGAAACAGTACAGATATATATAAAAAAATGGAAATAAAATTCATGGATACATCTATCCCAAACCAGAGTACAACAAATGTATAAAAGGAAAAAATAGGGCCCACAAAAAAAACTGAAAAAGCATCCAACTTGCCCAGGAGGAGAGGATCGCTGTCAAATGGTCTTGTCGTTGTTATCCTCGACACAGCTCTTGAAAGACTCCATGGTCAGACCCGCTCACTCAACTCTGCCTGCTCTAGGTCCTCCTTGGGCTACATAGCAAGTGTTATGGTCTGCATAAGACACACACTCGTGCAGGAAATGCCCGTGTAGGGATGAGTTTAGAAAAATAATGATTATGCACCCCAAAAAACCCAAAACAAAAGAGAGAAAGTGAAAAGCAACATTCCACTCATCCAAGCCACAGGTAACCCAGACGGGAGAGAAACACCATCCCATGACCATCCTCGGATAAACACAACTAGTCAGCTCAATCTAGGAGTATGACCGTACATACACCATGAACATCCAGGTATACTCAGCATAGGTTCCAAGACACATGAGGTACCGACTTCATCACTAGCAATGGTTCACAACTAGGAGAGCACATTCCATAATCATGGTCATCCCAGATGACTCGTGTCCGAGATATACACTCCATCGACTCCAACACAAACATCTTTGATGCTCACTTGATAGATCACGCTTGACTGATATCGTCACATAAAAAACCACGATGAAACAACAAGAAAACCAACCTCCTCAGATTGGGTATCACTCCTAGATTATGCTAGGGGATGCCTCAACACACACAGGTATACAAAAATCTCACAGATAGGGGATCACTCCTAGGGTCTGCTGGGGGATACCGCAACCCGATCTGGCATTCGTAGAACTCATAAATAGGGGACCACTCACTGGATCTAGCGGGGGACACCATAACCCGATCTAGCGCTTGACAAAAACACGTCACAGAGATAGAGGATTTTCACCTGTGTAACAACAGTCACGACAAAACCGTAACCCTATCTGGTATATCTCGTGCTATAAGGGATCAAATTGACAATTTTGAAACCCTACCGACACCACGCGTTGAGTAGGGGATCATATAACCAATGATACCACAACCCTACTATAATCCTTATGCTGAGTAGGGGATCATATACCCGATGATTCCACAGCCATAAGGAGTAAGGACCACTACGTATGGGATCATATTCTCGATGATTCCACAAACCCTATGGAGTTAACCATCTATATAGGGGATCACATCCCCTTGATAAGTGGTCACAATGATACCAAGAACCTGATCTAGGGAAACAATGCAAGAGGATCCCACTACGGGCCCACCGGAGGGATGCCATAACTCTAACAGATTAAAAATCCCATGGAGAGGATTAAAATTCTATACTGAGTTTTTGATGCCATGCAAACCGTCGTAGGAACGAACCAAGGGAGTACCCTCAACCACTGCTAGTCCAAACATCTCTAACCCGAGTGACCAGCCACAATGCCACACTGCGCAACTCCATGGCCGATACCGAGGCCACCAACATGATCCATGCCGAATAACATACAGGATAGGCTGTTTACATTCCTAAAATGATCAACCGGTGAAAACATCACTACTCACTGTAGCTAGTCCGTGTGGTGCCCATACCGCGATCCCGAAACTAATTAAGCGGATCATACCACTGCGATCCCCTCTGAAAAACACAACGGATCGACTAATTGATCGTCCCAAAAGGACACCTGGTAAAAAAGGTATTATTCACCGAATACAACCAATTTGGGTCGAACACTACGATCTCGAAACTCCTATAGTGGATCCCACCTTTGCGATCTGCTTAGAAAAACACACTGGATCGACTACTCGATCATCCAAAATGGACACTCGGTGAAAATGTAATGTTTCTCCATAAACACCTGAACCCAACCTCGTGGGTCCCACACACTTTTCATGGTCCCAACCCCCATAAACTATCTAAAAAATTACCTTGTACCATCAGGGTCTCAACGCCACTGACGACACGTCATTTGGACACTCCGTGCAAGAGTTATGGTGGGTCGAAGCTGAATAATAATAAAATATTCTTATTATTTCAACAGTTCGTAGCCCCGGGCCACAAAACTAACTCATAAGAAACCCAAAGTAAACCCAAAGGGATATCTCGATGGAAGGAATGTGTTGCCACAAATGGATATCGATTTGGACTCCTGATATGCATTTTACAGGGGTATAAAGAGATCCCATAATATTCTAGTCGGACCACCGCAGGCTCTCTAGAAAACTGACTGGACTGCCACACTGACCTTGTCGGACAGCCGCACCGCCGCGCCACCTACTCGATTTTCCCATGCCGCTGTCACCCTCACTGGATTCTTCCATGGCCATCACTGGAATCTGGGTTTTCTGCAGGAAAACATCCGGGAACCCCTTCGAGCACCCCAGTGCTCCAAAATCAGATCTAAAACATGTTTCAGAAACCTCAGGACCCGAACTATACATCCCTTATGACAAATTGAGGAAAAACAACACATAAATGGGTTTTGGGATTTTAATACTCAACCTGCATACCAATTGGCGGATCGCTGAAGCTTTGGGTGCAGAACGATGCCCGTGACGCCCTGAAGCTCAATTCGCTGACTATCGGCGCTAAAAATCGATGTCAGGGGCCCGATTCGGCGAAGAATGGACGAGGGAGGAGGGAGGGTATCCATACGCTTTCATGGTGGGGAGATGGTTGATTTTGGGGATTTTTAGTTAAAAACAACATTTAAACTCCCCGCAAACACACCTCCGACCCGACACCCTGCGCCGACTAAAATTATATCGCGCCTAGAGTAAACACGGCGTTCTGAACACATCGGTGGGATCAAGTTTTTGATCCAAGACTCCATTCAGAAGTTATTTGAGCTGACTCTCATAAATAAACTTTTTCATTTATTTATGAAAATTCCCTTGGTGTATTTTCTCACAGTAGACCTGCACCCACAAAACATATACCCCACCTAGGGTAAACGACACGCCCTAGACGCAACTGTGTCCTCCGATTCCCGTTCCGAGCTACCGTTTAAGAGATCAAACACCCCCATGACGTGCATAGTATAAAAAAATTAATATTTTTATAAAATTAATTTCGATCACACCATGCCTCCGAAGGACACGCCGTCTTCGCACCTAGTTCTTGACCTATTCATATGAATATTCCAAAGTTTGACAGGGTCAAAACCCGGGTTGGTACATGTAGGTACACCACAACATCTCAGATCTAAAATTAGTTTCTATTTTATATCAACTGTAGAGATATTTTTATTGATGAAGATGATTATATGTCATGTTAAAAATCCTAATTCTTGTAGGTAATAAAAATTCATGTCTGGAATATAATAGATTATAAAAACGAAATAATTAATGAGGGATCCTATGTTACAAAACCCTAAGACCAAAACCATTAGATCCTTATAAATTAAATATTTTTTGTATCTCTATAAAATATAGTTTCATTTTTAATGAATTATTTAAATTCCACATTTTTTCATTAACCCATAACCTAAATTATCATTTATTTACATAAATTAATAATGGAATATATAGATATAGTGAAAATGGATGTTATGATTAATCATATATGATGCTCCTCAAATGAGAAATCCATAGTTAGACTCTATGCCACATTACAAAAAATAATTTTTTTACTACCCAACAACAGGCGCATCATCTGACAAAACAATTTCTAGGTATATAGATAATTTTGTTTCAAATACCATGTGTTATAATAAATTCTCCTCTCTAACATAGATGTCTCACACTGACAACAATGAAAATATTTGAGGTGCTCGAATCTTGCTCATGACTTTCTCTAGGATCATAGAATTATCCTATGGTTTTGGTGAGTAAATTATGAAGTAGATAATGAATATATCAATGAAAAAGTCTGTGTTTGGATGGAATATATTTATCATAATGTTCATGAATAGTGTATACATGTTCATCATCCCAAATGGAATCACCATGTTTTCCTAAAATCCTATCATTGAAATAAATACCATCTTCATAATATTCTCCTCCATAACATGAATCTAATAATAGAGTCTTTGAATATCAATATTTGAGAACAACCATATCCCCTTATGAAATAGAAAATTTCATCATTCGATTGAATATGATATTGATTCATCCCTTTCACCTAGTTCGGATTTTGGTAATCGGTGCATACTAGATATCTTCTGTCTGAAAACTTGAAAAATTACACTGGTTCACCCCATGGTGAAGTAAACATTTGATGTATCCCTTCATATTCTATTTTTTCAATTATACCTTATGATAATTAATCACAATTGGTTTCATACAATATGTTGGTATTTTAATGGGTTTAAAACGTATTACATTTTCTAAATCAAATTCAACTACTCTACCATAAGGGAGTCCTACAAATTAAAAAGGAAATATGTACTAATAGATCTCAAAGACTTGAGTAAAATATGAGGGGTCTATCAATATTTTTATTAAGAAATTCATGTTTTTCACATCTTCAACACTCATTCTATGATTAAAAAAGTCAAATGTACCTTTTCCTACTCCTTGTTAAAAATCACCAATCAAAATGGACTTCTCTCCCTTCCGTGATGTCAATGAATCACATCTATGGTAGCAATTTAAATGAGCTCAGAAATTAGATAGTCAGTCCATGTTAAGAATCGAATCAAACATAATCATATAAATAATGAGGTACTCCCATAGATATCCATAACTTGTGAAAACTATATTGAACTCATGGAATATCTTCATATGATCAAAATTAATTCCAAATGGTGTTTCCTGAAAACCCCACTAATACAAAAAAATCACCCAAATTTCATCTCAAGAAACTCCATATAAAGAAATAATTAAAACAGATGCACTGATATAGAATAAATAATTAAAATAGTAAATGTGATCAGGACTGTAACGTGAAATGTAGATTTCTTCTTTCTACCATATTCTAGTGAATAATACATATTTTAAATGTTTCCTACCTAAAACCTAAGACCATATCCCTGAATATTTTTTATTATTTGGGTATTCTTTAATGAACCTCGTCCCAAATAGTAGTCTTATCGTTAAGGATATATTTGAAAACTGTAAGAGATTTACTATCATGCCACACTACATGAATTATGTTTGGGGTGATGTTTATTGATGACTGTTGTGTTAAAATTTCTTACAGTTAAATCAATTTGGGTTACCTCCAAAATTGACTATTGATATTGATCACCAATTCTCATTAATGGAACTACTCCGTTTCTTGGCCATGTAAATCCCCGTTTGGATATTGTGAGAGGAAATCAATGTGTAAATAGGAGGTCCCCCATCATAGTAGATAAAGGATGGAAAATTTTTTCATCCATCCTCAAAGAACATCTCAATATAAGTAGCCTTCCATATAACCTCTAGGTATGAAGCCATGTCTATGATTCTATATTTACCTTCACCCAATAAGCCTGAAGATAATGCATTAAATTATTAAAATGGAATAGATAACATATTAAAATCAGAATGGTTTAATATGTTTAGAACTTTTGGAAAACTATATTACAATCAACACACCCTTATTACAATGGGGAAAAAATAAATAATAATACATTACAAAAGAAAATAAACTACAACATTAACATTCATCTGAGGAACTCTTATTTAAATCCTATATAAAAGATACAAAATAAGGTTCATAAAAACTTATCAACAAGGGGTTTTTACGGAGGAATCTATCATAAAAAAATAATGAATGATACATATTAAAATGTAAATAACTAAACACACATGGAATTAAAATTACTTGATGAGGAATTATCAATGTGGAAATGTAAACAAATAAACACACATGAAATTTAATCAATAGGGTGATATTGAACTGCATCCATAGATTTTTTTCATATTTAAAAATTCATGGTTAATAAAAAAGAAAATATTAATGTATGAAATAATTAATTTTTATATAAATTTTTTCCCATTTATATATAAATATTATCGTCAATATCTATTCCCATGATAGTTTAATACTACCAGGTATGAAACTTACTTTATTTAACCAACTAATTCATCTCATGAGAATATCACTGCATCTAGTGGATTGTATTAACTAGTCCCTGACCATTTTCTTTCATTCCAAATAATTCACATATATCGAATGATCTAATCAAATTCTTGAACAATTGGCCATATTAAATATCCATATTGAGTAAGGGATATGGATTTATTGATATTTCACGAATTAATAAAGTAATATTCAATGTCAAAAATCATTATGTTCAAATGGTATACAGATTAGGAAATAATCATATCCAATAAACAAGAATATTGATATTATAGAGTAATGAAATGAAAAATGAAAAATGAATACAATAAAATGATTATTTCAAGCGAAATTTAACAATCACAAAAGTATCCACAATAACTTTTCTCAGTTGGTAATTTTAAAATAAAATCACCTTATATGAAATAATTTAAATATGATAAATAATTCAGTATTCATGATATTACATTTCCAAGGGGGAATATACGACATAAATCTAACTTAGTGAATAATAACAAATATGTCTCAATGGAATATATATTGAGATGAAATCCCTTACCTTATGCTCCATTTTGGTTGATCAATATTTAAACTCCTCTATAATGGTTTTAATCATGTTATTAAATTATCCCCAAACCATATTAATATTTATAATATAATTTATGATATTTTTATATAATATTATTTCCTTTTTAAATTATATTTTATTATTTTCACTCTATTGGGTGTTAATTGCCTTATTTTTGTGTATATTTGCACTTCTACTTTTCACTCATATTATTTAGATCCTGATTAAATTATCTACAGAATTAATACACTAATGAAAATATCCTACAGAATCTATATATATATATATAGTATCCCATAAAATTTTTTGATAGAAAAATAATTAAATCATTCATATAGATGGTTGGTTGTACGTACGCAAGAATGATTCTTCTGTTTTCTTTTATTATTAATAAAATGATAAGTAAATGATATATAAGTGTATTATCATTCCAAAATAATATCTATGTGTTATAATTCATTAATATTTTCCAAAAAATCCATAAAACATTCCATATAAAGAGTGAATTAATTATATCTCTTTGGTATGCGGTTGTCAAACGTTCACATAAATGGAGTTATCAAATTCCCACCAAACAGAGACCATGAAGGTATGAGATATATAATAATTTAAAAAAAATAAATACACTATATATTTAATATATATCATTTATATCATACATATAAATACAATTCCATCACTATTCCAAACATTTAAATGGGGTAATTAAAAAACAAATGTCTTTGGTTATTGAGGAGGTAGTTCGATGTACACAGAATCCAAGATTTTATAAACCATTTGTTCTAATTGTGTAAAATATTAGGTTGTAACTATAAAATATTATATTTTTATAATATGTAAGAGACTAACTTTTTCATATTATCATTATATAAAAATAATTTAATGATTTTTAGAAGTAAATTATATAACAATTCAATTGGAAAAACAATACCTCTTATTTTGGTGTCTCTATAGCATTTCACTAATTCCATCATGTGATGGATTTATGCTCATGATATGCCTTCTAGGATGAGTAAAAGGAATTTGGGGAGTTATTTATTAAGGGAATTACAGATCTAATGTGGGTTGGGTGGTTTTATGAGAATAAGGGATTGGGTTCCCTTTTGTATTTAAGGTTGATTTGTATTCTTGTTAAGACAAAAAAATAACACTATTTGGATGTATCTCTCACCTCACGTAACTCTAATAATGAACCATTGATATAAAAGAGAAAATTTTGTATAAACATTTATATAAAATGGGTTTTGGATAAATATTCAGTGATTTCCACACCATATCTTTATAATTTTATAGTGTTACATTTTTACCACCTTAAATAAATTACATCCTCACAATTCAAACATTATTGTTATAAACATGATATGATAATTGGAAATACCATTTATGAAAAAATAACCGCATTTTAAATTTTTTAATTGAATATCATATTAATAATGGGGAATTTATGTAAAAAATATATCTAGAATAACTACATAACTGGGTTTCTAGATAGGATAAATTATGTGGGTTATGAAAACATTGAAATCGAAGTGTAACCTAAAAAACAAATACTGATGGTGAGTGATAGGGAACATTGATAAAAAGAATGTCGGTGATCCAGAAAAGGTTCATGACTATAAAAACATAATCTAAATATGTGAAAATAATATTATTTATATCATTAAAAATTGGGATAATAGGGAAAAAAATAATTTCACAATATTTTTCCAGGAGTTAATGAAATATTTCACTCTCTAGATATTAAATTAAATATGCGTAGTGCATACATTACTTTTTCATAATTAAAATATCATACTTTGTTCATTACTTGAATTATTTCCAGCTTTTCTCTTTAAAAAGGATTAATCATATGGTGAATTAGTACATTAATCTCTAAAACCTCATCTAAAGATAAATAGAAAACATAAATATTTTCCCAAATATTTATAAAAATGATCACTGAACATCAAAAATGATCATACCATTAATACCTAAAATAATATGAATTAGCTCTTAATAATTATAAACAAAACATGTGAATACCTTCATAATGTAATCACATGAAATATAGTGATAACATGATGTACAATAACACATTATTGAAATCATGAATGATTTATTATTCCTCCAATTAAATAGAAATTTTTGGATATATTCATAAAATACAAAATTGTTGTAGGCTCAATCAATGATATCATAAAAACCATTTTCAACATGTCATTAATATTCTCCCAAGATTTCAATACTATCTAATTTAAATTATCCATATAAATAATCCACTTTTTCCAATATCATTATCTCAATATCTGTAACATATTAAGGACCACAATCATGTGTTTTTTAAGAATTTCATCTTTTCAATGAAATATCTTTTCTAGGAACCATTCAATACATTCTTTCAAATCATTTACTAGATATTATGGTTGTAAAATAATTATATATTTCAAAAGGTATTTTATCATAATATCATGAATAAAGTACCGTTAAAACATATTTTGTGGATCTCAATACATATTAATCATTTTTCATATGTTAAATCAATAACAAAGGATTTACAATGATCCCTTAGATTCTTCTAAGTAAATTTCCATGATTCTTGATGTATTCAATTTTATAGTGGGATATTTGTTTACTATTAAATGACATATATTAGTAGTGTTTTATTTCTTCCCTATTTATTCAATAACATAGTGACCCTTTTCTACGAACTTATAACAATCTAAAAATATCTTCATGCATTTCCTAGTGTGATTTTTTCAACAGATTTCACATGTTGGAAAATTATTCATTCCATTAACTCCTTTATTCATTGTTTAAACAACCATCCTCTTCTAATAAAGCAACCCGTTGATTCCATAAAACTTCTAGAATTCACTACATATCCTAATATAACACAAAAATATTTAATCTTTTAATGAAGAATTTTAAAACAGCATTTCACATTATAGACATGTCTGAAGAATTAAATGAAATTGTTGATAATAAAATCTATATAATTTATGTAATTTATTGAATACATATCTAACCATGTTGAGGGAGATTCATTGTCCATGAAATTTCCTTCTTCTATTTTCCTTGAGCTAATAAACCATATCTTCTTTTCAATTTGTTTATCAAATTGGAAATATTTGTTAACAAATGTATCCTTAAAATAATTACCTTCAATGAGTTCTATTTTATATTCCTCTATAGAATTCAGGATCATGGACCACCGTTTATCATTATTGCCTTTTAGAATATACCCCACAAGTGTTACCATATACTTTTTAACCATATCTAGAGGCCATAAATATCTTCTCCAAAGATATAATCCATTTATCAACTACAATATTATTATTAGTCCCCCCCAAATGATGGGGGACTCTACTACATAAATTGGAACAACATCATAGAGTATCATTGTGTAATGAGTATCTCTACTCGGGAATGTTTGTCTTTCATAACACTATTAGTATTCCCAACTATATAGAAAACTTACTTAGTTGCAATACCAGCCATATCAGCTTCCGGAACATGGAAAACTCTATATTTCCCAAAAGTATTGATACCCTTCTTCTGTCAAGGTGGAATTTCTAAAAAATATAATACACTGGATTACATCCGAATATTATGTAATAAAAATTTTAATCCCAAAAATAGTTAAATAATTATATAAATTTTTAAAATTTACCCAAAACTAATATCTGAAGAAAATCAATGGTGTATATGGGGAAATATGTTCATTTAAATCCATTATAATTTTTTGAAAAGAAAAATTTAATTATAAAAACAATACCCTCTGTGAGTCTCAAATAATGGTCCCTGTATGTCCCATTGTTTGTAAAATTTTACACTTGAGTCAAGCCAAATGTGTGTTTTTCAATGTTATTAATCCTAGGTACATTTGTTGTAAAAACACATAAACTTTGACTATCTTGACAGTGATGTATTTCTAGGAAGACCCATATATTCTGTAATTACAAAAACATTAGGATAACATTCTATAATTATCCTAAATTATATCATGAGGTAATGTTCCGTAATACATGTTTTAAAAAATCTAGTTTCAATGGATTATCCAAAACATTCTCTAATCCCAACTATAATGACCATATCCCTCGTAGCCTAGAGCTGTTGCCAACATTATTACATTTTCATATATAAAAAATTCAAATTACAAATGTATAATCATTTTTTCTATTTTGGGAAACCATACTACATATTTTTTAGACATATTACATTGGGAAAACACAACAAAACATAATACATTACAAAATCAAGTAAACTACATCCTTGAAACTCATTCAATGAATTGTTATTCATAAATTAGTGAATTATAAAATAATGGGTGATCTAAAATACTAGTTAGGGGTTAAGTACATTAGAATAAATCAGGAATCAAAAATGAATACTAAATAATTAAAGGTAAATAACTAAACACACAATCCATTTAGATGACTAGATATGTCATGATAAATATGGAAATTTACGTAACTGAACAGAGATTCCATTTAATCAATAAGCTATTAATAGAATGAATCCATAATTTTTTTAATAGTGAAAATATAAAAAATAATAACAACTATCATTCAAATATAGGAAATACATAATTATTGGATTTGATGTTTCTAGGTCATGTAGAACATTTATCATTATGATATATTCTACAGACAGTTTAAAGAGGCTAATTAAAAACCCATCGAATTTTCACAATGTATTCATCTCATTAGAATGCTAATTCATTAATTGAATATCATAAATTGGTCCCCATCCTAAATCATGATGTTTCCCAAAATTAATCATATATCAGGTAATCTATTTAAATTCATGGGAAATGAACCTTATAAAACTTTTGAATTGAGTAAACGATGACGAATTATCAATATTACCCCATCTACTCAAATAACATTAAATGTAAGAAACATATGTGAAATTGGAATAAATATTTAAGAAATAATCCTATAAATCACAAAATAAAATGGATATTTAATATAAATTTATTTAAAAATTTAAACCTATTTCAATAAAGTGATTGTTTCAATAGAAATTCAACAACAAAAAATGATTCCATAATATCTTTTATTACTTGGTAATTTTTATATAAAATACCCTTAGATGATGTAATTTAATTTGAAGAATAAAATACCATAAAGTATTATTTTTTCAGGATATTATATGTCAAAGTTTTAGTACATCACCTAAATGTGAATTGATTGTTAATAACAACAAAGTCTCAATGGATATATAAATTCTAACTAAATCCCTTACCTTACCTTCCCTTTTTATTAGACCTCATTTAACCATATAGATAATGATCTGAAACATTTTATTAACTTATAAATGATCCTTATTATGATTTATAATATCATATATGATTCGTTTGTAATATATTATGTCCCATTTATTAAAAATAATTCATTTTTTCGCTTTTTCAGATATTAATTTCCTTGTACTTGGAGTATGTTTTGACATGATATTATTTATACCTATTACATAGATCATGATTTAATTTTATAATTAAGTTCAATAATGATTAAAATTAATATATATTTAATATATATAAATTTACAATAGTATATTAAATTATTCAATAGAAAATCAATTAAATTTTTCTTGGATACGGTAGGTCGTACGTATGCATAAACACTAATTTCAGTTTCCTATAACATTAATATAATTAAATGTAAAGTATATATAATTAAATTTACAATGTAGTATAATATCTATTTTAAATATATATATATATAAATATATCTATCAAATTTCAATTAAAACCGAACTTAATATATTCTATGTATATCATGAATCAATCACATCGCATCGCAAGACAATACTCTTCCATAGACAAGAACGATGTAATCATATTCCCACAAAATGGAAATAATGAAATTAATTGTTATTTATAATTATAGAATCATAATGACCTATTAAAAATATTATATATAATATATAAACAATATTTCTATCATTATTCCCATAATTAATGGTGGTATTGAAAAAACGAATCACATCATTTAGTGAGGTGGTTGTCCACCGTACACCAGAACAATGATTTTAATAAACCATTTGATGAAATTGATTTTATTTGTAGTATTTAACATAATATTAATAACATATTTGTATATTTATTATATTTCAGTTACAATATAATCATGATATAAAATTAGGTACATGGAGATTGGAAGGAAATAATATTATAAGTCTTTCAAAAAAACATTACATCTTCAACAGTTATCCACCTTGTATTTTCACTAATTCCATCCTAATATGGAATTAATCTGAATATAACTATTATAGGATGTGGGTAGTGATGTTTTATGAGTGATTTGGGATGTTACTAATTGATATTCTTTTACAGGTGTGAATAAGTGAGTTGCTGAGTGGCCCTTTATAGGGGATGGGGAGTGGAATTCTTGAAAATACCAAAAGGTAAGCAATATTGGAAAATCTCCCTTACCTCATGTTACTGAAATAATGACTATTTTAAAATTTTTTATGGAATATGGTCTAAATTAGACCATAAAAATCTATTTTTTACATTTTTTGTTTCATTTCCACAAATATAATTTAATATTAACAACTAAGTAAACTCAATTTTACCATAATAGATGAGATTGAAATTGTTTATTTTTTCTAATCACAATGGAAAATATTATGTTTAAATTATGAATCATTATAATTTATTTTTATGAAAAAATATATTATCCAATTTTTTAAAAAAAAGATCTCTGAAATTTCATTTTTAAATTTAAATTTATCTCATAGTTATAACAACAATGCAGGTTTCTAAAATGAAATGTTAAAAATATTGAAATGAAATTACATCAAAATTCACTATGAACTGGATCCTAATTATGAAAATTGGATTAATATATATATTATTGATCCATTAAAAATATAAACACAATTTGATATATAATTTACATTTATAGATTAGATTTCAGTTTTTAATTAAATTCTATATTTTTCAATATTCATAAAAAAATTCAAAATCCCAAAAAATTACTAAAACCCACCATATGATAATTTTGAAATTAATATATGAAAAATGAATTTATTTCTATTAAATAAAATATATATAAGATTCAAAATATAGTATAAAAAAATTTCACTATTAAAATGTAGCAAAACTATAACGTCCCGGTTTAGGGTGTCCCCGAGAGGTGCCCCGTACCCAGCTGGTCCCATGGCCTCATGTGCATTTACCTAAACACTAGAGCTTACCAACTAGGATTGAAAACCTTGGGAGTTATATTTGGGAAAACATTACCTCATTAGTAGTGCAAAACACATGAGACAATATTTTACAGTAGTGGAAGCAGTAATACCATACAATAAGCAAACAGTGGAAGACTAAAAGTAAGTAAAAAACTGCAGCATATATATAAATAATGAATCATGTGAGAATTATCTAGGAATGCTGCCAAACAATTTATATTGTTTTAATTCTGTACTAAACCAATGTATAATGTAAAACATGTAAACAAATCCACCAGCATTGTAGCCCTCAGCTTGGTCACATGCTCTCAATCTCCACAGCAATCAAGTACCTAAAATAGAAGGGAACTTTCTCGTATCTATACATGCATCAATGTTATATTTTTGGGCCCAAAAGCAGGACCCAAATATTACTTGAGATGAATCATAGTAGGTAACAACCCTAAGAACTTTACCTAACTGTTAGTGAATATTTATATAAGGAAAATATGAACTTTTGAATTAATAAACAAGGAAGCCCTCAAAAGTAAATAGAAATACAGTTTCAACTACATTCATTTACATTATCAATTTTGTATCCAAACAAATAAAAGAAACCCATTGGGAATGTTCCCACAACCTAACCCTTCTGGTTATAATTATACAAATAAGATACAACTACCCTATGTGTAATCTCACAAAGTCTATCCCCTTTAGTCTCATGCAATCAATGAGTATATGAGAAAGAACTCACCATCAATTCCCCATATACTATTTTAATGAAAAACTACAGACTCTCTAGGGCAGCAGAAAACATCAATTTCTGATGAGTTCTCGTAACGATAACTATAGACACTATGAGGGAGCACTCAACATCAATCCCCATTATGGTCTCACATCATGAAAAGTAAAACAGATACTCTAGGTAATCCATCATTGTAAATTCCGTCTATGGTGTCACTACACTATGTTCACACATCCTTGTGTAAAGAAATCATGAACAAACGATATTCATAAATAAAATTAAATAAAAAATACTACCTGGCTAAATGGCTAAAAGGCATAACATAGGCATGTCAGATAATATCACTCCATCCTAATAACAGTAGTAAAGGAAAACAGAGTAGCCTAACCGGTGATTATATAACCAACAACCAAAATTAGATCAAACATGGGAAACACATCCATATCAAGGTAAATAACTCTTTTTACAATAAAAACCATAATCAAGAAAACATGGCATATAAGGCATTAACATGGTCAAATTTCTTAAACACTCAATACCCTTATCGGGGGTATTGGGAACTTTTTGTACATATAAATCAAATACAATCAAAGTAATGGCACAAAAAACCATCCATGATGTTGTACGATCGATATATTTGAACCTCGGATTATGAACCAACCTAGAATGCAGTAGATTTAAAAAAATGTCAAAAACGATCAACCTCAGATATCTCATGAAAGAGGAGAAATAAAGAGAAGAGACTCTTGAAGAGGGAATAACTCATTGATATGATTCCAATACTACTGATAGTGTTTGATTTGGAGAACAGACGGATGATCTAGGGCTCTGAGAAGAATTGGCGATATGCATCGCTCATGGACGAGACGAAGCGAGAATAATGTGTTTCTGTAAACTAGAAAAGGCCCCGCTTCGATTTGAAAAATAAAAATAAAAATTCATGGAGGGTTCTTTAATTATACACGGAATTTGTAGCCATTTATTGGGTCGTACATTAGTTGGTCCATCCATGTCATCACACAGTCGTGTACGTAGGAGTGACACGACCAAACACGGCATAGACATGGTACTAGAGTACATGGATTGTACAAGGAAGTACACGGTGTGTACTCCTAATGTTTTTTCTTCATACCTTTTTCCCTAAAAAACCATAATGATACCCCATTCCCAAAAAGAAGATATGAGTTCTTAAAAACTTCCCCCCTTAATGAAATTTGACCTCGAATTTCCCTAATGAGGTGGCGAAGAAGAATCCTCAATCTGCTTCAGCCACTACTATCACAAATCAGTCTCCCTCTCCCAAGTCTCATCCTATACTCTCCCGTGTTGCCACAACACCCATACTGGAGGAACAAATAATACATATAGAACCTTCACATTGTGAAAAATTATCTGGATATGATGCTCCTCGAATGATGCATCCACTTCCAACTCAACCTCCTCAGGTAAAAAAAAATGAGACTGATCTGAGAAGTAATGTCATAGTTGAGAAATGTGGTAGAAATCATGCATACCTTAGAACCACTGAGGTAACTACAACTGATAGAAACCGACCCGACTCTCTCCAAATTCTCAAATGTCCCAACATATCTCGTCAAAAGTATACCACGTCTCCTAATCCCTCACTATTCCATCCTCAGTGTGACAAGCAGAAAAATTGTAATCTCTGAACTCGAAATCTAGAGGTCGTATCTGCCAATTATCATAAGACTTCTATCATGATTATGTAGTATCATTCCTCTTCCAAATCAACTCCACCTACTATGCAGTATCCTGGGCAAGATGAGGTCTTAACATAACTACCTCTCCTCCTTCCAGCCAACATATGGGTGATCGGGATGGACTACCATAAAAATCCTCATAAGGTGCCATCTAAATAGTTTACTTAAAACTATTATTGTAAGAAAATGTCACGACCCGCCCTCGGGGTCCGTGTCGTGACTACCCCAAACCCGCCTTCCATAGGCCAGGGGCTGGCGACTAGCACCAAGGCATAAATCCCGGTAAAAAGGGAAGGCATTGCCTTTATAAGTAAACAAACACCTCAGAGTAAGCAAGCGGAAAGTAAACACTAAGCAAAAGCAGAGTACAACTGAAAGTGCGGAAAAGTAAATGGGCCAGTATACAAACCCAAACTGAAGTAAAGTACAACTCGAAAGGGAAAACAACAACTGAAAAGTAAAAGCCGCTACACCGAGCTGTCCACTGGAAATCCCACCTGAAGGGTGGGTACAGATAGCTCCACTGCTCCACGGGTCCCGCCGTCCGCTCCGAGCACGTCCCGCCCAGTGGTCCACCTCCAGGTACCGTCCTTCTCTGCAAGCCTCAGCTAAGATCAACGTTGTCCGTCGTCTGCAACCAACACAATGTAGTGCGGGAAAATCCCGTGCAGGGGTGAGTATAAGCTACTCAGTAGGGACCCCGAGACCCCTGAAGGTCTCTCAAAATCCACAAAGGATAAACCACGAAGAAAGGTACAATCACGAAGTAACAACCGACACTGATTAGGTATATGCCCATACATATACCTAAGTCATCAATTTCAAATACGCTCCAACCTCCGAGCCCATGTACAACACAGTCCACACAGGAAAGTAAACGTATTCCACACAGGAAAGCAAAACGTAATCCACACTGGGTAGCACAACACAATCCACACAGGAAAGCAACAGGATTCAGCTCACTCAGGATTTTCATTATCAAAACGTAACTACTGAAGAGCCCCATCTCTGAAGTGTACAGTGTCCTGTCACGACTCTGAGATACTGCTCACTAACCTAAGACTGCTGAGGTACTCCTCCTGTCGAGTACCGCGGGTCTGCCGCCAACTACCGGGCGCTCCGTCCGTAGAGGGTCTGCTGCCAAATACCGGGCGCTCACCCAAATAGCCTACAGAGGTACTCCTCCAGTCGAGTACCGCGGGTCTGCTGCCATCTACCAGGCGCTCCGTCCGCCGTGGGTCTGCCGCCATATACCGGGCGCTCCGTCCACTGGGCTAGTCGACTCACTCCAAGTTGAGTCGGTCGAGCAGTCTTCAGGTCTCAGCCGGCTACACGGTCTCCGTACTCCGTACGCTCGTCTCCAGTATTCTGGGTCTGCCGCTACAACCAAGCGCACCACCTCTATCGAGTAAAACAGAAGATTCATCTCACAAATTTATACATCTTCGGATGACGATAAAGATGATCACTGAACCATCTAAGTCGTCGGACCCACGAAGGATCGATAGGTACTAACCCCCGCAGTGACCTACACATGATCGGACCCACACAGGATCGGGCCCACGCAGGACCTGTAGCACTGATCCACGTAGGATCGCTGAGTGCAGTAGTCGTCGCAGTCCACTGCGGATCTCTGCACAGTCGTCGCCGTAGTCCACTGAGGATCTCTGCATGTTCGTCGTCGGAGTCCACGGAGGATCTCTGCACAATCGTCGCTGTCGGAGAAGTAGTCGCAGCCAGCACTAGGGTTCCCGCACACAGCAAGCTCGTTCGGAGGGTCCGCTCCACGAGCCGAGAGGCTGATACATCAACTGTCACAAAGTCCAGAGTTGATGTATCCAAAAGTTCCGTATCGTCAACAGGAACTCAACGCAACAGACGGCGCGTCGATCGGACGCCCGGTCTGAGAGTTATTGGCATTTTCGTCCCCGGGGCCTGGTTGGTTTTTAAGGCAAAACCAACCCGACCGTACTCCACCTACGTCCAAACCTCGGGCGGAGCATGCCAAAAGAACCGTCTCACAAAGAGGAACACAACAAAGCTGACGGTACGTCAATCGGACGTCCGTAGCTCAAGATATGAGCGTTTCCGCTGCGAAGGCCCGGTTGGTTTCGTGAACGAACCAACCCGGCCGAACTCAAAGTGTTCCGAAACCTTGAGTGCGATATACCGAAACGACCGTCTCGATCCAAGGATCCCGTTGCCACAGACGGTTCGTCGATCGGAGGTCCGTGGCTCAATTTATGGCCAAAAGACCGAAACTGACTCGAAAACGGGGGGTCCGGGTCCGGGCAGACCCGGCCCGACCCCCCCTGGTTTGACCCGAACCGGGTCGACCCGTTCTGGGTCGACCCGACCCGGATCCGACCCGAACTGGGTCCGACCGACCCGGTCCGCTGGAACCGGCCCGGCAGGTGGCGGCGCGGCCAGGGTGTCGTGCATGTGCCGCACGCGGGGGGTGAAACCCCCCCCCCCCCTTTTCCGGATCTCGGCCGGGTTTTGCCGGCCATTTTAATTAACCCACGGGACCCGTGGGTCCCGCCTTCTGACCGAACCGGCGGCCGGCGCGGCCGGCCGCCTTCTTCTTCTCCGCCGCAGTCGTAGGGCCGCAGCCCTTCCTGATCTCCGGCGGCCGGCGAGGCCGGCCGCCTCTAGCTATTCCACCGCGGCCGTCCGGCCGCGGCTCTTCCTCTTCCGCCGGCGGCCGGTTTTCCGGCCGCCCCTTCTTGCTCGGCCCTTGAACGATTGGCACGGCGTAATGGCATCACGCCCCTCCGCCGCGGCTTGACTCCAGCCACAGTCTCTTCCGATTTCAAAGGCGCGGCATTATAGCACCGCGTTTCATCGTCGAGACCCAAACCGGCCTTAAATTCATTTGTTCCTGCGCGGTGCGACGACACCGCGCTGTCTCCGCTAAAACAACACGAAAGTTTAGAAGGGGGAGGAGAATCGGCCGTGTTCGTGCGGTCCGGTCTCCTCCCGTTAAAACGATATCAATTGGCCAATCGTAATAACACAACAATGAACGTTTCACAAATTTTTAATAAAATATGGAACTACGCCCAACGGATTATTCTTTCATGTTCGAGGGAATGGTACACGTAATTTAAAAAGAACAAACCCCTACCTTGGTTCTGGAACAAAGTTCGATGATCGATAACGATTCGCGGAAGTCGAGCATCGCGGTGGTCGGCGTCACGGAAGAAGAACGTCGATGTCGCGGTTATGTCGTCACGGAAGACGGTTCCCGAGAACGTGGAGTTCTTCGTCGAAGTTCGAAGGAGAAGGAGGAGGAGCTCTCCAAAATCCTCACAAGTTGGCTAAATAATTCTAACCAAAGAAAGAATAAGCTAATGGTTATTTTATTAACTCAACCAAACCATTTGAATTTCAAAGGTTTGAATTAAGACAACAGAAGCCATTAATTAACCCAACTTTCCAACTTAATTTAAAAGGGGAGTTTAAGGGAGAAAATGAAAGGTTTAGTTTCATGTGGGTCCCACCACACTTAATCCTCTCAAGGGAGGTCAAGTGGGTGTGGGTCCCAACCCTAACCCCCTTTGAGTGAAGTAAACCAACAAAAGTAAAATAAAAAGAATTCCACATTTTTTTATTCAACTTTTTATAAATCTCCCAAAAACTAACTCTTAACCCGAAACAAACGCAACCTCGGAAAAGGTCTCCTTAAGCGAATATTGGCGCTGCGAGTTCATCGGTGCCCTCGGATTTCAATTCCGAGCACCGGATCAAAAGTTAGAAATTCCCGCTCGTTCGTTCACTGAACGTACCCGAGCCAAATTTCGGAAATTGATTCCGGGCACTCCGGGCCTCGGAATCAGGTGCCGTCAGAAACCGCGCTCTTGTAAAATTCCAAAGAAAATTAAGAAAAAAATTTCCCATGAATTTTATGGGTCTTTACAGAAAACCCCCAAGAGGTATTTTCTTCTTCCAAGAACCTCCAAAATATTGGACTCATGCTCGTAGGATGTCCTCCAGCACCTGAATTGTAGGCTCATAATGGACATCTGTTTAGGGATGGTAAGCTGTACACAGATGTACATGTGTACCCAAATACCTTTGTAGTCCCTTCCTGACCTGAGAAGTAAAACAAACATCCCTGTTGAAGCAATGGTGTGAGGAAACCCATGTTAAAATACAATCTCTCATATGTACGTCCATTATATCTCATCAACACTGAATGTATATTTTATCGGTAGAAAGTGTGTATCCTTCATGAGTTTTTCAATGACAACAAAGACTACATCGTTCCTTCATGGATACCTCGGTAAACCTATCATGAAGTCTATCGCGACATCATTCCACTTCGACTCAGGAATGGGAAACTGCTGCAAAATCATTTCTAGTTGCTGATGCTCTACGTTCACTTATTGAGAGGTGGAACACCTCATCACAAAACTAGAAAAATATTTCTTCATTACTGGCAACCAATAATAATGTTGTACATCTTGTTACGTTATGGGGATTGTAGGATGAATTTCCCAAACTGTGGAATGGAAACCGAGCATCAGCTCTTCATGTCTGTCTACTCGCACCCATACGTACCCATGAAAACTCAATATCTTATCCTCCCCCACGTTCCATCTATGAATAAGGTCCTCTCCTTACACACTATCCCGTTAAACAAGGCCTTCAAAATCCGATTGATTTCTCATTCACACTCGATCATGTAGAGTATAGGTATCTACAATAGAAGAATGAAACGTATGCCCCTGTCTGTCATGAACCTCCAAATGCATATAAGACAATAGATCCATAAGCTGGCACTCACTACTGGCCTCATGAACTACCTATATCTGATTCCTCCAGCTAAACGCAACATCCAATGCATTTCCATTCCTTTTCATATATGCAAGATCAAAGTCAAAATACTGAATCTACACAACCCACCTTCATTGTATCAAATTCATATCGCACTGAGTGAAGATGTACTTGAGATTTTTTGGTCAGTGAAAACAACAAAATTATCTCCCAATAGATAATGTCTCCAACAACATAAAGCATGAAACAATGCAGCCAACCTAAGATCGTGCTTCAATTATTTCATCTCACGTGGCCTTAATAGCCGATACCCATACGCAATGATTACTTCCCCCTACATATGCACTATTCCCATATCGATACATAACGCATCATAGTAAATAGTATGACTCTTTCCCAACTATAGAAAAATTAGAATCGGTGCTGAAGTCAACCTCCCCTTAAGATCTAAAAAGGGTGAATTGCAGGAATTTGTCCACAAGTACTTTACACCCTTCTTAGTCAGACTCATCCTTGGCGATGATAAGAAAGAAAAGACCTATATTAAAAATCATTTGTAACTAGAAGCCCTAAAAGATTAAATACCTCAAATCTGTTCTTCAGATTCTCCCAGGAATATACTGCTCTCACATTCTCTAGGCCTTATGATACTCCGATATCTGAGATAACATTACCCATGAAGTGAATCCAGTCCATTAAAAAGTGGAATTTTGAGAGAATTGAATATAACAGATGCTCTCTCAGTGTACTCAAAATGATCTCAATATGGGTATAATGTTCATCTCAAGTGTGATAGTACACCAAGATACTGTCCATGAAAACCACGAAGAACGAATCCAAGTATGGATGTAACACTCAGTTAATTAGTTCCATAAAAACTGGAGGCGCATTCGTGACAATGAATAGCATAACCACATACTTGTATAGAACATCCCATATCTGAAAGGCTATATGAGTTATATCATATGGTCTAATGTGAAACTGATGATAACCAGATCTCTAGTAAATATTCTTGAACAACTTGGATGCTCGAAGCTGATCAAAGAGTTTATCAATCCTCGGTAAGGGATATCGAATATAGACTATCAACTAGTTCAGCTTGATAATCCACCAAAAGTCTAAGGGTACAATCTTCTTTCTTTGAAAATAGGATAGTAGAACCCAATGGAGAAGTATTGGGTCAGATGAAACACTTTTCTTATAACTCCTCTAACTACTTCTTGATCTCATCTAAATATAGTGTAGCATTCCTATAAAGAGGAATGGACACTGATGTAACTGATGGAACAAGCATAATAGAAATTTATACCTCTCTCTTCAGAGGAAAACCTGAAACATCCTCTGTAATGACATCACTAAAACAATCAATCACTGTAGGGAAGTCCATCTGCAAAGTTACCATGTCATCAGGGCATAGACTACAAATATGGGTTCTAACTTCTCCATTCCCTTGATGTGGAGGTCCCACTCTACTCACCTGGACATCCCATTCACACATATGTTGAAATCAATACCCCTTTGGTGATGTGAAACTCACCCTAATATGATAACAGCTGAAAACATCCTGATAGGTTACCAAATAGTCATTTCTGAGAATGACATCATAACATTTCATCTCTAATTCATAGGGATCCTATCAAGAGTGAAACCAAGAATGTAGAGACCCAATATTGACATACATGGACATTAAATTACTTTTGTGGAATACTTAATACATAAAAATAATAAAAACACAAGGAATATAATAGTTTAGTGTCTTTGGAAACTCGTAAAAATAATCTTCTAATCATGGTGAAAGATCTCCAACATCTCCCATAAATATCTTCCCCTATTTTTTTCTTACCTAAAAACTTTCTTTAAATCCTGGGAAAAAGAAAACATATAAAGGGTGTGATCAAATGCTCAGTATGGGTAATCATGGAGAAAATAAAATAGACCATATACATTTGAACTTCAAAATAAGAACATAATATTTAAACAACAAAATCTTGAGCAATGACATAAAACATGGTAGTACCTAAGGAATATATCATAAAGAAACATTAATCATGATAAAATATCATGGTAATTAATCTTCTAATTTTGGAAACAATTAATCACATCATATGATTTCCATAGTAGCCAAGGCATTGCTGCCAAGACCATCATAGTGGACAAAGTCCTTTTCTGAATCAAGATCACTCCTCGTTCCAGTCCTGTAACACTGAACCAGATTAACTCAACGTTCCAGCCATCTCTATCTTATGAGATATAAATCGTTACCCAATTAATTGGAGGGTGATATGAGTCCCACCCATCTCATAATGAAATCATTATTACGTGTTCCACAACATAAACATAAATCATTCATCGTAACCCAAATAATAAAATGGGTTTCATAAACATCATCCCATCATAACATAATCCATATAAAACAAATGGATATCATTTAATCATAAGATAAGTGAAAACATGTGAATCATAGAGAAATTATACTTGAAACATACAAATATGAAATAATTTCATCTTAAATGGATAATTGTTTTGATAAAACACTTGAAAATAGGTCTTGGGGAAAATATCCATTCTTCATTAAAATCATTTTCTTTTCACAAAATGCCACACAATTATAAAAGAAAAGGATTTTGTTGAAAATATTCATTAAATCTTGTAGAGTATGCTTCATAAAAATAAGTCATTATAAAACTGTAAAACTCCATTCATAACATATATGATAAAAAAACATTCTTCTTGTACTTTTTCCGGAAAAATCAAAAAGTACCTCGTATGGTAAACAAATGAAATATTACTTCCATAACACAGTGTAAAATTAAAAAATAAGTAAGACTTTCAAAATACATAGATTAATATTAAACACTTTATGAAATACATTTTTATATACATGGATGAAAAGTACACCCCAGTAAATACTTACGTATAGGCAATCTCAGATAAAATTGAGACTACAAAACTATCCCTTACCTTATGTCCAATTTTTTTGAATGTGTCTGAGACTATGGTATAGTGGGTTTAATAATATTATTAACTTGTAACATAACCATAATAATATTTATCATATAATATATGATTAACTTATGACATTATATTATCCGTTCATTTTTCAATTCTATGTCAAAGCAGCGTTTTGGTTAAAATCATTTCATTTATCATCCGTGTTTTCACTTACCATTATTAATATGATTTCATAGATCATGATTACTTAATTCCAGAATATAAAAGATGCTTTATATATAATATATATTCATAATATACATATATATAATATATCGATAAATGGAAAGAAATTAACCATTCATGAAGACGGTAGGTCGTACGTACGCATGAAAGCTGTTTTTCGTTTGCTTATTGAATTGAATGTAATTAAGTAGATGGAATATATATATATATATATATATATATATCCAGTAACATTATAATGTCATATATTTCATTATTACCTATTATATATACTTTATAATCATTCTTGAATTGTTAACATGGAAAATGAATCTCATCGCGCCGTGGAGACAGTAATCCGTACGTACGCACGAGTGATGATATTGTTACCATAGTTATAAAATGGAATTGGAGTGGATAATATAAGATCATAGAATCAATATGATGTTATAATAATCATATATTGTTATTATTTACACCATTATACCCATCTATGTATGTTGGTGGTGGAAAAACTGATTAGACCACGGCGTGGAGATGATATTTCGTACGTACGCATGCGCGGTGATTTCATTTTCCATAGGATGGATAAAAGGTGAAATTGGGTTGATTAATATTTATAATAGCATATATGTATATTATTGATACTAATGTTATTAATTTGATATGGAAAAAATTAATAAGAATAAGTAGAAGAACAAAGTATCATGAGAGAATCGGAAGAAAAGATTACCTCTTCTTCGACGCACCTCCTTTATGGTTCTTATTAATGAAGTATATTAGGTCTTTTCAAAAGACCATAACCTCCAAAATGATTCTAGGGAAGTGCAGAAGAGAAATTGGAAGTTTTTGGTCGAGCTTCAATGCTAAAAAGGGTGTGAAGAGAAGAGGTAAGGGGTGCCCTTTTTTAAGGGAGGAGAGGGGCACTTTAGGAAAAGCTTAAAATATTATTTTATAATGAAGTCATAATTAGTTTATATTAGCTCCAAATTGGTTAATTTCGAATATAAAGTGGGTATGGTTCGAAATCCTCTCAACCAATAGGTTTTAGAAATGTTTAAGTTACTATTTTAACCTTATCATTTATATTTAACTCTAAGTTAAATAATTTTTCCTTTACCGTGTATTCTTCTTTTCTTACACTATATGGTTAATAAACATACTTTAACAAGTCAAAAGAAACCCAAGTGGTTCATTGTTAATATATATAACCTTATCTAAGTCATTTTTCCGAACCTTAGATTTTTATGAATATAATAACAATTAATAATATAATATTTGTTTTAAAAACTATTTAATGTCAATTTATACACTATTTTGTAATTGATTTTTGTGAAAATCAAAACTGAATTATTAGATCTAATTTTTTTAATTAAATCAATAATAACATGTCATTTTATTTTATTAAATTTTTTGAACTCAAAAAAATTATCAAATTACATTTATTTGGGTATTTATAATATCAATTATTTAAATATTTCATTATTTAGGTGATTACTGCATCACCATTGTGTCATAAATTAATTAAATTATTTAATGTCTAAAAATTATTAATAAAATACCATTAGGTATGAAATATGTTTATATTTCTAATGAATATTTATAGTCAAATTTATCTTATGTATAACTTTATATTAAAAATATTTCACTATTAGACATTGATTTTAACCATTTTAACTCTTCCTTAAATAAAATAATAATAAATGTCCTAATCCAATCCAAGCGGACCTAAAGGGTAATATTTTATTCCTATGGTTGTTTTCTGTCGAATTACTCTTATCCAGTAGAATTAGGACATATATTAGGATAATAGTAATATCATTTTTACCCTTAATTACACTCTTTACTTTTAATCGTCGTAAAAAAAATTAAAAAGTTACTATTCACCCAAAAAAATTATCTTATTGAACCAAATTTTACTCCTTGATATTAACAGTGTCTCTCAGATTTTTGAAATTCTACTCACAGAAGTGGTAAAATTATGTTTTATGTAAATTTTCAAATTCTTTTAGGAGGTGGGTAAATGACGGTGAAAAGTTCAATAAAATTTTTACATATCTAAAATTATTATAAATTGACTCCAATGAATTACATTGAACTTATATAGGTATCATGTATCAATTATGACGTAAAAATTTTAAATAAAATATATAATTATTTAAATAAAAATTCTGTTTTTAAATAGTATCCTAGTGGTTTCACTATTCATCAAAAATTGAATGTTTTCAGAAAAATACCAAAAATTCACCCTAAAATAATTTCGATATTCCAAATCCAAAAATGAAGTCCATTTTTATTAAAAAAATTTATATAATTTCAAAAGGTGGGTATTATTATTCATAACGGCTAATTCATAATAATATTATAATAATATCTCTTTTAGTGAAACATGGTATTGCATACTACACACGCAATCGAAGAAGGTATTGATTACGTGTAATGAAAGCCAAGTCATGGATGCATGTAGTGAAATCTCCGTTTAGTGTTTCTTATAACATAATCAAAACTTATTTCATTTATAAATTAAAAAATATATATACTTAAGGTTGTGTAGAATAATTTCAACAGAATGAACATGAAATTGTGTGTTACACGAGCCAAGAATATTGTTGTGTATACTGCAAGCTAATACAGTATTGCGTATAGTACATGCTAATTTTGGTGTTGTGTACAACAAAAGATATAAATGAAATTAAAAAGAATAATTATCATTAAATCTCAGGTTGTTACATTCTACCCCCCTTAAAATTAATTTCTCCCTCAAAATTCACCGAGGTTATAAATGGTTTACTGCTTGAATGTTTCGTTCATAAAAACCCACATATAAAAAGTAATACTAAAACATTATTTAAAAAGTAACGTAATAAATGAAATGGTTACCCAGATTAACATATCACTAGGTTTCCACATAAGGTAACATAGGATGAAATATGGATATAGAAGGAAATTCTAACCATAAAGTTCTGATGGAGAGTAGTAGAAGGGATGGCTATGAAAAATCCAACAATCACAAATCCATACATTTGTGATGATTTAAGGTACCATCAGATTCATTGGATATAAGGACACTAGGACAACATTTTTTTGTTTTCAAGATCATTTCCCTAAAGTTGAAGAATTGTTGAATTAAAAGAAATACTTACTTGATTTTGTTACAATCACACTGTTGTTTGTGCCTTAAACAATTTCCACTTCATCACTTAAAGAAATGATGTTGAATTTGTCTTCTGTGAAGTGTTAGCATATCATGAAATAGAATGATAGGTCATTCCATCTGTCTCAAACAAAATTATTGTAAAGGTTATTAAATATACATAAGTCCATCTATAGAGAGATTAATCGTACATGGTTCCTAAAATGGACTTATTCTTCATATATCATACTGCTTAATATAATTAAAGTAGATTCTACTAACCAGGGACTTCCTGTAGGCTAGTGGTATGTGATAAAGGCCCATCGCACTTCAGTTGTGGGTTTTATTTCAATAGCCTTGTCCGATGCGATGGGTTTTCACCCGTTCCCCATGTCGTCCCTTTTCATAAACTACTCTATTATAACATTCCATTCAATAATATCGAAAAATTTTCTAGCCTTAAACAATACTAACTTATGTCTAACATAATTCATTCCAATATTTAGTCTTATATAAAAAACATTAGTCTAAACTCATAGTATAAAGAAAACAATTACTAGAAATTTCATCTAACGATCATGTGAATACTGTCATTTATCCCCCATATAACATATGATATATCTTGTTGGTCACATTCCAAACATGTGAATACCTTAATCATGTAGCCTATTGAAACATAAATTACCATAGAACCTTATTGAAAACATGAGTGATGTCAAATGTTAACTCTTTCCACATACCAAAATCCCAAAAATTATATTTATTCAAAACATGATATCACTTAGAACTTATATCAATCATGAGCTCATGAATACTATCAAACAATTTGTTTTCTCCTTATCCATTCATTATGTGCATATCATCTGTATTCTAAAATATTTGAATAACTTTTCATGGTTACCAGTACCATATAATTATTTAAAACCATAAAGGACCAATACATAGATAATCCAATATACCCTAAAAGTACCTCAACAACATTATTCTTGAATACTAATACATACACACTTAAATCCATTATCTTCAATGATTGTCATGGAATAAGTACTTCCTTGATTTAGATGTAACCTCTTAGGTCACGACATTGAGTTGGGTAATGCCCATGTTCTCGATAGATAAGACATTGAACACCATAACAGTCTGTCACCCTATGACCCTTTTCTCCACATAGATAACATCTTCCTCTCTATTTGAGGTATTCCACAAGGTTCTTCTTCCCTTCTTTAGAAATCTCAGTCTTCCTTTCTCTATGCTCCTCACCATGAGAACATGCATAAAATTCCAACTTCCTTATATTTGATGACTTAGGAATACAACTAATGTTCACCATGATAATCATATATCGAGATGACTGATTCGGCATAATCACAATATCATTCTCTCCGGGCGTTACATAATTTCGTTGAACATAGTCCCCAATTTTTCCATTGGAATTAATGTTAACTAAATTCATTCTCATTTCCTTCATTGACTAAGACCAGAAACCTTAGTGCAAGAAATATTTAAAATCAAGAGGAACCACATAATCAAAAAAAGTCACTTATGGGATGTCTAACTTATAATAAATTCATTAATCCATAACACCTTAGGTTCACCCTGGGTTATTCAGGATCGTAAAAATAATTCTAGGACTGTAACCTATAGTTATACTAGACCTTAGGGACATCCGTAGACATACCATAGAAATATCTCTAGGGATATCACTATAGTTTTTGCATCCTAGATTCCAAATGTTAACTAAACATTTCCTATGATACCAACATTAGAGACCCAATCCTGACGTACATGGACATTACATTACTTTTGCATAATACTTAATACATAACAAAAAACACACACATAGACTGTAATAGTTAGGTGTCTTTGGAATCTCAGAAAAATAATCTTTTAATCATGGTGAAAGATCTTGAACATATCCCATAAAGATATTCCTCTTTTTTTATACCTAAAACCATTCTTTATATCATGGGGAAAATAAAAAATTAAAGGGTGAGCTCAAATGATCAGTATGTGTAAGCATATAGAAAATAAAACAAACCATATATATTTGAACTTAAAAACATGAACATAATATTTAAACATCAAAATCCTGAGCAATTACATAAAACATGGCAGTATGTAAGGCATAGATCATAAAGAAACATTAATCATGATAAAATAGCATGGAAATAAAACATTTAATTGTGGCAACCATTATGCAAATCATATGATTTCCATAGTTTCCAAGGACTTGCCGCCAAGGCCATCTTAGTGGACAAAGTCCCTTTTTGAATCGAGTTCACCCCTCGTTCTAGTCATGTAACACTGAACTGGATTAACATACCGTTCCATCCATGTCTATGTCATGAGATATAAATCTTTACCCAATGAATTGGAGGTAGATATAGGTTACACCAATATCAAAAGGAAATCATTATTACGTGTTCCACAATATAAACATAAATCATTCATCATAACCCAATGAATAAAATTGGTTTCATAAACATCATCCCGTCATAACATAATCCATATAACACAAATGGAAATAATTTCATCATAAGAGAAGTGAAACCCTATAAATCATAGAGATATTATACTTGAATAATTAACATATGAAAAATTTCATCTTATATGGAAAATTGTTTTGATAAAACACATGAAAATAATTCTTGGGGAAAATATCCTTTCTTCTCAAAAATCAATTTCTTTTCACAAAATGCCACACAATTTTAAAAGAAAATGATTTTGTTGAAAATAGTCAATAAATAATTTAGAGTAAGATTTATATAAATAAGGTGTTATAAAACCGTAAAAATCTATTCATGCCGTATAAGTTAAAAAACATTATTCTCGTACTTTTGCCGGAAAAGTCAAAAAGTACCTCATTTGGTAAAAAAAAGAAAGATTCCTTCCATAACACAATGTAAAAGTCCAAAAGTGGTAAATATGACTTTAAAAATACATGGATTAATATTAAACCTTTATGAAGAACATTTATATATATATTTATGAAAAGTATACCCCAGTAAATACTTACGTATAATAAATCTCGGATAAAAATGAGACTGCAAAATTATCCCTTACCTTATGTCCAATTTCTTCCGTATGTGTCCAAGACTCCTCTATAGTGGGTTTAAGAATATTATTAACTTGTAATAGATCCATAATAATATTTACGATATCATATATGATTCACTTACAACTTTATATTTTCCGTTCATTTCTCAATTCCATCTTAAAGCAACGTTTTGGGTAAAATCATTTCATTTATCGTCCGGGTTTTGACTTGTAATTATTAATATGATTAATTATATCATGATTACTTAATTCCAGAATATAAAACTTGATTTATATATAATATATATTAAGAATATACATATATATAATAGATCGATAAATGGAAAGAAACACACCGTTCATGGAGATGGTAGGCCGTACGTACGCATGAACGCTGTTTTTCATTTCCTTATTGAATTGAATGGAATTAAGTAGATGAAATAAATAAATAAATAAATATATATATATCCAGTAGCATTATTATGTCATATATTTCCTGAATACTTATTATATATTCATTATAATCATTCTTGAATTATTAAAATGGAAAATGAATCTCATCACATCTTGGAGACTCTAATCCGTACATACGCACAAGCGATGATATCGTTCCCATATTTATTGAATGGAATTGTAGTGGATGATATAATATAATAGAATAATTATGAGGTTATAAAAATTATATATAGTTATTCTTTACACCATTATACCCATCCAAGTAAGGTGGTGGTGGAAAAACCAATTACCCCACGGCGGGGAGACGGTATTCCGTACGTATGCACGAGCAATGATTTCATTTTCCGTTGGGTGGATAGAAGGTGAAATTAGGTTGTTTAATATTTATAATAACATATCAGTATATGAGTGATACTGATGTTATAAATTCAATATGAAAAAATAAATAAGAATAAGTTGAAGAAGAAAGAAACTTGAGAGAATCGGAAGAAAAGATTACCTCTTCTTCGACGCACCTCCTTTATGCTTCCTCTTAATGAAGTAGAGTTGGCCTTTTGAAAATACAAAAACCTATATAATGTTTCTAGGGATGTGTAGAAGTGAAATGGGTAGGGTTTTGCCGATATTCAAGGCTCAAAAGGGTGTGAAGAGAAGAGGGAAGGGGTGCCCTTTTTATAAGGGAGGAGAGGGGCACTTTAGGAAAAACTTAAAATATTATTTTATAATAATGTCATATTCTGTTTATCATAGATCCAAATTGATTTATTTAGAAGATTATGTGGGGATGGGACTAAAGCCTCTCAAAAAATAGGTTTTAGACATATTTAGGTTACTATTTTAACCTTATCATTTAGATTTAACTCTATGTTAAATAATTTAACCTTTACCGTGTCTTCTTGTTTTCTTACACAATATGGTTAATAAACATACCATAACAAGCCAAACTAACCCCAAGATGTTCATTATTAATATATATAACCTTATCTAAGTCATTTGTCCAATACTTAGAATTTTAGAAATATAATAACAATTAAGAATATAATATTTGTTGAAAAACTATTCTATGTCAATTTTGACACGATTTGATAATTGATTTTTGTGAAAATCATAACAGAGTGATTAGTTCGAAAAACGTTAATTAAAAAAATAATAACATGTCATATTAACCTATTAAATTAGTTTAATTCATAAAAAGTCTAAAATTACATTTATTTGGATATTTATAATGTCAATTATTTTAATATTTAATTATTTAGGTAATTACTACATCAGTATTGTGTCATAAATAAATTAAATTATTTAATGTCTAAAAATTATAAATAAAATACCATTACATAGGAAATTATTTTAACATTCTATGTAATATTTATAGTATAATTTATCTTTTGTTTAACTCAATTTTAAAAATGTTATTACTTATTAAACTTTGATTTGAACAATTTTAACTCTTCTTTAAATAAAATAATAACAAATGTACTAATCCAATCCAAGGGGACCTAAAGGGTAATATTTTATTCATAAGGTTGTTTTTGTTCAAATTACACTTATCATATATAATTAGTACATGTTTTAGGGTAATAGTAATATCATTTTTACCCGTAATTACCGTATTTACTTTTAACCGTGGTAAATAAAAGTAAAAAGTTACTATTCACCAAAAATTATTTTTATCTTATTGACCCAAATTTTACTCCATGATATTAACCGTTTCTCTCAGATTTTAGAAATTCCACTCATGAATGTGGAAAAACTATGTTTTATGGAAATTTTCAAATTTTCCTAGTAGGTGGGTAAAAGACGGTGATAAGTTCAATAAAATTTTTATATATCTAAAATTATTATAAAATGACTCAAATGAAATAAATTGAATATATATTAGTATTATGTATCAATTTTTACCTAAAATAAATTTAACTAAAATAAAAAATTATTTAAATAAAAATTCGGTTTTTAAATAGTAACCTAGTGTTTTCACTATTCATCAAAAATTGAAAGTTTTCAGAAAAATACAAAAAATTCACCCAAGGATAATTTTGTAATTCCGAATGCAAAAATGAAGTCCATTTTGAAAGATAAATTTTTTAAAATTTCAATAAGTGTGTATTAGTATTCATAATGGCTAATTCATGAAAATATTATAATAATATCTAATTTAGTGAATCTTGGTATTGCGTACTACACAGGCTATCAAAGAAGGTCTTGATTATGTGTAATGCAAGCCATGTTAGGGCTGTGTGTAGTGAAAGCTCTGTTTGGTGTTTTTTATAACATAATCACAACTTATTTCACTTATACATTAAACAAAATCTATACTTAATGTTGTGTAGAATAATTTCAACAAAATGAACATGAAATTGGGTGTAACACAAGACAAGAATAGTGTTGCGTATACTGCAAGATAATATGGTGTTGCATATAGTACAAGATAATTTTGGTATCGTGTACAACACAAGACATCAATGAAATTAAAAAAAACAATTCTCATAAAATATCGGGTTGTTACACACCAACCTCAAGAGGGAACTCCTTGCAGTGACATACATTAGACGTTCTAGTCTCAAACGGGATGTCTAGCATAAAAATATCCTTAGAAGAAAAGATATAGAGCCCCAATCTCTCTATAATAGAAATTGATATGAAACTATGGGAAGATCCTATATCAAAAAGTGCATAAGCTAAAAGTGAGGCAAAAAAAATTGTACCAATAACCGTAGAGGGTCTGAGATCCTACTTTTTTTGGATCTGTTCCAGCATAAAATATTGACCTGCATCGTGGCCCTATAAACTGTCTGAGATCCCGGAGTTGATCCACCCTACGGATGTCAAAAACCTCGTGTCTGACCTTAAAAGCCACGACAACCACCTCGACTTGACTGACCAAAATAACTTCATCCCTCAGTCCGATGTGGGACAGGTGGTCCTGCTCTAGTAAAAGGATATGAATCTAATCCTTCCTCACTAGTTTATAGAAGTAGGGAATTTTATAACCACTAAATATTTCCCATATTGTCGTAATATCGGCACTCTACTAGGTCTCTTAGGAACTGATATTCTTTTTTCATCCCTTTCCGAACTGGTAGAACACCACATGTGTAACACCCCAGGTAAATAAATAATATGACATTTCATATTTATCCATATTTGTGAATAAAATATTTAAATAACTTTATAGGGGACGCTATGCTCGATGGCGTACCCAACACGCAACAACGAGTTTCTTGGGAATCTTACGTTGCACTCTAATAATAAAATAATATTATTTTAAATGGTAGTTAACATGTAGTCGTTTTAATGGAGGGAATGGATAGAAATAACTAAAATATGATTATATATGTTTTTAAATGTTTTTACATTTATCCAATAAAAGATAATGGCTTAAAATACGGAAAGAATTCAATTTTAGGCGTATATGCCCTAGTTTTCACTAAAGGTTCACTTATCACCTTTTGATGGCGAACCGTCATTAAATATAGTTTTGATCACTCTTATACATTCTTTTGGACCAAATAAAACTCTTATTAAGAATCGGGACATCAAAATTTACTTTGTGTAAATTTTTGGTATCTTTCCGATAAAGTTCATTTTTTTAATGAATAGTGTAAAATGTCGTATTTTAATTCAAAACCACTTTTAATCTAATTTATTTATATGATTAGATTATATTTTGAATTGGTTTTAAAGTGAAATTGGAAAATATTTTTACCATTAAATCCAATAGTGGTCGTTGGGATCAATTTCACTTTGAAATCAGACCTAAACTAGTGTCAATCTTTTGATACTTATTGTTTCATAAAACACGCTATTTGTCATGACAGCGGGAATTAATTATTAAATTAATTAATGTGACTTATATTTTTTGAATTTTGTAAAACGGACTTCATTTTTGAATTTAGAATATCAAATATAGCTTAGGGTGAATTTTTGGGATTTTTCTGAAAAACTTCAATTTTTGATGAATAGTGAAACCACTAAGTGGTACTTATAAAAACTGATTTTCCATTTAAATGAACTTTTTTCATCATTGTGTTTTTATTTTCAAAAATACGACATACATGGTTGTCATTAAGAAGTAAAATTTGGTTCAATGAGATTAAAATAATTTTTTGGTGAATAGTAACTTATTAAGTTTTTAATCGCGATTAGAGGTAATTAGTGTAGTTTAAGGTAAAAATGATATTATAAGAATGTGGAAACACCATGAAATTTGTCCTACACCTATTGGTTGTATCATGGCCGACCAAGACAAGCCATGGGTCAACTTGGGGACCCCATGGATCCACTTTGGTTGGGAAATGACATAAATAACATTTTATTTAATGTAAAAGTAAAATTGACACAAACATGATATGTTTTACTAAAACAATTTTTAAGTGGGGTTATACAAGTCATATTTTTTATTATAATTATTCATTGTAAATATAAAAAGATTTTCTACATCATAGTATTTTTTTTATAATTTTTAGACATTACATAAATTAAATTATTTATGACATAATAATGATGCAGCGATGACATCATTATTTGACGATTTAAATAAAATAGAAAGATAATGTAAAATATATGAACTACACATGTCCAAATCTTATTGGATGAGTGGATTTATAAGCCTTATCACCTTATCCACGAATTATATCAATGTGGGACCTTTTGAAACCGAAACAAATTTTCAAATAAAGTAATATTTCTTTACTTTCCAAAAGTGCCCCTCCTCTCTTCTTATAAAAGGCCCCCACCTCTACCTCATTTAACACATTCCTCAAGCCTTTGGCTCGGCCAACCCCTTCCCATTTACTCTCTCCACATCCCCCTCCTCATCCTAGAGGATTCCCTTTGGGCAGAATCCTTTCAAAGGAAGCCTTTAGGCTCAAATTAAAAGGAGTTACACTTTTAAAGGTAATTCACTCTCTCATGTTCATTTGTTTTATTTTGCTTCTCAAACCCCCCTAAACCCTTTTTATATACTTATTTTGTAACAACACCAGTATATTCAATATAATAGGATGTTTGTATAAGATTTATTCGAGCTACACTCTCACACAACTACATCAAATGGTTAAAGAACATACGGTTTCCGTGGATGGTGAAATTCTGCCTCCCGAAACGATGATTGTTCAATACTCATTTAACACCTTCAAAGGTGGCCATTATGATGTCACTATTTATATATATGATATATAATATGTTTATGTTTTATTTGTGCTTCTGTATTTTTCATTTTGTTTCTTACCATTATGGCTTCCATTATGGGTATAAGCGATATCTTCATTTAAGGAAGTGCAGACTACCGCCCCCTCAAAGTGATTTGATTCGTTAAATACCATATGTGGGATGTATAAAGGATGGAAATATGATATTATATATGATATTATACTGGAATTATAATATACCTTTATATCATTATTATTACATTCTATAAAATACGAAATAGAAATGAAAGTAGCGTTCATGCGTACGTACGGCTTACCGTCTCCATGAATGGTGCATTTCATTTCTTACCTCTAAATGATTATGTAATGTTATAAATGCATGCATGTACTGGATATATATTACATATATGATATCTACATAATGAATACAATTATTTAAATAATAAACATTTGGCCACATGAACAACATGTAATTGTAAGAAGTCCACTTTCGACTTAAGAACCAAATATCGGCAAAACAAATATTATTAACTTAAGTGATTACATAATGTTTATGACATGGTAATAAGTGGTATAAAAGTAATAATGAACTTGAAAAAGGTTCTTAAGGAATTTGAAATTAACTCCAGTTTATTATTCAAGAGATTAACGAACGATCGAGTCAAGTCGGACCCGAGGTAAGGGATCTTACTCCTCTCTTTCTTTTTAAGTACACTCTTTTATGTCATTCCTTTTAAAGCTCATCTTTCTTGTTATTGGGATGATATTTTATATTAATTATACTGTAATTTTTATGTTCATTTGATGAGAGACCCTATTCTCTCTCATCAATCCATTTTGGAAGTTTTGATTGGCGCCGTTAGGCTGCCGAACGTTCATAAGAGATCTAACTTCTCTCTTTCTTTTTAAGTACTCTCCTTTATGTCACTTCTTTTAAGCTCCTATTTGTAATGTTGGGGGATGTTCTTTTATATTCCTCTTTCTGTACATTATATTTTAATGTGATGAGATACCCTATTTGATCCCATCAATCCATATTCGGAAGTTTTATGTGGCGCCGTTAGGCTGCCGAGTTTTCGTGAGGGATTTTTCATCTCACTTTTATTCCCGTGATATTTATGCTACATTTGCCACAAATTCCATTGAGTGGTGTATGTACTGCCCATTATTCTACTCTTTGTGTAATATACTTTAGTTTATGAGTATTTACATCAATGACCTATTGTCTTTCTTTCATGGGGTGTATGTTTTGAAAGATACCCAAGTCGGTAAGGGAACCTTTCACCCTCCTCTTTTTTAAAAGACTTCTTTTATTGGGTATTTTAATTTACATATTTTTATGTTGGGATATGTTCTCATACATCCTTATTGATGTAAATTTTATGTCCAAGTGATGAGATACACTTTTTATCTCTCATCAACTCATTTTGATGTGATGCCGTTAGGCTGTCAAGGGAACATTTTAACCCAATTTCGATTTCTTTGGGTTCAACTTGTAGTCATTGAATATGTCATCCATTGAATATGTGTGAATGACCTTTTATTGTTTTACACTTAATATCCACTTATATTGGGTGTATATATATTTTTCACACATATTTTTTGAGATTTATTTGTCCTTAATTTAAGGATAACTTCTTTATAAGTGATTTCATCACATTTGACATTTCTATTGAGGGTTCATTGTTGTTATGCACCAATTCACTCTTATATGGCGTATATACTGTCCTTTGGAGTATTATATCATGAATCCATTTATTCTCATGATATTATAAAGTTCTGACTAAATGTTATTCCTCGATTATTGTATTCAAGTGTCTCCAATTTTGGTAAAACCCCCTTTAACCAAAATATCGTTTTAAATGTTTTAATTATTTATTCTTATTAATATCCATGTTTTCAAAATGGTTTTAAGGATTTATTTATATGGATATTAATGGTTCAAAATGACAAAAGCTTCAAGGTGGTATGGGACACTTTGATTCAAAAATATCTTTATTAAATGTTTTAAATGGTTTTGGAAATGGTTTCTTTTTTGAATGGATTCATTATTTCAATATCCTAAAATGTTATATTGTGACTGAAATGTGGAAATGTTATGTTTCCTTTATTCATGTTTATGTGATACGATTATGTTATGGTTCATGGGAATTGTTATGAAGAACGGGTGGTTCCATGATAAACTAAGGGCGGGTGAGCCCGTTATAGCTCTCCAATGCATTGGGTAAAGCGAAGGAGTGAAACGTTAAGGTTTCTTCGAAGAGATTTTAGGGAATATACTGTGATGGGTATTCCAAACGTAACCAAGAGGGTTACTCCCTACGTAAGAATGTTATGAATGCCTCAAGTTACCTTTACGTCTTCTGTTTTCTATGATTTTATGAGGTATGTTAATGTGCCTATGTTTTATGGGTAAAGTATGATTTCATTCTTATGTATACATGTACGCATGATTCCTTTCCATATTTTTATATCCCTTACTGAGCTTTTTATGCTCATCCCAAGTTTTTGAAATGTTTGTCACAGGTCAAGGGAAGGGTACATGATGTGATGACAGTGTCAAGGATGTGTCAAGAAAGAATCCATGTTTTATTTTAAATATGATTCCGTTGATGGGAAGAATGAATACTGTCTTTCATGTAACCACTTTGTCTAAATATGGAATGTAATGAAAGTTTCATTATCTAATTCTCTAAAAATCTAAACCTGAAAAGATCCTCAATGTGTAATATTGTAATAACTCAAGATTAAGTAAGGTTTAAGTCTGGGGCCTTATAGTTGGTATCAAAGGCCGGTTTAGATAACTTTAGAGGTTAGGGTATTCTTTAATCATAAGTGACATTACCATAATGGTTAGGATTTCAGAAAGAGTCTTAGTTTGAGATAAAGTGAATGGGTAAGTATATCTTATTGTCTATCTTACTCATTAGTACATGATGGTTTTGTTGATATAATCACACTGACCTTTTTGGTTTTAGTAAATGGCTGGATCTAGGAGGAACCAAAGTGAAAATGGGTTTGAAGGAAACTGTGGTGGTTCTCTGATTAAGATACTCGATGAGATGGGGGATTCAATGAGGAATCTCATAGTTGTTCTAAACCAACTATCAAGGAGTCATGATCAATCACTTCAACCTTGGTGAGTTCTCTAATGGATCATGTACGAGATGGCCAACTCGATGTGGAAATTCAGGTAATAATTATTAAGGTAACCATTAGGGTTTATATGATCCTTACTTTTGAGGTAATTATGGGTTATTATATGATATGATGGAAGATGAAGGGCATGAGATAAACTTGAGGTAAAAATATGTTATGATTATTCTTGAAGATTTTATCTCATTTTGGGGAATGTTTTAAGAATTATATAGTTTTGGAAAAAGGACAACACGTAGACCGTGTGACTACCCGTCGCGTCGGACAAAGCTGCGGGAATCGAACCCACAACCAATGTGCGACTGGTATTTATCGCCTACCACTGGACTACGGGAAGTCCCTGGTTAGTTTGACCGATTCTTTTTAGTTATATGATTTTATGAATTAAGAGTAAGTTGATTTTGGAGGATATGTGATTAGGATAATTACTTTTCAATGTGAGACTTTAGGAGCAACTGATGTTGTTTGGAGATAAATGTTACGATTTAACTTGGAAGACTATGTGACTAAATCCTTCATATATTTGGGTTTCAATCTTATATTGGTTTACTTTGAAGAATTTTATGGACAAATTGTTTATCGGATGGTCCTCGTTGATCTTTGGGTTTTGTTGGACAAATTTTGGAGATTAAGAATAGATTTTGTTTTTATAATGGGTTATCCTTTTCTGGAATATCTGATCTTGTACTAACCTTTTTGGTTTTGGTTTTGGTTAAAGCCTAAAAACATGGGATGTATATAGTTCTCTTTTGGGGATTAGGTGATTCTCTAGAAGTTGATTATAGTACTCTTAATGCGAAAAAGTCTCCCTAAATACTCGTCTTTTGGAAAAAATATGAGTTTGACTAAGGAATCTAGTAAAAGTTGAAAGTCAACATGATAAGTGATTATGCTTCCTTATGAATAAATTCCTCAATAAAAAGTAACTTAAAACAAAAATGTTGTCTATTAACTTTTCCTACTGGGGAATCGAATACCGTTTAACCCATCACAAGTTTGTGATTTTCTCGTGGTTAACTTTCTCCTAAACATGTTTTCTATCACTCTCCATCAGAACATGACCCCTTGTATTTTTTCCTCCATGTCCATATTTTCATACTTGGAATCCTAGTATGGGTTAACTCAGGTGACCTTTATACTTATCTCTCTTTATTTTAAAGTGTTTGTCTTACCGACTTTTGTTCCGATGTGGGACTTTCAAGGATGTTTCCAAGCGCAATTTTAAAATTGCGAGGACGCAATTCCCAAAAGGGGGGAAGGATGTAACACCCCAGGTAAATAAAGAATGTCACATTTCATATTTATCCATATTTGTGAATAAAATATTTAAATAACTTTAAAGGGGACTCTATGCTCGATGGCGTACCCAACACGCAACAACGAGTTTCTTGGGAATCTTACGTTGCACTCTAATAATAAAATAATATTATTTTAAATGGTAGTTAACATGTAGTCGTTGTAATGGCGGGAATGGATATAAATAACTAAAATATAATTATATATGTTTTTAAATGTTTTTACATTTATCCAATAAAAGATAATGGATTAAAATACGGAAAGAATTCAATTTTAGGCGTATATGCCCTAGTTTTCACTAAAGGTTCACTTATCACCTTTTGATGGTGAACCGTCATTAAATATAGTTTTGATCACTCTTAAACATTCTTTTGGACCAAATAAAACTCTTATTAAGAATCGGGACATCAAAATTTACTTTGTGTAAATTTTTGGTATCTTTCCGATAAAGTTCATTTTTTTAATGAATAGTGTAAAATGTTGTATTTTAATTCAAAACCACTTTTAATCTAATTTATTTTTATGATTAGATTATATTTTGAATTGGTTTTAAAGTGAAATTGGAAAATATTTTTACCATTAAATCCAATAGTGGTCGTTGGGATCAATTTCACTTCGAAATCAGACTTAAACTAGTGTCAATCTTTTGATACTTATTGTTTCATAAAACACGCTATTTGTCATGACAGCGGGAATTAATTATTAAATTAATTAATGTGACTTATATGTTTTGAATTTTGTAAAACGGACTTCAATTTTGAATTCAGAATATCAAATATAGCTTATGGTGAATTTTTGGGATTTTTCTGAAAAACATCAATTTTTGATGAATAGTGAAACCACTAAGTGGTACTTATAAAAACTGATTTTCCGTTTAAATGAAATTTTGTCATCATTGTGTTTTTATTTTCAAAAATCCGACATACATGGTTGTCATTAATAAGTAAAATGTGTTTCAATGAGATTAAAATAATTTTTTTGGTGAATAGTAACTTATTAAGTTTTTAATCGCAATTAGAGGTAATTAGTGTAGTTTAAGGTAAAAATGATATTATAAGAATGTGGAAACACCATGAAATTTGTCCTAAACCTATTGGTTGTATCATGGACGGGCAAGACAAGCCATGGGTCAACTTGGGGACCCCATGGATCCACTTTGGTTGGGAAATGACATAAATAACATTTTATTTAATGTAAAAGTAAAATTGACACAAACAAGATATGTTTTACTAAAACAATTTTTAAGTGGGGTTATACAAGTCATCGTTTTGATTATAAATATTCATTGGAAAGATAAAAAGATTTCCTACATCATAGTATTTTTTTTATAATTTTTAGACATTACATAAATTAAATTATTTATGACATAATAATGATGCAGTGATGACATCATTATTTGACGATTTAAATAAAATGGAAAGATAATGTAAAATCTATGAACTAAACATGTCCAAAACTTATTGGATGAGTGTATTTCTAAGCCTTATCACCTTATCCACGAATTATATCAATGTGGGACCTTTTGATACCGAAACACATTTTCAAATAAAGTAATATTTCTTTACTTTCCAAAAGTGCCCCTCCTCTCCTCTTATAAAAGGCCCCCAACTCTACCTCATTTAACACACTCCAAAAAGCCTTTGGATCGGCCAACCCCTGCCCCTTTACTCTCTCCACATACCTCTACTAATCCTAGAGGATTCCCTTTGGGCAGAATCCTTTCAAAGGATGCCTTTAGGCTCAAATCAAAAAGAGTTACACTTTTAAAGGTAATTCACTCTCTCATGTTCATTTGTTTTATTTTGCTTCTCCAACCCCCCTAAACTCATTTTATTTACTTCTTTTGTAACAAAACCAGTATCTTAAATATACTAGGATGTTTTTATAAGATTTATTCAAGCTACACTCTCACACACCTACATCAAATGGTTAAAGAACATACGGTTTCCGTGGATGGTGAAATTCTGCCTCCCGAAACGATGATTGTTCAATACTCATTTAACACTTTCAAAGGTGGCCATTATGATTTCACAATTTATATATATGATATATAATATGTTTATGTTTTATTTATTCTTCTGTATTTTTCATTTTTGTCTTACCATTATGGCTTCCATTATGGGTATACGCGATATCTTCATTTAAGGAAGTGCGGACTACCGCCCCCTCAAAGTGATTTGATTCGTTAAATACCATATGTGGGATGTATAAAGGATGGAAATATGATATTATATATGATATTATACTGGAATTATAATATACCTTTATATCATTATTATTCCATTCTATAAAATACGAAATAGAAATGAAAGTAGCGTTCATGCGTACGTACGGCTTACCATCTCCATGAACGGTGCATTTCATTTCTTACCTCTAAATGATTATGTAATGTTATAAATGCATGAATGTACTGGATATATATTACATATATGATATCTACATAATGAATACAATTCTGGACATAATAAACATTTGGCCACACGAACAACATGTAATTGTAAGAAGTCCACTTTCGACTTAAGAACCAAATATCGGCAAAACAAATATTATTAACTTAAGTGATTACATAATTTTTATGACATGGTAATAAGTGGTATAAAAGTAATAATGAACTTGAAAAAGGTTCTTAAGGAATTAGAAATTAACTCCAGTTTATTATTCAGGATATTAAAGAACGATCGAGTCTAGTCGGACCCGCGGTAAGGGATCTTACTCCTCTCTTTCTTTTTAAGTACACTCTTTTATGTCATTCCTTTTAAAGCTAATCTTTCTTGTTATTGGGATGATCTTTTATATTAATCCTACTGTAATTTTTATGTTCATGTGATGAGAGACCCTATTCTCTCTCATCAATCCATTTTGGAAGTTTTGATTGGCGCCGTTAGGCTGCCGAACTTTCGTAAGAGATCAAACTTCTCTCTTTCTTTTTAAGTACTCTCCTTTATGTCACTTCTTTTAAGCTCCTATTTGTAATGTTGGGGGATGTTCTTTTATATTCCACTTGCTGTACATTATATTTTAATGTGATGAGATACCCTATTTAATCTCATCAATCCATATTCGGAAGTTTTATGTGGCGCCGTTAGGCTGCCGAGTTTTCGTGAGGGATTTTTCATCTCACTTTTATTCCCGTGATATTTATGCTACATTTGCCACAAATTCCATTGAGTGGTGTATGTACTGCCCATTATTCTTCTCTTTGTGTAATATAATTTCGTTTATGAGTATTTACATCAATTACCTATTGTCTTTCTTTCATGGGGTGTATGTTTTGAAAGATACCCAAGTCGGTAAGGGAACCTTTCACCCTCCTCTTTTTTAAAATACTTCTTTTATTGGGTCTTTTAATTTACATATTTTTATGTTGGGATATATTCTCATACATCCTTATTGATGTAAATTTTATGTCCAAGTGATGAGATACACTTTTTATCTCTCATCAACTCATTTTGATGTGATGCCGTTAGGCTGTCAAGGGAACATTTTAACCCAATTTCGATTTCTTTGGGTTCAAATTGTAGTCATTGAATATGTCATCCATTGAATATGTGTGAATGACATTTTATTGTTTTACACTTAATATCCACTTATATTGGGTGTATATATATTTGTCACACATATTTTTTGAGAATTATTTGTCCTTAATTTAAGGATACCTTCTTTATAAGTGATTTCATCACATTTGACATTTCTATTGAGGGTTCATTGCTGTTATGCACCAATTCACTCTTATATGGTGTATATACTGTCCTTTGGAGTATTATATCATGAATCCATTTATTCTCATGATATTATAAAGTTCTGACTAAAGTTTATTCCTTGATTATTGTATTCAAGTGTCTCTAATTTTGGTAAAACCCCCTTTAACCAAAATATCGTTTTAAATGTTTTAATTATTTATTCTTATTAATATCCATGTTTTCAAAATGGTTTTAAGGATTTATTTATATGGATATTAATGGTTTAAAATGATAAAATCTTCAAGGTGGTATGGGACACTTTGATTCAAAAATCACTTTATTAAATGTTTTAAATGGTTTTGGAAATGGTTTCTTTTTGAATGGATTCATTATTTCAATATCCTAAAATGTTATATTGTGATTGAAATGTGGAAATGTTATGTTTCCTTTATTCATGTTTATGTGATAGGATTATGTTATGCTTCTTGGGCATTGTTATGAAGAACGGGTGGTTCCGTGATAAACTAAGGGCGGGTGAGCCCGTTATAGCTCTCCAATGCATTGGGTAACGCGAAGGAGTGAAACGCTAAGGTTTCTCCGAAGAGATTTTAGGGAATATACTGTGATGGGTATTCCAAACGTAACCAAGAGGGTTACTCCCTACGTAAGAATGTTATGAATGCCTCAAGTTACCTTTATGTCTTATGATTTCTATGATTTTATGAGGTATGTTAAAGTGCTTATGCTTTATGGGTAATGTATGATTTCATTCTTATGTATACATGTACTCATGATTCCTTTCCATATTTTTATATCCCTTAATGAGCTTTTTATGCTCATCCCAAGTTTTTGAAATGTTTTTCACAGGTCAAGGGAAGGGTACATGATGTGATGACAGTGTCAAGGATGTGTCAAGAAAGAATCCATGTTTTATTTTAAATATGATTTCGTTGATGGGAAGAATGAATACTATCTTTCATGTAACCACTTTGTCGAAATATGGAATGTAATGAAAGTTTCATGATCTAATTCTCTAAAACTCTAAACCTGAAAAGATCCCCAATGTGTAATCTTGTAATAACTCAAGATTAAGTAAGGTTTAAGGCTGGGGCCTTATAACCTGTCTACCTGAAGGAGTATCTCACCTATGAAAATATCTTAACATATGTTCCATGTGGCACTTCCTACAGTCAGTCGGAAGGGTACCTACACTAGATTCTAAACTGTCAATTCCCACAGCTACTGAATCCATTAGGTTGAACTTGGTGATCAACACCTGGTTGACAAAAGAAGATTTGGAAGTCATCTTGAAAATGTTCACCTGAAATCAGATGTTGTTCCTAAGACCTTCCTCAAACATCCTCTCTAGGAATAACTCATCACCCATAGAATGGGTGTGAAGTGATGTAGCTCGGTGAAGTGAGAAGAATACACCATGACTGGGAGAGTAACCTACTCCAATATCATGATCGCTTAGGCTCGGTCATCCCTCAATGTCTCTGGGAATAAGTAGTCATATTAGGTCTCCTAGAACTCATCCCAAGCCATTACCTACTGACGTTCTGTGGGTGAAATAACATCCCACTATCACATGGAAGAATCATGAAGCATGTACATAGAGAGCTTCAACATCCAATCTAGAGGTTTATCCGGATGATCTATTATTGACCGCATGGATTCTAACAAGGAATATATAGCCTGAGGTCCGCCATCCCCTCACAAGGAGGGAGGATGTTGTTGCTGAAAAACATGAATCAACCTTCCCATATATGGGGCAGGATGTCGTGCTCTCTTGATGGTCTTTATAAGCCGAATGAAGACATCGTAGAACTGTGCATCTGCACCAATATTTGGGATGGCGGTTTGGGCCAAGATGGGCAAGATGGTATGGTCTGCTGATAGTCCCTAATCATCCATGTCTGGTGATTGATCGCTTCCCTGTATCTGGAATACAACTGGAGGATGTCTCAGTGGAATGAATCTACATGATCAAGAGCAGACCTTAGTTCAAGGTTATCATGCACTAAAACATATAAGTGCATGAATGTAAATGGATAATAAAAACATTATGGTTTTTCAAAACATGGATACATATTGTGTATAACCCCTACACGACATATTCCCTTATGGTTTCACATGGGCGTGTACTTCTGGTAGCCTAGTTCATGTAACACCCCATAAAGAAGGTGTGTTCCTCCCTAGGATACAACATGTAATTGAATAATCTTCCCCTACCTGAGTTCCCCTACATGAATAAACCACACAGTTCTATTATAAAACGTTTACACAATGTGTTTGTGTAGGAAACCTCATATACTAGAAGGAATCCACTAACCCGTGTTGTCAGTCACATGGCCAGATACATGGTAAACTCCAAATAGTGTTTTCAAGATGACACGGAATGTACTACCTTATTTTCATCTACCTGTGTTGTTTTTCATAGATTTGGATACATTATCTCTATAACACGACATGTACATCTAGAACACTCGGTGTTCCACCAAAGATTTCCCATCCCCATGTCTCATCCCTCAATGTTAGTCACACGATTAAAGACTACTGGGAATGAACATATAGTACAGAACATGTACTTAAGAAATACAATTCCTTCCCCAATAGAAGGATACATGGTGTGTATTCATCATTACACACCGTGTATTATGGATTTTTCTAGGATGTAATCCTCTTAATATACTCAAGAAGCCCATAAATCATAGAAACAAACATTTAATATGACAAATTCTAATCAGTGAGAGCTGATACTCCCCACGAATCAAATCATATTATATTATACATGAACATCACAAGGAATAATAGTGTAATGAATCACATGATCCCCCAAATTCCGATCAGTGAGGGCCCATAACACCACCAGGACCAAAGATTGGTGCTCATTGAAATGAAACCCGACACAATTCAATACCCTATCAAATAGAATGTATTGTGTCAAATAATATATCACAACAATAGACATATATATCACAACATTAATCTAAACAACATACAATCGGTAATGCACCCAAAATGGAATGACAGGAATTCATTACATGTTGTCTCTAGATAGTTCCTATACGATGCATAGGATGGCATACCAACATATCATCAGGTTGATATAGAAGTATAAAATAAATAATATAAATCATAACAGAAAAAATTAAGTGAATCACCCAATGTGGAAATCAAATCAATTGTAAAATTGAAAAACCAGAAAAATTGCAATAATCAAGGTAAATTAGCTTTTCCCTATACACTGGACAACTAATCATGGGTACCGAATATTACCAACTACCTACTAATTCCTATACATGGATATATCCTCCAAAAATTAACTCAAGAAGAAAATAATTCCTCTAATAACACTTTGTAACGTCTTGGTTCTGGGTGTGACCCAGAGGTGCCCCATTCTAGGTTGGTCGCCGGGTCTCAAGCACATTTCCCCAAATGCCAGAGGCTGCTGAATAGCAGCGATGGCCTTTGGTGTGATAGTGTGGAAACTATTCCCTCATTAGTAGAGTAACACAAGAAAAACAATAGATAACAGTAGCAGAATTAGTAATACCATACAACAGTAAACATCAGAAGACTAAAAGTAAATTAACAACTGCATCATACATAAAAATAATGATTCATGTGAAAAGTATCTTGTAATGGCACCAAACAAGTCACAATACTGGAATACAATACTAAACCAATGTAAAAAAGGAAAACTATTAAACAACTCCACCAGCATTGTAGGCCTCGGCCAGGTACCATGCTCTCCAGATCCACAATAATCATGTACATGAAGTTGAAGGTCACATTCCCTTTACTATACCTGCAACAATATAATATGTGTGTGACAAAAAAGGAGACCTAAAAACTATTTGAGACTAATCCCATTAGGAAACCACCTAATGATATGTGCCTAATATTCAGTGAATATATATAACATGTAAATATGAGAAATGAAGTAATAATCAAGGAAGTACTCAAAAGTAAATAACTCTATAGTTTCAACTATGTTCTTCTACATTATTAATTATTCAGCCAAACAAATACATGTTTCCCTCTTGGAAAGATCACATAGCCTAACCCCTATTGTACAACATATACAAATAAAATATAATGAACCTTTGGGTAATATCACATGGTCTATCCCCTTTGGTCTTGTGCAAACAAAGACTTTCGGATAAAGAACTCATCATCAATTCCACCTATAGTCTTTTAATGATAATATTCAGACTCTCTAAGGAATCACTCGATTTAAATTACCCCTGTGATCTCATAATGATAAATATATACACTCCGAGGTAACACTCAACATCAATACCCCTTATGGTCATGCAGTGTGAAAAATACAATAGACACTATGGGGAATCCCTCAACATCATTTCACGCTATGGTATCACTATACTAGGTTCCCATATCCTAGTGTAAATAAATCATGCTCAAACGATATTTATAAGCAAAAGTTAATCACAAATACAACTTGGGTAAATGGATACAAGGAATAACAGAAGCATGTTAGATAATATCAATCCATCCTAACAGCACAAGTCATGGAAAACAGAGTATCCTGGTAGGAAATTCTAGGCCCAATGGCCAAAATCAGATCAAACATGGTAGGAAGATTCATATCAAGGTAAATAACCCTATTTAAAATAAAAAACCCATACTCAAGAGAACAAGGCGTAGAAGGCATTAATAGGGTTAAATTCCATAAACACAAAATACCCTAAAATATGGTATTGGGGACTTTTTTAACATATATGTAAAATAATATCTACGGAATGGAAAAAACACCTACCTAGACATTGTAGAATCGATATAGTGGAAAATCAACCTTTAAATTCCGCTATAATTCATTAGAACTACAAAGATGTAAAAAAGGATTAACCTCGGATATCGCATGAAAGAAGATAAAAAAAGACAATCCATTCTAGAATAAGGAGGAACTCACCGATGTGATTCCAATTCTACTAACGATGATTGATTTGAAGAATAGACAGTTGATAGAGGGCTTAGCGAAGAATCTACGATTCAAAACCTACACATGATGACAATAATGAATGGTATCAAATATTCAAGAACATTATGTATAATGATGGAAATTTTAGTAAACAAGATCATAATAGGTATGGAACATCCAACATCATTGTTTTCCATGTCTAGGTATAGAATTTCATGGTATATGTAACCTAATCTAGATACAATGAACATATGAAAAAATATGTTTACATGACCAAAAATCATTAGGGTAGGCTATAGTGGGACTCCATGACATTATACCAATGGTTTTATTGTTATAGTGTGTTGAAAAAATACATTAGTGTAAGGGGAATCCCACATTGAATGGTTCCACTTGTAGGAAGACCATGAAACATTGTACGGGATATGTAATAGGGTATTTCCCAACATGGTTCACTGAACACTCCAAATCATAAAGGCATGGGATACAGTCACAAAACTATTCAACCATGGTGAGTAGGCTAGGGATTAAATATTTGGAATGGAGGATGTTGTGTAGAGGTTTACTATTGTATTCAGTAGTTCTTGGAAGGGTGATGAAAGGTGATGGGAATCCACATATTTATGGTGATCCATTAGGTATTTATTCCAATTGAATAAAATTAATAAGATCTATAATACATTTCCCTAATTAAACAATATTAATACTAGTGCACTGAAAATTAAGACACAACACATTATAACAAATGAAGAGGCTTCAATGGTGTTGTGCTAAAACACCATGACACATCCCCTTCCAATGGTAGTCCATAGCCATGGTTGTGGAAGAACCTACCTCAGAATACTAGGCTATGTCATTTTATTTATTATTTTTTTGAATGACCACCCTCAAGGTTGTGGTCTTATAGTCTATTGTGTTTCCTCTTCTGTTTTAGTAGCATGTTTCCAAATTATCATAAATGACCTAGAAAACATCTTTAAACCACCTATGACTCAACTGAAATATATTTTAACAAAAAATAAAGTGAAATACTAGGAAAATAATAAATGGTCATGAATTTTAATGTTTTAGAGTGTACCTGGTTCACGGTTCATCATATTACAAATGATATTATAAAATAAGAGTGGGACAAAACTATTTATCTAGTTATTTGTTAAAATATTTTTGAATTTGAATCTCCCACCCATTATAGGAATATTGTAATTAGTTTTCATATTTTCATAATGGACTATAAGAACATATATAATATTATATTGGATATGGTCAATATGTCAAAATAGTATATATAAGGTGAAATATGTTCTATTTTCAAAACATAGATCAATTAGTGTATGGTAGAATGTTTTTCAAAAATAAATATAAATACTAAGCGGTTAGGGGGATTATTTTGAACATAGGTAAGTTAAATTTTAATAATTTATGGATTATATCAGTATAATGATTATGTGATTTCAACATAACATACTGATTTGTTTATGATATGTTATGGTAATGAGAAACGTGATTTGTTACATTTATATAAAATTTATGAAATTCAATATCAAAATATCTGAAAGGATTGTACTAGTCATTTTACAATATGAGATACACATGATATCAGAAAACATATTAGGGTGTAAAGGTAATGTGAAATGTAAAGAGTTACATTAGATACCATATCAATGTATTTTTTACAATTTTAAAAATATTATATGATGTAGTATAAATGTTTTACTGTAAATAGTTACATTACATATGGAAATATTTTCTTGGAAAATACTTATAGAAAAATTTCCATGTATGATGATGATACATATAGAAATAGTTTACGTAAAAAAATTATAGTCCGAAAATTTTATGTTATGATGTTATCAAGTTTGAATATGATCAAAAAAATTAATGTTAGGAATTCAATTACAAAAATATAAGTATTATTTTAGATTCCGTACATAATAGATGTTTCAAACAAAGTAGTTAGTTGGAGGGTAATATCATATAGACAAATATAGATTTGATAGGAATTACATTATTTCTATTAAGTTAAATAACCCCTAACTGTTCTTCACACATAAGGATTATTTTCTAGGTTATCATATATTATATTATTAAGTGGGTTTTATTATGAGTTTCTAAAATACTCAAAAAAAATTCATGAATATGACATCTATATTAATATATAAAAGTTGATATTCACATTATCATTGATTCACATTGGATATAAATATAATTATATAATGATATATATTTCATGTCTTTTATTGATAATTTACTACTGAATAAATGACATCATATTATCCCAAACCATTTCATTTCAATGAAGCATTTAGATTATCACACATTTGATAATTTTATAGAGATGTATGATATGCTCATGATGCCCAAAAAAAATAACATTATTCGTTTCATACCTTATATGACCCACAAAGTATAATACATAGAGTGTGGGGGAATGTATCATATTTTCATCTCCACTGCATATGGTTCGTGAGATCTATTTCATCATCAATTTCATAAATTTATACACTAATTATGCATGTGTATATATTGACTAAGTTGATATAGGGGTCGTTAAGTCTATTACTAGTAATGTAATTTGTTGTAAATTGACAAATATATTTCTCATATTATCAAATGGTGAGTATGAAATCTCGGCCCTCGATTTATATATACATTTTAAGTGTGAAAAAACAACCATATATTATATTTCTATTGTGATAAGAGACATGCAATTTTCATATCATTAAGGGAGGATTAAATGTGATGTATTGATGAAACAATTCATTATATATTTTTTGAATAAATAAAATATGAGTAATATTTTGGGGGTTGGCATGATCTATGTATCAAGGTTAGTCAATTTCTTGAGGAAATATAAAATATGAGAATGTACATTTTCAAATGATGCCGACTGGTGGAAACAATGATTGTGAAACATGAGTTTTAAAGATATCACAAAAAAAATTAATATATTTATTAGCATTGAAACTCTTTTAGATATTGTTCTGGATATGGATTTGTGAATTTAAATATTGTTATTTACTATTAAGATTATAATGTTCGGTTGGGTTACACATTTTAGTTTAAAAAATTGGGATTGAGTTTAACTAAGATAAATAATCGTAAATTATTTTTGATTTAATCATTAATGAATTTTTTATGGGTATTAATAGGACACTATATATTATGTGATATGATTTGTTTTTTTATTCTTTCCAATTTTTCATCAAATTTATCCTATTGGTGTTTTGGATATGATATCTTGACGTATTTTATATGATACAATATAATGTGGAATATCACAATGCCTGTTAAGATTTAGTAAAAGTGGGTGATTGATGGTGTTAGTCCCAAAAGAATAACATTAATGCATGGTGTATTTGTTTATATTTCATTTAATTTTGAAATGAATCACGTTGAATAATGATTTCTTATACTTATTCAACTCATAAAACAATAATGATATGATATTTCATGTATGTAAACTCTATATGGGAAAATTTCATTAAAAATAATTTTTAAGGATCATTCTATAATATGTAATGGGTGGATAACTAATTTAATATAATCATTTTCTGAAAACATATAATTCATTTAGTCATGGATTATAATGAATGAATAAGTGTAGATACATCCCAAGTAATGTCCTTTGGGATTTATAAATCCAAAATAAATGATGGCTTAGGGTGGTGTGAATGCTTGGTCACGTCTCTCCTTACAAAAATAACCCTATATCCTAAATTATTTTCCCTATGAAATGATATCACATCATGGAGGATTGATATTTATACATTTAAAAATTGTTATTTTTCTTGAATCATTGATACACCATGAACAGGGGATGAATCTTGGATTCCATTAGTGATATCTCTCCACAAAATATGTTAGTTATATTGATGTTTCTGAAACCATTTATTGTATGGTATTCTATTACTAAAACATATAAAAAAATTTGTATTACAATGTTATCTTATTTCATATATGGTACTTTATGGATAATATAATTTATATACATTGATATTGTCCAATAATTCTCATTATACCCTATGAATCTTTACGAAATCGCCCCTTAAATTTATCTGTATTTCATATGATGAACCTGCCCAATCTGCATCTGCATAACCCAACGAATAATAATGTGATATTATGTAATAAAATTTTTCATAGTAAACTATATGGTTTAAAATGTGAATTATATTATTCATAACTTGCAAAAATTATGCTTTTGGATTTATTTGAGATCAAGAACCATGGTATGTGTTAAAAAACATTAAAGGTCTTATTGTAGTAAGATATAAAAAATTACTTACAACCATATGATATTATATAACATAAACCTCCATTGCATCCACATCCAGTACTAAATACATCAGGTTATCCACCATAGATTTCTGTGGCCAAAATCCTCTAGTATGAACCATTTGATCACATCCTTATTATATTTTCATTTAGAAACGAGTATACCATCCATTCTCTGGCGTACATATTATCCAATATAGTAATTCATTTCCTTAATCATATCCATATAAAAATTGTACAATATTAATTATAAACACTACTTTAAATCTCTATCACATGGGACTGTAAAAATTAATTCATAAAAAATTTGATCACCAATATACATTGATCATATTCTAAATTAATGTAATGATTATAATACACAATTCCTCATTGGTCCCCATGATTGATTAGATATTTTTCTATCCAAGAGTATAAAACACATTTATATATATTCAATCCATATAATGATTTTGTTAATTTTAACAATTTATTATCTTCTTTATCAATGATAAATCTAACTAGTTGTTCAATGAAAACATCTGAATGAACTAATTCATTGAATAATGTAAATTTTATATATATATAATTGACATGATATATTATATTCTCCAATATATTTAAAAAATATATTTGATTTCAAGATAATCCATGAGTTCTATAGTTACATCCTTGTCAATTCTTTTATTGGGAATAAATAATACATATTAGTTATTATATGTTTCAAATTACCAAACCATATTTATTGAGTTATTTTAAAATAACCACTTGGTTCTGATAACATTTGAGTTCTGAACCCATTGAAAAATATTCCATGATTTTCACATTTCTATTTATTAAATCACTTTATGGATATCATTGAATAAATACCAACACTTAGTAGACTATTGAAATATTTCTGAATATACCTATGATGTATTTTTTTTCCTTTATCCCTTGAGTTTGACAATTAATTGTTCTGTTGTCGAGTATATTTCCATCATAGATTATTAACATTATTAGTATTTTTATTTGATAATACTAAACAAACAATGTTTTCTTATTTTTCAATGTCTTCTTATAAGACTCATAGGGTCTATTCAGTCCCCATAATATTCAAACATCATCTTCATTATTTTCATAAAACTGTGGTATATTTCTTAGAAATATACTCAACAGTTTTTGAAATGTTCTTTTTTTTCTATCAGCTATGATGTCTTGTATTTTTACCACCATTAATATTATTCTGTGAAATCACTTGTATTATTTCTTAATATATTAATATAATTTAAATATAGAACCATTATAATTATATTCTTACTTTTTATTATTTTATTTATTGATATTAAAACATATATATTAAAAAACTAAAAATTACTTTAGATTCACCTTCATCCAATTCCACAACTTGTATTGAGTATTCTCATAATTGGAATATATAAATCCCCTAATATTGGTGTAAAATAATATAATCACTTCCTCCTTCAAATGTATATGTAGTAGATTTGTTTTAGTGATAATTATCTAAGACATGTTCATAATGACATTAATACACATATATATGACTCAAATTTGATGAGGAGTCCTCAACACATAATCATGATTCAAAAATTGGTGTCTTCCATATGTTACCCATCTTGTTTGTTGCTAAATACCATAATTTTATCAATTTTGATATTCTATATAATTTTAGCTAATATTATTTCATATTTCCTATAACATCGGGTAATAAAATTAAACACCTCATATTGTTGTGTAATAACCATATGAAATACCACCTTCAAAATACATAAATTAAAAAAAATTCATATTTTTCATCTATTGTTTATGGATTAATTATCACAAAAACATCCACATTTATAATCTTGTGAATCCATGATTAATTTCCATTCATTTTTTATTAGTTTTTATAATAATCTTCCCTTATTGAGTGGTATCAATATCGCGAGTGCGATTAGTTGTGATATTAGATATGTCTAAAGAACCATTATTTCATTATAGTTTTTCAATATATATTTTATTTAAATGAAAAAAATTATTTGAAAAATTGTATTCTCTTTGTCTTTGGTTAGATTTCACTTTTCCTCCACCTATCAAAGAGATACATGATTTCCATTGTATATCATTGTTATATTAATCCTTATCCATTAATTTATTCTATATTAAAATTATATTTATTGAATATAAAATCTTTGAAAGAGTCAAATAATTAACATACACAAATAAATTTGTGTCTGAGACCATCAGAAATCAAGATATCCATGTTCCATAGATCTCTACTACCACTTATAAATCCAATAATATTAATCCTCTCATAATTTTTAAAATAGAAAAATTCATCCTTACTATAGTTGATTCATCATAAATGGTTTTTATTTCTTATCATGTGGGAAGTATACCCATTTTCCAATATATATTTTCCTTATTTTTTTCAATTACCATGATGATATTTCTGAAATGATGTCCTTCTCTACATTAACCTTTATGGCCCATCATTTCATCATAGTTTCTACTGGGGGTGAATGAAATAGATAAACATTCACCCCCATTGATATTTCCTTATATTATGGTGATTCAAATATGTTCCCAGTTTTTAGGCTACATTATAATGTATTTGAATATTATTTTATTCCTTTATGGGTATACATTATAATATTATATTATAATCCTGAATGTATATTTACTATCATATATCAATAAACTCTAAAATAAAATCATGATCGTTTAAAAACATACAACATATTTGGTATTATATTCAACTATTTCATTCTCCTAGGAATTTATGATCCTTTTCATTTGGAACATATAAATTTTATATTTCACATCCTTCAACAATACTATCAATATATAAATGGATTTTTAATGTGTATCCAAAATTTATCCTATGTATTTTTAGGTGTTTTGAGTGTCAAATAGTAATCCTTCATCTAGGGAATGGTTTCTTATGCCATTGTTTCGATATAAACTGATATATTCTTCTCTTAATTATATATAATATTTTTCATTAATCGTTGAGTTTAAATTGTTTTGGGAAAATAAATATTGTAATGATTCCTTATCTTCTTAGAAGCTAATGAACACAAAATTCATGTTTTCATGAGGTTCTATGAAGAGTTTATTGATCATAAAATATTCAAAAAAATAATATGACCTTACTATTGAGTAACTATATAATTTTATGCCATTCATTCACTAATTTGGTAAATCCATCTATGATCTAAGATTTCTCATCATTTTTGAGCTTAAGAATAGTTTCCATATCAAGGGTACTTAAATTATTATAATTTATTAAATTAATATTCTATTTTATTTATTCATTCTCCTATACATATTACTATATATAATTATTTTAGTTATAAATAATTCCCTTTTATCTTTTCCTATCCTCTCTAAGGAATTTTTCCTTTTAATATGCCTCTTGTAATGATTCAAGGATATTTATAACCTGATTGAATTAACCTTTTTATTTATTGCCTTCAGTTGTTACCTATATAAAATAGAAACCATTAATTCTTTATCCTTGTCTCTATAATCATAATCCTCCTCTAGATCCATTTCTTCAAGGTTATCATGTTATTTTGAAATTTATTTAATCCTCTAGATGTTTTATTATTGAGATGACTTTTTTTATGATTTTGAATGATTTTATCATAGGTTCTTCTTCAATATAGTCAAATTAAAAATTCATAGGAAACCTAAAAGTAAGATAACATACCATTTAATTTGGGATGACAATAGGAGGACGATTAAAATTTATGTTTCCTTTTTCACTCTTCATATTAGAGGAATGAATCATTGTTAACACATCCATCACTATTCTAGTGGGACCCTCACCTCTTGAATGCTTTTTATTTACCTAAAATGAAATCTCAATAGAGTTATCCCTTTTCCATGATCTATTGTTGTTGTACATCATATAATATAAAATAAGTGTTCATGTAGACTTCCCAATTCAACTTTCCTTGTATTTTTAACTACATGTATGGACACTGTCACATTAAAAATCATTAGTTTTAATTATAGGATCCTCCTAAAAAAATGGAAACATATATATTTTCACCATGTTTATGTATATCATGTAAAATAATATATTTTTTCACAAAAAATATATTATCAACCACATTTGAGAATATTTTCAGTGAAACAATCTTGATGGACCACTAAGGGGTGGGGTGGGTTAGTAAATTGTATCCATTTTATAAAGTATGTTTATTTTATATTCACGCTCAAAAAATTGTTCATTTTGACCATCCACTCCATGATTTCTCATAAACCCTCCTTAGGTAAAGTGAAAATATTAAAATATCATCCCATGGTATTTAAAAGGTTCTATTTGAATTCCAAATATTTATAATGTTAGATTTACCACAATCATGGATTCTTGACAATCCCATAAAAAATTATTACAAAAAACAATTATTCGAATCTATGAAGATTCTACTATCTTCCCTTTAATAATATCTTCCCATAAAAAATATAATACATTAACAAATATTCCATAGTCCACTATAATATAATTCACTTTATTATAAATTAATATCTATCCAAATAACGACCTTCACCTATTGGTGACAGTATTCCCCCATGAGAAGATGTTTTAATAGCTCTTCACATATATATCCTTCAGGAATGTCAACAACAAATGATAGTGATTTTCAATTATTATCTCATTACACACTATGATATTAAATAATATTATTCCTAAACACTATTTTGAATATTTAATAAATAGTTTTTTATGTATATTGATCTCACATCTTTATACTCTTCCCCCTCTTCAAAAATGTACCTTATCGGGTGCATAGAATATAAATATAGGATTTTAGAATCTATCACACTATCTATGTAAACAAAAAATATATTTTTATATGAATTATAGGACAAAAAATTCCTTTCGCCTCTCATTATTTTCAATTACAAATATTTTTGATAATTTAAAACACTTCGTTATTCTTGATATAAAAATCCAATTAAAATTATTTAATATATTCAATTTGTTATTCTATAAGACTTATTCATAAAATAATAATATTTAAACTGGTATGAACATTTTGTTTTAAATAATTAATAAAAAAATTTAAAATCAATAGAGCAACATCTAATTTAAATTCTATGAACATTCAATTTAAATATATAAAATATTATTTGTTCATATTTTTTTTGGTAGATTGAAAATAACCACATATCATGAAATGTTAAAAAATGGGATATAGTCTTTCCATGATACATCATGTATTTATACTATATATGGTAGGTCTATATCATAGTTTTGGAGGATCAGAGGATCCTACTATGTTCTGTCAAAATTCATGGTAGATCATGTGTTCCATGACACCTCTTATGGTTTGGTAATCTCTTCTCATGGAAACACATGCTACTATGAAGGAACTCATTCAGTACGAGATTACCGATATAGATCAGATGATATTCATCCGGTTGTAAATTCCATCTTATTGGATGTTATGTTGAAAAAATATTTTAAGTATATTGGATTATCAAGATAACTCAGAGAATCACAGTCTTCTGATCAATATAGAGACAATTATTATAGGAGATCCCAAGGAACATGAGGTAGAAGAGGAACATGTTACGAATATATATGGTAAATAGTAATTAAATTTAAATAAAAAAAACTAATATATATTTTTAGACCCAAATTGGAAATTTTATTTATTTGGGAACCGCTTAATAAAGACCATATATTCCCTAGCCTCTTAACTGTGAGTATGAGGTGAGCTCCACACACACACACACTAACAATAAAAACACACCTACACACTTCCCTGTGTGTGTTCTATGATACATGAACTATTAAAAATTTGTGTCTTGCCTTGGAATAATAGCCTTGCAACCTATACATATGAAGTTTAATTTTTTATAGATCTGTTACCTATCTTATCAAATCCTGCCATCAAACATAGCTAGTGATTATCCTAGGCTACTTTAGTGATAGGTTCTAGCTTGGCCCACAATCATAATACGAACTTATAAAAAGAGTTAAAAATCATTTATTACAAAATATATGAATAAAATACTTATTCCTCAAATGTGTCATAATTAAATTAAATATTATATAGTATTCTCAATAATATTTAGATAATATTTTGAATTCTATTAATTTTTCAAGCTATAATCATTGTGTTATACCAAATCTCAAAATAACAAGTCTTTTAATTTAATAAAATTTCCCCTCCAATCATCATAAATAAAGGGTTACTGGATTATCAAAAATGATATAAAATAATAAATCCTTGATCCATAAAATCCATCGAAACATATTTAACAAATATATATTGAAATATTATGAAGAAATGAAAATATACACTTTGGAAGAAAAAATCATCCCATTTGTGTTTTTTTTCATCACCTACAAAAATATTATTTCAATATTTTATGTTATCTTATTACCCTTATAGAAATTAAAATTAAAAGTAATACAATAGGTTTATATTCATTTATTATTTATTATTTAAAAAAATCATCTCCAATTTTAGATATGAATAACATCCATTTTCATCATGAGATAACTATTACATCTAATTTTGTTCATTGCAATGATCCTTCAATTACTAAACTCTATTAATAATTGGGAAAATCAATGTATAAAGAATGAGATATAATCACAGTAGTATGTGCTATCTAAAAAAACACAATCATGTTAACCTATTCCCAAAATCCCATTTAAGGGATATATTAAATAAATTTATCAATAGAAATACATTACCAAGGTATACCTCATCAATTCATCAAATCATTTCACATAGATGTAAATTCCCCCAGATATATCATCTTTTAAACCAACACCCCTTAAAATATACAATTTTTAAAATCATTAACAACATTTTATATATTTATTTCACACCTAAAACTCAATATTATAGTGGGATTTCAATTTTTTCTAAATTTACAATATTTCCTTGATTGAAATTGGTCAACAATACTATCATAATTTTGGTATTCCCTTTTGCGATGTACTAACTCTATCATCAAGGGGTTTTAAAACACAATGATGAGAAAGTACATCATGTAACCAAATAGTGACATCTTCAATAACATCAACATCAATTCAATGTAATTTTGCACATGTAAATAGTAATAATAGAGAATATAGAGGGAAATTATTTGTTCCATAGATGAAACACTTTTTCTACTATTTTCCACACAACCTAGAATTATCATTTCATCCAAATTCAGTACAGACGAATTCTTTGAGCTTCTCCTCTTGTTTTCATCCTCAAAAACTTAATTATTATTTTTATATTTCTAAAAAATATATATTTAGAGATATTAACTTTACATATTATTTACTAATGAAAACTCATCTAATTTTACTTTTATCATCAATTTCATGATCTATTATTGGGATGGTAGTATTTCAATCCCATCATGCATACCATGTCTCTCCTTCTAACATCATGTAAACATCTTGTTATTAATTTTTATGTCACCGATGGTGAAAAAATATTCATCAACATCAATATTTTCTTCATTTTTATTATCTTAAGGTCTGATTGGTGCATTATCAATTAGTCACGACTTTTCCAATTGTTTATGTCAAACAATCATGCACACATTTATAGGATTTTCTACATTATTATGCTTCTCAACTTCCATTTTGATTTTCATTAAAATAAATTAAATTCCATTTATCATTATTGGAACACCTTCCATGGATTCTAGTCATGCGTAAAATTTCATTATGACTGTATTTTCAACACCCACAGATACCTTTTTGTAATTTAAAAAAAAATATTAGGGGATATATTTCATGATGTATTTTCACTACATGTCTTCTTTGGAAAATAACTCTCATTCGTCCTTTAAGTCTCCCCCTTGGAACATTCAAAATTTCTTGTAATGATTAATTTATCAATAATAAAATGATTTATTCCAAACATTCCACAATACCATAAATATACAATAGTATCATATCTTCCATTTTGATATGGAATCTTTTCAAAAGTATTCAATTTTTAATCCTCTAAAAAGAAAGCCTCCTTTTTTAATCAGTTTTGTGAAATTATTTTAAACCATTATTCAAATGATGGGAAATGGTATCTCTCATTGTTATAAGTTGTTATATTATGATTCTCCTTCTATATTACAACCCATGTTCTCCTAAGCTTGTGAATATTCAACTTTAACCTCACCAAACATGTTTAAATATTCTATGATTTTTTTCTGCTCATCTTGAGCATCATGATATATTTATTATTTATTTCTAGGTTCTTATTCCATTTCAGTCATCCTCTGATCGTTTAAACTTATAATTTTTTCTTTTTGATATTTTTCTTGATTTCTTATAATGATCTCATTAAATTTTGCTGCTTTATTCTTGATAAGATCCTCATTTTCATTATGAACATTCTTCTATTAATTATTGACTGTTGTAATCTTCCCATGGAAATATTATTGATTCTATTATGAATCTTAATAAATTTTAGTCCAATATTCAATATCATTATCAATAATTGATGAATTAAATCCCCTTCCAACATGGGAAAATAATTCAGCCTTACCATTTTATGTACACATTAAATTTATTCCTTTTGTAATTAAATTCCTCTTCTTATTCTTAGTATCAAAATAAATTCTAGATTCCACATTCTTTTTATTAGTGTATGATTTATTGAAATTCATCATTATATGTTTTTTTCAATATGAACAATAAAATGAAAATTATAGAACCTCATAAATTTGTTGACATTACCATTAATTTTTATATCATAATATCATTGATAAAATGGAAATGGATTGGTTGAGATATTCATCAGAATCAACATCATCTAAGTAATTTTATTTAGTATATTTTACCACATTGAATTTCAATACTTCCATAACATTAAAGGATGTTTTTCATTATTATTTCTTTTTAGAAAGATAGATCCTTCCTCATTTCAAAGGGTATAATGAAGTTGTTGTGTTTATAAAAATTTAAATATTTCATATTCTAAAAAACCAAAAATTTGGGATAAAATATGTTTTAGATATTTACATAACATTCACCAAAATAATTTAATCCTATTATTTCCCGCCAAATCCCAAATAGTTTTTTACTATTTTGTTTAATCTTTATGAATAGTCATCTATATTCTCATTGTGAATCATTTTTATTCCTTAAAAACATTTCCATATATTCCCTAACATGGATTATATAACATTGAAATTTATCTCATAGATGTTAAAATAATTTTAAAAAATACCCTTATTAGAACAATGGAAAATTACTAATGAATATAATTTTTCTTGTAAATAAATTATAAAATCATATTTGTATTGAACATTCATATAAATATTTATCATATAATAAAGTGTCATAGATCACCTAGAAAACATATTTTTGAGGTATCCCTAACTACTAGATCCTGTGAAAAGAGATAGTGAATTATCATATTAATCTATATATGATACATTGTATCATAAATTATTGGTACTCCACAGTTGTTCATAGTATTGATATTCTATATTCTTTAAAAAATCATATTCATTGGTAACAATGTCTCTAATACCACTTGAATTTTCCCTATTTGTATGGGCCATTTTGAGGAATCTAGGTATTGGTCAAGAGTATTATTTTTATTAATTATAAAACTTTTAAATTTACCCAATAAAATTGGATACAGTTCTTAGTACGCTAACTAATTTCTCACATCATATCCTCATGTGTAGTAAATAAATGATAGATATCATCATTAAATATTTTTATCATTAAGATAAATGTCCTGATACTTTCCATGTTATTTATACCCCCAACATGGATTATATACTATCTACTAGAATTATATGCATTTGTGGACATTCTAATCCTCACAACACAGAGTCGACAATTCTCCCATCAACAATTTCTTGACTGCATTGAAATAATTGTTCACCCATTTTTTTTAAAATCCGCTGGACAAAACATCAATTTTTCCACAATGATTATACAACCCTAAAAAACATGAATTTTTTGATAATATATCTCCTCCAAAAGAATATATATTATTTATTATACCAGTGTATAGTCTTCAATAAAATCAATAGAAAACAGTAGTGATTAGCAGTACTGGTGTATAAACTCACTCATTTCATGAATGATCTGAGTCCTAATACTTCTTCTGAATACATGGGAACTTTTTACTACATTATTCAGGGTAATCTATTATATTTGGTCACTTTTGTCTCCTTGATAATGGATATTATCTGGTTCTCAAAATATTTCAAAAATATTACGAAATCTATCACACCAACTATAATTACATGCAACACATATCTATCAAGGAATGGTTACATAGACAATTTTGTTCACCTATGACTATTTTTAATTACAATGATTTCCAATTATTTATAACTATTCATGAATTTTTCTATAAACACGCTTTTAAATAGAGAAAATATTTTAAATTTTTTTTTCAATTATAGAAAGCCTTCAAATCATTATATTTAAAACTGATATGATAATTAAAATATAAATTACAAAGAAAAGCATTTAAATAACAAAAAGTATAACAACTTTCATATTCATTTATTAAAAAATATAAATTCCTAAATTAATCAGCCTCATATATTTTTTTCTCTGGATGGTTTTTATATAAACTAATATAATGAAATATAACTCTACAGAAATCTTCAACCATCATAAAACACTTACATGGAATGTCTCCTTATACTAATGAATAGATTTCATGGATATCTCATGAAACATATTATTTATTGGGTGTCCCATTTATTTGAATTTAATGATGGATTTAAATCTTGTTTTAAACATTTATATTATATTTTTTACTATCACTAAATATAAATTCATGAATGTGAAATTCAATGTCTCTATAGTAAATTCAAATTCACCCTTTCATGTTATGAAGGATTGGATTGATTTATTGTTATATGACTTGAAATAGTCTCATGAATGACATACATCAGGTTATATTCAGACTCTATATGTTTTTTTAAAGAAATAATGTTTGGTTTACCATGTCATCATGATAATAATCAATATTAATCAGGATGTTACAGTTAATCCATATGATTTTTCTTGTATACTATATCTCTAGTGGGTTAATCTCACAGTTATTATAAATCATAAGCTGCTCATTCATTTAGTAAAAACTAATGGAACATCTCTATATTGATCAATACTCTTTTGATTAATTCATATATACTCTTTGTATTTCAAGAAACTCTCATGGATCATAGACACTCAAGGCATCTGACTAAGCGTCAAATGATATTCATGTAGTAGTTCAGACATTATTTTACATTTTTGTTGATAACAGTTTTTTTTCCAATAAAATTCTCATTTTATATTACAAACTCATGGTTTATTTCATGACATACAAATACTTCATATCTAGAATCCTTATTGTCCTAAAAATGATGTCGGACTTATGAAACTCTTACATTTTTATTGATATTTTAATAATGAATAAATGGTGGAATGAAATTTTTGAGTCCAACAACATAATTATATTCTGTTGGTCTTCGATTGATAAATATCCAAAATTAATTCTATAATTTGTAAAAATGAGTGAGGTAGATCTTCACACAATAACAAAAACAAACACACCCACAAAACCCATTATGCATACCACACTACGTGCACTAAAAAACCACTTTTTACACCCCTGGAATGATCATATTCCCAGTGATTAAATAGATATTCCGTCTCTATAAAAATATTGAAATATTATAGTATGATACTTTCCCCAAGAATATCCTAGGAATCTATTTTGGTGCATTGGTTGGTGGTTTTAGCTTTTCCCATATTATTGACAAATTCTAAAAAATGTTCCTTCCAAAATAACTTTCTAATCCATATATAAATATAAGGACCCCTCAATCTCATATATCTCCATATAATATAATTTTTCATGTAATACACAAAATTATTCACAAAATCATCTCAAAATATCTCATTATTCAAGTAAAAAGAAATCTTCTATTCAAATAATCATTAATATAAGTGAATGAATTGAATAATTCCCCCCCACGAGTTATCATAAATAAGCGATGGATTGAATTATCAAGGGTGAAACCTAATTCCAAACCTGTATCCATAATAATACTCCATGAATAATCAATAAACACATATTTTCATATTAAAAAAGTAAGTTATTAACTTCTTTGGGAAAAACAACATTCTTATATCCTCATTTTTGTTTCAAAAAACATATATCATCAACTCCCAAAATTTTGAATCACCATCATAAATATTGAGAATTTTTTTACCATAGAGCATGAGAATAAATTCATTACATAACCATTGTACATATATGGTTTTTCAAATCTCCCCCTTGTTTATTAGTTACCATGGAGTTAGCATCCAAATCCTTATGACATCATTATGTAGCTCTCCACTTTTTTATTAGATATGTTTCCATTCATATTCAACATTTTAACATCCATCCCTATTTATAGAATGTAATTTATTGTTCAATATATATATATTTTTTAATTTGGACAATAAGACATATTTATTCTAATATTATAATCAACTTCTCCCATTTCATATCACAGAGATAAAAATTATGCATAAAAAATCATATTTGAGACACTTTTTTTCCTAAAATGGGATGATCCTCTGAGCGGGTGGAGGGGGAATCAGGGTTTGGCAATTTCAAATTTATACTTTGTAATGTTTTTCCCATTATTAGGAGAATTGTACACTCATATCCTCATTCGATATAATGAAATAATATATTATTAGAGGAGTACACATCGTGTTACCTAGTTCTCCCAATTGTGTTAATCCAATGATCATGCATGAAATTGGGCACATGGATCCAAAATAATAAGTCTCTCTACGTTGCTAAATGTTCTCAGTGGCTGAACTAACCCTCCTAATTTACAACAATGAAATGATTAAATCTCATTTATATCATATTAATAGGGATTGAACCATTCCTCAAAGAATTTCTTATTAAATATTCTCAAATAATTAATAATATAACACAAATGATGGTGTATTGATCAGTTCATTTTCATCCACCCGATTATCTATAGAAATATTTTAGAGAGATTAATTTTACGGTCTATTTATTTTTCATTACTAGATTTTATATAACTCTTATATAACTCATCCATCATATGTCAATATGTCTATATCTGTTGTGAAATATCTACATATTTCATAATCTCTATATGATGTATTTATAATCATAATATTAATAAAACCGTAATTCAGTGTTAAGGAATAGTCCTCTGAATCATTCAATATCTATATCATACAATGAGTTCAAACCATTTTAATGTGGTCATTAATTTCAGATAATCCAAATTCAACCATATGAAACTCATTAATTATCAATAATTTCATTTTTTGTTGCTAAAAAATAACATATTTGACCTTCGTGTGGGACCCTTCACAATATCCTGGTGTGACTCAATATTCATAAATCTATGAAATGGTATCCCATCTATGTAATGGATACATAAATATAGAATTTATACAAAATCTATCTATTTTATTCTATATTAATTCCCCCACAATCTCAAAAGGATTTTCTAAATTCACATTGATGAAGGATCATGATGCAATATGATCCTTAAAATTATGAAATATAAAATCAATTGAATGAAACTATTGTGGTATATATGGACCATAAGACATTTATATCATTAAAGTGGAAGATCCAATTAATTAAATCAAATCATTCATAGCTCTACGGTGCGTCTTCTATGGATAAAAAACCTAAATTTAAAATCACAAAAGTCATTCTCATAAATCCTTTTTGAAACAACAAATTTTCCATGCATTGAGGGTCTTTAAAATGGTAGTAATATCAAAATTACCCTGAGACACTTTCTGACTTGGACACTCATTCCATGAAGAAAATAACTATTCACATTGGAATCTTAAATTCCATAACATTATGAGCCTCCCACCATGATGTAACTCAATTTTTTCAATTAAGAAATTATTAAAATGGTATAGTGGATAATGTTCATCCAGTATATCCTAGAGTGAAACAAAACGTTTTATGGTTTGGATTATTTCAAATAAACATTAATAATTCTTGCAGCTTTGAAAAATCATCATTTTAATTCATGAATTTGGAAGTTCTTTATGGAATATTCTAAACAATATTTAAATGAAATTTTCAATAAACATAATCCATGAAAACTTACAAATGGAGTTACTAAATCAATTTAGTTTAGTTATATGAAACCAAGTATTATGGATGACAACTAAACAAGGATTAATATAGATATTGTGAAAATTTGTTATTAGATTGGAAAATGGAATCAATATATATTGGGTGAGATTATTTTTTTAGTTATTGGCCATATTATCCTCAGGTATATAATTTTATGTCATGACCCAAACCATAGAAAATGATGGTGGATTGCGTACCAATAGACTTCTAATTTGGGGGGGGGGGTATAAAAACAATGAAAATTGATTATAATAAAATAAATATTGAGTATAGAAACTAAAATATTCTTTTTAATGATTTGATTATCATTTGATAGATGATGAAACTCTTATTATATATGTAAATTGTTGTCAACTATTTCCTAGGTAGATCGACCATCACATCCTTCAATGTTTTATCATCATTACACGACATAATGAAGGAGTGTAAGCTACCAAAATGATATTTGTAGGTTATGATAGATTGTATATATCGTTTTGGGATACCACCAAAGTAGATATCAGAGGATAATAGGATCATACATATAAAAACACATGTTGTTTTTCCTTTGAGTATGTGTATGGGGATGATAAGTTCATTTATAAACAATAAAATTGTTATTAACATCGGTATGGCCAATATGTAACATTAAATACATAGGCGGTATTGGTCATCTGGGAGGAAGACTGATATTAAAAGGTTTATTTAATGTTGTTTTAGATATCTGAGGGAGCATACCGAGCCCAGATAACCCATGTGTCTTATTCATGAAATTCCCATTCTCATGATTTTTACAGATATTGTAATGAAAGATTCTATTTGAAGGATATGGTGGTTACTTTGATGTGGTGATATGATTTGGGAGAATTTGCGTTTATTGATTAATGGAAAACAATTACATAGGATAATGGATCCCAAATCTATCAATGAGTAGAACATTATGTATGTATATAAAATATATTTTCAATATAGTGTGCCGAGAAGTATCACATCCAATCAGGATTAAGGATTCACATCATGCCTCCAGAATGCATTATAGAGGGAATTCAATTCTCAATATAATTTAATAATGTCAGAAAACACTTATATTGATATGAATCCTAATAATAGAATTTATATTCTATATTTTACCTTATTCGAATGCATCATTGATTATAATAGTTTTTGGGAGATTTATCTAGCCTTTTCTATGTTCTTCTTGAAAATAGTTGTTGGTCATCGATTCTTATTGTTATTTTTATGAACACGTATGGTAGTTCACATTGATACTTGTTGTGTTAGTTATATGTTAGGGATTATTTTGTTAGTTTATTGATTCTCATATATGATAAGTTATATTATATTTATCTAATTTCAAACTCATTATAGACTGATCAGAGTAAGAATCGATCTTATAATATCAAAAAATACTATGCTAATTGTTTGGGGATAGTGAACAATTATATTTACAGGGGTCTCTATGTCAGGAAATAGATGGAAATAGTGGAATGGGAAGATGGTTCTTAGGTTCATGTGGTTTATTTGAGGCGGATGAGAATAATGGTACTATGGTGTATTAATTAGTGATTCATTAATGATGTCAATATATAAAATAAATATTTCAAATATATATCAGATTTTGAGATATCATCCTAAGAATAATAAGATGTTTCTTCTCCCTAATGTAATGAATATTGTAGATTCATCCTCATGGAATGATGTATATTAATATGTGATTTGTGTTCAATGATTTTAATTGGAAGATGATACCTCTTATTTTTGTTTCGGTGTAGAACATAAATATCCTGAACGAAACCTAGGGATGAGTGAAAAAATATATAGGAATATTGGTTGGAGATCTTCATCATCATTTCATGTTAATTTTTATTTATGATTAAATACTATATGGTCGGTGTGGGGTTATAACACCACTATTTCTTTTTGAAAAAATTAGTTATATTATTTTCAAAGCAATGCATATTTTGGTATTTTTTGTTGATATAGGTGTTATCAAAGTATGATGATCATGTTTCAAATAATTAATATCATTATTTTTATATATATTATTAAAATATATCGATTCAAAATCTATTGGGTGGGAAAAATACTTCTAATGGCCCATATTAAGAGGTTTGGCTCCAATCCAGTCTATCGAATAGCAAGTGGAAATAGATATAGGGCACAACCTCTACCCATATCACCATTCTTTTGGTGGGCTTGAATGTAGTTCTAGTGCGAGTGTATTTTTATCTATTTTAGTTGGGGTTATTTATTATATTTTTGATGTTCTGGTTTTTTATAATATGTGTTCCATCATATTTATGGACCATATGACCTGTTTGGTCCCTACTATTGGAGATCCATCTTGATGCTTCTCAATATAGGATGAATTAAATTGGAATCTAGAGATGTTGGTTTTATTGGGAATCCTGAGGTGAGTCAAATGTCATAAAATTTCAGATCTCAACTATTTTTTGGGCTTAAATACTTAATCCAATGTTTTTTATCATTTAGAAGTTTTTCATGAATATGGTCAGTTTAGTCGATACATTCTTGGCTTGTGGCGTCCTATGACTATGTGGTATGTGATGCTAGAATTCAAAAAAAAATTTATATTTTTTTATGTTATATATAGTGTGTGAGATTTGTTCAATGTGTCTGAATGGACATAAAATTAATTGAACCATGGTTCCGTGGTTTTTTGGGTGAGTATGAAATATATAGCAATGATTAACCCTCCTAAGACTTCTATTATGATTTATGGTCACTAATGGTCATGTATTTATTAGAAATTGGTGATTGATATGGGAATAAACACCACTGAATCATGTATTTATATTTCTTTTTATTTATGTATCCTAATAAGACATCATTGAATACTCCAAAGTAGTTAAAAGTGAACATTTGGTTAGGCTAGTAGAGTACTTGACATATCGTTGGATCATGAGTGGGAAAATATTTTGGCTAGTGAGACACTTTTTTGGTTAGTCATAGTATTGAATCTCCACCAACTCGAGGAGGGATTGTACTGAAATACTATTCTATGGTGTGAAAAATTGAGAATATGAGTTTCCTATGAACTAATAAAATTTTTTGATACAAATTACCTTGATATAAAATATTTTCTATTTTTACAAAATAGACTCGAAATCATTATTCCATTGGTGATTAACCATTCAAAATTACTTAAATTTATGTTTGATGATTTATTCACACATATTTGAAAATGTGTATCTAACGTGATATACCATTAACTTGTAATTTATGGCATCATAGTGAAAAACCATTCAATAGAGTTGTTGTTTGTGAAATAGTTATTTAATGTTCACCAAGGTTATGAAATTTTCAAGTGATATACAACTCGAGAACATTTGTCCTATGGTGTACCATATTCATCCATGGTTTATAGATATGAATTGATAACCCTTTCACATATACTTATTTATTATTTTAATATAATTTCACCTTGGTATTTTTGTAGTGGTGAATTAGAGAAACTTTTTTATTATGATTTGGTAATCATCCATCATCCTTATATTTTAATTATTTCAATGTCCCATTCACATTATAAAATATAGTGGTGATATAAATCCATACTACATGTAACAGTGGTAGCATATCCACTTAAATTCTGTTTGGTGGTAGTATATCAAAAATTATTATAATTTTGGTGTTACATACAACTATACCATGATGGTGATTTTCCATTGACCCTGTTGTTGGGAAAGTGTTATACTATCCACCAATTTTTTTATATTGGTAGTCAATCCAACAATATTTTCATATTGGTATCCATTATAACTACAAAATAATGGTGATAACATATGAAACTTTTTTTTGATGGATAAAGACCGTTGAATTACATTTTTTATGGTGGTGTCCCTTCCACCAATACTATGATGGGGATTTCCCATTCCAACTATTTATTGTGCTGAAAAAATGTAAAAATTATAATCCATAAAGGTAATATGTCATTCGCCTAGTAACATGTTATGACTAGGTATAACCTATTCATCCATACTCATAACTGACGTTGATACCCCATTTACTTATTATTTGTTTGATAGAGATGATACACCATTCATTTTAAATATTGGTGGAAATATTTGATAAAACTAGAATGCCTATGTTAGAGATGAAATATCATTAAATCACTACATATGTTTACTATATGTGAACAACATCCCACTCTAAAACAATACATATAAGGAAACTCTATTCCATAAGATGGATGTTGAGTCCCTAGAGGTTTGATTGCTTATATGTTTATAATGTTTTTTATAATATTATTTTCTAAATGTATACATATATTTATTTTATTTATTTGAGGAAACAATTGGTGGTTATATATTATTTCTAATTATAAAAAATTTTATTTTCAACTCAATGTCAGTAAACAATTAATGATTTGGGACAAAGGTAAGGGAAATGAACTTAGAGTATTTGTTTAATCAAAGGATGTTAGGACATAATTGGGAGATTGGAATGGGTTCTTCCTCATGGTGTTTTATATATTTCTCTATTATTTTCTATATTTTGTCACCTGTTTTATATGTCCCACCCATTGGGTGGTCCTTTACACAATATGTTCCATGTATTCTGATATAATGTATAATATTTTGATATTAAATTAGATGAAAATTTTAATGGTCTTAATATCCTTATAACATCTATATTATAACGTTTCTATTGATTAATAGTTTATCTGACTTCAACAATCATTTATGGTCATGTAGAAAGACAACATGGGATGCCCAACTTATACCCATGTGGATCCCCCAAAAATCCAGAGGATTATTCCTGATCACCATGGGTTGTAGAAATGAACCATGGTCTCAAAATAATTTATATTGGAATGGTTTCACAGTTAGTAAAATGGAATGACCATCTATGAACATGTACAGCCACACCATCATACCATCTACGTAACCAAAAATAAATAAATATAATTGAATAAAGAAATAAGGACTAAATATGAATGTCACAACTCTCATAACAATCCATAAACATGATATAAATATTCATAAAATTAATAATCTCAAATATGGATCCTCATTACCAAAACCTTGTGCCGACACATTTATTGTAACATAAAAACCCTATATGTTGGTAATAAAAAACAACCTCCAAATGTCAGTGCCATTCACTTTATATGTTTTCTGTAAAGTAGAGTCCACATATGAATAATGTTATACGGACTGTGTGACATGAAAATCATTGTAGGAAACCACCAGGAATATATATATATATATATATATATAAGGGTTTAATAACCTTGAAAACCATCAAATATCATCTGGATTTTTATTTTTCAATACTATTATCACTTTTTTTAAAAATCACACTTGAAAATAATAAATTTCACATCACTTTGGGGTTTTTTGAAACAAAAATTATTTAATAATAATTGTAACCAAAAATTAATTCCAAAATATTTTTCTTTCTAGGCTTAAATAATTAAATAAGGTCACACGCAAACCATTCTCAATGTATACAAACATGGAAAAAAGAATATCCTGAATAAAATAATCATTATCTAATAAAGTAATGGAAAATTTGAATAAGAATAAGAAATATCATTTACAATAAATGGGTTTTAAATAATATTAATGTGGAAAAATAATTTCATTATCACATCATGATAATGAGGGAAAGAATAAAATACATAACATAATCTTAGATGATCCTAACAACATGAAATTAGCATATAATATCAAATAGGAATATGTAATCTGATCAATGGGTTCTAACCATAATGAACTACTATGAATAATTCTAAAATTATTTTCATTTTTTGTAAAACAAATATGAACAGTTTTCAATCTCTCAAATCTTCCGAACACCCAAATCCTAAGATCTGTCTCAGTCTCTCAGACATCATTGTGATTACCTCTCAGTATTCCTCCACAACGGCTCTCATAATCCCTTAAAAATTTTTGGGAACATGTATGGTCATCCTCTCCAATGGATCTAATTTTCTCTTGGAAAACATTACCGTTCCAATCAACATCATATAATACTTTCCAGATTCATAATTCACCATACAAATAGGTAAGGACTCCAATGTTCTACACAATTAAAATCACACAAACAGACCCATGATCCATAATAAAAAATCCAATTTATTTTATGATTTAAACTACAAAATTTCCCATTTCAAAACATCACTTTTAAAAAGTGTAAAACTAGATAAATTGAAATTGAATTCAAGCCCCAAGAATAAAAACCATTTTTTAAGCCTACATTAAAACACATCTAAGCACTTAATAAACTCTACAAACATAAGACATTTAAAAACCAATTTTTAAATAATTTATTCATAATTAATATTGATCATTAAAAACAATGAAATATTTCTTTTAATCACCCTTTTAACATCTCATTTGAAATAACATAAACTTTTTTCAGATGTTTTATCAAACTATTTGGTTTTACTATACAATCCCCTAACTAAAAATCCACTTTATATGAAACAATTTCTAAAAAATAAGCATGACATCAAAAAAGGATAATGAAAAATTTATAAATCATGTTAGTGGAAATTTAATAAATAAACACGGTAACTAAGAATTATTGGTTAGCCATGTAATAATCTCAGAAATAGAGATAGATAACACCCAATCATTTAGAAAAATTTATCACTATATTAAAACACCTATATTTGAGGAGGAAAGTTCCTCACACACATCAACGATATTGAAACAAACCAAAAACCTATCATTATACTAATTTTCATCTAAAATGAGTTCTAAGGTTCCCAAACTCAATGAAAACGAATTAAAAATGGTACAGAAGGGGAAGAGGAAGATAAATCATGACGAAGTAAATCTTACCTCAAGTAAAACAATCATTAAATCATTTTGAATACACTATTTATCACATAAAAGGATCTAATAATATTATATAGTGAGATTCAGCATATGGGAGGTGAAATTAAGGGGAGGCACTTAAAAATTTGATATGGAAAAAAATAAAAGACATAAAGTTATAATTACTTGGAGAAATACTATAGTTTTGTTGCATATTAATGAAAAATTTACTCCAATAATATGGGAAATACTATGTCCCAAAAAACAGGGCTTTAATGTGTCACATGAAATCAATTACGGTTAAAAATAACACGTAAAAATCAACATCCACCACCTCACCCACACAATATTTACCACATTGTTAGAAAAACCATGAGAAAACCATGCATTTGTGTATGTCCTAAAAAAATGAAGATTATTGACCATATACACCATGAAATTATGAGAATGAAAAAATGGGAAAATAAAATCCAATCAAGGGTGTACCCATGATCTAACAGGCTTTCTAGGAACTCTTATAGTTTTTATAATCTCTCTATGTGTTTTTAAAAAAACCCTCTCTCTAGATTTAATACTATAGTATATGAAGAGGATTTGAAATATTTTTTGTGGGCTATTTTATATATGTTACCATTTAAACCACCATTCATTCCATTTTTAAGTGGAATTTTATTTTAATTAATTTAAAAAAAATCCTTAAAATCCTCAAGGTAAGAATGTAATACATGTCATTATTCAGTGGTTAACAAAATATAGATATTTTAATCTTTTAGAGGATAATTAATAGTGATGGATCATGGAAATAATTATGTTTATTATATCACTATGTTACCTGGAGTGTATTTTTATATTACTTATCATCATGACCCTTGGTTTACATCTCAATTTTGAATGGGTCTCTTAGATTCCATGGGATTCCATATTAATTAATCATGACCTATTTTAGAGGCCCCAAACATGAAGTACATGAAAATTACAATAATATTGTGGAATACTTAATATATAACAAAAACAGACACACAAGGACAGTAATAGAATAGTGTCTTTGGAAACATGGAACATAATATTCTAATTTTGGTAAAATATCTTCAATATATTCCATAATGATCTTCCCCCTTTTTTCTTACATAATACCTTCTTTATATACTTGGGAAAAGAAAACATAAAAAGGGTGAGATCAAATGATCAGTATGGGAAAGTATAGAGAACATAAAACAATCCCTAAACATTTGAATGCCAAAACATGAACATAAATTCTAAACATCAATATATTGAAAAAAGACATAAATCATGGAAGTACGTAAGGATTATATCGTAAAGAAACATCAATCATGATAAAATATCATGGGAATAAGACATGTAATTGTGGAAACCCATTAAGCACATGATATTATTTCCATAGTAGCCAAGGCATTGCTGCCAAGAACATCTTAGTGGACAAAGTCCCTTTCTAAATCGAGTTCACTCCTTGTTCCAGTCCTGTATTACTGAACCAGATTAACTTACCATTTCATCCATGTCTATATCATGAGATATAATTCATTACCCAATGAATTGGAGGGATATATAGGTCCCACCCATATCATAATGAAATCATTCTTACTTATGCAACAACATAAACATAAATCATTAATCATAACCCAAAGAATAAAATGGGTTTCCTAAACATCATCCCATCATAACATAATCCATATAAAACAAATGGATATAATTTCATAATAAGAAAAGTGAAACCATGTAAATCATAGAGACATTATACTTGAAACATACACATATGAAGTAATTTCATCTTAGATGGAAAATGATTTTGATAAAACACTTGAAATGAATTCTTGAGGAAAATATCCTTTCTTCTTCAAAATCATTTTTCTCACAAATTTCCATGTAAATATAAAATAATTGGATTTTTTTTAAAATTATTATGAAATAATGCAGAGGAATATTTATTTAAATAAGGTGTTATGAAACCATAAAAATCTGTTAATACCATATAGTTAAAAAACATTCTCCTCGTACTTTTGCCGAAAAAGTCAAAAAGTTCCTTGTATGGTAAACAAAAGAAAAATTCCTTTCATAACATGTGATAAAAGTCTAAAATGGGTAAAAATTGCTTTAAACATAAATGGAAGAAAATTAAACATTTTATGAAAACATTTTGAGAACATATCGACATGGATAACAAACATAACCACAGTAAATACTTACGAATAAACAATCTCAGATAACAATGAGATTTGAATAATTATTCCTTACCTTATGTTTGGTATGCTTCGTATGATTCTGAAACTCCTATATAATGATTTAAAAAATTTCATTGGATTATTATAAGATCATATTCATTGTTATGATATCATAAATGGTTCACTTATGACTTTATATTACCCGTTCTTTTGTAAATTCCATGTTAAAGCAGCGTTTTGCATAAAATCATTTCATTTGTCTTGTTTTGACCAGTTGTTCTTGATATTATTATTTATATCATGATTTAAATAATTTAAGAATGTAAAACATGATTTATATATAATATATATTCATCATATACATATATATTTGATAGATCGATAAATGGAAATAAATACACCGTTCATGGAGATGGTAGGCCGTACGTACGCATTAACGCTGTTTTCGTTTCCATATTGAATTGAATGGAATCAAGTAGATGACATAAATATAAATATACATAAATATAGTATCATTATTATGTCATGTATTTTATTATTACTCTTTATATATACTTTATAATCATTCTTGAATGGTTAGCATTGAGAATGAATCTCATCGCGTCGTGGAGACAGTAGTCCGTACGTACGCACGAACGATGATATCATTCCCATGATAGTGTAATTTTGTTGAAGTGTATGTATAATATTTCAGAATCAATATCACTTAAAAATAATCATATATAGTTATTTATTTACACCATTATACCCATCCAATTATGGTGGTGGTCGAAAACAGATTACCCCACAGCGTGGAGACGGTATTCCGTACGTACGCACGCACGGTGATTTCATTTTACGTAGGATGGATAAAAGGTGAAACAGGGTTGTTTCATATTTATAATAACATATCAGTATATAATTAATACCTATGTTATTACTTTAAAATGAAACTACTAAATAATAGGATGTATAATAAGAATGAAACCTGAGAGAATCAGAAGAAAAGATTACCTCTTCTTCGACGCACCTCCTTTAAGCTTCCTTTTAAGGAAGTAGAGGTGGTCTTTTGAGAAGACAAGAACCTAAAACATGTTTATAGGGAAGTGGAGAAGATAAATGTGTAGGGTTTGGCTGAGCTTCAAGGCTTAAAAGGTTGTGAGTAGAAGAGGTAAGGGGTTCCCTTTTTATAAGGGAGTAGAGGGGCACCTCTGGAAAAACATAAAATAATATTTTTTTTAATAGAGTCATATTTGGTTTATAATAGCTCCAAATTGATTTATTTCTAATATAATGTGGGTATGGGTCTAAATCCTCTCAGACAATAGGTTTTAGACAAGTTTAGTTTACTATTTTAACATTATCTTTTTTATTTAGCTCTAGGTTAAATAATTTAACTTTTACCGTGTCTTCTTGTTTTCTTACATTATGGTTAATAAACTTACTATAACAAGCCAAAATAACCCCAAGTGGTTCATTATTAATATATATATATCCTTATCTATGTCAGTTTTCAGAACCTTATATTTCTAAGAATATAATAACAATTAATAACATAATATTTGTTTTAAAAACTATTTTATGTCAATTTTTACACTATTTGGTAATCGATTTTTGTGAAAATCATAACAGCATGATTAGTTCAAAAAAAGTTAATTAAACCAATAAGAACATGTCATATTAACCTATAAAATTATTAGAATTCATAAAAAGTCTCAAATTACATTTATTTGGGTATTTATAATATCAATTATATTAATATTTCATTATTTATGTAATTACTGCATCACCATTTTGTCATAGATAAATTAAATTATTTAATGTCTAAAATTTTATATATAAAATAACATTAGGTAGGAAATATTTTTATATTTATAATTAATATTTATAGTGGAATTTATCTTATGTACAACCATATATTTAAAATGTTTTTGTTATTAAACTTTGATTTTAACTATTTTAACTCTTTTTTTAAATAAAGTAATAATAAATGTCCTAATCTAATCCATGTAGACCTAAATGATAATATTATATTACTAAGGATGTTTTTGGTCGAATTATACTTATCCCATAGAATTATTTCATGTGTTAGGATAATAATAATATCATTTTTATCCTTAATTACCCTATTTACTTTTAACCGTGGTAAATAAAAGTAAAAATTTATTGTTCACCAAAATTATTTTTATCTTATTGAACCACATTTACTCCTTAATATTAACTGTGTCTCATGGATTTTTAAAATTTCACTCACAGAAACGGTAAAATTAAGTTTTATGTAATTTTTCTAAAAGCTCCTAGGAGGTAGGTAAAACACGGTGAAAAGATCAATAAAATTTTCATATGTATAAAATTATTATAAAATGACTCCAATTAATTAAATTGAACTTATATAGGTATTATGTATCAATTTTTACCTAAAATAAATTTAAATAAAAGAAATAATTATTTAAATAAAAAATCGGTTTTTAAATAGTAACCTAGTGTTTTCACTATTCATCAAAAATTGAAATTTTTCAGAAAATACCAAAAATTCTGCCGAGGCTAATTTCGATATTTGGAATCCAAAAATGAAGTCCATTTTGAATGGTAAAATTTTTACAATTTCAAAAAGAGGGTATTACTATTAATAATGGATAGTTTATATAATATTTTAATAACATGTCGTTGTTTAGTGAAACTCAGTATTGCGTACAACACACGCTATCGTGGAAGGTAGAGATTGCGTGTAATATAAGCCAAGTCAGGGTTGCGTGTAGTGCAAGACTCCTTTGTTGTTTTTTATTACAGAATCCAACCATATTTCATTTATACATTGAATATATATATATATATATACACTCAATGTTGCGTAGAATAACTACTATCAAACGAACTTGAAATTGTGTGTAACACGATCCAAGAATAGTGTTACGTATACTGAAAGCTAATATAGTCTTGCATATAGTGAAAGATAATCTTGGTGTAGCGTACAATAGAAGATATGAATGAAATTAAAAAGAATAAATCTCTTAAAATCTCGGGGTGTTACATTCTACCCCCCTTAAAATGAATTTTTCCCTCAAAATTCATCGGGGTTATAAATAGTTTATTACATGAGAGTTTCTTTCATAGAAACCTACATCATAAAAATAAATACCAAAACCTATATTTAAAAACTAAAGTATAAAAATTAACAGTTACCCAAATTAACTAATCACTAGGTTTCCACATAGGATTACATAGGTGAAAATATGGATACGGAAGAAAAAATCTAACCATCATGTTCTGATGGAGAGTGGTAGAGGACATGGCTATGATAAAGCTAACAGTCACAAAGCCATAAATTTGTGATGATCTAAGGCAAAATCTGATTCATCAGATATGAGGGCACTAGGAAAACATTTTTGGTTTTCAAAATCATTTCCCTAATGTTGAATATTTTTTGAATTAAAAGAAATACTTACTTTATTTTGGTACAATCTCACTATTGTTTGTGCCTTGAACAATTTCCACTTCATCTCTTAATGAAATTAAGTTGACTTTGTCTTCCGTGAAGTGTTAGTAGATCATGCGATAGAATGATAGGTCATTCTATCTATCTCAAACATAGGGTTAGAAAACGTTATATACATAAGTCCATCTATGGGGAGATTAATCGGATATTGTTCCAAAATGGACTTATACATCAACTATCATCCTGCTTAATAAAATAGAACTAGTTTCTACTAACCATGGACTTTATGTAGGATAGTGGTATGCAATAAAGGCATGTCACACTTCGGTTGTGGGTTCGATTCCCACAGCCTTGTCCGACGTGACGGGTTGTCGCTCGTCCTATGGGTTGTCCATTTTCTAATACTACACTATTATAACATTCTAGAAATAGTATCAAAAACATTTCTAGCCTTAATCAATTCTATCTGATGTCTAACATAATCCATTCCAACCATTATGATTATTGAAAATACTTCTGTCCAATATTATAGTATAATGAAAATAGTTACTAGAAATTTCATCAACCAAGCATGTGAATACCATCATTTATCCCCCATATAAGATATATCTTATTGGTCACATTCCAAATATGTGAATACCTTAATCATGTAGTCTCTTGAAAAATGAATACCCATTAAACCATAGTATAAACACGAATGCTGTCAAAAGTTAACTCTTTCGACATACCAAAATCCCGAAAATTTCTATATAATCAAACCATGATATCACTTTGACCTTATATCAGTCATGATCTAATGAATACTATCAAAATTTTATTTTCTCTTTATCCCTTCATTATGCTCATATAATCTTCATTCCAAAAATATCTGAATAAACATTCATGGTTACCAGTACCATTCAACATATACTTTAAAATAATTTAGGAAAAACAATAGTGTAACAATCCTTGTATGTGTCTTTATTCCATAGTACCATTACCAATACAACATAACTGTTGATAAACATAAATCATTCCACTGCCTTCTTAAACCATTGACCAAGCTTCAACACATCTTTCATCTCATATATCATTTGTAGTCTCCTCATCATCATCCACATAAATACTACCCATATGACCATGCAGATTCTCATCATGATATTTTCCCTTAGGGAATTGGTTTTCAAAATTAACATACATTCAACATTTAAAACATCTAATAATTGTTGATGCCGTAGAAATATCATTATCCTTCTCCATGGTGTTAACTGAACCTTTTCTTTTTCACTTACTGGATTTGTGTCCTTCGTTTCCACACCCAAAGCATCTTCCAGTTCCTTTGAAACATTCTCCTTGATTTCTCTTCCCACATGATTCACATGAGGAAAATTGAACTTTCTTTCCTCTATGATCATCATGAAAATTTGTCATTATCTTATTAACTGAGTAAGAAAACATACCAAAGTTGAGATTATTGATCATATTATGAGATTGATGATTAGGAATAATAATGATGTTTTGCATTCCAAAATCCTATTAATTTGCTTGATCATGAATAATATCATTCCATTTTCCATCATATTCTCCATTATCGTGAGTCCTCATGTTTCCAGCCATTTTCGAAATCCCAAAAGAATATTGTGAGAGGAAAAATTCACAATCAAGGGGGATTAACTTCAATATCTAACATCTTAGGTTAAATTCTAAGATCGTTACCATAATTCTAGGACTGTAACCTATACTTATACGTAACCTTGGGGACATCCCAAGACATACCTTATAAATATCTCTAGAGATCTCACTATAGTTTTCACATCCTAGTTTCCAAATCTTGACTAAACCTTTACTCTGATACAAACTGTAGAGACCCCAAACTTTATGTACATGGACATTACAATACTTATGCAAAATACTTAATAAATAAAATAAATAGACACACAATGACCGTAATAGTTTAGTGTCTTTGGGAACTTGGGACATAATCTTCTAATCTTGGAGAAAGATCTTCAACATCCCCCATAAAGAGCTTCCCACTTTTATTCTCACCTAAAACCTTTATTTATATCCTGGGGAAAATAAAACATAAAAAGGGTGAGCTTAAATGATCAGTAAGGGAAAGCATATAGAACATAAAACAATCCCTAAACATTTTAATGCAAAAACATGAACATAAAATCTAATCATTAAAATATTGAGAAAAGACATAAATATTGGAAGTACGTAAGGAATATATCATAAAGGAACACCAATGATGACAAAATTTCATGGGAATAAAACGTGAAATTGTGGAAAACCATTGATCACATGATATGATTTCCATAGTATCCAAGAAATTACTACCAAGACCATCTTAGTGGACAAAGTCTCTTTCTGAATCGAGTTCAGTCCTCATTCCAGTCCTGTATTACTGAACCAGATTAACTTACAATTCCAGCCATGTCAATCTCATGAGATATAAATCATTAAACAATGAATTGGAGGGAGATATAGGTCCCACCCATCTCATAATGAAATCATTATTACTTATGCCACATCATAAAAAAAATCATTCATCATAACCTAAAGAATAAGATGAGTTTTATAAACATCATCCCATCATAACATAATCCATATAAAACAAATGGATATCATTTAATCATAAGAAATGTGAATCCTTTTAAATCATAGATACATTATACTTGAAACATACATATATTAAATATTTTCATCTCAGATGGAAAATGGTTTTGATAAACCACTTGAAATGAATTCTTGAGGAAAATATCCTTTCTTCTTCAAAATCATTTTTTTCAAAAAATTCCTTGAAATTTTAAAAGATCTATATTTAGTTGAAAATAATTATGATATAATTTAGAGTATGAATTATTTAAATAAGGTGTTATAAAACCATAAAAATCCATTAATTCCGTATAAGTTAAAAAACATTCTCCTCATACTTTTGTCGGAAAAGTCAAAAAGATCATTGTATGGTAAACAAAATAAATATTCCTTCCATAACATGTGGTAAAAGTCAAAAATGGTTAAAAATGACTTTAAACATACCTGGAAGAAAAGTAAAGATTTTATGAATACATTTTGACAACATATGGACATGTATAATAAACATAACCCTAGTAAATACTTATGAATAAACAATCTCGGATAATAATTAGATTGGAATAATTATCCCATACCTTATGTCTAATATTCTTCGTATGTATCCAAACATCCTATATAATGATTTAAATAATTTCATTGAATTATTACAGAATCATATTCATTCTTATGATATCATACATGGTTCACTTATGACATTATATTACCTTTTCTTTTGTAAATTCCATGTTAAAGCAGCGTTTTGGGTAAAATCTTTTCATTTATCGTGTTTCGACTTGTTGTTCTTGATATTATTACTTATATCATGATTTATCAATTTAAAAATGTAAAACATTAATTATATATAATATATCTTCATCATATAAATATATATATGATAGATCGATAAATGGAATGAAATACACCGTTCATGGAGACGGCAGGCCGTACGTACGCAAGAACGCTGTTTTCAGTTCCTTATTTAATTGAATGGAATTAAGTAGATGACATACAGATATATATATATATATATATATATATATATATATATATATAAATAAATCCAGTATCATTATTATGTCATATATTTAATTATTATTCTTTTTATATACTTTATAATAATTCATGAATGGTTAAGATGAATAATGAATCTTATCACGTCGTGGAGACGGTAGTCCTTACATAAGCACGTGCGATGATATCATTCCCATGATCGTGGAATTTTATTGAAGTGTATGTATAATATTTCAGAATCAATATAACTTTAAAATAATCATATATATTAATATATTTACACCGTTATACCAATCCACGTAAGGTGGTGGATGAAAACAGATTACACCACGGCGTGGAGACGTTATTCCGTACGTACGCACGCGCGGTGATTTCGTTTTATGTAGGATGGATAGAAGGTGAAATAGGGTTGTTTCATATTTATAATAACATATAAGTATATAAGTAATACCTATGTAATTAATTTAGGATTAAACAACTAAATAATAGGAAGTAGAAGAAGAATGAAACTTGAGATAATGGGAAGAAAAGATTACCTCTTCTTCGACGCACCTCCTTTAAGCTTCCTCTTAAGGAAGTAGAGTTTGTATATTGACAAGACCAAAACCTCCAGAATGTTTCTAAGTAATTGGAGAATAGAAATGGGAAGGGTTGTTCTGGGCTTAAAGGCTCAAAAGGATGTGAAGAGAAGAGGAAAGTGGTGCCCTTTTATAAGGGAGGAGAGGAGAACCTTTGAAAAAACGTAAAATATTGTTTTGTAATAAAGTCATATTCGGTTTATAATAGCTCCAAATTGATTTATTTCTAAGATAAAGTGGGTATGGGTCGAAATACGCTCAACCAATATTTTTTAGATAAGTTTAGGTTGCTATTTTAACCATTTCTTTTAGATTTAACTCTAAGATAAATAATTTAACTTTTACCGTGTCTTCTTGTTTTCTAACACTATACGGTTAATAAACTTACTATAACAAGACAAACGAACCCCAAGTGGTTAATTATTAATATATATAACCTTATCTAAGTCATTTGGCCGATCCATAGATTTTAAGAATATAATAACAATTAATAATATAATATTTGTTTTAAAAACTATTTTATGTCAATTTTGACACAATTTGGTAATAGGTTTTTTGTGAAAATCATAACAGCATGATTAGTTAGAAAAAAGATAATTAAATCAATACTAACATGGAATATTAACTGATAAAATTATTTTAATTAATAAAATGTATCAAATTACATTTATTTTGGTATTTATAATATCAATTATTCTAATATTTCATAATTTAGTTAATTACTCCATCACCATTGTGTCATAAATAAATTATATTATTTAATATCTAAAATTTATAAATAAAATACCATTATGTAGGAATTATTTAACTAATTTGACTCTCTTTTTAAATAAAACAATAATAAATGTCCTAATATAATCCAATTGGACTAAAATGATAATATTATATTCATAAGGTTGTTTTAGGTCGAATTATACTTATGCGATAGAATTAGGAAATGTTTTAGGGTAATAATAATATCATTTTTACCCTTAATTACCCGATATACTTTTAACCGTGGTAAATAAAAATAAAAAGGTTCTAGTCACCAAAAAATATTTTTATCTTTTTGATGTCGATATTAATCCTTGATGTTAACCATGTCTCTCATATTTTCAAAATTCCACTCACAGAAGCGGTAAAATTTTGTTTTGTGTATGTTTGCAAAAATCACCTAGGAGGTAGGTAAAAGATGGTGAAAAGTTCAATAAAATTTGAATATATATAAACATATTATAAAATGACTCTAATTAATTACAGTGAACTTATATAGGTATTATGTATCAATTTTTACCGAAAATAAATTTAAATAAAACAAATAATTATTTAAATAAAAAGTCGGTTTTTAAATTGTATCCTAGTGTTTTCACTATTAATAAAAAATTGAATGTTCTCAAATAAATACGAAAAATTTAACCGAGGCTAATTTTGATATTCTAAATCCAAAAATGAATTCCATTTTGAGAGATAATATTTATATAATTTCAATAAGTGGGTATTAATATTCATAACGGCTAGTTTATATATAATTTTAATAACATATTGTTGTTTAGTTAAACTCAATATTGCTTACAACACACGCTATCGTGGAAGGTCATGATTACTTGCAATGTAAGCCAAGTCAGGGATCCGTGTAGTGAAATACTCCTTTGTTGTTGTGTATAACAGAATCCAACCATAATTCATTTATACATTGAATATATATATACACTCAATGTTGCGTAGAACAACTACTACCAAACGAACTTCAAATTTTGAGTAACATGATCAAAGAATAGTGTTGTGTATACTGAAAGCTAATAAGGTCTTGCATATGGCGTAAGATAATCTTGTTGTAGCTTACAACAGATGATATGAATGAAATTAAAAAGAATAAATCTCATAAAATCTCAGGGTGTTACACATACAATCCAAATACCATTGGATAAATTTTTTTTCAATTCATATTCATGAATATATGATTTTTTATTGTGGTACTGACAATATTGGTTTATGGTAGAACCATTTTTATTTGATTTAATTTTTCCTTTATAGTAGATACTAACAATCAATCAAGTTGGATCCTTGTGAGGGACATTATTCCAGGCCATAACTATCTTCTATATGAGGAGATAAAATTTTGGAAATCAATTTATTGGGACATAAAATATTTCAAGAGATAAAGAGTACTATTATTTTGATTCTTAAATGTTTTGTGGTGGTTTGAATTCATCATAAGTCAAATTTGGATTCACATTTTCATCCATTTTATTTTATAGATGGTTATTGGTTATTCCTCAATGTAATACATCATAATGGAAATTATAGAATGGATAAACAAGTAATGACTATTACCTTGTTAACCTAATGATTTAACATTGTGGAATGATATTGAATTATTCCCTTCTAATTGGTTTTAACTTCGTTGATTACTTCATTTTATGATGTATTGAAATTATTCATATTAATGAAATTTCACCCTAGTCCATCTCATTTGGTTTGAAAGGTAATCATATATTGGGAACTTAATATCACATTGGAGAAACAATACATTTACAATAAGAATAAATAACCATTCTAATAGTATATGTGTTATGGAATAATATAAAAGGAAGATATTATAATAGGGTGAATGAGAACTTCATGAGGGAACGATGACCTCATCTTTTCCTGATTTGGAATGGCATTAACATTCTTGTGTAACAACACTGCATACTGGGGAGAATTGTGACACTAACATGATCAGTTTTTGTTAATTTATGTTCATCTTATTTATTAAGTTATTTGTATTTTAGATTTTGATTTTTAATTTATGTTTTTTGGGATTTTATTATGTTTCATGGTTTGGGATAATGATTACCCAAACTATATAGAGTAATATTATGTGGGTGAATTTTAAATAGAGTATATACATATGGTTTGTATAGTTGATTGACATAATCTTGTGTTCTGGATTGAATTTTGATTTTTTTACATTTTAAACATTTATTTATGTATCTAGATAAATTACTTTCATTTATTCGGGTGACATCAAGAGAATCTCTAATATATTCCATCCCCATTACTCAATGGCATCATTCAATTGATTCAAGCGACGTCTCTAAGGTAATATCCCTATTTTCCATTCATTCAAATACCACTATTATCCATCGTTAATTTTATTTATTATTCCTCTATTTCGATTTCCCATAATATTTATGATGGAAATGTCTGGGGTTTGGTTATGAAAAACTCAAGGGGGGTTTTTATATCTAGAGTTGGTAAACATTCTATCTAGTCCCAATCATTAATTGGGTGTATCAATTCCATTAGTTAAATGTATGTGTCCTTATTTCATTCCATTAATTTTAAATTATCATGGTACATTTTGATTCTATGTTATTTTGTTATAAAAATAGTTTTTATATAAATTATTATTGATGATATTTTAATTTTTTCCTATATATTTATTGATTTTGAGTTTGACTAAAAGGGGATTTCATTGGTATATAATTAAAAAATATAAAAAAGATGAATTTATTGTATATAGGGTGTAAGGTAGATTATCAGGGATATTTAATTTGATTAAAACATATTTATAAATGATATTTTATATTTTTGTTTTTATTAAATTAAATTTCATCATTTTACATGACGTATAGGGTTACACAAGTTCATTTGATTTAATGCATCTTTTTAATGTTTTTTTATTCCCTCATTATTATTCCCCTTGATGTTGTTGATTAATTATCATTTTTAATTTTTTTATTTTGATAGTTACGGTTAAGATTTAATAATGGAATTGATTCTTAGTTGGTGAATGAGAGGTGATATGATTGTTATTCATGTACACGATTTCTATCCTTTATACATTTAAATGAATTAATTTGGATCTTAATGATTCTATGATAGAAATAAAGGATGAGTGAATTAATTGTTTTTTATTTTCCTCTAGATGGATTTCCATTTTTGTAGTCCATTCGATATCAAGGATATTTCCCTTCGATTACCATTGAGAATACCCTTGGAGTATGTGTTTATAGAATGAATCATATTGTTAAAATTATATCCATATTTTCAGGTCTAACATTTTCTTTATAGGACATATGTATTTTTTAGTGGTATGAATTTTTTAACCTCAATGTGCCTTCTGTTTATTTAGATTGTTGATGACATGAGTCATATTGATGTTTTAATCAAAATAAAAATATTTCAATTAAAAATATCTAGTTAATTTTTGTTCATTACCATTAATATTTAACATGATTATATTCTCACATTATGATTAAATAAGAATTATATGTTTTAAATACATAATAACATACATCGATTCTGATGGTATTATACTAGGAAGAGAGCATCATAATTTGGTCTGTTACATAGATTCCTTATTCATTTTCTTGTGATTTTTCTTCTCAAATGATAAACTAAGGTCACATTGTGATGGGTTCTGTGGTACTTTGGGAACTTACATATTATTTAGTGTGTATAATGTATTGTCCACATATGTGTTGATATTTTTTAAGAATTATATTTTATAAAACATGATTTATATTATTAATAATGATCTTATGTATGTTTATATTATATTTAATAATTATGACTTGTTTGTTTTTCTATACAATTTAAATAGTTTTATTATTTTCAATGGTGGTTCAATATATGAAAACATAATGTTGGATTTTCAGTCTGAATCAGATTATTAATTTAGTAGATTTAAAGGGTTAAATTATTCATAAAAGATTTTTTTTAATACACTTGAAATTTTTCCACTATGTAGATATTGGGACAGCTCTTTAGGAATGGTTGTAGGCCAACATGGGTGTTGAGTTCAGATGAATTCTTTTGGATAATTAAAACTCTTTTTATCAATAAATATTCCACCATTTATAAAATGAACGAATGAAATAATTTAATTTTTCATCTAAAATGTACTATAAGATGTTCATATTTCAGTAGAAAAATATATTATTATATGGAAAACATTTGTTACATGCATGATTCATTCATGTTTCGGTGTGGAAAAGAACTTGGTGTATGGTTTATCCATTACTGTTTTATGTTCCTTATAGTTGACCACATGCATCATCAATTAGACTATTTCTAAATAACTATTACAAACTTTATAATATTCAATTTTATCCATATTAACTACTATTATTACATACAATATCATTATATGTTCATAATATCTGTTAGATCATACTTCTAGTGTGAGTTATTATAATTATATAAGTGGTTTAAAATTATTCATTATATTTTTCAATTGATTGGAAATAATACATGATATTCTTCTCATTCTAGTATTTTTCACTCATGTGGGTTCATGAATGATATTTATCAGGTATAATATAAAACTACTCCTTCATGTACAACCATATTATAATCTTTTATATTCAATATAACTTTACATAATTAATTGAACAAAAATCTCTATAAATAGGGAATATAAAATTCCCAATAACTCCACATGCTCATAAATGATTTAATGGAAAAGATTCATTCCATCAATTGGCACATTATCTTATTATTTATGTTGGATTATTATCCATAAAAACATATAATTTCGATTTATTTAAACATTAAAATATAAAATGTGGTTGTAGTGGATGTCTAATATTTGAAAAAGAATCTAAAATTTATACACATCCATATTTAAGAATTTAATTTTTGATTTGAACTTTTAAAATAATTAATAAATTTTTAATTCATTCTAAATATTTATTTAAGAATAATATATTTGACACATAAATTTATATTTTATCTCTTTAGACTTTTCTTTCAAAAAATAGAAAAAAATAAATAATATTCTTTTTATGATTTTAGTTTTTTTAATTATTTTTTAAATTATTATAATATTTACATAGAATATATTACATCCTCATAATATCTCTAAAATAGTATTGAAAAAATGGGCTTTTGTAAAATATACCCAAGAATTATTTTCCGTAAATTAAAGAATAGAAATTCCATAATATTTGTTTGGATCTATATGGAATGGTTATAAGTCATGATTGGTTTTTTAATATAAAATAGATAAAATGATATATAAGTTCATGGTTTGTTAGATCAAATTGTATAAATGGGTTGATATATGGGAATAGTGAATTTAGTACAATGTAAACCCACAAAAAAATCTAAACACTAACAAAGTGATATTCTCAAGAGTATGAATAAATATATTGTTGATAGAAGAAAAAAATATCAATAAATTATATGCCATATATTAATCATTAGAAACTAAATTACCTCATCTCTCCATAAAATCACTAAGAAAATTACTAATGGGAAAATATTTCCCTATATGATTTACTAGAATTCCCATATCATAGTAATCTAAGTTAATAAATTTATGATATATATACATCCATTATATATCTTTATAATAGTAATTCCATAGGACATTATGATCCAATTCTTACTGTGCTATATGGAATTATATTAGTACTCCATCACTAATACTCTATATACATTTTAATAATGTATAATTGTGTAATAATTACTAACAAAAAAAGAAGAAGAAATATCTTATGACACAGTAAATCAATTTCTGTTGTTCATTCAAGTAAAATTAGGAAAAAAAATATATGTTAAAAAAATCAAATCCATGGAATTAATAAAACATAAATATTGTTAATCATTTAAATAATAATTCTCAATTAATTTATTCCTCATAGAACAATAAAATTTATTCCTTAATAATTTTCAAATTATCCTCCAGATTAATTCATCTCATGATAGTCAAGATATTATCTCTACAGTAATCCTCCAAATTCAACATGAATACTCTATTTTCAGGTATCTAGAGAGTCACAGGTACAAAACCCCTATTTGGAGTCTTATTCACTCATTCTTATAACTCATTTAGAATATTTCACTGTGATGGATTAGGGTCAATGTAAATTTCCATGGGTATTATAATTGTTTCCATCTTCTGATATGATTTTATGTGGTTAAAGGATACCATCAGTTTTACTATAATGGGGTTCTATAAAATTTTCGTTGGTTGATATCATACACTGATCATGATTTCAATTTTTATGGCAAACAATTATTTTCAATCCACCTATTTAGATAGTTGATGTATGTCTCTATTTTATTAAGATATGTGATAATTTTTCCTAGAGTTATTCTATAATGATTTATAATACGTCCATTTTCATCAATAACCCTTTGTAATTATTTATTGATAAATTTTGGGATCCCGTGATCATTCCAAGTATCATTACTAAATTCTATTATGTGATTTCTTTTAAAAAAGGCCTCTTAAGGTGTTTAAACACACCCATTACATCTTTGGTAATAAATTAATTCATTGTAATCACCTATGGCCTCATTTTTATTCTTGTTCGTCTATTTTGGATGATTAATATTCAAATTTTCCATCTATACAATGGTTATATAATTTTTTTATTCATAAAAAAATATTATCCTTAAAAATATCACCCTTTTTCTATGTTGAAAATTTTCAATTAAAGTTTATCATTTTCATCAATTTTTTAGTATTGATAAAATATCGTCTTTTTATGGTTTTTTGGATTTATTTATTTGTAATAGTTAATATTATTTGTCATTAAATTTATTGAAAATCTTACATAATTTTATTTATATATTCCTATTTATATATTCATATGAATGATTTATCTAAAAATAATTATATATATATATAAATACAATATATTAATATATGTTTAGTCACTATTAATTATTTATAATATTAAATATAAATACTTATATATATTAAGAAATATGTTAATATGAATAATATAGATAAATTTACAAAAAATAGTAAAAACAATTTATATTTATATTTGTCTATTTATTTTAATGTTATAAAATTTAAATTATAAAAATTTATTTATAATTATAAATGTACGTGGGTTTATATATATTGATATATTTAATTATATATAATTATATATAAATATTATAAATTTAATAAACATGAAGTATTTGTATATAAATGTATTAATATTTTTTTATAATATGAATATTCAAATATATAATTCATATTATAACAATATATTTTTTCAATTTTATGTTAACAATTTACAAAGAAAATTATATCCAAATTATATTAGATATTAAAAATATTTTTTATTATATTAAAATATATGTTGAAAAATTATAAATATATTTAATATCATATAATATTGAATATATAATTTTATAAATATATAAAATGTTAAGATAAATTATTTAAAAAATTATTATTAATATATATCACTATATTTAAAAATATATAAATACATATAATGTCTACAAAAAAAATATTTATGCATGAATATATATATGTATGAATATATATATACATATATATATCTATCTATATTATTAATGTTTTAACCAATATAAATTTTGACCTTGCTATTAAAGGTAGTTGTGCAAAACAAGAATCAAATGGTGAAAACATGTTTGTTATTAATGGATGTAATGAAATCATGCTAAATGATTGAGACCACACTTAATCATTGATCCTGAATAATAATTCATGGTCTAAGAATTAATTTTATAGATAAATCACAATTTCGTTTTTTCTCAATGCACAAACAAACAGATATTTTTGTTTTCCTTTGAGGCGAAACATAACTATTATTCAGTTTATATAAAATATTTATTAGATATTTTAAATTTATTTAATTATAATGATGTTTATTTGTGATATAATATATATTAATATACAATTAAATAAATATGTATTTATGTTATCTATATTAATATATATAAATATATAATCATATAAAAAAAGTACTACACATGAATTTGGGATGGTTTATCAATAAATATTGATTGGTTGGGGTTAAGAACTTTTTCATGTTCAAATAATTAAAAAAATTGGATTGAAAAACATTAGAGAAACTCTATAATCACTAACATGTGGTATTTTTCCTTTACTAGCCATTTGACTAGGTGTATCTTCCATTAATAATTATAGTTTTTTCATAATTTTATTATTAATAGAAATTGACACTGATAATATATGACATTTATCATTTCAGGGACTATTAAAAATTCCTTACCTATAACGACAGATTAAATACTAGTTCTTGAATGTAGTTTAAAAAATCCTTTCAAATCACAAGTAAAAGACCATTCTTTAGATTCAATGATCGATAATGTAGGTGTAATTGTTTTATGAGTATCTATAGTTTAACTAAACAATGTATGTTGTATCTAAATTTCCTTGAAATTTTAAACAATGAAAAATATAACCCAAAACAAAAAAAAGTGAAACAATAATTTTCTTGAATGTTCAATTAATATTCAAAAATTGAATATATGATAAAAAATTTTAATTGAGTATAATTTTACACATTATAATGAAATTAAAAATGTTTTTAAAAAATATACTCAACAGTTTTTTATATAAAAATATGATAATTTTATATCAAAAAATAAAACAATAAAGATGTATCATTTCATCTTTTTTGTTGTCACTATGTTTTAGCTCTCTCATTCTAGACACACCTTTCAATACCTATTCTAGGCCCTTCCTAATAGTTTACACACTCATGATTTTAGTTGTATCAATATCTGACCCTTGGGAATGTGGTGGTAAAATTTGATGTTTTTTAAATATACTATTATGAGGAGATATTAATAGATATTGATATGAGTTTAATTTTGTATCCTAGAGTTTAATGAGTAGGAACATGTATTTGTGAATTTCGAAATTAGAATTACTATAAAAATAATAAATAGGTGCATCCAAGATGACTCACCAGGCCTTTGAATTTTTGATACATCCAAGAAAGAAAAATATAAAATATGAATAAAAAAGATAATTTTAAAAAAGAGATAGTGATGTGAAGTTATGATCAACCACCATTTTCCATGTATAACCAAAAAAATTTACTCATTTTTCCCTGTAGATCATTATAAGGGTTTTATAAATACCATATCAAACAATTTAAATATAATATTATGTATTTTAATAAATATAAATTTAAAATTAATTAAAGAAAATTTGAAAAATTATGAGAGGAATATATTTATCATTTTGTCTTGTAAAAAATTTAATGTCACGACCTGGATACCACTAAACCAGTGCTACGAGTTGGGGCGTCACTATGCCTCAAGAGTGCCTACTCTTATACTAGAGGCTAATGTGTAATAGTGAAGGACCAGTACGTGATAGTAGGGAGACTATTCCCTCATACTAGAGTAAGAAACACTGGAAAATAACTAACTATAATACTCAATGGAATGTAAAATGAGTGTGGAAGTAATAAACAACTGAAATATAACAAGATGCAATAATAAATGAAATGTTGTAAGAGTCTGAATAGCTATGAAATAAAATACAACTCTGTTCAGTCATTTGGAAGAATATAAAGATAAAAAGTATAAAATATAAATCATGTAAATGTATAAGGCTCTACTACAAACTCCATGATGGACCACATACCTCGTCTCTAGAGTCAACCAAAATGCACTAGCCTAATCAGAAGAACTCACAAGAGCATCTCCACTCGATCAAGAAACACTATGCCACATCCCTATCCACCAATAAAATCTTGGTCAACTAGAAATGTAGATCCTTGGGCTACATGTAACCTGAGGAAAACATCTAGGGATGAAAAGTAATCTCATTAGGCTACCCAAAATGTATCCCTTTAATGTGCTAGTAAATGTTTATACAAAAGCAACATGCTCATTATAAAATAAGCAAAACTAATGAATGTAAACCATACGTGATCCCATAGTCTAAAAAAAGTTGTGTTTTCCTTGTAATGTTGGAAAGTGAGAACATATATGTCCATATATATATATACATATATAATACCATATATAAAAATATATACAAAAATATTAATATGTATTAGAATGTGAATCAATAACATGAAACCAAATCTGATGATGATCTTTGCATACGTAATCCCAATCTCATGTAAATTCTATTCAAGGGTTTTGAATATGAAATCATTACTCTCAATACATGTACCATTAAGTAAATATTTTGGTATATAATCCCAATTGACATCTTCATTTTTTAGTCAATGCCATAAATGTCTATGAGCAAGCTACACTACCACAAGAGGATACACGTCTTGCCCTAGGTTCTCACTTACTTGCATTTAATCACCAAAAAAAGGAATCCATATAAAGATGAACAATTATATCAAGATAAATTAAAAATGAAACATTCGAACATCAAGGGAGACTTCATTCTACACCTTAAGTCATGTAACTGATCCAGAAGAGAATCATCATTATAATCATTGATCATCTAGATTGTGAGCCATTATAAGGCTTCCCTCAACTAGATCCATTTATCAATCAAGGCATGAAATACATAATCACTCTGAGCCCATCCATGTAATCCCCCCAACTGGATCTATGTATCACTCTGATCACATTATTTATCGCCCACTATTCCATTCCAATGAATCACTCAACTAAATCCCAGTATCACTAATGGTATTATTATAATTATCTAGTGAGCCCATCCCTAGAATCCCTCAACAGGATACATGAATCTCCCATTTATTAAACATAAAGATCTATTGAGACCATCCTGGGAATCCATGAACTGGATCCAGCTATCACTCAAAGTTCATACAAGAATTACCCACTGAGTATGTATAAGCATCCATAAACTGGATCCATGTATCACTTAGTGTACATATGTCTACATCCCATGAAGGTCGTCCGTGGAATACATCAACTATATACATGTATCACTCAGGGTGTAATTGTATCCAACCGTTGAGTGTTTAAAAGGAATTCCTCAACTAGATCCATGGTTTATGCAAGGTTTAGTTAAACTACCAATTGATACCAACCAAATAATTTCAAAAAAGGGAATCCACATATCAATCAATCAATAAAATAAAAACATAAGTCTCAATAGATAGATTCCAAGAATAACCTAAAGACATCCATGAAAAAAATATATCAGTATATATATATATATATATGGTCAATAACCAAATATGAGGCAATAGATCTCGGTGTAAAAAAAATATAAGAAATATCATGGATCATAATCCGGATCCTAAGTAACTGCATCTGATCATGAAAATAAGCAATAACAATCCTAGGGAAAACATTTGGGCATCCCAATAGAAGAAAATATTCCATGTGTCAGGCTCAACATCCACTAACCTAGAAGAACCACTAGTAATATCACTGAATCAAAAATTACCATGCGAAGATATTGAATAAATAATTGATGGTGGCTTGCATGCCCAAACCAACAATCCGTCCATAGCCACATTGGCTTACCAATTTAGCACATGTTTTATTGTGACACCCAACTACCATATCTACATAAACTTGACATACATCTCATGGTTGGTCAGACAACGGGAATCCATTGGGTCCCTAAATTCAAGCACTATAGAGGCATTATAATTCATATCTTCAAGGTAACCATAATAAAGAGAATCCATCTCAGGATCTATAGAAAAAAACGCATGGGAGGAATCCTACAAGGTATCCTTGAATGATAATAAATGGAGGCATCCTACTATGTGGATCCTCAAAGTGACACACTGGTAGAGTGATCGTATAAGGGACTACCTTGATCAGTATATAAGAAATGGAATACCTCATGGGATCATCAATAACCATATAAAATATATAGGCATCCCACAAGGGATCTTCTAGGTCGAATCAGAAGACGAAGAATCATAAAGGGTATACTTGATAACATCTGGTCACACGACCTCATTGCCCATAACATAACACCTTATAAGGTATATGTCCATAAAGAATAGGTTATGAGAGATATGTCAAGCTTCATCTCATAATAGGTGTCAAACTAGTTTTGAACCAACAACAATCCTACCTTTCATTTTCAATTTACTACATTATGAGATGACTGAATTTGATAACTAGAGGAAGAACCTATCCATTTAGGTTGAATCCCCAAAAAATCATTATGATTTCTAAAACAAATCCATAGGATTCAATGTCATAATATAAATGAAAAAATACTCATAATGTAATAATCATGGGTCCAATTCAAACATTGGGGAAATAAAACACACACAAAACTCCTCAAATTGCTATAAGGGGACAACACACAATGCGTTCTAAGGGGTACATAATGTGTTCTCTCACTTCCCCACCCGGTCATGTACCTCTACCGGCCTAGGCATTTAAAAGCCCGAGGTACATGGTGTGTACCTTACACAGGGTAAAATCCCATGTCCCTAAAATGGATTTTCCATTTACCTAGCCATGTTTTCTATGCCTATATGACATGTTTCCCACATAGGGTCTGGTCGTGTACTCTACATATCCCTGTTCCCCTACACGTGTTCTCATAGTTTGGTACTCGGCTACATGACTGAGTACTGGTACATGGAGTGTAAATCATTTTACACTACATTTAACCATTAAAACTTCACCTCCCTTAAACGAGATTAACACACAACCTGTCACCATGGACTACAAGTCGCGTATCCTAGTTTTCCTGAATAGGAAACACCTGAATCACCCGAAACACCTATTGTCACGCTCAAAACAACAGATTGGGCATCAATAAGAAAAAAGAACTCAATATATGGCCAAAAATATTTAAAAAAACATTTAAATGAGATATATGGTGAAAAGGTAAATATGCCTACCATTGGGGAAAACCCACTGATGCTTCGGCTGATTTGACCATCCACAGAAGACATAGGCCGATCCAACATGTCGAGAGTTTTATAATGGCCCCTACATCTCTTACTCTATCCATGTCATTGTCTCGATCCATATCCTCTCTCATTATTGTGATGTGGGATCCCTCTAATGATAGTATGAGATAATTAGAAGAAATAACGAATAAAATAAAAATAAAATAAATAAAAAAATAGAAAAAGAAAGAGAAGGAAAAGGGCCTCAGGTCGACCCTGGCACTAGATTCAATTTTACACATTATCTAGGATAAATTCCCCACTCTAGACTCAAAAGAAGAGACATAATCTCAATATGACTACCCATTTAAAGGATATCACTAAGAAAATCTATGTGGATAATTTAAAATTTAATTTATTAATTATTATATATTAATTATTCATCCAAAATTTGAACTTATTGGAGTCCTACCAAACTCATGTCATATGGTAAAAAACATTTTCAGGACCAACAATGTGGTCATTAAGATTTTCCTAGATCATATTCTATGGTAAAAGACCATTTTACCAATTTATTAGCATCAAAATGTAATCCTTAAAATTTCATCCCAAAAATAATGTACAAAAAATCAAGGGTCTTTACAATCAACCCACCATAAAAAATCTCACCCCTATGAATCCTAGTGAAAAGACCAATAGACATGCTTCCAACTTGAGGATCTACAAAAGAAAGCTACTTGGATTTCCCAACGACCAGTCTCATAGTGTTACCAATTGGCTTCTACATGAATGCCATTTAACATTGACTGATTTGTTACTCCCCACAATAGGAATACCGTTATCATCATCTCAAGACTAATATCAAAGATCAACATCCCACATATATAAACTTCAAATGAAAATGAGGGTCCCCTCACTATAATGACCAATGGTGCACTCCCCATAATATTGATTACCTTACACCACTTCTCGAGTGCAACCTCGACATGATCATTCCTCATAAGGGAAGAACATTTCGAATGAAAAGGGGCCTGGTGTAGGGCCAATACTCTCATAGTATACTCAAGACGATTAAAGATAGATTAAGGTCATCTCCCATAGGAGTACACTAGGATTCTACAAAGGCATGTACATATCCCTTTGAGCCATATTTACATCCTTTGAAAAACTGACCATCATTACGCCATCGGTGAACCATCTCATGATACCCAATTCATTTCATGATATCACCTCTACCAGAGAGGGACATTCCAAGGAAACTTCAAAGGTCTAAGCCCACAAAATGTCTTGAAACATCGATCTCATCTCGTACCTGGATACTCATCGATTTAGATAAAAATGATACCACACACAACTGGATTGTATCATTATCACTCGATTCGTACTCCAATGAGTCATTCAACATAAGCCTAAAATTACCATGCTACACACCACACTAGTTTGAAAATATATAAGTTCCATTAGACCTCCTCTATAAAATGGGATCCTCTCATATGCCATGATTTATACCACAACTATCCATCACACTACGTTATTTCATCCATGATCATCTCCCCATGCTTTGACTATTTTAGAAACAAAAGAAACATTGGTAGACCCAACCAGGAACCCAAAAATTCCGTCCCATTGAAGCTAATATTGAAAAACTAATGCACCCACGGTTCTTCGTCAAAATATGAAGTCATCAAAATTTGTATAATAAATATCTATAGAACCTACCATGACTCTATCACAAAATCTCACAAAATCAAGATCACTACCAAAAAAGAATTGGAATCATGGGAAAACCTATACAACATACATCTCCCATGAATAAAATATACACCAAACGACAAGTGTCCATGTTTAAACTAAGGGAATTTAGGTATCCCACCAAGACCTATAGAACAATCCTCCCAACTAGGTCACAATAACCAATAATCTAACCCAAATGATCAAAACTAGTCAATGATGGGTAAATTAAAAATGAACTTCGATGGTCCATGATGAGAACACGGACCACAAGGGCCCTGATCCACATTGATCATCCTAAAAAACAAACTGCTCCCAGAAGGATACGAAACTACTGCAAAATATAAATTGAACTATCACTCGCCAGACATCTGTATATGGAAATACACTCTCTAGGTCTGGTTCATGAGAAAGTCCCATTATCCATCAACGACTTACTATGTGATCCGAATAGATAACCAGAACCATAGAAAAAACACTCTATATGGGGTTTAGCAGAATGGAATCAGATGCCATAATAATCCACTAGTGTAACTACGCAGTTCATGCACAAGGATTGAGTCATCGACATCAATGAAATACCCAACCTAGATACACAAAACCTGACATCAGATTCAAATATATATGTAAGGAGGCCCTACTTAATGGGCCTATATTGTCAGAAAAATCACACACCAACAATCCTATAAGATGTGAATCCTATGTGGAAAATAATATGCATGAGATGGCTCTTTCCTTTGTCGTCCAAGAGTAAAAATCCATTCATGGCCTCTTACTATTGGATTATATCCAATGATATACAAATAATCATTACTTTCACACAACATGTGTGTTGAACAAGGAAAAAATCACATACAACTATAATATCTCATAACATAACAATAATCGCAATCCCTGGAAACTAGGACGTCTTATTGGAACAAGTGTTATCGATGCACAAATAGGATATCCATCACATGTTCAACATATTACTAATACACCTATCTAATATATACCAAATTTTAAGTAAAAAAAAAATCCCGGAATCCACATTGCACTGTTCGGACCCAGATTCCACAAAACCCATGCTCCGAGCCGGTGGGTCACTAGGCCTCAAGCGTGTCTCCCCATACCCCAGAGGCTACTTACTAGTAGTGAGGACATAAGAGGTGATATTTGGGAAAATATTTCCTATTAATAGTGTAAGAAACAATTGAATGTAAAAAATTATTATATGCTTTGGAATGTAAATAGTGTGGGAAAGAGTAAAAAAATTAAATATAATATGTGGTAATAATAAATTTAATTTTCTAAAAGCCTGAATATCTATGCAATATAAGAAAAAAACTAGTAACCCACTAGGAAACCCATAAAGATAAAAAAGTATAAAATTAAACTCGATGTAAATATACATGGGTCTACTTTAAACTCTGGACTATACCCCATACCCGGTTTCTAGAGTTTGTTAAACGAGACTATCATGATCGAAAGAACTCACACGAGTAGCTCAACTCGATCTGGCAACACTGGGCATCAACCCTATCAACTGTGAAACTCATCCTCAGCCAAAAAAAAGAATACATAAGGTTTAAACGTACATCATGGTACATGTACAGGGTTGAGAAAGAGTCCCAATAGTCCACCGTGATAAGAAACCTATAACTATTCTACTAAATGTGTATGCAAAAGCAACAAGGTTATCCTAAGTAAACAACAACCACTGAAAGTAAACCAATCATGGGAATATAGTCAAACCCAGGGTTTGTAATATCTTTCAACTAGGCATGTACCATCATGAATGTACATATCTATATACATATACATGTATATTACCATACCCATATATATATACATATATTTAATATTTATTGTTATGGGAATTTATAACAACCCTCCTATTTGTTACACACTTAAATATGATTTATTACATAAAAGATCACATAATAAAACCAATAAGATCAAGAGGTATAGTATCTATGTGTCTCAAGAACATTATATTAGAACTTAATACATAAAATATAACATCATTATTTAGAACATCTTTTACAATACCACAAAATTCTTTCATACTTATCATTATTTGGGATAACCTGAGTATATACATAATAAAAGTGTGATATATAAATCTCAGTAAGGTATTAAACAAGGAATAACATGAATAATACAGTACATGATTTTAAATAGACATATCAATGGAGTATAAAAGAAACATGTACATAATGAAAAGATATAAAATGATCTTTAAAACATGGAAATCTGGCAGCAATAAAAAAATTGCATCATTATCATAATGGAATCAAGTAATCCCATTTTCAAAACGTGGGGTAAAATGTCTTAAAAGAAATTATGTAAACCCCGATTCCAAAATGATGTATCATGATAATAAACTTTACCAAATGCATTGGAGTTATATCAGAGTGCACAATAAATATCCATTTTAATCTCATTCTTAAGAGTTCCAAATAGATCATATAACATAGATTGATTCAACATAATCATTAATTCCACAAAAAAGGAATATGCAATACATACATAAAGGTATAGAATCAATAAGTATATGTGAATAAAGTTTAATAACCTTGATAGAGAAATGTGCATGGTATTCACTACATGATGATTTTGGCATGGAAAATTGCAGTGCAATTTCGGCATCCAAACAACATGACATAAAAATTAATAAAAAAGGTTGATGAGAGAAAAAATTGCATCTCATCATATATACATGAAATGGAATGTAATGGGATAATATAGATACATGTCCCAAAATAAGGAATATTAAAATAAAAGTTATAACATAATAAAGAAACTTGAAGAATGGGGAGAAATGTAATAACTCTTATGATATTTTGGCATGGTAATAGTTGTACAAGGAAGAGATTAATGAGAGAGAGAGAGGTCTCCCATTATAAAAACATAAAAAGGTCATTGTGGAGTAGGTGAAAATAATAACCCATATTTGGTAATTTATAATAAAATGGTGTCACAATATAAGGAAACTTGGATAAAAAAAGAGAAAGGAATGAACATGAGGATCCCTTACTTGACTATGTGACTTCAAAATCTTGGTGAGGGGATTCATTTGAGCTTGGGGTGCCTTGGGAAGATTATTGAGAGGGGAGGACAGAGTAAAGATGTGCTCAAAATTTTTTTAGTGAATAGACGTTGGTTTTTTGGGTGTGTTGTATAGGAAATGAGAGGGGAATTCATTAATATTTCACAAACATAGGTTTTGGAATCTATATAATTAAATATTAAAAACTAAAAACCTTCCATTGTGGTTTTCCAAAGTGGAGTGGAAAAAATTATTTTATGAGTTTATGGTCTGAACATATTAAAATATTATCCTTTCTTATGTAGTGGTGAGTCACATTATTAATGAAATGAATTTAAAATCATTTAATATATTATACATTTTGCAGGAATCAGTAAGGATTTATAAAATAATAATGAAAAATCAAAAGTCAAATTATTTTCATTGGAAAACATATATTGGTCCTATAATACCCAATATTGTTTTTATTAAATTATTTTTGGGGTCATTATGATGTCATAAAGCACATATTTTATTTATATGGAATTTAATTTTTACTTAAAAATTCAAATGTCTACTAAAATTATTAAAATATCACCATTGGAGAATTTAGACGTCCTGATTCCAAAAAAAAAAATTCATTTTATCTTTCAAAATATGTGAATTTTATATATTAAAATGAATGCGATGGATATTTAAAACTCACGGGTTTTGACAAAATGAATTTTCAAGCCTTAATAAAAATTACATTTGACTTAATAAAAATTATATACTCATTTTTTATTTATAAAATTAATTTGATAATAATATTTTATTAAAATAATAATTATTCACAAAATTCATTAATTCCTTAAAATAAATTCATTAAAAAGTACAGTTTATGTTTTATCATATATAAAAAAATTTAACTCTTATCAAACTGACAAAATAATCATTTAACGATATGAAACTGATATAATTATCATTTATAAGCGTTATTTTTATAATATTATTAATAATAACCATTTTATATATAATTATTTGTATATTTCTAAAATGTACCATTTTTCCCAATGAATAAATTTGTCAAATTCATCATTTTTTTAATAAAGACTATTCCCAAAATGAAATTGATGGAATAATACTTTGATTTATAGAAAGAGATTCAAAAATATGTAACTAATACCTTGTTACATAACCCCTTATATCACACGCATATGACCTAAGTGTATGGTGTGTGATAGTGATAGGCTCTTGGGAAGGCTCAGATAACATCACCCTAGTGGTAATCTCTATTAACTTGAACGTCTTGTGTAGGAGATTCCGTTCAATCATAACATGTTAAGGCATAGCATATGTTTGGTCAAGATACAATCCTAATGAAACTACCTCCTATCCCTGATCTAAAAAATTGGCTCTGAATGAACCAAGTCTACTTGATGAGTACATACTCTCCTTTATCTTTGTTGAAAGTATTTTTTCAAAAAATAAATGTATATTTTTATCATTCATGTGATAACTTTTTAATTTCTATATTAACAATATTAATGAAACATTATGTTCATTTAAAACCAAAAATATTTTAACAAAATTTTCAGGTGTTTTCTATATCCATAAGATATTAAAAGAAATGGAATATTATTTATAAATGATCGAGTCATTGTTGAATAAATAACATGAAACTGCATTTGCATTCGATCCTTAGTCCCATTTACTGAAAATCATTTGCAAGGGCATTCATCTGGACATCATGCCACTTAAGATGTGTTCCATTATGTCGTTCTCTAGGTCTGTAATCCCAATCAAAATCTAAAATCTTTGAACAATTCCAAAAAGGTCTCTGAGAATGGTATGTCACCATAAGATGATACACTTCTTACCATGGGTTCTCACATACTCTCCTCAAATCCCAAAAAACAAGGATTCCATATAGACACAGTCAATCTAATAAAAAATTATTCTTGATGAACCATACAGACATCCATGGAGACTCCATGCTACCACTTGAGTAATGTAACTAATCCAAAAGGGCATCATCATTCCAATCATAGATCATTTATCCTATGAGATCATTCTTGGAATCCCTTAACTATATCCAATTATCACTCAAGGAATGGGCGTCATCTCCCCTCTGATCACATCCATGTAAACCCACAACGGGATCCAAGTATCACTCAAGGAACATAAATTATCGCCCACTAACCACGTATAAGTCATCGCTCAAGTGAATCAATGTATCACCCAAGGTAAAACTATAATCATACAATGATCCCATTGATGGAATCCACAAACTAGATCCATGAGTCACCCATGGAATAGGCATAAAAATCAATTTATAATATCTATGGAATCCCTCAACTGGATCTATGTATCATTCAAGGACCATAAAAGAGTAACCCACTGAGCCCGTTCAAGGTATCCCTCAATTAGATCCATGAATCACTCAGGGTACATATGTATACAAACAACTAAGCCCATAGAAGGATTAGCTCAACAAGATCCAAGTATCACTAAGGGTGTATAAATATCCATCATTCAATCTGTAAAAGGAATCCCTCAACTAGATCCATGGTTCACCCAAGGTTTTGTTAAATTTCTCACTTAGCCTTTCCAAGGCATTCCAAAAATAGGAATCCAAGTATCACTCAGTGAATACAATAAACAAGTAACACGCAAAAAACAATCTCTAGGAATCACTTCTGGACATCCCACAAAAATGTATATCACAATATGAATATATATATATATATATATATATATAATTAAGCTCAACATCCAACTCCAAAGTAATACCTATGGTATAAAAAAATGTCTTTAATAACATGGATCAGAAGCCGAATCCCAAGTAAGCACGTCCGAGAATACCATTAATATATACTTATCCCCTTGAAATCATCTAGGCATTCCAAGTGAAAGAATGACTCCCCGTGTTAGGCTCAATAATAACTATCAAGCAATTTCCTTTGGTAACATCGCAACATCAGCAATAACCATGTCAAGATATAAAAAAACAAGTAAGGGTTGACCGAACACCCAACGCAACACTCCATAAATATCCCGATGGGATTATGAGTTAGGTGTTGGTTCTATGATAACACCCAAACATCATCTATATCCCAAAACCATACGTACCACTATGTTTATGTCAATCAAAGGGAACTCATTCGGTCCCTATTGTAATGCACTACAGAATCATCCTATTTGGGATCCACTAGGTAAAAATGTGCAAAGGAATCCTACTCCAGATCATTAGAGAAAATTTCAAGGGAAGAATCCTACAAGGGATCCTTGAATGATAAGAAATAGATTCATCATACAATAAGAATTATATAAATGATATGAATGTACAAGGAAACTATGAGTGACTCCCTAGATCAGCATATAAAGGAAGGCATCCTCTAGGGGATCCTTGGTAACCACAGAGAAAGTAGAGGCAACACCCATGAGATCCTCTAGGTTGAAACACAATAAGATGAATCATATAGGGGATCATCGATAAAAACATAACTAACGACCTCGTAGGCCAGAAAGGAACACCTCACATGGGATATTTCCTCAAAGCCTATGTCATGATAGATATAACATGGCTCATTTTAAAATAGGTCCAAATATAAGTTTTTCTGAACACGCAATGAACCATTAACTTTCATGTCTCCCACTATAGAGATGACTATATTCGATAATTAGAGGGAGAACCTCTCCATTTAGGTAAAAGCCCCAAAATACTCAGTAGGTTTTATTAGACCACTCCATGGGTTTCAACATCTCAATATACAAAGAAAAATACTCAGAATGGAGAACTCGTTGGTCCAATTTCAACATCAGGGAAAGAAAACACAAAAAACCCTCAATGTGTTAAAAGGGGACAGTACACAGAATGTCCCCATTAGAACATGACATGTCTCCTGCAGCCCCACCTTGGTGTGTACCTCTATTTTCCTAGGCAAGTAAAAAACCAAAGTCCATGGCATGTTTAATGGGTACATGGTGTGTACCCGACATTGGGAAAATCCCCTATCCATCAACTATCTGGGGCATCTACCTAGAAAATCTATGTACATCTACATTGCATGTCGCCCACATGGGGTCTAGATGTGTCCTCTACATGGCCTTGTAGCCCTACACAGGTTCTCCTAGCTAGGTAACCAACTACCTGGGTGAGTAATATTATATGGAATATAACCCCCTATACATGGAATATACACATTAAATTTTACGCTTTCCAAAATGGGACGAACAGAAGGTGTGTCACGCTCAAATACACACTGTGTAACCTGGTTTTCTCAAATAGAAAATGCTCAGATCGCCTAAAACACCTATTGTTACCCACACAACAACAGATTGTGCCTGAAGAGGCTAATGTGATTAAATATATGGATATAAAAACAGTAAAAAATGAATTTAAATGGATATATAATGGAAACATAAAAATGGCTATATTTTCATAGAAATCCATGATGCTTTGGTTGATTTGACAGTCCACGGATGTTGTATGTTGAACAAGCATGTTGAGAGCTTCGCAGTGGCTTCTCCCTATCTTCCACAATCCCTATATTTCACACTATCCTTCTCTTATCTCAGTCACATGGAATATAATCCCTTAGAGGATTTTACGTGTGAAGAATATGGAATAATGAAAAAAAATTATGAAAATAAAAAGATGAAGAAAAAGAAAAAGAAGAAAAATGGGCCAGGATCGGTCCTATTTCCCAACTCGAGTTTATGCCTTTCCATGGGAAAACACCCTATTCTATACTCAAGGGAAGATATAGAATCTCAATCCATTTCTCCAATCATATGATATGAATGAAAATAACTATGTGAAAAATTTAATAATTATTAAATATTATTTATTCTACCAATGTTTGAAGAGCTTGGATTTCTATCAAAATCTAGTATAATGGTAAACACCATATTCCGAGAATAATGGATTGTTCATATAATTTATCTGAGATCATGTACTTTGGTAAAAATAACATCTTACTCCATTATAAACATTTGAAAGAAAAACATCCAATTTTTTCACAAAACCATAGTTTAGAATTACATGGGTCTCTAAAACTCCATACCATAATCCTTATTGCCTCCATGAAACCTAGTGAAAGGACCAATGGCCATGCTCTCAACCTGATAATCTATATCATAAAGCTGCACAAAATTTCCAATGAATTGTCTCATAGCATTAAAAACTCTCTTCTAAATGGAATTCATTTGACTACGACTGATCTGGTACTCCCCATCATTGGAAAACCCATATCGTCACCTCAGAACAAAACACAAAGCTATATTAAAAACAATTAATTTCAAATGAAAATGAGGTTCACATCCATCAAACATCCAATGGTGCAGTCCCCACCATATGTCTTACCTTACTCCATACATCAAGCACAACCTTGACATGTTCCTTCATCACCGAGTAAGAATAGTAAGAATAAAAAGGGTATCGAGGTAGGGCTAATTCTCTTTTTGTATACTCAGGAAGATTCAATATAGATCATGGTCATCACCCATAAGAGTACACTAAGAATCCACCAAGGAATGTACATCTCCCTTTTAGACAAGATCACATCCTATCAAAAACTGAATAGGATTCTGACACAGGTCAACGGTCTCATGGTACCAAATTAATTTAACAATGTCACCAGTACCATTGACAGATATTCCAAAGAAACTTTTAGGATCTGACACTCAACTATTCTTTAAGCATCTGTCCTAATTTTTTCACCATCCAATCACTGATTTAGATTCTATTGATACAACATGAAACCAATGTGTATATTTACCACCTGACTACTACTCCAATGAGAATTCTAACATAAGTCTAAGCTTACCGTGATACATGGTATGCCAGTTTCATATGCCAGAGGCTCCCTTGTAACTCCTCTATAATAACAGGAACCAATCATATGAAATAATTTATCCCACAACCACCAGTCGCACCACGTCATTCTAGTCATGAGCATATTCCCAGTCACTTACTACATTAGAAATAATAGAATCACCGGTTGGGAATGCCAGGAACCTGAATAGTCCTTCACCTCAAAGCTAATCCTAAAAACCATAAGCACTGAAGTTTCATTTTAAATATTATTTGGAATCAACATTCCAATAAATAAAAACTCGACCACCTACTCTTACATGATAAAAAATTGTGAGAAAAATCAATATCAATTAAAAAATGCATCAGAAACATGATTCATCCAATCCCACATAATTTTACCATGAACAAAATAGACTATGACATACAAGGGCCCACATTTAAAATATATTCCACTACGTATCCCAACTAGACCTACTGAAAAATATTCACCACTGTGTTACAAGGTCCAATGACCTAGTCCAAAAGATCCACACTTCCCAAAAGTAGGTAAAATCAAAATGATCTACATGGGTCCAATCTAAAAATATAAACCACAAGGGACATGATCCTCTTTGACATTCAAAAAAGGATGGTCTCCCATGAGGTAACAAAACCAATGCACAATATAGACTATATTTAAACTCGCAAATGATGCATATAGAGCAATACCCCATAGAGTTCAATATCATGGGAATGTCCCAGAATCCATCAGCATCATACTCTATGACTTGAATAGATAACATTTTCCTGAGAATCAAAACTCTACAAGGGGTTTATGAGAAAGGCCTCACATTCCATAATGGCATAGAAGTTCTACTCCACCTCCCGTGTAAGAAGACTAATTCATCAACCCCACAAAAAAAATTCTCCAACATAGATCCACACAACATTCCATTATAAGGAAATATATACATTAGCATGAACAATTTAATATACATATTCTTTTAGTAACATCACATTATAGAATTACTATATGATGTGTGTCCTACGTGAAAAATATGATGCCTGATCCACCACTTTACTTTTCCTGCCATGAATCAAAATTGTTCCTAATCCTCTTCCCAATGGCCAGGATCAAAGGATACATAATAATTCATTATTTCCACATGACATGTTACTCAAAAAATGATAAAATCACATACAACTATAATATCAAAAACCATAACAACAATCCAATACACTGGAAACTAGGACATCCTGCTAGAATAAGTGTTCTTGATACGCCAATATGATTTCCATAATAGGACCCAATACATTCATAATACACCAGTATACCATATCCCAAATAGTAACTTTAAGTAAAAGAACATCTCTGATACAACTTTGGTACTTCCCAACCAAGATTCCACTAAACCAGTACTCCGATCTGGTCGGTAACTAGGCCTCAAGTGCGGATCCCAATATTTAAGAGGTTGTCGACTAGAATATAGAGCCAAGTATGTTATAGTGGAGAGATTATTTCCTTATACTCGAGTAATGAAAAGTTTAAAATAACCATGTATAATAAACACAAAAAAGTAAATAGAGTTTGAATGTTGTATACAATGGAAATATACCAAGCTGAAATAATAAAAGAAATGTTGTAAAATCTTGAATAGCTATGAAATACAACACACCACCAGTCAACCAATTAGATGAACAGATAGATAAAAAAGTACACAATATTCTAGAAGGTAATGTACGAGGATCTACTTCTATCTCTATGCTAGACCACATAACTAGTCTCTAGAGACTTTTGATGTACAACATCTCGATTTGAAGAGACCACATGAGCAGCTTCGATCAATCATGCATCACTGGGCCTCAACACTATCCACCATGAATCTCATGATAAACCAAAAAAATAGACATAAGGTCTATACGTACCCAAATGTTCAAATTCCGGGGAGATAAAGAATCTCAGTAGGTCATCCCAACAAGAAACCATTAATTGTGCTACTAAAGTGAAATAAATAGAAACAGGCTTAGACAATCTATATAAGAACAAAATAAATTAAACCAAATGTGACCCATAGTTGATCACAGGGTCTAGAATCTCTATAAATTGGTAATGTTCCACCATGGATGTTTATATCTATATATGTGTACATGTATAGTCTCATAACTATACATATATACATAAATTGAATAATAATTGCAATGTGAATCAATAACATGAAACCACATCTATAGTTGACTCTTGTGTAGATAATCTCAATTGCTTGGAAATCCTGTACAAGGGCATTGAGGTAGACATCATTCCACTCATTCCATATACAATTAAGTCAATATTTTGGTCCTTAATTTCAATTGTCATTTATCAACATTGGATAATGCTAGAAAAGTCTATGAGAAAGGTTCATCACCAAAGGAGGATACACGTCAAACCCCGAGTTCTCACATACTCAACTCTAATAAATAAGTGTAGGATTTTGTATATAGATGGTCATTCCCATCATGAATGGTATTAGAATAACCATTAATACAACTAGGGAGACAGTATGAAACACCTCATGTAATGTAACTGATCTGGAAGAGAATCATTATTCCAATCATAGATCATCTAACATGTGAGGCCATCCAAGGAATCCCTCAGCTGGATCTATGTATCACACATGGTGTGGAATTTATCAACCCTCTAACTCCATCCAAAAAATACCTCAACTAGATCCAAGTATGACAAATATCACATTAGTTATCACCCACATAGGTTGTCCAAAGCATCCCTTAATTGGATACCAGTATCACATAGTGTATAAATATAATCATCATGTGATCCTATACATAGAATCCCTCAACTAAATTAATGGTTCCCCAAGGAATAAACACAATCAACCAATGAACCCATCCTTAGAATCCCTATTCATGATATAGGTATCACTCATGATTCATAAATAAATAACCCACTGAGCCCATCCATAGAATCCATCAACTAGAACAATGTATTACTCATGGTAAAGAAGTATATTACCCAATGAGCCTTTCCAAGGAATCCCTCAACTATAACCAAGTATCACTCTAGGTGTAAATTTATCAAACCATTGAGTCAATATGTGGCATCCCTCAACTGGATCCATGATTCACTCATTTTGTAATTAAACTACCCACTAATCCCATAGTACGAATTCCAATAACTCGAATCAAATATCACTCAGGGAATACAATAAATAGCTATGACTCAACATATGGATTCCTGGATTCCTCTCTAGACATGCCTGAAAATTATATGTCACAATTTATATATAATATGGATCCATAGCCAACTTTCATGTAATAACGCTAGTTATTTTAAAAAATAAAAAATAACATGGATTTGATGTTGGATCCTAGATAATCATACATAAGCATCCCAATAAACAATATGGATCCCATCGAAAACATATAATAATTTCACAAGAATGACTGATATCTCTTGTCAGGCTCAACGGACACCAACCTGGATGATCATCTGATAACCTTGCTGCATCAGTAGTAACTATGTAAAGATATAAAACAAGGAGTTAAGGTGGATATAATGGCCATACCGACACTCCATCCACAACCCCAAGTGATTGCCTTTTAAATGTGGGTTCTGAGGTGACACCCTAACACCAAATCTACCCAAACTCAACATACAGATCAGGGTTGGCCAAACAATGGGATTATGTTGGGTCCCTAAAGACAAGCATTGTAGAGGCATCCTACATGAGATCCTCTAGATAACCATGAGTAAAGGCATTCTTATCAGGATTTGTAGTGTAAATGGAAAGGGATGAATCATAAAAGGGATCCTCAAATGATATGAAATAGAGGCATCCCACAATAGGGATCCTCTCAATGAGACACAAGTACATGGATTCTATAAGGGGCTGCCTAGATCAGTATATAAGAGAAATAATCCCTCAGTGAATCCTCAAAAACCATATAGAAGAATGAGATATCCTACATGAGATACTCTCTGTTGAATCATATGTAGAGGAATCCTATAGGGGTTCCGTAATAATTATTTATCGCATTACCTCAATGGCTAGAAATAAACGAAGCACAAGGGAGACATCCTCAATGAACAGTTCACAAAATTTATCTTGTGGATTATCTTAGAATAGGTCTCAAACATGGTCGGTCCAAACACCCAACCTTCCATTAATGTTCATCTATCTCCCATCAGAGACAGATGAATTTAATATCTAGAGGAAAAACCTCTCCATTTAGGTATAATCCCAAAAACACTCATTACGATTACTCAAACCACTCCAAAGGTTTCCCCATCATGATCTATGTGGAAAAATACTCATAATGGAAAACTCATGAGTACAATTCCATAATCGGGGAAGGAAAACATAAAAAACACTCAAATGGTTTCAAGGGGACAGTACACGGTGTGTACCCTTGGGTACACAGTGTGTACTCCCGTAGCCCCACATGGGAATGTACCTCTACCGGCTTGGGATTGTAAAATCCCCAGGTACATGGAATTATTAATTGGTACACGGTGTGTAGACGACATGAGGTACCCGGCCATGTACATCAACTGGATTCTCCATTTACCTATCCAAGCCATGTTTTTCTACACAGCATGTCCCCCATAAGGGGTAAGACCATGTTCTCTACACAATCATGTACCCCTACACAGTTTCGACTGGCCAGGTACTCAGCTACAAGGCCGAGTACCATTAAAGGACATGTAATCCCATGTATACAACATGTACCCATTAAAACATCATCTTCCCCTAATGGGATGAACACACAACATGTCACCCTAGACAACACGTCCTGTAACCAAGTTTTCCTGAATGGAAAGCCCTTGAATCCCACGAAACATAAGTATTCTTCATTGAAAAAATAGATCCAGCCTCAAGAGGCCACAAGAGAAAAATATATGGCTATTAAAACTTGAAACAACTCATTTAAAGATGATATATAGAGAAAATCTAAATCGGAATACCTTTTGGCGGAAACTAATGAAGCTTCATTAGATTTTATGATCCACAAATGCTGCATGCCTAACCATTGCATCGATTTAATGCCACATATAGTAGGAGTGTAGACTCATGAATCCATGAAAAGATAAACATGGAGAGCATGTGTCACGCATTGAACATCGTAACCTCTCTTTGATGTAGACTAACGAAATATTTATGGCTCAAGTAATTGGGAAAGGAAATAAGATAAACAAAACCATGTCCATTGACCAAACTACTAACTCAAAAAATCCTTTATCTTTCATATCAATAGGTAACACCATCTTCAATACATTCCATTATCCTTGATGTCATCCCTAATACACAAATTCATATCCCAATGCATCCCTTCATCACATGAATAATTTACTACCATAACAACTAGGCCACCCGCCCCACATACCATAAAAACCTCCCTTCTCAACCATACCTAGACCATATAACATATGGTCTTCCCCTCCCATCACATCACAATAGCCATCCAAGATCAGCTATCCCACGCTCACACAACATCACAAGAAGTAGGATGCGGACATAAAACCAGGCTCTTGGCCCTAAACAAGGCATTCATCCTTCACACACAATGAAAATTCAGGTCTATAAATATCAAATAAAATGACCATTAAATGAAATAATAAAACTCTCCCCTAGAAGGCATTATATTTTATCACACAACCAATTATTATTCCATCTTGAATTAACTGATTCATTATCATAGGTTTTAAATATGAGGAACCTAAATAACAAGCTTTCACAACTATAACATATTACTTTAAAAATTAATTTTTCATGAATTAATTATTCTATGAAAAATAATCAACATGATTTAGGTTCAGCAACCAATTAATTGAAACATACATACTTCTATAAATTTGATTACCATCAAATCAGAACAACAACAAGTTTCATTAAAAAATTATTTTTAATCGTTTAGGAAATTATTTATAAATTATTTCTGTATTTACATTCTTTTCCAATTTCATATGCTAGACCAATCATAAAATGTACCAAATAGATACCACACAATCAGTAAAATAAATTGGAAAACAATTATCATGGTATAAAAAACAACATCACAATGTGATCAATATCAATTCACTAATCTAGTTCTTTTAAATATTATGTTGATTTCATTGCAATATAAGGGGTTAAATCATGATATCTCTATTATTTCATGTTAAAAAATAGAAAATCAATGAATCTGATACCTCAAAAGCGTGACATAATTCTTCACACAATAATTGACCATTGTTGTGGATATCAATCACTTATCCAACACGAATTGCATTCATCTGGGGATGTTGTAACACAACTATGCCAACAAAAAACCTACAAAACTCCGTAAAAAACATGTAGATCAATATCCATAAAATGGAAAATAAGAATGATAGTAAAAATAACTAAAAATCATAAATAATTGAGGTAGAACAGACAATTCATTGAAGAAGGATTATTATGGATCAAATAAGGCAATATAGAGAATAGTCCATGATGAATGTGTACCTAAAATGTCGAAAAGGTGGATACTAGGTTTCCCAGAGGGAGAGACATGGGTGTTTCAGTCATATGGTTTGATAACCTGATTAGGTGGAAATTGTTAAAACGTAAATAATTAGATATTTAAATGATTTGAAATCCCCATTCACGTTATTTAATAATCAGGGTTTGTTTCCACTAAAAAATGCATCGCCTCTTCATTTTATTTATTTTTTAAACACCAATGAATTACATGTTGTGATACACTGTTTAAAATCATGAAAAATAATTACATGGAGTGAATTATCCTTTATTATAACAAATATAGACAAAATACTCTAGACTTACCATAATCCCTCTCAGAGAACCATGGTCTTTGAAAACATGCAAAGGTATATCCATTCAGATTCATGCTCCTACATTAGAAACCTATCAAAATATTATCATCGTCAAGAATAAAAAAATATCGGGGAAACATAAAGGGGATATTCAAATAGCCACCCCAAAAGATACCTCACAAGGACATCATCCCCATTGTGGATCAATCACATCATCAAAGTAAAACTGCCAAATTTTGGAAAACCCCGACTAGGTAATTAACACTCTCTCAGGGGAGATGCCTCCCAAAAGGGAGAAATCCAAATTAATCAATATGAGGATGATATATCATAAACAGAAAGGTATAAAAGCAAAAAAAACAATGTTATATTAGAAGAGCTAAAAAATAGATTGAGGTATTGATCATGTATCTACTACTCACATCCCCAGGTATGAAAATTCATGAAAATGTTCCACCACACAACACAATCCAAGGGGACTGGACACCTACATAACTCCTTATCATGGTGTTAATGGATCTCTATTGGATTATCCTCTGTGGTCTCATAATTACCAACATCGATCTCACCCCATTCGATGATGTAAAAGTCATTATAAAAAAATGATGGAGTTGTGAAAAATGAAAAACATCATGTATCCATCTCATTTGCAAAGGATGTACTACTTGACAATCCAGAGCTAAAAAACAATACAACACCTCGAAATTCCCATCAAACTAGAGAGAAATCTATATCCCATAGGAAAAAATCGACATTCCATTATGGGGATTCCACTTTAGGAACACATGAACCCCAACATAAAACTCTAGTGGTCTCATCCTATGATCATCATAAGATTTATGATGATACAGTGCAACATTAATCATCTCATGGACCATCTGAACCATCATTGTTGAATTTGGTTCCAATTTCATTCTGATAATTACTGACTCCCTGACCCAGGTCTAGAATAATTCTAAATGAAATTTCGGACATAAAAGGCTTAAAACGTTTTCATACAGATTGTGGAGTAAAATATTTTTTCTAAGAGATCTCTTCCATTGGAAGGTGACTTATCCATGAACCTCCAAAATCCAAGACAAAAGAGCACAACATGTCTTCAAGAGTCTGAATAGTCCACTCTATCTGAGCATCCATCACCATATGAAATACAATTAAATGTAATATCTTAGAACAAAAGGGTTTTTGGAGACCTCTCTATTACATGGAGGTAAAATGAGGATCTTGACCAATGATGATCATCATCAGGACTCCATGGAGTCCTATCAAATCCACCAGATTCTACATTGAAAAATCATTCACTGAACATGAATCTTTTATCACTATAAGGTGGTTAGTTTTTTTCAATCGATCCACTACCACCCATATAGATCAATATCCCACATAGAATTCAAGTAATGTAGTGAAAAAGTACATCGATCATCCCTCATAATTCCAATGGGGAACATCTAATCAAAGTAGAAAACCAAAGGGATAACTATTCTCAGCCTTCATGTTTAAGTAGTCCAAACAATTATACACAAACCATACAACTACATGCTTAAACGAAAACGAAAAAAACTAATCTCTCAATGATCTATACATATTTCTCATGGTTGGATGTAGATCCAAAATATTAATATGGAACTCCCTCAGAATCATGTCACACATATTCAAATGAATGAAAATAATTCCCTAAAACAACACTCAGTGTTTTTCATCTTCCTACCATCATTTAAGGGCTTTCCCAAAGAAACATCAATTGCTCCATAACTCCACCTAATGAACCCACAACATGGAATAATCCACCTACTACACTAGATATGGTTGCACCGTCATCCAAAAAACACAACCTCTAACCCCTACTTCTCTAATATATGGATTTAATGAGGAATGTTATTCCATCATCCCCTAATATTCACAAGATTCATGCACAACATCCATATGTGAATTCCATCTCAATTCATCAGCCACAACAATACCGTTTCCATAAATGCATGAAATTTCAAATTCATAATCTTATATTAACTTTATCAACCAATGTTGACATATGATCGAGTCACATTTGGAGAAAACATACCTTAGGCTATTATGGTCAATTATGGCAACAAAATGTTGTTCGATGAGGTAATGTCTCCATAAGAGCATGAAAACACCATCCTTAACAACTAAATATAGTTAGTGGAATTATTATGTTCATGGGGACATAAATACTAGGAACCATAAGAAATGACCAAACTCAAATGAATCCGAACAAAACCCAACCAAAGACATGAACTGTCCTAGGAAACCTCAATGTAAAAATATTATATTTGAAGAAAATGAATTGGATCCCTGACCAACTTCTCCTTAAAATACTCATAAGCTTCATTACACTGATCAGTCCATCATAACATTTGATCCTTTCTGGTAAATTATTTAATAGGAGTGTCAACCTGAGATAAATATGATATGAAACTCTTATAGTAGTACAAAATACCATGGAATTGTCACACCTCTGCCACTTTAATGGGTGTTTCCCAAGACACAACACCTTCTACCTTATATGGATCCCTAGATACTCTATGTTGGGATACAATATTTTGCATGAAAAAAACTTCATAATACCAAAACGCACACATTGAAAACATCCAAAAAATATTCTGACAGTAAAGAACTCCCAAAATGACATACATATGATCTTCATGCTCCTCCTCAAATGTTGAGTACACAAGTATGTCATCGATTAAACCCACCAAGAACATATCTAGGAAATCAGGGAAAATCACATTCATTTACACGATGAACCCAGATAAATAATTCATCACACTGAACAAAATCAAAAAAGAACTCACAATCCCCATGATGACAATGAAGAGAAGTATTTTGGACATCCTTATCCTTTACATGCAGATGATGATATCGTGAATAAAAAATAGATCTTTGAGAACCATCGTTCACCATTAAATTTAGTAAATAAATCACAATCCATCGAAGAGGATTGTGGTTCATCATTTTCACATTGATAAAGCAACGATAATCGATTTACAACCACAAACTTCCATAAACCTCCTTCACAAACAGAACTGGTGCACCCCATAGTGACAAACATGGCTGATAAAAACCACACTAAAATAGACAATCAAGATATATATGCGACTATCATAAATGGAAAGGAACCATCCTATATGAAGACAATGAGATACGAGTCATTCCTATATATAGCTCGATCCTAAACTATATATCTCATCAAGGGTTTAACACTGAAACCTCCACTAGAATGAAAACAATGTATTATTCTAAATCCTTGGGAAAATATAATTTTTGATTATCCCACAAAATATGCATCAGCTTATCCATCAAGGATGAGATGTATGGAACACACCTCTGACCCATCCTACTGTCTTTCTCACTAACAAAAAATGGTGGCTCTCCATCAGTATTGAAGAACACAACCTACCTCTTTAATAAATCAATGAAATATTTAACAAAATAGTAAAAATACATCTCAAGGATGATGTCATATGGTTGTATATGTAAAAATTAGAAATATATACCAGAGAGGTGCTTCCCTAGAACTATGTCATGGTCTTTAAAAACATTAAACTAGTTAGATTGACCTCCATCTGGCCTAGTCAAGACCAAGGGTACAAGAATTATCTCTACCTCCATTCACAATGCATGGACAAGTGTAGGAAGTATGATGGAGTTTGGAACTGATGGATCAAGCATGGAATGCATCTAATTACAATACAAGAAAAGGATACATTGAATGATAGATAGATCACCCAAATATAGAAATGCTAAATCATGAAGCTAACCACCACCTTCTCCACAACCTCTCTAACCATACTGATAAAAACCTCCACATACAAGATCTTCCCTAAATGGATATGGAGACTCCCAGGGCTATCAAATCACTACCCCATATACCCTCTACTCATCACAAAAGAAGAAACTAGATACTTCTTTTTTAGCTAGAACTACCATAATGGAGGAACCTTAATTGTAATAAATGGATCATGCTATTATTATATAAAGTTTGGTAACTCTAAACATAGATGACCTTAGAATCAATTCAAAAATATGCGTATAATCCATTTTATTTGGAATGAGATCTTCCACCCCTAATGAAATGAGATATTGAGGGTTGGGACCTACCCCTGGCTGATCCGATGATATTCTATCGTAAAAGTCGAGTTCCCTAAATAACAGCTCTACATGATGAGGAATACTGAAAACTTTCCTCTACTAATGATATAATACTTGATATTTTTCTATTGAAGACCATTTAGTTTTCTAGCACCTTGAGATATGTATTCAGCAAAAATAGGGTGACCTAATACTTGATATTTTGATGCCAAGCCTCATCAAAATTCCTCTCCCAAGACCCCAAATCTAGAATCCGGTCCAAAAAATACTGTAGAAGGTTTTTAAAATGGATTCTGAACTCTCGCACACTAGATATCCTCTAATAAAGGGTTAGTAGCACATAGAAACTGGTTATCATTGTGGAAAAAGATAGAAACTCAGCTCTAAACTTTTATTGAATCTTCTCCAAATATATTGCCAACTGCATTCCATCCCTGAGGAACAATAAGCATAGTTATGTCAATACCCAACACAACATTGTCAGAAATAATGAAACCCATTTCTACTTCCAAGCATGGATCGAACTAAATGCCATATCACCCTCCTCCAACATGTATCTTATCCCTACATATATAACAGATCCCTCATACATTTATAATCTATAGAACAAAAACAATCATAGTGTCCTCCTCCATGTTTCATCATCCTCAAACCCCTCTCTATGGTGACCTGTTGGCACAACCAGCTGGAAATCTTCTATACAAACCAGAGAAGGAAGTCGATTTGAAGCTTTGACTACAAAAGAAAAAAAACATTAAAGCTCATAAACATGGAATATGGAAGACCTTAACATTAATTAGTGGTTTTTTTAGTCATTTTAGGTTAACATATCCCCTGTTTACCCATTAAAACATTGTTAAAATGATGAAATATTCATGATCCTTTCATTGGTATCTACCATGAAACTAGTAAGTCCACATTTAGTTTCCACTATAAGCATAAATATTTGTGAATCAACTCATTGGGAAACCTAAATACCCATTTCTTATCTAGTTTCTCATGATTACATCTATATCTAAACTTATCTAACATTTTCCCTACTAACCCATGAAACCTCCCATGTGATTAAAACCAAACTCTATCATATCTCTAAACCACACCTCTAATACCAGTTTTTCACAACCCCATCCCCCCAAAGTGTACCCCTACCAGACCAAAAAAGGTTGAAGACTAATAGGGACACTCAAGTCCCACCTACACTAGGCACTGGGTTGGTGACTAGTACTGGGGGTTTTGTAAACACATAGATGGGAGGAATTACCCTGTTAGAGAACACAAGAAAAATAGATTGATAATACATATTGTTTTCAGTTATTATCTCTGTTGACCTACAAATGTCCAAAGTTGTGTTAATTGGGACTTTGGTCATTTGTATTCTTGGTATTCCAGATTATTTATATAGTACGTCAGGCTGTTTAATTTTTTTGACTTAATATACATTTCTCCCAGTGGATGTCACATTATATGAATAATGATTTGATATCTTTATTCCACATTGTTTGTGGAAAATTATTCTGTATTTATTTTCCTATGATTCCAGGTGGTAGTCCCCAACCCATGGGGATCAAGAACAACATTCAGGAAATGTTGACACCATTTTGGGTTTCAGATTACTTGGGAACACTGTCAAGTTCATGATAATGTAATATTTGATATCTAGGTTGATCTTATTATCTTGATCTCTATATGAATTGTCGAATATTTTTAGGATATAGGAGCATTTTAGAACTGAGTGTCTATCCAAATATAACAATAATGAACCTTATGCCACTAGGGGTTGTTATGGAAAGAAATTTCAGGATTAGTTCTACTATATTATACTATTCATATTTGGTATAGTGAAGTAAAAATCACCTTGACTTTCTATTTGGGTTAATTTACCCACATTTTTATTTGACTGTTAATAAGATGTCATTATTATTTCATTTTGATTTTGTGTAGCATCATGCATATGAGATGTTGTGTTAATCAGATCATGGAGGAAGATGCATCGAAAACATAGTGAAGAAATCCTTTTGTTGACCTGATTATAGTTGAGGTGATTTTGCACAATATCCATGAAATGGGACTTGAACCACTACCAGTTCTGATTTAGGCTCTAGTGTGGAAGCTCAATGGGATTTTCACTAGGAATATTCCCATGATTTCCTTCTCAATAAGTTAGTAGAATTACTTTGATCAAATTAGCCTTAATAGGATTATGAATTCTTAATTAGGATTGAAATTTTTTTGGGTTCTTGGAGACTCCTTAAATCGAGCTTATGTGATCCATCTTTGTGTTATAAGAACTAAGTAGGAGATATCGGTACACTATGGTGACATGATGTCTTATAATAAAAGGAATTAAACGTTATATTAATTGACCAGTTCTATCCTGAATTGATACAACTACCCAAGGATATAGTGTTTTCCATTCTGGAGCTGGTTGACATGACCCTGTCTTATTCAAAAACTGATTTGATAAACTTACCCATTTGTAACATAATATAGAATCTAATGGGAAGATGAATGTTCAAAACATTTAATTGGGCCTTCCACATGAAATTTTTTCTATTACTTTCCAGATGATGATATATTATTATTATGATTTTAGTATATATAACTGATGGTCGAGATATACTAAGATGTAATGTTGGGGTCATTGGTCATTTCATTCTCTCCAAGTGGTAGAATTCATTCATTTAAATGGAAAAAGGAATCATGCTGATTCTCATGGTTGTTCTTGAAAATAGGATCAATGAAGACCTCCATAACTACCTAGAATATGTCCATTTATTTTATACATGGATTGTAATAAAGTTCATTCTATGTGGCCTTTCACCGAGGCCCCTAATTTATTTGGTTGTTTTCGATGATTAGGACACTTACCGATGTTCTTACAAATTTATTCGACTATTAATAGTGGAATGGGATAAACAAATCCTCCTAAAACCATAGTATAGTCAGATGATTCAAGTATAAAAGGGTTCTAGCCAAATTCATAATGAATGAAGCTTCATAACGCACTAGAAGAGTCTCTTAGGGAAGTGGCTATGGGTCATGCAACTATGAGTGGTACCATTAAAATAATATGAACATTTGAGATTGTACAATTTGATTCTAGTGAATATTATTTGTTTATTTCAACTTGTGTTGTTAATATTCTAAATCTTCCAATGGATATTTATTCTTTTGTAACAGATGTTAATACACCCTAGTAAATGAAGAGATAACATGATATCCAAAGTCACTCTTATATTTTCACTATGTCAGATATTGACCATTCTTGTAGACTTCTGATTCTCAAAAAAAACATCATTCCATCACATTCAAGAGGCATTGGATCATTTATAATAAATATATGACTTATTTTTATCTTTTCTGAGTCTCGTTTTCTACACCCAATGGGGTGTGACATGTTTTTCATGGAGAATGGGTCCCATGGTTAAGTAGAGCTGAACACATATATTTAAATTTGGGGAATGTAGTGTCAGTGTTTTCCTTTGATCTTTAGTGGAAATCATTGATCATTGATATCCCTATAGATATCATCATGTTTCCCAATGTGTTTTCTTTTGACAACTCTGGTGTTTTGTAGGTAAGGGAGGAATAGTTTTCTACAAACATAGTTTTTAGTGATACAAAATTATTAATTCCTTCTGGCCACTTAGAAAAAGCTGAACTAAAACATATAAGGAATCATTTGTATAATCTTTTATAGAGAGGATGTATATTCCTACGTGTGTCAATAGGGGTAGTTCTCGTTCCCGTTTATAAGAATGATAATTTTTCACATATCCTATTTGTTGATTAATGAAATAACAATTGGGTGATGGTAATGAAAAAGTATATGTTCTATGGATTGATGACATCATTGATCAGTTGAAAAGGTAAATGTGGTTGTTGAATATTTACCTTCTATCTGGTTACCATAATTTGAGGATAACTGAATATGACATTCATTAAGATACCATTCAGAGAAGGTATAAAAATTATGAGTACTTTGTTATTCGCATTGGTCTAAAAAATCCTCTTCGAATATTTATAACTTCAATGGAAAAAAATTCCCTACGTACCATGATACCATAATGGTAGTACTTGTAGATTGCATCATTGTTTACTATAGATCTGATGAGGTTCATGTGAATCATCTGAGAACATTTATGAGTTTACTCATAAGTCACTAAAATTATTCTAATTTTTTGAAAGTGAAATTTTTATTTGGGATGTGAAATTATAGGTAAAATGGTTATTAAACCATGGTGTTTTAGTTGATAATGACAAGGTAAAAGTTTTATAACATTATAGCAGCCATGGAATGTTTTTGAGATTTAGAACATCTTGGGTCTAGATGGGTATTATCAGTGTTTATTTAAGGACTTATCAAATATGCATTATCCGATGACTACTCTGACATGGAATGGAGAAAAATTATCTTGTAATATAAAATGTGAGAGTTATTTTGTTTATATAAAATTTAGTTATACAAGTGTTCTAGTGTTTACTCCACTAGAGGAAGTGTATGGATATGTGGTCTTCTACGATACATCGGGTTTAGGCATGCGATGTGTTCTGATTCATGGTAATCAAGTTGATTATTTTGAATCTAATTATCTTAGGCACCATGAGATGTACTTTCTGACAAAAAAAATCAAAAAAAAAATCTATAATGGAAAATATTAATATTTGGTAGCACTATATTTATAGAGAAATGTCCACCATGTGTTTCTACCACAAGAGCATGAGTTATATCTTATCTTAAAAAATATGTTGATCTCCTCCAAAGGTTATTAGTGGAATACATGAAATCATTCCTTTTTGAAATTTCATATACTTCATGGAAAGGGAGTTTTGTTGTAGATGAATTGAGTATGAATCTTCTGACCTAGGCTATGAAATAATCATAAGAAGAGTGGAACTTGATGGCTATCGTTGTAAAATTTCTTGTTAGATTCAAAGAATCTGGGGATCAGGGTTTTTTCAAGTGTTAGTTTTCAAATCCAATATTTAGGAGACGATTATTCAAGAATAAAATCATGATGATATGCTACAAATAAATAGAGATAGTATTTATAGTGGTGATACAATTTTTGTGTGGTCATTTTCCAAAGAAATCATTCTAGGCTATCAGATTCACATTATTGTGTGGTTAGTGGTAATGAATGAATCTATGGTGGATTTCCATAATTTCGAGTAGGATATTAATTAGGGAACCATTAAGATGTTCTATGAAATGAAAAATATATGCTGGTGGAATGTTATGAGATGGAGAGATTATGATATTTTCTCTTGTTGTAATATGTGACTACAAGTTAAGGATGGGCACACGAAACCTTCAGCTTTGATTCAGCCACTTCCAAAGAAAATATAAAAGTGTGATGAGATCTCTATGGACTTTTTCACTGGGTATCCACATACCTAGAGAATGAATAATGTGATATGGGTTGTGATCGATCATCTCAAAATGTTGGGCCACATTAAACCAATTCCAAATACAACCAATGTTGTGGTGTTAGGAAATATCTATGTGAAAGAGATCATTCAGTAGCACAATTTTCTATCTAAAATAGTTTCTGATTGGGATCCTCATTTCACTTATAGTTTTTGGAGAGGAATTCAAGAGGAATTGGGATATCAGGTCTATTTTAGTACGACAATCCATCTATAGTCATACAACTATATAGAAAGATATATAAAAATTCAGGAGAATATGCTCCACACATATGTTTTCAATTTTTTTGGAGATTGGGATGAGAACTTGGGGATGGTTGAGTTTTCGTACAATAATAGTTACAATTCAATGATCATAATGTATCCTTTTAATCCTTGTACAGTTGGGCTTGAAGATCACTCTTTGATAGGTTTAAGGATGTTGAATGTTACTTGGTTTGGACATGTTTGGTGCAAGAGATGTAAAAATATTATTTAGTTGATTCATTATAAAATTTTGTTGGCATAGATCTGGTATAACTGTTATGTTGATCATCATCACATGCTACTGGAGTTTTTAATTGGTGACCAGGTGTTTTTTTAGGTTCAACCTATTTCAATAATTGAAAATTTTTGAGGTAAGGGAACATTGTTCCTCATTTTGTGATAATTTTGAGGTAGTTGAGTACTAGGGTAATGATTCTTATTGTTTACCACTTCCTCCATAGTTAATGATGATACATAACATGTTCCATGAATATTAAGAACAAAAGAATATATCGGATCCATATCATGTTCTCACCATACAAGATATTGAAGTTGAAACATATTTTATCCTGACAAAATGGAAAATTAGGATAATTAATTCTGAAACCAATGTAATTATTCATAGGATAATATTATTGGATCGACTAATATTGAAGAATAGTTTTGATAATCATGAGACTTGGGAGTGGGAGTCACTGATGAGATAGAAATGGCCTCATCTATTTGGAATGGAAGCTTATTTATAGGATTTATAAGGAAATAATTTTTCTATGATGGGGAGGTTGTAAAATCCAACTACTTTTTTATAGGTATTCTTAATCCCATATTTTTACCAAGCATGGGTTGGGTTTCATTTGATGATGAATTGGGTGAAATTTTAATTGTCCTTCAAATTACTGGTCTAGTTCACTCTTTGAAAAGAGTTTAATAAAACTATGTTCCTTATCAATAAATACCATAAAAAGAATTTATTGGATTTTTCAGAGTAGGTTCATAGTTTTATATACCACGTTCACTCTTAGTAAAAACTCTTAGGCCCATTAAAATGGGAGAATGGATAGGATGCACACATTGGTCAAACCATGGGGATCTTCCCAACTAATCGGGCATGGGAATTAAGTGATCCATAAAACATATTTTAAAATCCCTAAAAGCACTTATTTGATGTCAAATAATCCTAAGACGACCACATATAATTTCTTCTTCTTCATGATCATCCAATTGTAGTTCTTGTCCACTCTGAACCCTCTCAGAAGTGATTTGAATAGAGAAGATAACTATTCTATCATCTCATGGTTCGTTTCCTCACCCCAATTTATATCTCTCACAATGTATATTCACCTCCCTAGGCTTCCATGGATCCTAGTGTTCATTGTGGTTCTAATATCTGCTTCGTTTGGATCATAAATCATATTTTTATTCTCATATCCATTGTCCCCATTCTATGTAAGCAAATCCAAGTTAGTGTTTGGAATTATGAGAACAATAAATCATGAGGTTGGTGGTTATGTCATGAAGACTAATTTATGTTAACCCAATATTTGTATATTTAAATTTCATTTTTATTTATTTAAATTCAATTTCACTATTTTAATTAAATTACATTCAATTGGTTTGTTTAAAATTTAAAATTATTTCAAATTGTGGTTTCATAATTGGGATTTCACATGATATAAGGAAAACCCCCAATTACATTGAATTGTGGTGTTTTTATAGAAATTGATGGAATTAAAATCATTTCTTTTAAATTTCATAATTGGTTTTATGGAAAAATTATCGAAAACCGTAATTACATATAATTAGGGGTTTATTCTGAATTTTTTTTAAAATTGTAATAAATTTAATTGTTGAATTTAGTTCTGAATGTGGATTGTGAAGTTGGATTCTAAATTGATTGGAATTATATACGTGTGTTAATGGAGTAAAATGTGTTTCATTAAAACTTTTGGGATTTATCTTGGTGAAAATACATGTTTAGATCAAAAACTAGTTTTGGATTTTAAATGGAAAATCGGAATGTTTGAAATGGGGGAATGAGATTCAATTGTATTTTATGGCTGCTTAAAATAAATTTCTAATCATTGAATTTCACTATAGAAAATGTAAAACAATGTAGTTATTTAGAAATTTGGGAAAAACATGCTAGGTTGGAATTTCCCTAGCTCTGGATTAACAATTCAAAACACTTACAAAACATTTATTTGTACATCAAACTTCCCCAATGGGATATGGATGTGTCCCCTGTTGGTTGTGTTGGGGGATGTGTGTAGACATTAAGGTTTATCACTTGAGAGAGTATGGATCCCATAACATAGAATTATCCTTACACTTAGATTATGACCCTATATCTTATTGGTTTATATATGAGATATAAATGTATGTCAGAGTTTTTTGAATTATTTTACATGGCTTATACTATATAAAAATCATTTATATAATTCACTTTATGTAATTCAATTTCATAAATTTCCATTTCGTTAAATTATTTTCATCACATGAAATTTATTTCCATCATTGAAATGTATAGCATGATTTTTGGAAATATAATCTTTAAATACCCTGCCTATTTATTTGAAAATTAATGCACTTTTATTGGAAAATTTATAATTGGAATCTTGGAATGGGATATTTGTTGAGACCCTAATGGTCTTCAATCTTACACCCTAACTATGACTTTGACTATTTTTAGTTCATCAGCATCGAGGTTTAAGTAAGATTAATGCACCATCTGGAGGTGGTTACAGATATTAATCGACTGAATTGGAGAGTTGAATCTGTTGGTAATTATGCAGTTTTTCGTTTTATTTTCTTGTCACATTATTTTAGTAGATTGGGTTGTTTGTACTTTTTTACTTCTCCTGGTGGAGTTTCCTTTGTATGCATACAAACTTGTTATTGTGATTTTGCATTGTTTGTCAAAAATTAAATCAATATTTCTCTGTGTATGCTTATAGGATCAAGTCAACAAACCCATGGGGTTTAGAAAAACCAATTGGACTATGTTGATTTCCATTCAGGTGTTAGGTTACCAGGGCACCAGGGTCAGTTCATGACATATATATTTTCTTTGATGTATCTAATTATATAAGCTACATTGCAATGTATTATTGTTAATTGTTTTTAATATTCACTTAGTGAAATATAAATATCTTTATTTAATTATTTTATAACCACATTAATTATAATATAATTGTTTATACATTTTTATTATCTTTTTAGAACATAGTGAACACCATAGAGAAAAGTCTAGGTATAAAATGACATAATGAAACATTGGTATAGTTGATACTGAGAGGTTTTCATAAAAAATACATACTTTTATGGATACTAGAAAATGTATATGGTAGTGGAATAGAAACATTTTTTGGTAACACCTCAAATATGGTTGTATTACTCATTAATTTAATCGATAACACTCCATGCTGAGAGAGCTTAATAATGAACACATTGATTGAAACTAAAATTTAATATGATTGGGTTAACTCAGTTATACATTATAGAAAATTTTTCATGAAATTGAATATGTCATGACCATAAATGACCCTGGTTTAAAAAAATGTTTCATTGAATAAATAGATTGTTTCTTGGTTTATACATAGTATGATTTATTTTTTTAATATTACATGTTAGACCACTTTGACTATTATTGATAAAACTATTACTTTATGTCTTTATCAATGGAAAATCCTTGGATTAATCTGGTCTATTTTGAATTTTATTTGAAATAATATGACTATCCTTATTATTAATAGATTGAAATTTGATATAGGATGTTAAATTTTATTTCTATAGTAACCCAACTCTATCAATCTTTGAACAATAACATCTATTGTGTTGGACTTCTGAATGTTCCAATGAAGGAATAACTCAGTATTGATTTTTTATATGTATACATCCACCATCCACTATTGGTTCCTATAATCACCATATTACAATGAAATATATCAATTATATAAAAAATATGTTATACATTGCCCTTTGGTTGGACCATGAGATAGTTATTTTTCATGTGATGTTTGGATATTAAAGAAGATCAATAGTGGAATCTTAACAAGAATATCGAGTAAGATGTGGAAATTGACTCCATTATATAGGAATATTTTATCAAGTCATATTTCATTAGGTATTTTACTCAAATTCATCACATGTATAAATATAGGGAATTCATAAAACCAAATAAGAATGATATTAATCCACTAGTAAATAATATGGAAATCCCACCAAACATGAAATATATAATGCCAGTTTTACCATTGATCCTGGAAAATATTGATAATTTCTCTATTGTTTTGAAACCAAATGTAAAAAATATATTTAATATAAGATAATTTTATACCAATAGATAAATTGGTTGGTGTGATCTTAATAGAGAAATAAAAATTTTAGTCTGAGCTTCCTCATGGTTTTGGGGAAAATAAATAAAAGATGGAATTTTAATGAAATCAATATAATAAAACCCATCGATGAAAAAAAGTAATATTCTTTCAAATCATATGTGCGGAAAAAAGAATATAAAAAATTAACATAAGGGGACCTTAAAATATTTTAGGTTTGGTAAATAAGTCCATCGTGAAATGTTATGTCGAAGTTATGTAAATAGGCCAATCAATGAAAAGAACCTTGGAAAATCTCAACTACATTTTCCACCCACAATGTTATTCTATAATTGAAAGGGTTGTCTAAATAAAACTAATTAGTCCATGAATTAATGGGGTAATAATAGAAATTGATTTTAATATACTCATAAAATGAGATAAAATATGAAATATCATATGATCACATATTCTAATGTCTACAGATCTACTACGATATACATTTTGGGGAATGAGCTTCCAGGATGTCTTATGATTTCCCCTTTAGTTGAATTTGATGTTATTTTTGTTATGTAATATCTCCATCTGTATAGATCCATTATCAATTGGAATTTTTGGGATGTATCATTTTCTATACATAATATACCAGTGATTGTCCATTAATGTGAGTATGAATATGAATATCCTATATATGTTTCATCTGTAATCTTGGACTTATTGGAAATTCATAAAGGATAATTATCTCAAATGGGTGAGGAAATATGAACATTTAAGAAATACCTACTATTTGGGATTATAATAACAATTTTCATAAGTGGATTCCTTCTCTTCCCTAGAATCATAAAGTTGAGTTTTTAATATAATTCATTAGAGGTGATACACTTATTTTATAACTATAAATATAATGACCATGATTGAGTTGTATTAATTATATAATAATCCACAGGATAATATTTATAAATGATTAATAAAACTCGATGCATCCCCATGTGTTTAACCAACTAGTTTCGTTAATAATGTCGATCGGTCAATGAATCTTTGGACTGATTATTGAGAACATAATAAGATCAATTTGAAAAAATATATCTACAATCCCATATCGATGATCTATAAGATAAATTATAAGGTGAAAAATATTTTTCAAGGATTTACCTTCCTTTTCAAAATCATTAGTTGTGGTTCACAAAGTATGTACCTTATACAACTATACAAATCATGTATGATCATTATGAATTTATAGTGATGTCATTTATCCTTACGAGTGCCCCCATTATTTTCATTTATTTAATTAATAGAGTATTTATATATTACCATCATTAAATTATGGTAGTATGTATAGATGATATTCATATATATTCAAAGGTAAAGGATGATCAATAAGATCATTTGGTGTTTTTTGAATGCCATGAGGAAAGATAATTTTTACGAAAATTTAGGATATTTGAAATATGGATACATATATTTTAGTCTTGGTATATAAAATATCATGTGAGGGTATATTGGTAGATGATTCAAAGGTATAAGTGATTCAGAAATGGTCCATACAAACATTACTGATATAGATTCATATTATTATTAGGATGGATTGATACTAATGATGATTCCTTAGTGATTTATGATGTCTCCATAATATTAAATCCAAGTTAACTCAGAAGAGAGACACATGTTTTTGGATAAATTAATGTGATGAAAATTAATAGAAGCTGAAATGATGGTTAGCCAATAAAACTATTTGAACACTGCCTTATTGTGGAAAAGGGTTTGTTTTCTATACCGATTAATCAATGATGGTACAATGATTAATACTCATGTAAATGATTTGGTAATAGATTTCCCCACATAGTAGTTGGAATTTCATGAGAATAATACACAACTTATTATTTGGTTTTGGGAGTAGTAATTTTTTTCATTATCAATATAGAGGAATTATATTTATTGAAAATGTTGTGAACTATATATATGTATCATAAGTTTATAGTCAAAAATAAATATATTAATATTAAAAAAATTGGATAGTTCGAATTTATTAATGATTATAAATTATCTATTCACAATAATCATAGGAAGGTGAACAAGGTGGATAATACTCTATTTTAGAAAGAACATGTTGGTATTTCTATGACGTAGATCAAAATATAATCAATATATATTTGATTTTGAAAAATGATATATTTAAATTATGATCAAAGAGGGAAGTTTAAATCTTTCTTATACGAATGTTCATCTATCCATAAATGTAATGATAAAGGTGGACCTAAAGGAGGATTTATAAGTTTAGAATAAGGTGATGAATTTTATAAAGATCAAGAATGATTATGATGGAATTCTAAGAATATATAAATGAGTATGTTTTCTGTCAATTAAATTTGTAAATATTTAGATATTTGATTAATCTCATCATCCATATTTATCTATTCATCCAAGATATACAATGATTAATACATATATAAAAGTGTAATTTTGGTTGGGAAACATGAAAATATATATTATAGATTATACATCTCGATGAAAGTTATGTCAATATGTTAATTATTACTATAAACTAAGAAATTAAAAAATAAAATCATTGTATTCTATAGCTTATGTTCCACATAATACCAAGCTCAAAAAACACAAGAAAATATATTTCAAAAAATTTAACCTATTTGATAACTTGCAAACATGAAACCCCAAGTTTAAATAAACCGTAATATAACATACCATTACAAAATTGACATTTAATATATTTTTTTAATAATACTATCTATATTTTTACAATTAATGTAATATATTGATAAAAAATAAATTAAGAAACATTTAATTGTATTGTATTTTTTTTGAAAAACTGTATTTTTCTAAACCACTCATTTGTCGCTCATTGAAAAAAAATTATAATTATAATTTTTCACTTTTATAAAATTTATCTACCAAAAAATATTTTTTTCAATATTCATATCAAAATTAGGTTTAGGTTATTTTTATGTATGTTTCAAAAATATTAATTTTTCAATGAATATTTAAAAATAACAAAATTTATTCAAAAATGATTTTTTGTATAAATTATTTAAAAATACGAAATATATTTTGAATTGTTAATAATTTTTTTAGTTTTAAATATATTAATACAATTTATTTCATTTAAATATTTTTCATATTGAATATTGATATAAAAACATTGAAATATTTTGAACATTTTCACATTAAGACTCTATTTTTTCCAAGTGCTTTCGGTATTAATATTATATTTAAATTCTAGATTTTCATAGTTGAATATTTAAAAATGTATTATATATTTGAAATGTGAATAATATATTTTATATTTTAAGGTAAATTTAATATTTTTACGAAAATTAAATGTGAAATTTGTAAAAAATTATTTTCGATATTTAAATAAAAATAGATTTTCCAGGTGTTAAACATAATATGTATGGGTTGAAATGACCAAATTGTTTTTCTAAAATCAATTATAAGGATATATTTTGACCTTATATTGATTAATACTATATAAAATTTCATTTTCTGCAAATTTGGAAATGTGAAAAATATGGTTACACATTTTTATTTAAAAAAAATACAAGTGTCCCACTCACCAATCTTATAATAGACCACTCCATAACGTCTATTTTTCACATATTCACAATGATTTAGTTATGTCCATATCATCCCAAATGACATCCCAAATTCCCTCCACTAATCATATATTCCTTATTTCTGGTTGCAATCCCACATTGAATTGATTTTGGCTCAATCCTAATGATGTTGTCACGAACCATCCTTGGGGCCCGTGCTGTGACTACCCCAAGCCCGCCTCTGATAGGCAAGAGGCTGGAAACTTCCACCGAGAATTTATATTCCACAAATGAGTTGCATTTTTCTAATAACCTATACACATGCACCCAGCTCAAAACCATAGGGCTGGAGGTTGGAAAAACTACATAATAAAAATATATTCATAACACTAAAACCCAATAAAAACATATGACAAAAATTAATGCTGTAAAATATAACCAGGATAGAAAACGAGCCCACTAAAATAAAGACCATAGAATGGTCTAACCTATAAACACCAGGACTAATGCTATTGTAGGAAGCTACCAGAAACACCTTGGATCATATGATCTCACATAACAACATCTGGTCCGGGTCCTAGTATGAATCTGCCTATGAATCCACCAAAGCATCGATCAACTGCACAAGACACGACATGTTCAGGAAAATCCTGTGTAGGGGTGAGTAAAACAGCACTCTGTAAGGGACCTCGAAAACCAAAATGTAAAAGACCCCAAAGGAAACACAACCAGGAATGTACATTAAGATAAACATAGGTATATGTCAACAACAGATATAATAATAACTTCCAGATATAGTCTTAAATGATTCTATGACGCAACATCTCATCCACTGCTAGCCATACGGTTCCGCTCGTAGCATGCTTTATTATGGGAGATCCAATGCTCAAGCTATCTGATAGTAACAACATAAAACAAGTTTAACAATAGTATCCATGAGAATATGTGGTCTTGATACGTCATGAAGATTCTCTAATATGTACGGTCTCACTAAGACATGGAATCCCAATATCACATCCAATCCTTGATCCTAGGATTCTTCTCAAGTATGCCCATTCTCAGTGAACTTTCTCTTTGAGCTATGAAGTCCTAAAACACTCTCACTATGAGGTCCCGCTTCTTTGAGCACCACTAGAAGAGAACACCCTAAGAACTGCGGGATGTAAACTGATCATGTCATGTGACAAATGATGGAATGATCTCAATACACATATAGGGGGTCCTACACTGATGGATAACTTAGGGACATCCCGAATCTACATGAATTTTCATCATAGATAGGGGATGTTTTCCCATATATATTTTTGGAACACCTATGCCTTAAACTCTATCAAAGGTACCATGATGAGAATAACGAATCGACTAGGCCTCTTGGTGTGATACATGCTCCAGCCCATTGAGCCACTGTCAATGTCGGGCTGAGATAGCCCACTTTAGAACACCAGTCATCCTCTATAAAAGGTGAGAGATATTGCATAGAACCTTTTTATAGATTCACAATGTTATTTTCTCAAACTCTACATTCAGCCTCTTTGATGGGATGCAGATCCAGCAGTGATCCCTCATAGTATAGGCAAATGGAATGCCACCATCCCCTACTGGTAGAACTAAAACAATACTAATTCTTATCAAAGTGACCTCATCATTTCAAGGGTCTCAATGCCATATATTTCATGTCAATCATACTTATGGATTGAACGATATGGGAATTTTAGAGAAAAGGAGTCAGTTGTGTCAGTTTTTAGTCCAATCGACCTGACCAAACCTACCCAAGGATCACCTGACACAGGTATATCCACCCGACCCTCCGGGTCGAACCAGCGTGCTAGGCCCAGGATGGGCCGGCATCGTCCGGCCCAGTATGTCATGTCGGCTTGGCCTGCTAATGAAGGCCATACCTCTCTTCCTAATATTTGATGGGTTTTTCATCCTTTCTGACTCAACGTGGCCAGTATCTAGCTATCCACCTCACCCGAACATGGTCATGTGGACCATTTTCGAGTGTTTATGCTCCGCACAGCCACAACCGTTGAGCCATGGCCCCTCGTGGACCGCCTATGGAATCCTACCTTTGGCCTCCTCCATGTCACGAAGAAGGCATTGTAGGTCTCTTCTCCACTCTCCCATGGCTTGGGCCATTGGTCCAGCTCACCCCACCATGGACGAATCCATAACATTCTCCAACTCGGTCATCCCCATAGATGTGGTGCTCCACCAGTTCCTACATGTCGGTCGCTTCTTCCAAGGGCCACCAATATTTCTCTGGTGTTCGGATTTTTAATCCACATGTGGTTTTAGAATACTTGGGATATGATATTCATTTATAGGGTGTTAAAACCCATCCCATGAAACTTATTGTTACTAATTATCTCTAATGGAGATATCTCCCACACCACCTCAATAATTTCACCACTGCTATTTTCACACCTCAATCATGATGTGACCATCCGGGACTGTTGTGCTATAGATCGATTGTGAAATGATCGATCAGTCACTATAAGTCAAGTCATGGGTCGAATGAAGAATGATCATGAAAAACAATGAACTGAGAGAGAAATGTATAAATTAACAAATATGAATGGACCTCGATCGATGTTCATGTCGATCAGGGTTCATTGCCATTATAAAGGTTAACCAACAACCACAAATATTAATCTATTGTTAAAACCAAAAAGAGTAATCCCATCCCATAATAGAAATCAACCCATGGTCCAATTTGGTAGTTAATTGGTCTATGTTCATTGTGGAATATCATGAAATTGTAAAGGAAATTATTCAATGAAATAAAAACCCCTACCTCGAGTTGGATCACTTGCAGACAAACATTGAAGTCACATCTTCATATTGATCCTTGTTCTCCCAGAGTTCATCGATTTGGCATCTCTTGATCGAATCCCAACCTATGATCTATCATCTATAGCAATAGATCTTCCTCCTCCTTTCCTTGGGGAAAATCCAGAGAAATTATCTATCATTATGAATTATAACCCTAGACCCTATCCCAAATTATTGGAGGAAATTATTTATCTTCATTTATACATTCAAGTATTGTTTTTTCTCTTTGAACCAAAGTCACCACAATAATTCATTTTTGAATGGAGAACGGGAAGCTCTATCCCTACATCACAGTGTCTCCACGGTGTGAAATTTTATATGGAAAAGAAAAAAACTTCATTTTGTATATATTATTCTCCTTTTAAAAATTAATAAAATTAAAATTCATCCGCGACCCCATGCTGGTCGAAGTTAGGCTTCATCTAATGAATGAAAATCTTCACGAGCTCAACAGTACTCTCAAATTTCCATTCTGAGTTACCATATATTAGTTATAAGGATATGAAAAATAAAGTAATTTTTATTTAATTATATTATTTAAGGTCGCGTACCAAAAACTATATAGCATATTTTCCCACGTCAGCCATTGTTGGTCTCTAAATAAGGAAAACATTACCTCACAATCACAACTATACACTCTGATATCCTATCTGAGTTACCATTTTTAAGTTATATGTACTTGAAAAATAGAATAATTTTATTTAATAATTTTATTTACGGTTATGAAATTTTTGATTTTTATCACTAGAGGAATGTACCAACTAATGTTAAGTCGCTCTTAGGGTAAACCCTCCATCTTGAAAGAAATGTTTGTATGTTCCAGGCGCAACAAAAGCAAGTTGGAGGGTTTTCCCCACATTAATTTTAGTGTTAACAACGATCAATCTAAGATCTGTCATGATAATAAAATTCCAGATCATCGGAATAGAACAAAGAATAAAAAAGGGAAATTGGAGAGTCTTGGAACCATTTAGAGGATCATCATATGTTGGTTATAATTAATTTAATTAATTTACAAGAATTACCTTGTCAGAATTATTTATTCATAGTGGTTTTTGGTAACGATTTGATGTGATCCATCATTTCATCGTAGAATACATTTGTATGATTCCTTTAGTGGTGATCCCCCGGTGCTCCACCTGTCTCTGGACATCATCGAAGAATCTTCGGGTGCTAGCGCAGAAGAGCCTTTACTTGCAATATCCACCTTCGATCTCTTTGATCCGATGGAGGTGGATCTCTCTCGTTGCTTTAGAGCATTCTTTAATGAAAAATAATTCCATCTTGGCTTGAGTGATTTTCCAAATCCATTGTGCACAACCAAAAATAATTTCTAGGCTAATTAAAATTATATAATTGGGATTTAAATTACATATAATAATAAAATGAATTAATTACTCGAAATCATTTATTCATTTCATTTAATTAATAGTAATACCCCATTTATAATAATAATAGTTGACTATAATTATTACTTGAAATGAGCCTAGATAATTACACATAATATTATTTAATTAATAAATAATATTATTTCTCATAAATTCCAAGAAAAACTGTACAGCGTGTATATATTAATATACACAGCATGTACTTTTATTTTTACATTTTCATTATTTCCTCCACCATATTTGTTAGAGCTTGAGTAATTTCTATTTATTTATAAAATAAATTTCACTACATTATTCACTAATAAATATATTATTTCACCCACAATATATTCTCAAGAATAACTAGTGTCGAAATAAATGTGATCATGCATCCTTAAAAAATTATTAAACCATAATTGGGAATAATCTTTATTTAACTTGTTAAATTAATATTTAACTTGATATACATAGACACACTTAGTGTGTGACCCACTATGCCTCTTTCTTAGTGGAATTAGGTGGGTCCTTCCTAAATTCTAGGGTTAGTGTCTAGAAACACGCCAATGCACCCATAGAGACTGAAGTTAACGCCGCAATGACGTGTCACCTCTTACGAACGCTTTCCGTGTAATGTAATACATTTGTCTTGATATCTCAAATCAAGTGGGTTGCATGATAGTGTCATCAACCCATGTTCTTGATTATTCTTTCTTTGAATTCCTAGAATTTAACTTTCCCATTCCTCACCATGGAAATGGACTTATTTAGGCTATATCAATTCCATCAAAGGTCCTGAGATATCTACTTCTGTTATGGAACAGAAGGGGAAAATCATATCTCGCATTATCTATTAATTCAGTATTATTCATGATGCACCCAAATTATACTACCTCACTACGAATAGTGTTTCATCCCAGTTCCCACCAATAAATCTATTTGTGCAAGTTGTAATACACATTAATAATAATCTTAATGTCTAAGGACAAATACACATGTCCGCAGATAGGAACATCCAATGAAACTATGAAATGTTGATTTCCTACTGGCAGGTTTCATTCTCAAAATATCCTCAAAGATATTACCAACGGAGAACACCATGATAAATTGCCTCAATGTTTTATGATTACTCACCCCTAATGGACTGTATTATTTGTGTCCCTCAAATAACATCATCCAGCCATAGAACATATATTCATATATAGTTTTATGGAACTTTTGGGTTCTCATCATAGCAGGGATCTTCTATGATGCTATAACACAAAAGGTATCCATAGGACATTATCACATGCATTGTCACGTAGAAGAACAATCAAGATTGAAAAGGATTTTATTAATGAATAAAGTAAAAATTAGTAGGTTCAATGCCACTAACTCCAACAGAATACCACATAAACTAGAGCCAACTGCTAACAACCTTTAAAATGTCATCTCTCACATGATATTCATACTTCTTCTGAGGTAGTCCTTCAGTCATGGGGTCCACCACCATCTCTTCCATTGAAACTATGCTCACTACAACTTCACCTCTTTAATAGAAATCCCTCTATAGGTTATACTTCCTGAGTACGTGCTTTGTCCGTTGATGTGACTTGGGTTCTTTTGAAAGATCCACTGCAGTAGTATTATCACAATACAATGTGATAGGATCTTTACTACTAGGAACCACCTGAATATCGAGGACAATGTTCTGAATCCATATGGCTTCCTCAGCTGCAACAAAAGCCATTATATATTTAGAATCCACTATAAAATCCATGACAACTGGCTACTTTTAACACTTCCATCTCACAACTCATCCATTGAGAAAGAAAAGATATCTAGATTGAGACTTCATATCATTCTGATCTGCCTAAAAACCAAAATCATCATACCCTCTGATGATAAGTTTTTGTCTCCTCCATACACCATGAACATATCCCTAGTTCTTCTCAGATACTTAAGGATAGTCTTAACAGTAGTCTAGTTTTGTTCTCCTATATCTGCTTGAAATCTCCATACCATGCTTAGTGTATAGGAAACATCAATCCTGGTACATAACATGGAATTTATGATGGATCCTATAGCCGAATTGTATGGGATCATAATCATTCTATCTTCCTCTTGTTGTCTCTGAGGACAAATATTCTTTGAAAGGTGTAGGCTATGTAACGTTTGAACTATTCCCCTCTTGGATTGTTCCTTACTATATCTTTCTAGTATCTGGTCAAGGTATGTACCCTGACATAGACCAACCAGCCACTTGGATCTATCACGAATTATCTCGATCCCTAGAATGTAGGTTGCTTCACCAATGTCCTTCATGGAGAAACACTTCTTCTACCGGTCCTTTACTGGCTATAAGACTGGTATGTCATTTCTAATAAGAAATATTTCATAAACATATACTACTAGGATAACGATAAAATTCCAATTAAACCACCTATAAGCACATGGATCACATTCATTACTAATTATACCAAATTCCATTATGGCTTTATCAAATCGAATATTCCATGACCATGATTCTTGATTTAATCCATAAATCATTTTCTGCAACTTGAAAACCCATTTGTCTTCACCTGGTGTCACAAACCCTTCTAGTTGTGTCACATAGACATCTTCCTAAAAGTTCCGGTTAAGGAATTCTGTTTTGACATCAATTTGACAAATTTCGTAGTAATGGTAAGCTGTTATGGCATGTATGATACTTTTGGATTTAAACGTGGCTACTAGTGAGAAGGTTTCATCATAGCCAATTCCTTGACGGTGTGTGAATACATTATCCACTAGCCTTTATTTATAGGTTCTAAATTGACCATCCATGCCCATCATTCTCTTGAATACCCATTTTCATCCAAAATTCTTTACATGAACTGGCTAATTGACCAGAACCCAATCATGGTTCTAATACATGGAATCCATTTCGGAATTCATAGCTTCTACCCATCATGCAACTTCAAGGTTTCTACTGCTTCCTTGTAGAAGATAGGTTCATCATTTTCCATCAATAATGATTCACCATCCTCAGTGACTAGGAATCCAAATCACTCTAATTTTTATTCCTCTCTTGAGCCTCTATGCAGTACTTGTGTTTCTGGAACCTCTTCCATAGGGACCTGTGGAAATTGTTCATGTAGCAACTCATGTATATCTTGAGCAACAACTTCTTTGATGTCAATCTTGATACAATTATCCTTTTTGAGGATGTGCTCTCTCTCATGAAATACGGCTTGTTGATCGAAAATCACATTATTGTCTAAAGGGTTATATAGGTAATATCATTTCGTTTTCTTAGGATATCTTATAAAGATAAACCTCTTTCTCTAGGGTTCTAGTTTGTTTCCGGGAAAGGCTTGAACAAATTCCGCACATCCCCATACATGTGTATGTGACAAAATGGGTTTCTTTCCATTCCATATCTTTGAGGTAATTCCACTTGTCGCCTAAGATGTTACACAATTTAATGTGTATGCTGTAGTTTGTAATGAATATCCCCAAAATGATAATGGCAGATCCGCATGAATCATCATCGACCTCACCATTTCCAACAAGATGTGGTTCCTCCTTTCAGAAACACCAATATACTGTGGTGTTTATGGTGGATTGAGTTGAGATAGAATCCCAGACTCTTGTAGAAGATCGTTGAACTCTTTGTTCAGAAATTCTCCACCTTGATCTGATCAAAGCTTTATTATCTTCATACCAAGTTGTTTCTCTAATTCATTCTTGAATTTCTTAAATTTCACTATGGATTCTGAATTATACCTCATTATGTAGACATATCCATATATACTCAAATCACCAGTAAAAGTAATCAAGTACGAATATCCACCACATTCTTCTACTAAAAATGGTCCACACACATTCGTGTGCACCAATCCTAGAATCTCTATGGCCCTATCACCATGTCCACCAAAAGGCATCTTGCTAATTTTACCTTGTAAACAAGCGTGACATCTATCAAGTGGTTTTAGCTCAGTGGAGTATAAATATCCAGCTTAGTAGAGCTTTCTCAAGTGCTTCTCATTTACATGGCCAAGATGGTGATGCCACAACTAGGTGATGTATGAGTCATGTGACTTTATTTCATTATCGATTTACAACACCTGGTTTTTTTTAATATTATACATACAGACCATTATTTGAATGCGCCATACTATAAGATACATTGTTCTTATAAAATAAGCAAACATTATTTCCAATATTGTGAATAAATCCATCCATTACTAAATAAGATACAAAAATTATGTTCCTAGTAACACTAGGCACATACTAACACTTATGTAAACCCACAATTATCCTAGTTGACAATGAGAGGTGGTAATCTCTAATGGATAATGCAGTTAGCCTTACACCATGGGAAGATCGAAGATCCACCTCTCCTCTAGAAATCTTTCTAAATATACTTGGTTACATCATTTGAATACATATGTGAGAACCAAAAGCTGTATCTAATTCCCAATGTGTAGAAGTGGAATGATTACACTCGATAAGGAACACACCTTTAGCATCCTCACACTTCTAGTTGTACTTCCTCTTCCAGTGGCCTTAAATTCCACATGAAAATCATATTATCTCTCATTCCTTGCCCTAACTCTGTATCTTCCCCTTCATGGGGGGATGGTGCTCGGGGGCTTCAGAACATTTCTAATTCTTTGGCCCCATTTCCCTATCCTTCCTTTTCTTATTCACAATAAAGACTATGGGTTTTTCATTCCCAATGTCCTTATGTACCTGTGGAATTATGTTTAGAAATTCCAATAGACTCTTCTCATTGATTCTCATGTTGTAGTTGAAAATAAATCTAGAGAAGGACTTGGGTAGTGATGATAAGATGAGATCCATACGCAACTCATCAGGGAATTTAATCCCTAAGATGTCCATGTGTAAAATTTCCCAAATAAGATTGACTACATGAGGCCCAGATAGCGTAGAATCTCCAAACATAGTTGTAAAAAAGCATTATAGATCTCTTATATCTCTTGTCTCACCCTCTCTTGGTAAATATCCTTAATAAGATACATCATACTATACACAACCATGTTTTCATGTTTCTTCAATAGATCATTAGACAAAGATGATAGCGTGAAACATTGGACATCTGTGGAATCATCCATATGTTTCGGATAGAGATATATTTCCTCATTACTGGACTCTTTTTAGGCGCAACTAGAAAGGCTCTTCCAGCACATACAATTTCATTTTGTGGTGAATGAAGATGCATAAACTCCTCTGACACACATTAAAATTAGTGCCGGTTAGAGGGTCTTCTTTCTCGAGTATGGTTCACAATGATATGTTTGAAGACATTTTTATTACTGTTTCAAAAAATTACGATGAGAAATGGTTTTTTACATTATTAAAAAACTGGGAAAAATAAATAAATTAATAATTATTGGTCTCCAACTATTTTATCTAAATCTAATAGCCCTCATCATTGAATTAGGAATATTCTTTTGCATGAATATTCTAGTGTCAAGGATCTATATTTTCCTTCACATTACCAGAACGAGGGTTTCTCAAGAAACATTACGGGTTTTAGGTAGGCAGTCCAAATTCCAGCTGCATTAACTCATAGCTCAATGATCTGCTGAGTGGACTCCCCAATCATATAATCCGTTTATTTTGGATTTCCTCAACGTTTGCCTCTTGGTCACTCCAATTCCTACTCTGGCAGTCAGCCCTTGATGTGAACCAAGTTAATCCAACCCAAAAACTTGAATTATAATTCCCTGATAATTGAAAACACCCCATCTATGGTTGGTCAAGCACTTTGAGCTATGGTTAGATTCTAACCCTGATTATGAAAGTCTATACCGACTTAATATTTCTTTGAGGGGTTTTATCTTTATATGTAAATTTACACTTCATTATCTTTGATTATATGATTTTTTATTTTAATTGGGATATACTTAAGTGATTAACCATGTATAAGATAATATTTACGCATAAATTGATTTTATTTTTGTTCCATTTTGCATGCTTGTTTAATTCATTAATTGTGTGACCATGAAAACACACCCACAACAAATAAACAATGAAACCGACAGAAATAAAATAAATTGTATGATCATGTGCTTGTTCTATTCGTTAGTTTATCTAGCGGTAGACATACTAACCCAAGACATAGGGGAGAAACACATTCAACCTTTTGGGTTCGTGTTTACAGCTTTCCACCTGTCCACCTTTATATATCATTGGATTGGTTTCACCATGGCTCCTGACATGAGATGCCTCCACTGTCTTGGGAGATCCATCCATTACTTATGCATCTATATCACACACATGTGAGAGGTAAATGGGGTTTTGTATAAAAGAAAACATGGGCGTGTAGGCCCTATAGATTAATGAGGAGTAGTCTCACTGGCCAACAAATTTAATTTAAATAAATAAATTAAATGAAACCATTAACAAATAAAAGTCTCGGTCTATCTCATGATCATCCATAAATTTAATGGTATTTACGTATAAATAAATCTATCATTCAATTCATTATTCATTTCTATTTAAGATAAATCTCGCCCGAATCAATTAATCATCTTTAATTAATTAATCATTTTATCTTAAACACTTTTCTGAATTTAATTGAGTTTCTCATCCATCATAATTTTAAACAAATATAATCATTTAAAATAATCCTTCTACGTAACATGTACCTTAAAGGAAACCCAATGAATTCCCATTAATATCAACCCAATGAATAGAAATGTTCATTTTACAGATGTTAAATAAAACACATATATATAAAACACCTATCACATTTTGTGCCACCACTTTATGCCTACACTGTGGTACACGTCTCAAGGTTCTGTATTATATAATAATAAATTTTAACAAATATGTGTAAATTGGCTGATTACATGGTTTTTAGTTCCGACTACACATTGTGTACTTTTGTTCACCATCCATCTGAAGTTCACACCAATGGATATGGAATGTAGATGTACTTAGGAAATTTTTAGAGTACACGGAATGTTCAGTGGGACACACCTTGTAGTATCTGCATTACATGGTTTCCATCCAGGAAAGTCATGTACGGGGAACATGGTCTAACCCTAACCCGAAGGTAATACACCTCGTGTTCAATGAACCACATGATGTGTAATCCAGAAATAGTGTGCCACATGTTCCTGGTAAACAGATGGTGTAATTTATGATTTAGGTAGGATCCACTTACACAACCTATTTTGGAGGATCATTCCAATTAATTGAACCTAGACTACACGACGTGTACTTATGAATACACGCTTTGTATTCTGTTGTTTTACGGCCAGGGAAGTTTGGAACATTCGGTTGAGATCAACTATTTTATTTTAATGAAAAATGAAAATAAAAAGTCATTTTAGTAAGGTGAATGAGAAATGATAAAGGAGGAATAGATCTCAAGATTCGGATTTAATGAAAGAATAAATTGAATTGAAACAACTAAATTATTTAATACGTAAATATCCAATGAGAAACTAATTAATTATAACCAACGATATAACCCCTCTGATACCACTTGTAGGTTCTGGGCTCTACAGAATCATGTTGGAGGGTATTCCTAACATTTTTTTTAGCGTTAACAACGATCAATACGAGATTCGTCACGATAATAAAATGACATATCTTCCGAATAGAACGAAAAATGAATAATGGAATAAGGAGAGTCCCAAAACCCTCTAGATATTAATCATATATTGGTGAAATTAATTTAATTAATTGAAAATATTTACCTTGATGGAATTGTTTCTTCGTGGATGTTTCTGGTCATGATCTGATTTGATCTATCATTGCATCGTAGAATCCAAATGTAGGATTCATTTATTGGTGATCCACACATGCTCCATGTTTCTCTAGATGTCATCAAAGGGATATTTGGGTACTAGTGTGGAATGGACTTCTCTTGTGATGTCTGCCTTCGATCGCCTTGATCCGGTGGAGGTGGATCTCTCTCTCTCTCGTAGCTTGAGAGCGTTCTTGGTCGAAAAGGAATTATCACATAGCTTGATAGATTTTCCAAATCTATTATGCACAACCACAAAGAATGTCTAGGATAATGAGAATTATATAATTGGTATTTAAATAATATAGAATAATAAAATTAATTAATTTCTCAAAATCATTTATTAATTTCATTTAATTCTTAGTAATACACCATGTATAATAATAATAGTTGACTGTTATTAATACATGACATGTGCCCAACGAATTACACATAATATTATTTAATTAATAAATAATATTATTTATCATAAATTCCCAGAAATACTACACGGCGTGTATATATTAATAAACATGGCATGTACTTTTATTTTTCCATTTTCTTTATTTCCTCCATCGTATTTGTAATACATTGAGTAATGAATATTTATTTATAAAATAAATATCACTGCATTAATCACTAATAAATAAATTATTTTGTCTACAATATATTCTATCAAATAACTAGTGTCGAAATAAATGCGATCAGACATCCTTAAATAATAATTAAACCATAATTGGGAATAATCATTGTTTAACTTGTTAAATTAATATATAACTTGAGATACATGGACACACTTAGTGTGTGACCCTCTAGGCCTCTTTCTCAGTGGAATTAGGTAGAGCCTGCCTAATGTCCACGGTTAGCGTCTAGAAATAGTCCAAGGTACATATTAAGAAAGATGTTATTGCCGCAATGAAGTGTCACCTCCAATGAACACATACCGTTTAATGTAATCCCTTAGTATTGATATCTCAAATCAATAATGTTGCATGCTAGTGCTATCAACCCATGTGTTTGATTATTATTTCTTTTAATTCCTGGAAAGGAACATTCTCATTACTAATAATGGAAATGGATTTATTTGGTCTATATCAATTCCATCAACGAGCCTGAGATATATACTTCCGTTATGGAACAGAAGGGATAAATCCTTTCTCACATTATCTATTAATGCAGTATTTCTCATGACACACCCAACATATCCTACCTCGCTACGAATAGTGTGTCATCATAGTTTTCGTCAATACATCTAAGTGAACGATTTTTAATACCCATTAGTAATAATCCTAATGTCTTTGGAATAATACAATCATCTGTAGATAGGAACATCCAATGACACATTGAAATGTGGATTTTCTACTACTGTGTCTCGCTCTCATAATATCTTCCTTGATATTACCATGGGCGCACACTTTGATAAGGTACCTCAATGTTTTATGGGTCCTCACCTCTAACAGCCGATATTACTGTTATCCCTCAAATAACATTATTCGGCCATGGAACATATATTCAAGAATAGTGTCATGGAACTTCTGGGTTCTCATCATAGCTGGGATCCGCTATGACCCTTCAATGAAACAGCTATCCTTAGGACATTATCACATGTATTGTGACACAGAAGAACAATCAACATGTAATAAGGCTTTTAATAATGAAAAATTAAAAATTATTTGCTTCTAATCCATCAACTCCAACAATGGTGTCCTCGGATTTTTGATATGGGAACCTATTTAATGGTTATACTTCTTTTTCTAGAAAACCAATCACACGAGATATTTAAAAACATAACATTCTTTTGAAGAATCATACCAGGAACTCTAGGCCTTGTAATCACACTCTATCTTAGCACATGGCCTCATAATATTCTTAATTATATTCTTAAAATTGAACTGGTAATATATCAGTCGTTACATTCTCCCCAACATAAGTCATTATATCCGTGAAAAGCCAAACAATATTTACACAAACAAAATATGAGAGAACTGGGAATAAATATGAGCCTAATTATCCCATGTGATCCACTAAAAATCCTTATTATGCATTCAAACACACACTAATGGAAAATATCATCCACGAAGGATCCTCAATCTTCATTGGGATTTTAACCCAAAACACTATAAAGTTGAAGTCTAGATCTACCCATATCATGGTGTGAAAAGGGTTTATGAATGAATATCCCCATCTAAGATACATGGAAGACGATGTGTAAATGATCCCACTATAGGGTAGAGCCAAGAAGTATGCTACCATTCCAACTATACACAACACCAAAAAGAGGGACTATTAGCCTTTGTGATAGCTTACTGCCCTAGATAAAATAATTGTAACCCTTATCAAGGTGAGACACAAAGGTAGAAATGGTCTACTTCCTTGAACACCAATGGTCTCTACCACCTACCAGCCCAATACAATGGATGGCCATGCACATACATCACCTGCTCCTAGATTTCCTTCACAACCTCGCAAACACCTTCTGTAATTTCTTCTACAACTGGTATGTAAATATAGAATCATGATCTGACACAATCTCCAATGAAACTCAATGAAGTCAAAATATCTTCCCACATCCTTCCTAGTACATCATGAAAGAGACGGAACAACCCGTGAAACTAATTAAAACAAGGTTTCAACATTCATATCAATTTGTAAGCTCAGATTCAACCTATCCAATAATTTTTGATCTCCACCTTGACACCCACATGCATATCACAATTCATATATCCACTCTAGGAATCACTGCTACAACCATACTTCTTCGAAAGATAACGACACGCTCCCCACCTTTCGAATTCCTCTCAAGGGTATTCCCAATGGAAAACTAAGAATAAAAATCCACATAGATGGTATCACCAAAAAATGGCTCTCTAACTACTTTAATTATGTAAGGGTGACAACCAATGACTGTAGATAAGCTGCTAAATCTCCATTCACGAAGGATATCCACAAAAATGAAAATTTCTCCAATTTATTGTTCAGTAACTACTAACCGGATTCCTAATGAGAGAATCTGATTCCAAATTCCTCTTCCTAGGAGTATAGAAAAACTCCAAGTCATTGTACTATAGAAACTCAAGGTATCACCTATATCTCAAGACTTGGTCCTTCTTAGAAAATTAATACATGAGAATCACTAGGTTGAAGTGGATGATGTGTTAGGTTCCCATCAGGTATTATTGCCACATATTCAATGCGATAAACACGATTTCTAACTCTATATTATGACTCCCATATTTCTTCACAAAAAAATTCATCTCAACCCTCAATAGATTTACTGTAACTCTAGCCCCTAGGGTGATGTTTTTTAGAAATAGGTGACATCTAGAACCCAATATAGACACAAAAAGAGCTTCCAGTGTAGCTGGGGAACTCAATTAGGGTATAGAAACATCCTTAAGTGTCTTGTGTGCTCCTCCTCAGTTGATGAGAACACTAATTTGTCATGAACGATGATTACCTGGGTCCCTCCAGGGTGAAATAGATGGTCATAATAGTCCACTACTCCACCAATCCCGCCATATACACCCCCAACTCCTGAAGCTCTTTAGCATCCATCTGATACACTTGTGTAAATATTGGAACCACCTCGGGGTGAAAAACAACACATAAGTCAGTCATTCGATAGCGAGGTAAACCAAGAACATCTTCTAGGAATATTTCCTTATACACTTCCTCTACTAAAAAAATTGAGGACTCATAACATCCACTGCAATGAGGGCCAGAATATCCTACAGAATATAAATCATCCATCCCCCCATCTGAATGAGTCTATAAATAGCTACAAGGTTTTCCCCTTTGCTGATAAAAGGAAACGTAGTTCCATACCCATGGTTGAACCATATATTTTGCATAAAACAATAAATAAGAGAATGATCTGTAGATTTAGTCCATTTCAACAATGATATTTTAAATCCTCGATGACATTACGAAGAGATCCCAACTGAAAATCTAGCCTCCAATAGTCATGTAACATTTTCGGCACTAGTGTGTGGTCGTTAGGTATCCTCTAGTAGGTGTTTCTAAAATGAGGACCAAGTAAATAGTTTAACCAGATCATCTACGTTTCAAGCAATAAAAGTGACCGGAATGTAAATAACTAGTACAAGTGTCTATCAACACTGGAGCTAAAGTAGAATGACATGGATCATACCTTTAATCTCCCTTATAGAGCTAGGGTCATAAGCCACAATAGCCAGAAACTATCTCATCCACTATCCTCCATCTTTTAGAGTCTTGTATGGACCACCTGTAAGTGGTGGTAGAAACACATAAATATTTTGGCCACATCCTATAGCTTCCCCAATCTCCATCCATTTCTACCTCTAAATAGATATGTCTTCTCTCATTTTCCCCTTCCTAGGTGGTTCATCAAACACCTCTCTAACTACACCATAAACGGAGGGGAAATATCATGTGAGATTCCCCCTTTTACAAATATTGTATATAATCCTTTTATACTAGGAACTATCACATCCCCATAACTTCTGTTGAATCCTATGGTTCTGTGGCTTATGTTGCACACTATTTATCGATAGGCCCGTATAACCCTATTTCCCGGTTGATTGATGCCTTAGAAAAAATCAATACATATTAAAACCCTATGATATATATTCTAGCACAAAAAGAGCCGTCCATGACTCAGATTTGGAACATGAATCCACCTGAACCACTGGAGGTAGTTATACCAACTGGCCATTAGAAGAAACCGCCACATGTTTACCATTCGGAAGAAAAACTACTCTGTGACTGGGTCCTATCAGGGAGGCCTTATAGAGAATTGAGCCAAACACCCAATACAATTATGAATCCTCGCTGGATGTCATCATGAATACATCCACAGGAAAATAAGATGTATCATGGTTAAAAGAGTATACCTGGTGAACTTACTCAAGAAGTATATGAAAGAAACAACAATTAAAATATAATTTATGCGCCTTTATTTCCCTACGACTAGGGATTTCATGTATCGACTCGAAAAACTGTTTTCCAGATTCTTGGTTCATGGATACATTGACTGATGCACCAACACTCTAATTTATGACTGGAATTCTAAACTTGAAACACCAAAAACTATTCCCCCAAAACAATCCCACATGCTCTCTGTCTCTAGGTAGAATCAACCACCAATTATACCGTTCTTTCACAACATGTACCCAAGGACCAAGATGTGACTACCCTTATACCTCCTCTGGTAGACCAGGGGCTAGGAACTACCACTGAGTAGGAATATCCCACAAAAGAGAGGCATTTTCTTAAGAACCTATACACATGCACCCAACTCTAAGACACATTGCTAGAGAGTGATAACACTATGCAATGAAAATGGATGCATAACACTACAACCAAACAATATATTTTGATAGAATGTAAACAAGTATAGTACAACTGGGATAGAGGAAAATCCCACTAAAAAATAAAATTGAAAATCCCGACAGGTAAATATTGGCACTAAAGCTTCTATATGAAGGTGCTGGAAACACAACAAAACTTCTGATCCGACAAGTCACCAACCATTCATGGTCCAGGTCCTGTGCATCCATGGAATCCACAAAAGCATTGTTAGACTACACAATACATGAAACTTGTAGGAAGCTCATGTAGTGGTGAGTAAAACAATACTCCGTAGGTGACCCCAAAAACCACAAAGTAAAATACCCCAAAGGAAACACCACCAAGAAGGTACATTCAGCTCAACATAGGTATATGTAAACAACACATATAAAAATAACATATAGAAGTACTTGTAAAGGATTCCAATTTGAAACAACTTATCCATTTCTAGTCATATGGTTCCACTCGTAGAACACTCGATCCAGGGAGATCCACTCATCGAGCTGTCTAATAGTAACCACATAGAACAAGTATACCAATAGTATCTGATTGAACATCTGGTCTTGATATATCATGAAGATGCCCTATGATGTCTGATCTCTCTATGACAATGAGTCTCAATATCACATCCGATATTTGGTCACATGATTCTTCTCATGGTTCACTCATTACGAGAGAACCCGCTACTCGATCAATGAATTCATCATAGACCATCGCAATGAGGTCCCTCTTCTTTGGGTCCTACCCAAAAAGACCACACTAAATATTATATGAATTACACTGATCAGGTCAAATCAAGACGGAAGGAAATATTTGGATACACAGATAGGGGGTCTTACACCAAGGGCTCACTAGGGGATATCATGTCCCTACTATAATTATCATCATAGATATTGATGGGTGACCACATAAATATTGATCAAACCCATGCTGTAAGATATATGTAAGGTAAAACGAAGAGAAATGTTGACCGACTAGGAATCTCAGTGAGATACATTCTCCTCCCACCGAGTCGCTATCAAAGCAGGGCTATGAAAACCCACATATGAACACATGTCATTCTCTATGACAAGGACTTGCACCTACAACTAACATTCATATAGAAGCACAAGGGTAACGTCTCAGACTCTAATATCACCCCCTATGATGAGATTGGGATCCTTAATCGATCGCACATAGGAAATTTAATGTGAACATCACTAGACCCTATTGGTCAAAATAAAACTCAATTAATCCATCTCAAAAGGACCGCATCGTCACAGGGGTCCCAATGTTGTAGATTGTTCATCAATCAGACATATAGTTAGAAAGATATGCATGTTTTAGGGAGGAGGATCTGGTTGGGTCTAGTTTCAATCTATCCTAGTTGGATAGACCTGACCAGACCTAGCCTGGGATCCCCTGACCGGATGGGCCCGACTAAAACTAGATGGGTCAGGCCTAGTCTGTTGCGCAAGCCTAGTTCGCTAGAGTGGCCTGATCCAAAGCTATTGGCCCAACACGAGGACAACCCTCCTATCCAACTCGGCCCACCGGAGTGGGAATGTCTTCTATTCCTAGGATTCAATGGGTACCGCATCCATCACCAGTCAACATGGACATCAGCTGCCTAGCCGCCTCCCCCACACACAGTCATGCAGACTGCATGCCAGTGCACACCCGCAACTATGTCGTGGCCTCCTCCACCTGACGTGGCACCTTTCGATGCCCCTTCTCTACCTTTCCTTGGATGTCAAGACATGCCCCATCACCACTACATGTAGACTCCTATAGTATTACTCCTACCTCGAGCCTCCTCCATGTCACATAGCTTGCTCGGCCGAATGCTTCTCATCTCACCTGCAAATTGAGTCGTGGGTCCAGCTCACCCCACTGTGACCGCGGCTGAAACCTTATCCCGCTTGAGCAGCCACATAGGCGTGGAATCCATACCCACTATGGTGCACAACTGGTTTATCCTTCCTCTACCACCTCTGGCATGCTGATGGACTCTTCTATGGGCCATCTATGTCGCTCTAGTGTTCCAATTTTTGATCTAGAAGTGGTTTTGGAATCCCAAGGCCGTGATCATCATCGCTAAGGGTTTGATTCTCTTACATTAACCCTCCCGGTGGAATGATTATCGAATAGAGATATCTCCTGTGCTGGTTTGATCCATTATCCCCCGCCATCATGACACCTTCGTTGTGATGTGTCCATCTAGAACCATTACTCCAAGGTTCAAATGAACAACAATAAATTGATCACCATAAGTTGAGTTGCGGGCCGAACGAAGAATTATCATGTTGACTAAATAAGAGATGGAGAAAATAATGAATTAAAAAATTTGAGCAGACCTTGATTGATGTTTTTGTTAATCGAGGTCCATTTCCATTAGATCAATTAACCAACAGTGATGAAAATAATTTCCCATAAAAACTCTCTAGAGTAATCCCATCCTGCAATAATGGTCATTCCGTGAGAATTTTTTTAATTGGTCTGAATCTTTCATGGTATATCAAGAATGAGAAAAGTAGATGATTCAATGAAATAAAAACCCCTACCTTGAGCTAGATCACATGATAATGTAGATTGGTGTCACGTCACCACATCAATCCTTGTTCTGCCGTTGTTTGTCGATTCATCCCATCTTGATTGAATCCTGAACTCTGATCCATTATTTCTGACAAGATATCCTCCTCCTCATTTCCATAGGGAAAATATTGAGAAACATTCCATAATTATTAATTCTAACGTTGCATCTTGTCCTCAATTAATAGAGGGAATGTGTTATCGCATATACACATTTCAGTGTTACTATTTTTCTTTGAAACATCGTCTCCACGCTACTTCATTTATGAATGGAGAAAGGATTGACCTTTCACTATTTCACAGGGTCTCCACGGTGCAAAATTGAAAATGGAAATAAAATAAACTACTTTATGTTTATTTTATTATTCTTTAAAATAGACCAAAAATTAGCCTTCACACTTTACCTGCGCTGATCATGGATAGGCTTCTCCTAAGGAACGAATATCCTCACGATCTCAATGGTACATTTAGATTTCAAATCTAAGTTACCATTTATGATTTATAAGGATTAAAAAAATAAATATTTTTTTATTTAATAATTTTTTAAAATTTATGTCCCAAAAACAACTTTCCATAGTTTGATCGCACCCTCTAATTATTGGCTTCGCATAAGGAATGCATGCCCTCACAAGATCATCTGTACTCTCACATTTCCAATCCGAGTTACCATTTATGAGTTATATGGACATGACAAATATAATAATTTTATTTATGAATTGTATTTAATGTTAATATATTTTAGAGGTTTCTCAATGGAGTCCCACACCGTCTAATCTTATGTCGTGTCTAGGTAAACCCACCATCCTGAATGCAATTGTGCCCTCAGATTTCTGATCTGGGAACCCGTTTAAGAGTAATAATAATTTTTTTGGAAAAGCGCTCACACACGATATTTAGAAACATAAACATTTTCAACAGATAATTCCAATCACTCATGGCCTTAAAATCGCACTCTTTCTACCCAATCGGTCCCATATTTTTTACATGAATTTTCTCAAAATAGAACCAGGAAAATCCGAGTCGTTAAAAGGTTACTCGAAGAAGAGGTAACTTCCATTATCACATCTCATGGATATTTATGATGTAAGATATAATGTATATATGTATATGATATTAATTACATAATTATACCTTTAGATTCATTATATCATATATACCTTTATAGATTTCATTCTACAGAGGATCTGAAAATTCCACTCATGTGTATGTCAGACTACCCCATCGCGAAGAGATGTGATTCATTTTTTACTAAATCTATCAATGGAAGGTAATAACGGTAATGATAAATAATATATGTGATGTATAGGAAATTTTATGATAATAATTTTTTATTTATATTTCTAAAAGTAATATATATCGTAATCATTCTTATAATTTAAAATTATAACATCATTTCTCTGTATATGGACTTACACTTCCACAAAGCGATATGACTCTTTTTTCCACACCACAACACATGGATGATATATATAAATATATTTTAAGAAATAATAATTTATATGGTATATTATAATAATTCTATAAATATAAAATAATACTCACCTCCTTTAAAAATGATCATTGAAAAATTGAAACATTTCACATGTGTATATATTGCCTACCATCTGCATGATCGTAACAAAATAAATTACTCAAAAACAAATTCCATGATTGGATTGAAATGTATAATTACAAATGAAATTTTAAATTAATTCCATCATTATTCATCTAGATATGACAAATCATTAAAACATGTTCCAGAAATGAAAATTTCATATCGAAAAATGAAATAAAAAACAATGAATTAAACACCCCAAAAAATGAAAATAATGAATGATTATTAACAAAAGGTTGATAAGATTTTATAAAAGGATAGTAAATGATATTATAAATATTGGAGTGGGGTTTTTAATTCATTAAAATTTTTAAAACCACTATATAAAATATTAATTCACATTCACAAATAATTAAATGTGAGTTAAGAGATGTCATCTCAATCTGTGTTCACCATATCATATTTTAATGTTATTGGAAATATTTTTATTATATAAACTCTATATTAGGTATATGAAATATAATATCCTGATTCCTTTGAACCTCATGTAATTTTAAGTTTCAATTTTAATTATATCATATATTTTTATTTTACTTAAGAAATACCAAATGGTAAATAATGTCATAACTCAATTTCATTTAATTGGGTTATATTACTCCTTCACTACCAATGATATTCTATGATTTTTTTATAACGAATTTAAATTTTTTTATTTATTACCAATTTCTTTTAGCCATTAATTTAAAACCTTGATAAAAAAATTATTTTCAATAACCTTTTAGCCAATGAAAATGATTTATTAATTAATATATTGATGTATTTTATCATTTTAAATTTTTTTAATGGGAATCCTCATGTCATTTTAAAAAATACCATTTATATTTTAATGAAAATGTTAAAGTGAAAATTTTTTCAATCTACACAACATAGATAAAATTTCCAACATTCATGACCATAGTTATTTACTAAATATTTCAATACATTGATAAATGTTATTTATCAAATAAAACTATCTTATAAATGTCATGTTAACATTTAGTTTTAATAAGTGGTTTTCAATATTAAATTGTTATTTTCCAAATGATTGTTTTTAATGATATTCTTTTGGTACTTCTATTAATAAAAAACAAAAACACGTTATTTTTACTGTAATGGTTATTTGATTTATTGATATAGTATATATTCTTTATATGGATGGTTTATGAAAATTTCGACCAAGGAATGTATTGACATCCACTTTCTTGATTGGTTTTATCTTTATTAAATATCCCTTGAAATATTCACTTTTATGGATCATTGAATCATAAATTCTACAAAAATTTCAATTTTATTTGTCATGGATTGGTTAATTTATAAAAATGTATACCATTTTTACATAAGGTGTTCTACATTTAAGGCCTTTTGTTTATCTGGGAAAATATTGATAAATCAATATTCATTACTCAATATCAATATTTCCAGATATGGGACATTAATCATGAATTAAATCGATTATTTGATATGTGAGGAATTTTTTTTTAATTTGATGTGATTTATTAAGCCTAGTATTATATATCACATTAATGTATCAATAGGTATTTGGTGACTAATAGATAAGCTATAAGTAAACATGTTTTCTTATTTAGTTTTAAAAAAATCTTGTCAATGGTCTTGGGGTAGTGGTATAATGATGACTAAGATCATGAAAATCAATAATTAACAAATTCCATCATTACAAATTTAGTTACCATTATCCCTGTTATTTTAAAAATGTTATTATATTTGGATTAATTTCATTCTCAATTTATCGATTAAACAATATTTCTTTTATATTAATTACCATTCAATATTGATTGAGAAATATCATATTATTGATGATATTTTCATTATCATATTATATATATATATTTTAATTTCTTTATAAAATTATTGATTAAAATAATTTTTTGTTTAGTTATTTTCCTCTCCATATTGATTATTCATTAGATATTCATACATGAAATTAATTTAAATGGCATTTGTGTTATGGTATATATCTTTCCAAAGTGATTATTCTTTGTTGATTCACGATAGGTTTTCCTATACATAACTGTTACAGATCATTTGAGCATACCAATATTTTTTTCCATTGCCATTAATTGATGAAGTGTACTATGATTGATATATATATATATATATATATATTCTAAAGGGAATAATTTTATAAATTAAAAAAATTTATTTTTTATTTTTCGTTTTCAAATGTAATGAAAGAATAAAGTATGAATATTGATTTCCAATACTACTAAACTATTTATACCATTGTAACATTGATCCTTTATATTTGGGAAATGTAATAAATTAGTAATCACACTATGAGATATTTGCCTTCAGGGTGTTATAGTTGGAATTAGAGGGAGGATTAGTAGAAACATTCAGAATAAGATTTAGGAAAAAATAATTTTGGGATCATAACCCTGTGATATAATATGAGGATATTTATAGAAGAATATCATAATGTTATGATTCGAAATTTTTTATGTTTGATTATTCATTCATAAAATCTCTAACTATATAATATAGGTGGAAATGGATCTATAGTAATTGTAGTGTGTTGGATGTTTTCATCAGGTTTTGAGTCTTCAAATATATGGGGAATTTCTTGTGTATACATAGGATTATATATATATATGTAGGTTCCCATATTTATCCATATAAGAGAAAAAAATGACTGGGTCTAGGTATGCCTATGTATATAAATGAAAAATGCATATGTAAGTGAGTAGAGATGAGTATATGGATAACAGTATATATGTAAGGGTCCCATTTCTCATGTTAATGGCCATGCCGATGTGTGAATGGGGAATAAGTTTCCTCATATGTATACAAAGGTGCATATTCAATGTGGTAGTACCAGTAGTTTTTAGTTAGAAACCATCAAGATCTGAAGTGTACATATTGGATCCACCATGAGGTAGGATCCCTTTCTGTTCCCATTAATTTTTTCAAATTCAGTATGTGATTCATTAATTATGTTGAAATATGATTACTTCTGATAAATTGAAATATGATCCATGATCTAAATTCTGAATCATGATAAATTTTTTTATAAATAATGTTATGTTTTGATAATAAAAACTCTCCAAAGGAGATGTTATATTTTCAAGATAAAAAGTAGTTGTTAGTATTTTTTTCTCGACTTATTGTAATGGTGATTTATTATGAATTTTTGATGGTGTTGGAATTATGGTATGATAGAACCTACCCCTTTTTATGTATGATAATATACTTTTAATTTTCTATTAAAATATGTGGGATCCTGTGGATATATCCCCATTTGATGTTACAAAGAATATTTAATTTCTTAATTGGTTATAGAATCAAGGAATCATCTATTTTCATGGCCCAACATTTAAATTATGATTTTTCAATGTTTTAGAAAAAATGGGTTATTTTAAATGATCAAAAATGTATGGAAGGAAAAATTTGAGATGATAGAATTCCTTGTAAAAACAATAATCAGTGTTTTTCTAATGTGATTTTTCAAGGGATGGAATTACATTTTCCTTTCTTATGTTTTAAAATAATTCCTAATATGAAATGAATTTCCTTGTTTCAAATGGACATGATTAGAGCATGGGGAACCCATGCCTTATTTAATGGTTTATTAAAATGATAATATGTGAAATGGGATTCCTTAAATTAGTTGGACGTGGTGAAAGGAATATGATAGGTTGTTTCCTCATGTGTTGTGTATATACCCAGACATTCCTTGTAAATGTTTTAAATGTAATTCTTATGATATAATTACATAAGTAAAAATTTTAACATGTTTTGCTGTCATATTTTTAAATGATATGGACCAATGGTAATCATGAAAGGTTAATTAATCATGCATAAAATTTCTACAATTTTTTTCACCTAACATTGGATTGGGAGATAAGGTACCATGAGGCCCCTTAGGGAGGAAGATTGTGCCACCATCCTCATTGATCTTCTAAAGGAACTTGAGATCCCTTCATAGGGATGAATGTGTGAGCATACTAGTAGGATCATGGGGATCAAATTTGAGAGCTCCCCTAGTGATGGATTACAATAGGTTTCATCCTGGTCCATACTTCATATGTATCCCAAGAAACTGTGATTGATCTATAAATTGGGTTAGGGGTTAGACCGTGAGAGCTTTCCCTGGTATTGGTTATCTATGGGTTATGTCCCAGTCCGTCCCAACATATATAAATGTATGTATAAATATAATATATATATATATATATATGTTCAGAAAGACTTTCCGGCTACGAGTTGAAGCAGTTATCACCATTAGGTCTCCTATAGGAACCTTGATGTTTTGTTATTCATTTGATATTTTTATTATTATATATCTATAAATTCTCACTAATTAATTATTATTCACCACCTAATTATGGATATAAAATGGTGTTTATAGAAATACTGAGATTTATATCTCACGTCATTCTTAGGCAAGCTTTTATCCGGAGTAGACATTATAATTATATGTTCTAGGTTTTCTGTTGTATTGCTTGTACTTGGTAGTTATGAGGAAATGACCGAGATAGAACTTGTAATGATCCTAGAGATCAGCGGTGGAACTTTGATATGATCGGTTAATTTATTTATAGGTTTGTTAATAATTTTTTTTTACTATATTAGATATTGTATCATCCTTGAATTCTAGAAACTAGAATTGGGCACTTTTGTTCAGCTGTATAAAATGTTTTTTTCTTTTGTTTTTCATTAATATTTGATTATTTAACTAATTTTTTATGTAATTTTATTGTTAATTTCACTTTCAAACTCTAATAAGGGGGTATAGTCTGCCCACAATCACCTCATGATACCCTCTATTATAGTCGGCATCCTATGGTGTATGGTGAGACAAGCTTGATGTAATGAGACCTACAGATACAACTTCTGATTTTTTGGTAAGCTGGATTGAGATGTTATAAAGTCATATAAGAGATTACATTTTTTAAAATTTCTTCATATTTTGTGTTGGTAAACATTAGACTAGAAATGTGTCAATTCCTGGATAATTTATTTTCTTGGTACTGATCATCCCACGTACGGAAAATGACCAAGTGACCCGTGCTGGGATTATTGATCATCCTAATTGTCATTACATTAGACATGACTTCTCCTTGAGTGATTGGTTTATTTTGCGCATAATAGTATTTATTAATATATAAAATTTCCGTTGGCATGGTTCGGAAAGGATGAATCATTTCTAGAATCATTATAGTCACATAGTACAATTATTATGCAATTAATATTCCATGCCATGTAGTTACATATGTTGGATTCTTGGTGATTTGAAATTTGTTCCATGAGTGTTATTGCATGTTATATTTTTTAATTACATTCCTTTTTCTTAATATTACGTGCCTCCTGGCCTATTTACCATGATTCTATGTTACTTATTATTATTAAATTCTTGTTCTTTTGATATGTAAATGGTTTCATGGCAAAATCATTTGGATTTGAATTAAACAAGAGCTAGTTTTCAATTTTATGGTTTATGAGCACCTTATAAATAAAAAATTTAACAATGAATTCAAACAATTATAAAATGAAGCAAATAGTAAATATTAAATAGAAATTGGTTTTGAGTAAATGGAGAGAAATTCCAATATATAATATTTATAGGTGATTTATAAGATGGTAGGTGGACAACCATATGACTAGACCATTGTATTTGAATATGTTAAATGTTTAATTTTATTTTTTCAGGATTCCGAAGAAACAATTTTCAATTTATGAATTGTATTTTTTCTTCTTGAATTGGAAAATGGTAACCAATATTAAATGTAAAAAAAATTTATATGTTTTGATATTTTTTTAAAAGTAAATATGTTCATTTATATATAAAATAAATTGGTTACTTTTCTAAAATTTATCAACATGATTACAGTAGGTCAGTCAGGAAATGTTTATATGAGATGACCCAATATGTGTGTTGAACCATAAATGTTTAAGAAACTGTTATTGGGTTGCATGATAATGAACCTATTTTGACTTATTAGGACCATTGTAGGTCTCCTCAACTGGTAAAATGAATTTTTTATGATAAAAATCTTGAAATGGAATGGATTTAAAAATGAGTAATATGATTTAAAAAATAAGTTTCAAACAATATGCCCATTTTCCATTTGGGTTATTATCTAAATCAAGTACCATGTTTAATTTTATAAACGGGTTCTTGATGTTTTTTTAAATATAATAAATGTTTAAATGGTTAAATTTGAACTAATTTAAAGGTCTTGGAAATATAATATGTAGTGGGGTCCTCTATTTAGACCCTCTAGTAAGGCTAGTTTATGTTCTCCAAGTATTTTCTTGCAACATTACCATAGTTGTTTTCCATATGGTTTATCCTATTTTGAAATAGATTAAATTTTAGGCTCCTAGGACTATGGATTTTTTTGGCATGGCCAAATTATTGGGTTGAGATTTATTCGTTAAAAGGAGTTAGTTGTTTTAGGTATCACCTATAGAGTTTAAATTCATTACCTATATGATGAACCTTTATAAATTTTGATCGATTTGGGTGTCGTAGTCCATAGTAGGAACCCTAGCTTCTATATTACGACCTTTTTGGATGTGTTATCATGGTATTTTTGACCCTTGATATGGGTTTGAACATAAATTAATGCTCGGTTTTATCATGTTAGACATGACCTATGTATGTTTGGCTACTTAAAGGTTTTTGGACCCTTTCATATTCTTTGTAATGGATGACTGGTTGTGTTGTCTTCTAAGATAATGGTTATATAAGGATATGTGACTCTAAAATAAATTTATTTTTCAATTGAGAAACGCCTTTGGTCATCTCCATAGTATAGAGACATACGATATAGATAATTAAGTTCATCTCATTTATCAGGTGGAATTTATAGAGACTTGGCATTTAGGATCCAATGATCATTTTAGTTTTTGTTTTAGGTGGATTTTTATTTATATTTTCACATAAAATATAATAGTGTGACTCTGGTGAATGTCACACTTACATTACAAGTTGTTTTGATTGAGCAAGCTTATGGGCATCTATTATTCCTTCCTTTTGGGACATTGACAGTATTAAAGTGGTAAGTGTCATGTCGGTTCTAGTTAATCTATGCTTCTAAGAAGATGGATCAAAATATAAAGAGACCCTTGAAAGATATACATTCATATATGAAATTCATTTGAGTCTTATAGGTATAAATCATGTCCGTTCTTGCTTGTTTGAACGAATTTGATATCGCTGGATGTGTATAAAACCCTTATAAAGAAATATTTAACTTTGATGGGTTTTGGTAGTAATATATTCAATTATTATAGTATTCCACAAGTGGTAATGGATTTTGTTCAGCTATTGATGTGGTGTTGTAAGTTGAAGATGAGTTTCCTCTTTGATATCAGTGAGTTATGTTTCTACTATTCTACCATCCAATAATTTTGTTGTATTTGATTGGAAACTGTTAAAATCATCTTATTGAACTCTACAAAGAGATGAGAATGTCCCCTATATTGTATTCATCCTTGATTCACTAAGACATATTTAGTCTAGTTCTATGTTGAATACATTAAAAGCTATCATGTTTATTGGGTGGTTCACTTTCCATGTCACGCATTGGATGTGTGGTTTCCTTTTTTTGTTTAGTCAGAATCATCATCGACTATTAGGTACGAACTTTAGTGGTTGTATTCCAGGTGAATTCAACAATCATTAGGAGAACAAATCATAGTTCAATTTTTAGGATTCCGCATTTCTAAACAAATTATCCTCTAAAATGTTTGGCCATATTGTCTCAACAAGTTGTTCCTATTATTCAATAAATTTGTTAGTGAAGATTTTTTTCTGGACATCCTCTAGTGGGGATGAGTGTGGTTTCTCTCTTTCAAGTATTTTCAAGAATAGTTTTCTTGAATTGGGATTTATGGTCAATGGGGACCAATAATTTTATCCAATTTAGAATGATGTGAGAAGAGTCATTATAATGAATGGATGATTTCATGTATGGAAATTCCAACCATGGGTAAAACCGTGGATCAGAATTTTCCAATTAACATTAATGCCTATATTGGAAGTACCTTTAGATAGTTTCTTGTTGAGATGAAAATGGGATTTTGACACTAGAAGAATATACTCAGGTAAGATCCATCTCGGTGTTTTAGTTGGAAAATGATCATTGGTTCGAGTATTATTGATTAATGTGTCATTTGATTCATAGATTTTTGGGAGGTGTGTAGGGTGTTTGGAATATTAATGTGACCATTTGAATGAGGCTTCATGATTCATTTTAGTTGGGTGATGGTTATATTGTTATCAAAGTCCTCTCATCGATGATAAGTTATAAGATCATAATTTTGTAATGATATACATTTGAATTGAACAAAAATATTAAGGTTTTTGACCCTTTTAAATTACTGGATGAGAAAAATATAAACTGGTCTTCATAATGAATCAATGGTTTTCTAAATGAGATAGTTCTTGGGAAGGCATGTCCATTCCTATGACTATGTTTTATAATAAAGAATCATATGAAATGGTATTACTAGATTTGAATGGAAAGGGTTAGAGTATGGTTAACCCATGTCTTCGTTCATGATATTTGTAAATGATAAAATGTGAAAAAAGATGTGTTGAACGAATTGAACATGGTTAAAGGTACATGATAGGTTGTTGCCTCATGTGATTTTTGTATACTTGAACAAGCATTGTAATAGTTTTAAATTAAATGATTAAAATTTGTTTCCTTATGTATAAATGTGAACATTTTTTCATACTTATGTGTTAATTAAAAGAGAAGTTAATACCATATGAAATATTTTTTTTATAATTGATTACCCCTTAAATAGGCTCATGAGCAGTGGTACCGTGAGAGCCATTAGTGTGGAAGACTATGTGAGATTCTATATTGACTGGACTATGAGAGACCTTGGCAGGGATGGATGTGTGATATTTCCAACATGATTAAGAGGATAAACATGGTGAGCTACACATGTGATTAAAGAGGCTTGGTTATGTCTCAGTCCTTACAGAACGTGTATCCCATGAGATTGTGAGAGCTCTTGGAGTTGGTTCAGGGGTATGAATGTGAAAGAAATCATTGTATTAGATGTCTGTGGGATACATCATAGTCAATCCCAACATATATAAATGTATGCATAAATATACTATACAAATATTTACATATATATAGTGATAGTATCAGAAATAATTTCAGAGTGTGAGATAATTTATTTATTTCTATCAGGTGTCTTTTAGGTACCTGAAGGGATATTATTCATTTAATAATTTTTATTACTTCTCTATACATGAACACTATTTAATTATTATTCAATGTCTCATTTATCCAAGACTCTAGTGGGTGCTGTTATACTGACATTTATATCTCACACCCAGCTTAGGTACCCATGGTACCTAAGGAGACCTTATATTTGAAAGATTTAGGTTGTTTTATGTATTTCTTAAACCTAGGAGTAATGATAAAAGAATCAAGGTAGAGCTCTGGATGCTCATGTAGATCGTCTATATAGATTTTTCCTTCACTTTATTTCTATAATGTATTGAAAAGAATGTTTTTTATTACAACCTAATATTTTGTATCAACCTTGCTTTGTGTAAACTAGTGTTGGAAACATTTTTTCAGTAATATAAAATATGGCTTCCACATTTTTCATTAATATTTGATACTTCCACTATTTAATGTTATCATTTATTCGATAAAACCAAAATGTAACTCTATAAACATGGTATAGTCACCCCAAAATTACCTCTATTGATCCTCACTGCTAGTCTGAAGTATATAGCTTATTGGAAGGAAATGTTGATGCCATGGTACCTACCGGTCAAGCTACTAGTTTTTTTTAAACTAGTTTAGGATGTTACAACCTAGATTAAACCAATAGTGGAATATATTGAAAATAAAGTGTCTGAATGAATGTTAAAATATCTAATGTGTTGAAAATAATGTCATAAATAAAATAATTGTCGAGGGAAAATGATGAGTATTATGGAAATAAATAATCCTCACCCATGGGATCCATTTATAGTTGGTTTTCATAAATATGTATAACTATGGAAATAACCTTCTATGTTACCTATTCTAAATGTTAAACCATATTCAAAGGAAGGACCAATGATGAAATAAAATGCCTGAAGTATTTTTGCTCATATTCTATAATTACATAATAATTATATTAATTAATGGTATTTTTGTATAAGATTTGTGAATCTATTATGCAATCAATTAAATTTCATCATCCTATAATACTTCATTTAAATAAGAGTTATGGATACCATTATGGGATAAATATTTCATGATAGTTAATATGTTCAATGTCTAGAACACAGTTTATTGGGGTTTATGTTATTATAGTCTAACTAGAATAATGATATTTTTGGAGAATGTTTTGTCAAGTATTTGTATTGGTGAAAATTTTATTTGAGGAACATTGACTTTAACATTTTTGTATATAAGATATTGATAACAATTATGTTTAATATTAAAATTAATGACATTGTATTCATAGTCAAATATTATTAATATAAATTTTAATGAAATGGGTATATTGAAAAAAATGTAAAAATTTTAATTAATGAAAAATAAATTCAAAGGATGTCTATCATAGTTTTTGTGAATTTTATAAAAATATTATTTATGTAGTTTATAAAATCTAAATCCTGTGCGATGGGTGAAAAACAGTCATATCTGGCATGGACATGAGGCTTGAATTCATTGGAAACGAATGGTAGGTGTTAAATGCCAACCACAAGTCTCCAAAATGTTTTGGTTAATATTTAATGGTATTTAGTTAACTGATATGAAAGATAAATATCAACGATAAAAAAGTGGTGTTACTTTGTATGTTAATAGATTAATTTATTTTATTTTATAACTTAATAATTTTTCTGGAATATAGTTTGTGAAAGATGGAAATATTTATATCTCTTTTAGGGATCTTATGATCCATTAAAAGATAATTTTAGTGATTCAAGTGTAAAAAATCTATTTCGAGATATTTATTTCATAGATAAAGTGATGAATTGGAAATTCATCAAATAATAACCAATGAATGATACTATGAACATGAAATTGAAATTTATAATGTAATAATATATCCTTATATATTTATAAATTAATAGAGTTATTGATCATGAGTAAAAAGATGTTGAATTTTATTTATCAGGTCACATTAATAACTGATGAATCATATAGACTTTTAAATCATCAAGGATTTATGGATTTTCTATCCATAAATTTTTATTTATGATTCACTTTCCTGTGATATAGGACCTCTATCATTATTTATAATTATTTAATATTTTATTACATATAAATATATTCTATTTCTACTAATGTTCCTCTACTTATATTCCTAGAAACATGTTATTCCCTATGACCTTTCATTCTCCCCTTTTCATTGTTATTATGGGGGTGTTTTGGATAATCTCTTGATGATGTGGATTTATAATCAACGGTATATCTAAATTTGAAACCCTTTATTTCAAAGATCATGTATAAATTACGAGGACACAAATTAGTTATGGTTGGGAGAATGTAACACCACTAAATTATAAAAGAATAAAATTTTATTTCACATTATATTTTACATGAAATAATGATCTCCAATAATCCACAAAAAATAATTCATTTAAATTTAACCACTTCGATAGATTATGGAACATGAAACCCCAAGTTTAAATGAAACATAATATAGTATACCATTATAAATTATACATTAAATTGGTTAGGTTTAATTTTAGTAACTAATTTATTAAAATTATTTTTTCCTATGGATAATAAATAAAATAAGAAATATTTTTATGGGAAAAAATATTTCTTAAATTTTTGTTTCAAATGAATAATTAGTGGCACATTTTTTAAATAAATTAAAATAAATTTTTAAAACTATTATAAAATTTAGATGAAAAAATAAAAAAAATTAAATCAAAATATAAAATTTATCTTAGTGTGAATTTTTTGTATTCTTATGAAATGTTACATTGTTCAATTAATAAATAAATTAAAAGATATTTTATAGAAAAATTTTAAGTTGATTAATTAATTTATAAAAATAAATATAAATTTTAATTGGTTATATAAGAAAATTATTTCCATTATATATGTATTAATAAAATTTATGACATTGGAATGATTTAAATAATGAATATTTAAATAAAATATATATAAAATTTTAAATATATTCTTTTTTATACCCTTCTATCTTATAATGTCTACATGATTATTTTAATATTAAAATTTTCTAATTATTAAAATGTAATTTTGAAAAAAGATTAAATATTTGGAATTAGAATAATTTATGTTATATGATATTTTCTAATAAATATTTTACCAAAATTAATTGTAAAAACATTAGAAATTAATTACCATAATTAATGTAAAAATAGATTTACATGGGGTAAAACAAAAATTAAAAGGGTCAAAATGATATAAAAATTTGTCTAAAAATATCTTTTCTATCCTTATTATAACATGAATAAGTATATTACTCTAGAATACTGTATTTTAGACCATTTTGGAATGTGAAAAATGGGGGTACAATTTTTTCTTTTAAAAATATTACAAGTGTGCCACTCACCATACTTGAAAAAGGAGACCCCCTATTTTTCCTTTTCAAAACTTCAATCCCATTTGGATCAGGCAAAAAAATTAAAAATATATTCCCAAATAACATCCACTCATCCCATAATCCCTATTTTTGTATTAATTACAACATCGGGAGGATTTTGGTTAAAACGAAAGGAGGATACTCGAAGAAGTGGTGACCTTCTTCAATGATAATTTTTTATTTTTTTTATTCCTCCACAACCTTATGTTGTTATTAGAAAATGATTTTATTAAGTGCTAAATATATTATATATAATTATATTTTTTATGTTATTAGATTTAATTACAACTATTTCCATGTTAATTTAGTGAGCTACAAAATCATCATTCATGTGAACGGAGGAATACCGCATCGCCAACCGATGTCATTAGTTTTTCTTTTACCAAATATTACAGTTGGGTTTGATGATGGATATAAATTATTTTTGTTATTTTAATGAAATAATTAGATATATTTTTTCATTATATAATATATAATATTTTTTATTACTATTCTATAGTCGATATAATAACATAACTCGTTCGAATGGTGAATTACCCCTCAAAATGCGATGTGATCCATTTTTCTCCAACGCAATACATGAAATGTAATATTGATAAATATAATTAATATATCAGAATATAAAAAAAATAATTATTATATAAATTAATATTTTTTCATTTTTAAATATTAATATTTCTTTTTTACTTATGATACTGAAAAATGATTGCATCGTTTGTGTACATGTGGATTACTACTTTCACCAAGTGACTTGAGTCTCATTTCATCAAAAAAAACATGGATGATATATATAACTATATTTAATAAATAATTTGATATATATGATATTATGATAATTTAATAATTTTAAAATATTACTTAACGCATTTATATAATTATCATTGACAAATGGAAACATTACTTATTCATTTGTACAACATACTATTGGCTTTATCAAAACATACTTCATTTTTCAATACATTATTCTCTGATTGATTTTAAAATTATAATTAATATAAAAATTGGATATTTATGTCATTATTATTATTATTTATATGATATAACTATATAACTCGCACAATAAATGGATCTTTCATAACAAAAAACACATGAGAAATCATATCAATTAACACCCATATCAATGAAGATAATGAATGATTATAAACAAAGTTGTGATATGATTTATCAAATTACAATATTTGAAATTATAAATACTAATTATTTAATTTTATAAATTAATAAAACATTTTATATACGTTGTAGTTAGGGTTAATAATTTTCATCCAATAAGAAGCGTGAGGTATGAGACTCCATCTCAATTTATATTTATTGAGAAATATTACAATTTTATGACCCTAATTTCATTTATATGGTGCATGTACATCCAATTTCACATATAATATAATGATTCATTAATAATTCATGTAATTTTATGTTTCAATTTCAACTATTTCATCCATGTTGAAATGAATTACAAATTATGATTTGGTAAATAATTTCATAACGTAGTTTCTCTTCATTCATATATATTACTCTTTAATTGTCTTTGTTAATAGAATTATATCATTGTTATGAATATTAAATATATTATTTTTTATTTATAATTGATTTATGTGGATGTGTTTTTGATTAAAATAATCAATTCATTGACTATGTTTCTCTTTAACATTATGATAATTATAAGAGATTATTTGACAATCTCATTCTCATAGAGATTTTTTATTCTCAATTTTTAGTGGAACAAAATTATTATATTGTTACCTAATATACTCATATAATTTTATTTTCCCCATTTTATTTATAATATTCTCATATTATACTATGATTTTACACTTTTTTGACTTAAAATAATACAGAAAATGTTTTTAATAAAACATGAACTCATTTGTCTCTTCTCTCGTGAAAATGTTTTCTTCTAAAACCATGTTTTCTAAATAAATGATCCCTATAATGTTTTTAAAAAATTATAAATTATTTATTAAGGTTATTTTTAACCATTTTTATGATTTTTAAATGTTTTATAATGGAATCATTATATCTCTTTCAGAATGATTCCCATTTGTCATTTACTAAAAATTTGAAATAAAAGATTGTTTTAACGAGTAAAACATTATCATAATTTATATCTTTCATGGATACTAAAATATTTTAAATATTTCCTTAAAATGTTATTTATTTTTTAAAATTATAATCATTTTCCAATTTTTTTTGAATTTTTTTTATATAATATGATATTAATTATTAAAAAGGATACTTTTCTTGAGTATGGTTTTAATGATATTTTTGTCTCCTTTTTATTCATAAATGAATTAAAACCATCACTCTTACTACAATGGGTATATATTGTATTTTTACCATAATTAATATTTATATAGATGGTTTATGATAATTTTGACTAAGAAAATTATTCAAATTCAATTTATTTTTTTATTTTTAACTCATTATCTTTCCCTTGAAATATTCTCTTTCCTAATATCATTTGAAATTAAATTTCCCCTAAATATCCAAATTATTAATCATGGTTATGTTTATATATTAAATAAAATATCATTTTTACATACAATGTTCTAAATTTAATGTTATTTTATATATTATGATATATTGATAAATCCATATTCTTTAATCAATATGGATATTTAATGATAAGGAATATTGTTCAGGAATTAAATGGATTATTTGATATTTACAGACTAATTTGGATTTGAAGTGCAGAGTGGGGTGTTGAATTATTGTCACATCATGAATCGGTGTGTCTCATGAGACAAATAATATGGATATAATTAAATTATTTTTTAACTACACATTTAAATAGTTATGTGATAGGTCTTCACGATAGATGTCTCATGGTGACCGAGATCATATAATCTAATAATTAATCATTTCCTTCATTAATAATTGTGCTATTTTTACATATAATATTTTTATAAAGTTATTATTTGTTGATGTATTTTATTATTAGTTTCTTTATTAAATTGAATGTGTTTTCAATTTTTTAGATTGACATATTGATTAAACCTTATCTTATTATCCATTATATTTTCAAAAAAGAAATTTTCTATAGATGTATTTAATTTTAGAATTATTCATTAAAAAAAATGTGTGTTCATTTATTTACCATTACATATTGATGGCATATTATCTATTCTTTTATTTATGTATTTTAATGTAATGCATGTTTAGTTGTTTTACCTTTCCATTTTGATTATTCTTTATCAATTTTTATTAGATTCCATTATACATATCCCTTATTGAAAATTTTATATCACCCATATTTTGAATCATATCCCAATAATCCATGATGTGTACTATGATAGGTTTGTATGGTTATACAAGATTGAATAATTTTATTATTAAAAAAATATAATATTGAATGTTGGGTTTTCAAATGTAATGAATTTTTGAGGTATGTATAAAGTTTAAAAATGCTACTTTTTAGTCCTTTGATATTTAAATCAATTTTTTTTATATCAATTTAAATAAATACAAAAGCAACTCCTAGATAATGGGGTCAGGGATTCAACCCTTTGAGTCCAATTTCTTGAAGGATGTTACAACTATTAACCATATCATAATGTAAATGGGAAAACATTTCAATGTATTACATTATAAGTCTCACCAAAATAATTTAATGGAAATAATTATATTTGGGTAATATTTAATTATATTATGAAAATAAAAATTTTATATTTCATTTGACCAATATATTATGAATTATTAACATTCTAGGATATACATTAATAATGTAGTAAGATTCTATAGAGTAGTACACTCTATTTTATTTATATAGGATCTAATATTTACAACTATGTTTTGAAGAATTCATCCACAATCATTAGAATTATATTTTCAATTTAGGACTGTATATCATCCTTAAAAAGATAGTCAGTCTGACAGGACCATGAATTCCGTATATTATATGTCAATATCTTTTTTAATTTATTTACTATTATAGGATCAACAACTCTATCTGGTTGAATATTCATACATAAATAACTTTTAGTTAAAGATTATAATGGATCCTTATGAAACACTCTATAGATAGATGTGTGTAAATATAACTTGATGTGGTTATGTTAGAGAAATAAATATATTATAAAAAATTATTGTTCATCAAATTTAAGACAATGTTAGAGTCATTCTACAGCATATTAGTGCATCTCAGAGCCAACAAAAAAGATATTATGACAATACTTATGGAGATGTAGAGTAATATTTTTCTGAAAAAAAGTTCAATTATTATCTACGTGGAATATGGTTATGATATTTGGAAACATGTTATTGTTTATCCATATATAAATTAGTAACATTATAATTCATGATTATGATTAGATGATCACTTCTAAATTTGAGCTTCCATAGAATCTCTATCAAGTTAATGATTTGTTATATATATCCTAAACATGTACTAAGAATTGTGGTCACACAACTAAAGAATAATCTCTATTAAAAAGAGAAATTTAAGGTAATAATTTATTGAAGTGAAACATTTCTAAAAAATAGGACCACTCATGAGGTCATTATTTTATGGAGAAACTATAAATATGTGAATACAAATATGTGATGAGGTAGAAGTATCCTTAGTTTTTTACATATATGTTATTGAGTTTATATGGAAAAATTCATTTAACGGGAATATAATTTAATTCCATAAGAATATATATATATATCATTGATATAGACATGGATTACTAGATGGTTTTTTATATGAATCACGGAGTATGAATGAGATGTGATATAGCATATCATCACATATTAACTATTAGATTCGATGCATGAGTAATAATAACTCCATTAAAAAATATCTTTAATTATATATTCTAATGAATAAGTACTTAATTTTTAGTAATGTCTTTTTATGCATCAAAAATATGTTTTCCTCAATGATAGGTTTTATAATATTTTGTATTTTCATATTTTTATTAACCATTTGATCTTTTAGAAATTTTATATTACAAAGTGGTTATTATTTTTAAAATCATCATTTTAATATTATCTTAGGGTGAATTTTTTTATTTTCCTTAAAAGTTTAAATCATCAATAAATAGTAAAAAATATATGTTTTATAGAAAACTATATACTCAACTAAATAATGTAAAATGTAACCAATTAAATTTAATTGGTAATACAAATTAATTAAATATTTTTATTGATTATAATTCAATTAATTTTATTGGTTTCGTCATTATTCTTATCTTTAAAAAAAAGTTATACCTAAATTGATTTTTTAAGAAAACTATTTTAACTGTGTTTTGGGGGTTTGACATTAAATTAATTTTTTTCATGTTATAGTAATTTAATTTTATAAAATGGGATCCACTCTATTACTAATAATATCATATTTTATTATAAAGAAACATTCTTGATCTATAGGTAAAAATAAGGATACCATGGTATGAGTTAAAACATGCTAAAATGGGTAAAACTAAGATGAAAATGTTAAAAATTACCTAAAAACATGTCAAAGTAATATTTTATTCTAATATATCATCCTTATATCATCTCATATTCATTGTTGAGTAATATTGGATTAATTTTCCGTGAACATGGCATTAATATTTTTGAATTTTTCAAATAATTCCTACTCTGTCATTTCAATCACATTAAAATGGTCACCCCATATCATCTCCCTTACACACTTCAACAACATATAATCATGGCCAAAATTGTCCAAATACCATAATAAAATACATCACCTAATTATATGTGATAAGTTTTATCAAAATACCTTCCATTCTAATCTTAAGAGGTAATTTGATAGGGGTTTCTCAACTAAGAGGAATAACTCTTAATAGAGTAATTTCAATTTTATTTTTTACTACACATTATATAAAATTATATTATCTATAATGTCACACCCCGACCTGACACTCTGTGATTTTATTTACTTATTTATTTATTTTTGAGTTTTTATTAAATATTATTCATTTTCAGGTTATAGTATTATCTATTATTATTATTATTATAATTTTTTTAAATATATGGAATTGTAAATAAACAAACATGATCTGAACCTTCACCGCGCGAACGACCCCCCCCCCCCATTCGCACAGATCCCCCCCTCCTCTTGGACCTCTGGTCAGCCTCCTCTCCGAACTACCCTCTCTGCGACCTCCTCTCCCGGCTCTCCCTCAAACCCGGATGGCAACCCCCTCCCCCAACCAAGAACCTTATTCATGCGATCCAGCCCCTCCTACGATATCCAACCCCGATTTTCTAATCTCACCATGTTTCATCACTTTTCTCCTTCAAATCGACACAGTAAGTCTCTTCGCTCCATACACTTTTGATTTATGATCGTGATTTGGTCTCCCCGTCAGCTTATGAAATTCGTCCGAACTTAGGGTTAGGTTCTAACCCAGAAATTTTGTGTTCTTCATGTTCTAGGTTGGTGCGGGAGGCCTCTTGGTTAATGTCAGTACATGTTCTGGCAACCACCACCGATGGCGAGGCGGTTCGTTGTGTTTCGGTCTACCGGCATTGTTCTGAGTTAATGTTTTCTCATGTTTATTGGTTTTTCAACTGTTGAATTAGGCTACTTATGTGTTTTAACGATCGTAGTGATTATCATGAAATGAAAAATCCATTTTCATCGGATTGATGAAGCATTTTACTTTTAATTTATTATTTTTACCTGAAATTGAGTGTCTTTATTGCGTAACACATGTTGTGTTATTTGAGGTCATTTTATAGAACATGAAATTTGATTATTAAGTGATGCAAGAGATGCATTTTTTTGTTTGGATATTGTTTCGGTGTGGTTTGGGCCTTAGAATAGGTTTTTGGGTTCGTTGTTGTTTTAGGTCGTGTTATGATTTTTTATAATGTTTTATAAGTGGTGTAAATGGTTCATTTAATTTGATTAAATGATGCGAATCATGTTTTTCCATGGTTACAAAGTGCGAATGATTTTGAAGTTTTGTTTTGATATCATTTGGGCGTGTTTCATTTGTGTAAATTTGGTGTAAATTATGTGGGGTTAATTTTGAAGTGTTGCATAAATTATTCTATTTATTTATTAAATGATATGTGTAGTGTGATGTACCTCGCTACGATAGTTTTGGGTCGCGGGTGTAATGGTATCCAACATGCACATGCATAGGGTAAGGCATATATATATATATATATATGTACACTCTATTTTCACATATTCCTCATGGGTCGGGGAATATGTGTAATGCAGATATGGGTGTATATATATATATATGTATAAAAGCATGTGTGAGTATCCACCATGTGACAGTTCGAGTGGTCTTCTGCGAATAATGACATGTATGAGGTAGGTCCCCTATGCCCTGATCATTAATTATTATTTCCATTATTTATTAGTTTTTTATTAAAAGTTCATATTCATCTTCTACATGAAATACATATGCAATATATATATATATATGAATGGGTTTGGTTCTTGAAAAGTGATTTCTTTAATGTTTCGAACATAAAGTAGGTATTTCCAAAGATGAGTGGTATTTTGGATGATATTGTTATAAAGGTGATATGAAATGTTGTTTTCCATAGAAATTACAAAATAATCTCCAAAATGAGTTTGGGGGAAACATTTTTTCTAAATAAAAATCATTCATGTGGAGTAATGAGGCCCATTTGGCACCTAGAAAATTAATAGTGAAAGTGCAAACCCCCTATTAAGGCGTGCCCCATTATTTTAGCAACATGATGTGTATTTGAAATGTGTGATTTGAGATATGTACCAAATTAATATTCTTCTGTGATGTTTTATGACAAAAATGGGGATTCTCTTAAGGAGGGAGAACATTGGTGAGAGGTTGAATGAGTTTTGGATAAGAAAGTGTTCTGTACAAATATGTTTGCTTGAAAAACAAACTAACCACCACATGAAACAGAGAATAATGGGAATCTTGGGTATCTAGGTGGGGGTGAACTAGGTCTTGTGGGCTTGTGTTTCGGAGGTGACTTGACCCGGTTCCACTGTAGGTTTGACGATTGCAACAGTAACTAAACATATGAATGACTGAGTGTCATGGTCTTCTATGCCACATTTTATGAGGGTCATGGACTTCAATGCCACGTTATCTGAGGTTCATGTTCTTCAAATCCACATTTCACCGAGACATGAAGAACCTTGTTCCCCAACTAGCACTTTCTTCTTAGTGAATTCCCTTGGTTCTTGTGATACGATTTTCAATTCAGTTGGTTCATTCTTTTTCCCTCTTTTGTGAAAACAAAATTTTTAAATATAAATTGGCTTCCTTAAATTTTAAAATTTTAATACAAGCTCAAAACCTATTTTAAAAAGGTAATAGGAACGTTTTCCTTGGAAATGAACGCTTGCTATTTGAATTTGAATAGAGAGAAAACATTAATTTATTATGATTTATTTTAAAACTATCATGATTTGGATTTCTTATTAAAGACAGTGGTTTAGGGGGTTGTTGTACTTGGATTTCCTACTGAGCATCTCAGTTCTCACGCCTACTATACATTTCAGTTTCATGATCCTCTAGTTTTGGATCTCTCTCTGAGGGAGTGTATTTTAAGTTCCATGGTGACCGACGAGGTCACTTGAGGTATGATGCATTGCTTTGTTTATTTATTTTTTCTACTTCCAGCTTGTTTAGTTTATTTTATTTTGTTTATCTTCTTGTTAGTTAATGTTTATTTTCCTTTTCTATGGACCACATCATATCCAACTGCCTCATTGTTGTGCCCGACACTAGTTTCTATCCCGTGGGGATTGGGAACACCCTTTGAGCCATGTGGCAGACCAGATCGGGTGCCAGGTCAGACTAAGTCCCGGCTTGGTTCGTGACAAAATGGTATCAGAGTGAGTATTATCCCTTGTCCTTTGGGGAATTCTGATAGATTGGATTTAGGATTTTCTTAATCCAAGTGGTTAATTTCATGTAGGTGCCTGATCACCTCCCTTTCGGAATGACCCTTGAATTGCCAGGGTGGTCCAAGATGGTCTTGTCTCAAAGTCCACATCTGTTTCCCCATTTTTTTCGGGTACCTTGGTCCCGTTTTCATATTTCTGTTAGTTTTGTGTTTTGGTGGTCATTTTGGAGGGGTGAATGGATGTTGTTCGCGGCCTGGAAAGCTGTACCGAGACCATGCAATCACCTCTGATGACTAACTATGTGCTCACGTGGTTTGTGCATGGTCAAAAAACCATGTGACCAAACCGTGTGTTGAAGTTGTTTATTTGAGAATTTGGAATCTTGATTCATTGAGTGAATTGGTTGTTCTGGAATGTTCTTGGTGTGATTTTTAGTTGGTTGTGGGGTGGTTCTCTCAGGGAGCAAAATTGATGATTGGTCCTTTGAAATTGGATTTCCAAAATTAAAATATTTTTTTGTCTACAAATGAAATGAGTTTTCCTAAAAATGGATGTTCTTTATGGAACTGTTTTTGGATCCTTTATTTCTTGTTTAAAGTGTAAATAGAATTTTTTTTTGGAAAATGTTTTTGGGGATTTTGAAATTTTTGTGAATTATGAAACAAATGTATTTTGAAAAAAAATGAAATGTTTTGTTTGACCTTTGGTATTTCTTTGGATTCCCATGTGTATGGATGAATGCAATTGGATGTTGATGGTTGTTGGTATGCATTGATTGGTTCCCAAGTTGGCACATGAATGTACACACGTGTGGTTTCATGGAATACCAATGGTAGGTGTTCAGTTCTCAAGGATTTTTTTTGTTTTCCAAAGGCATGTTTTGATTAGGGATGTGTTGGGAAGAATTTTGTTTAAGAAATTCTAAAAAGGGAAGTGGGTTTTAAAAAGGGGGTTTTAGCATTTAGATGGTCTTTAAAGGTCATGTTTTTGGAAACATCCATTTATTCAAGTGGTGTTTAGGCTTTGTTGGTGAGGTTTCTTTGGTATTATTTCGGTTGATGATTTATTTGGTTATATCTTGGTTTTGTGATGTATTAGCCTATGGTATGAGGCTTGTTTTCAAGATGGTGTTTAAAGGTTGAAATGATGTTCTGGGTTTGAGTTAATTATTTATAGTTAAATGTGGAGGCTTATTTTGTGATGTGCACTAGGTTGGTTTTGTGCTTCTTGTTTAATGTATGCTGCCCATAAATGTCCAAATGTCCCTGAGGGGTCATTTGCAGTTGTTAGTTTTACCCAGACTCCCAGTGGATTGGTGTGGTTATATTTATTTCCTCGTTTCTTTCTTTATCTATGGTGGGCGAGGCCTGATAGGGGCTCTGGTGTAACATGTGGAAGTCGAGTGTTTCTTAGGGTCTTTAGGAACTCCAGAAGTTGTGGATGGAAAGTTGTCCTGGTTTTTATTGACGGGTCACGTTCAAGCTAGAGAAGGGTTATTGCTACCTTCTCCTTGCAAGTTTGGGTCTCATACTGGGACACATGACAATATTGTTTTTGAAGGTTCTTGTGAAGGGTTCTCCATCAGGTGTGGATAGTAAACTGTTGTAATATGTTCTTGGAATGGGTCTTTCATCTGTTCTTGTTTATTATTCCAAAGACCACACAATCATTTGATTCCAATGTGGTCGATTTGGGCACTCAAAGTCATTTTTTGTAATCTCATGAAGGCTTGTCAATGGTGTTGTTGTATGGGGCCATATAGGGAAGTCTATAAGTGGCCTTTTTAGAAGATGAAGCCTTAGTTAGAGATTGTTAGTTCCTCACTGTGGGGAACTAGAGGATTCAATAAATCAGAGATCCATACATAGGTCTCAGAGTAAAGCTTCTCCGCAGTCAGGTGGTTTCCAGGTGCGAGGGATGCACTTCTAACCTATCTTTTCTAATGCAGGGGAAGAGGCTAGTTATTTTCTTACTTCATGTGGTTGCTTGTTTGGGAGGGGATCTTTTTTTATATCTTTGTGGCCTCTTTCATGATGTTCTCATGGTTTTGTATCATGGGGTATAAACTCTGTAATGGCTAGTCTTCCCCTTAAGAGGATTTGGGTTTTTGGTGTTTCCTGTTGGGGATTCTTGTGTCCTGGGGATGTTGTGAGTTCGGAGTCAGTGTTCGTTTCAGGTTCCACCTATGTGGACCCCCTCCACTGTTTCGGAATCCTCCCCGTGTCGGTGGGTTCATGATGAGGAATTCAATATGCATTGTTGAAACTAAATTGATTTCTCCCATGAGGGTGATTTTGTATTACTCAATTTCTAATATGGTGGGGGGACCCAGTATGTGTCTCACCAATGTCTTCCCTCAAGCTCGTCGAGTGCGACTTAGAATGTTGAGGGGTCACACCAGCATCAGAGGTCTTGATTGGTTTTCTTCTTTTTTTGATCTGAAGAAGTTATTTATCGGCTACAGTCCCAATATGGTGTGGAGACCAAAATAGGACAAATTCGCGGAGACCATAATCTTCAAGGTGTTCTTATCGGGGAAACACATCACCCCTGCTCCGCCCGACCTCAAACAATATAGATGTTTTTCCCAGTTGATGGGTCATATAGAGATTGTTCATTTGAGTTCTTGAGCAGGCCCTAGTGATTTCTATGTTTGAAGTCGAGGTGTTCTAGGTTGTGGTTGTGTTTGGATATGTGCATCATGTATCGGTGGTTATTTTTCTTGGAATTTTGGGTCTCGAGATTTTAGTTCATGGGTGGAAAATGAGTGTTCAATCCTCAAGTGGTAGAGGTTTTGTTTTGAGAGTCATTGCACCCTTATTTCGAGCTTTGAACATCTTAGTCTTTTGGGACTTTTCAGGGGAATAAAGTTTCATGGTGTAGACAATTGTCACACCTCGACCTAACAATTCATGATTTTAAATATTTATTTATTTATTTTGGAGATTTTATTTAATTTTATTCATTTTCAGGTGTTATTATTATCTATTATTATTTTTATTTTTATTATTTTTATTTGTTTAAATAAATTGAATTATAAAAAAAATCCTAATATAAACCTTCACCAAGAGGCCTACCCCATACCCTCCTATTCACGTGGATCCCCCCTCCTCTTGGACCTCCAGCCTACCTACTCTCTGAGCTCCCCCCCCCCTCGACCGAGACCATACTTCACGCGAGCCAACCCCTTACTTCAATATCCAACCCTTATTTTCCAACCTCACCATGTTTCGTCGTATTTCTCCTTCAAATTGACATGGTAAGTCTCTTTGCTCCCTCCTCTTTTGATTTCTTACCATGATTTGGTCTCTTCGTCGGCTTATGAAATTCGACTGAACATAGGGTTAGGTTCTAACCTAGAAATTTGGTATTCTTCATGTTCTATGTTGGTGCGGGAGGACTCTCGGGTCTTGTTGGTACATGTTCCAGCAACCGCCACTAATGTCGAGGAGGTTCGTTGTGTTTTGGTCCACCGACATTGTTTCGAGGCAATTATTTCTCAGGTTGATTGGTTTTTCACCTGCTGAATTTGGCTATTTATGTGTTATAATGTTCTTAGTGATTATCTTGAAGTGGAAATTCCATTTTCATAGGATTGATGAAGCACTCAACTATTAAAGTTGTGTTTTACCTGAAATTGAGTGTCTTTATGATGAAACACATGTTGTTTTATTTGAGGTAATTTTATAGCACATGAAATTGGTTTATTAAATGATGCAAGGGCTGTGTTTTTTTGGATATTGTTTCGTTGTGCTTTTGTCCTTAGAAGAGGTTTTCAGGTTCATTGTTGTTTTATGTCATGTTTTTACTTTTTAGAATGTTTTATAAGTGGGGTAAATGGTTTATTTAATTTTTTGTAAATGATGTGAATCATGTTTTTCCATGGTTACGAAGTGAGAATGATTTTGAAGTTGCACATTGATATCATTTGGGTGCGTTTCTTTTGTGTAAATTTGGTGTAAATTTTGTGGTGCTAATTTTTAAGTGTTGCATAGATTGTTCAATTAATTTATTAAATGATATATGTAGTGAGCTGAAACTCTCTACGATAGTTTTGGGCCGTAGGTGTCGATGTATACTATATGGACATGAATAGGGTAAGGCATATATATATATTCCCTCTTTTCACATATTCCCTCATAGCACGGGGAATATGTGCAATGCAGATAGGGGTGTATATATATATATATGTATAAATGCATGTGTGTGTATGCGCCATGTGTTGGTTCGAGTGGTCTTCGAAGAATAACAATATGTTTGAGGTAGGACTCCTATGACCTAATCGTTAATTAGAATTTACATAATTGCATAGTGTTTTATTAAAACTTAATCTTATTCCTCAACATGAAATAGATATGAAATATATATATAAATATATGTAAATGGTTTGGGTTCTTGAAAAGTGATTTCTTTAATGTTTCAAACACAAAGTAGGTATTTCCAAATACGTGTGGTCTATTGGATGATTTTGATATAAAAGTGAAATGGCATGATCTTTTCCAAAGAAGATCCAAAATGATCTCCAAAATGAGTATTGGGTGAACATGTTTTCTAAAGAATAATCATTCTTGTGGAGTAATGAGTCCCACTTGGCACCTTGAAAATCAATAGTGAAAGTGAAAACCCCCTCTTAAGGCATTACACATTATTTTAGAAACATGATGTGTATGTTAAATGTATTTTTAGATACGTACCTAATGAAGAGGCTTCTGTGTTGTTTTATAACCTAAAAAGGGGGACGTTCTTAAGGAGGGAGAACAGTGGTGAGAGGTAGAATGAGTTTTGGATAAGGAAAGGGTTGTGTACATATAAGTTTGATTGAAAAAAAAACTCTCCACCATAAGAAACATATCACAATAGGAAACCTGGGTATCTAGTTGGTGGTGAACTGGACTTGTGGTCTAGTTTTCTGGAGGTGACTTGACCTGGTTTCACTACAGGTTTGACTATTGCAACACTAACTAAAAATATGAAAGACTGAGGGGCGTGGCCTTCTATTCCATGTTTTCTAAGGGTCTTGGTTTTCTAAGCCACGATTTTTGAGAGACATGGTCTTCTAAGACATGTTTCACCGAGACATGAAGATCTTAGGTCCCCAAATAACAGTAGCTTCTTAGTGATTTTCCATGGTTCTTGTGATACGATTTTCAATTCAGTCGTTTCATGCTTGTTCCCTCTTTTGTGAAAACAATAATTTTATATATAAAATGGTCTTCTTAAATTTTGAAATGTTAATTCATGCTAAAAACTTATTTTGAAAAGGGATGAGGAATGTTTCACATGGAAACTCATTCTTGTGATTTTAATTTGAAAAGAGCAATATACATTATTTTATTATGCTTTATTTTCAAACAAGCATGATTTGGATTTATTATTAAAGACAATGGCCTAGGGAGTTGTGTAATTTGGATTTACCACTGAGAATCTCGGTGCTCAAGCCTACATTACATTTCAGTTTTAGGTTCTTCTAGTTTTGGATCACTCTCAGAGAGAGTGTAGTTTATGTTCAATGGTGACCCACGATGTCACTTGAGGTATGTCGCATTGCTTCATTTATTTCATTTTTCTACTACTAGTTTGTTTTTTTTATTTAATGTTGTTTATCTTCTTATTTGGTTTATGTGTATTTATCTTTTCTATGGGCCAAATCTTTCCCAACTGCCTCATTGTGGTGCCTGAAACATGTTGTCAGCCCGTGGGGATCAGTAATGCCCTTCCAGCCATGTCGCTGACCGAGTTGGGAGCCGAGTCGGATGACGTCCGAGTTTAGTTTGTGACATATAAATTATTATGAAAATAGTATAATGAATATACTGAGATATATTTATATCTATGTTTTAGCCATTATTCATATCATTCTCTATCAAATGGGAATAAAAAGTATTACTTGTGCGTACGTGGGGACTGACACCTCCACAATGATATGTGATTCATTTTCAATAACCCTAATTTGTTGTTATATATTTTGATGATTAAAATTCTTATATATGATTATTACATCCTAAAAATTATTATATATTAATAATATCTTAGCTAAATTTTAACATATTCATTTGTTAGAAAATGAATACATCACTTGTGCATATGTGTAGAACACCACTACCACAAAGAGATATGATTCATATTTTATCACTGATTAATTTGACTGACTATAAATGATTATATTATTAGTAAATATAATTCTTACTTCATGATTTATAATCTATAGATAATTAAGGCTTTAATAATAACCATTTATCAAAAAATGTAAACAAAAATATGAATGGAAAACTGATGATTTTTTGTCTGAATGTTCAATTTAATAATGAATTTTTTTACAAAAGGATAATTTGAAATTAAAAACGAATTATAATTTGTAATTTATATTATAATATGACTATATAATATATTTATAATAATTATGTATTTATAATATAGTATATATTATTATGTATAATGAAATATGATATTGGAGTTACGATTTACTATTATAATCTCAATTTTTTTGTAGACTTTCTATGAAAAATTACAATTAGTTGAAGTTGTATAGACCATATCCTTTAAACCCATTATAATTTTTTATCCTTTTGTTATTTATAAAATATTTATATTTTAATAAAATTTTCTATATTTTCTTTTAATGTTATGGATATAATTTTTAAACAAAAGATGAGCATACTTCCCATTTGGTCCTCGGAGTTTTGATTCCATATCCTTCACATATAAAATTTCTATGTAGGTATTTAAATATACTATAAATGTTTTATAATGTAAATATTCATTACCTTTTACTGTATATATATTTTTATAATTAATATTGTAATGTATACTTTCAAAACATGTAATTTTTTAAATTTTGAAAAGGATTGAGAAGAATGATCTCAATTAAATTCGACTGTATAAATACATTATCCTTAAATAATTACCATTCGATTCAATTATGATCATCTTCATTGATACCGTGTTTTTTTAATGAAAATAATATTCTAAATATTCTGAAAATTTATTTTTAAAATGTTATCAAAATAATGTATCTTTTTCAAATGTTTTATATGATATAATTTAATGTTATTTTAAATTTAAATTTAGTATATTTTATCACATTTTTGTTATTTATATTCTTAATTGGGGATATTAACTTATGATAACACAAATTTTATTTCCATATGTCGATTTTGATTATTATTATGTAAGAATGATTCAATGAAACTTATTTCATTCCCAAGTGTTAATTAATTTACGAAAAATCCAATATGAATCTCGTCTCTTTTCCACAAGTTACATTATGATGATATGATAATACTTTTATATGATCCAATAATTATCCCTAGGTTATGATATGATGATATAATTAATTTTTTATGATATTGTGGCACATATGTGTATTGTTTCCATTTTTTTATAGGAGGACGAATAATTATATACCAATAAAATTAATTTGTTAAATATGGATATGTCATTAGATAATAAGGAATAAAATGGTTAGTGAACACAATTCAACAATGGTCAATATTAAATATAATAATCATCGGATTGAACCAATATTAAGGAAATGATGTAATAGTGAGTGAACCCAATTTATTATGGAAACCTTGGTAATGATCCATGAGTAATGAAATTAATTGCAATTCATACTTGTATTCAATAGTCTTATGTCTAATACTATTAATATTTTCTAATGGGTCATGATTGATTACTGAAGATACAAAACATTTTGGAATTATGTTGTTTCATTGAAAATACCAAATTTTATTGTTCCCGAATAATAATATTTGACTAATTTTAAATTTATCTTTTATTCAATGATGAGGTTCTCAAAACATTATATTTATGATCACTTTTTATTATTGATTGATACCTATTATGGATACCCATAATAAATTTCTAAGCACAATTTTTTTCTGTTACCTTATTTTCCATCATAGTAATACTGGCATTATATTGAATGAACCCGTTTTCTATATGGTAGTTAATGTTCTATGGATTGTTTATGTTTATTAGTAGGTGGGATAGTCTTTGAACTGTGAATTAGAGAAAAATTATGAGAAGATAAAATTTTTAGAGTAGTTTTTCAAATATTCTTAACGTCAAAGAGGTTCTCCAGGTTCCAAGATAAAACCCAAGATCAATTGGTTGAGTCTCAATGGATATTGTATTTTTATATCCTCAATGAATTGTTTTCTATGAACAGTTTGGGAGAAACTGTGAAACACCTTGAGTATGGGGAAATTTATAATTCAATTTATATAGTGCATAGTTGAGTTTAATAATCAGAGATTTTTTTTAGTAAATATTATGACCTGAATGAAAAACAGTTTGAGGTGTATTAGAGTGGGGTATTAGAACATCTCATGTTCACTATTAGTGAAACCCATGTTTTTTTTGAATAGGACTCTGATATGATTTACATGGTCTCTTATAAAACTAGTAAACCATATGGAAAAAATTATTTGATGTGGGGTGTAATGATACGGACCTCTCTGGTCCATTACATTGTTAAAATGTGGTATTGGAGGGGTTCCGGGAGGTCAAGGTGACTTATCCCCAACACTACCAAAATTTCAATTCTGTGAACAGTGTTTCCAGAATGGTATCCTTCTAACGGTGACCTTCTAATGGTAGACTTGAATAGTGTTTCCAGAATGGTAACCTTCAAATGGTGACCTTCTAACAGTAGACTTTAACAGTGTTTCCAAAATGGTAAATTTCTAATGGTGACCTTCTAACGGTAGACTTGAACAGTGTTTCCAGAATATTAACCTTCTAACGATGACCTTCTAATGGTAGACTTGAACAGTATTTCTAGAATAGTGAGGTCTAATGGTGACCTTTTCTTTCCTTTGCCAAATTTTGAGCATATGAACAATGTTTCCAGCTTCGTACAGTTTTGCCCCATTTTACGTTTCATTTGACATAAAATACATTTAAATCCTTGTTTTAAGGACTCTTATGGACGATTCAAAATCCATAAATCCTATATTAATTATTCCTAAGGTCGGGATGTATTTACATGGTCAAACCGCATGGGTTAATGTAATCCGTTTTTAATGGAGAATTAACCGGATCTTAAACCGTCACCTCGTTAAATCTTCAAAAAGGAACCAGATATCATTCTCCATTGTTCTTCCTCCTTGTTCTAGGCTAAGTGACACTAGAACCTTTCAATCATTCCCGTAGGAGTTTCATAATAAAACTATAATCCTCCGATTGGTTCTGCTCTATTTTGGTTGCAACTGAGTTGTGTCGGTCAATATTCCCAATAAGGAATGTTTTATCGTCGTTCCTTTGGGGATCATCTTCTGTAGTTTCTCCCTTCCATATTATACCATGTAATTTCCAAGATTCTAATTGGTTTTTCTTGGGGTTGGTTGGTACTATCGTACCATAGCATCCTCTGGTAGATGTAGTTGTCGTGAGAGGAGGATTGTGACCCGTTGTGTGGATAATGGACGTCAATAACTCTTCGATGTAGGGGATTCATGGCTTCTCTAATTGTATATGTTCAATCGTAGAATTAGCATGATTTATCCCATTAGATCACAATGAAATTGACCTGATTAAATACTCGAACCGGATTAAAAGAATTGGTTGATCACATGTTGTTGCTTTGTACCGTGAAAACAATTTGCCTCATGTTTTTCTAGATAGAGTGATATCTATGTTTTCGTTGATTTGTTGTTCGTTCTCGATGGAAATTGAAATTGAACGTAAAAATGGAATTAATTGTTAATTAATTGGGTAAAGATAAAGAGGCATGTAAATGATTCTGGTTGATGTCGTAGTTGTTCTAATTTGATGTTAATCATGTTAGGGAAGTAAGCATGGTTGTTTAATTGTGATAGATTACTGATTAGGTCTCCCATAATAGGAACCTACTAATAAAAAATCATCTAATTCAATACGGATTAAAGAATAGATTCTGTGAGAATTTCTTAAAGGGTTCTGAGTTACCCTCTTGATTGTTAAAGGGTCAAGAGACCATTGATGTGATGTTGTATTTTCTTGCTGATTGTGCATTGATGTGAGCATGGATGGCTGTTGTAATATGTGGAGGCATGGGGACATGTGGTTATGGCAGTGAATGACGCCTAGGGTGGCGAGATGCATAAGCTTATGCACGTGGGTGTCGGGGAGGACACCAAGGATGATAGTATGGGATGGATGTGATGGATGGATGATGGTGGTTTTGTTTGGTTGTTTATCTGCTTTACTTTTCCCCACTTCTTAAGGCATTTGTTCTTGCTTACCCTCCTTCTAAAGGAGGCGAAGACATGCGGGGTATGCCACGTGCTTTCCGTGTTTATCCTCTCGAGGGAGAATGGGTCTATGCTCTTGCTATAGGCGGAAAAGACACGATAGGTAGTATATCTACCCACAATGTTGAGCCCCCTTTGTGTTTATTTGCATAAGATTCATTTATATAATGCCTCGGAATATGGGAAATTAATTCTACAATGAATTTTTGAAAAAATGGTGATAATACACAGGGATGGAGAAGCTGGAATTTAAAGGTGATGTGAATCTTAAAGGGGGCATTTGATTTTGAATGTGATGTCATTTCAGTTTAATGTGGAATTTTTCATGGTTAATTAATGTTTAAAGAAGTAATTAACATATAGAGGAACTGATAATATGAGAATGGAGTAATCTAATAAAGCTCTCCAAAATGTTTGTGTCCTTATAAGATACCTAGTCTTAGAAGTAGCAGCCTGGTGTCTGAGAGACATTAGCTGCAGTTGTATCTAAGACTAGGTAATGCCCATAGTGTGGACGTGAGTTATACATATATTCTGTACTTTTTGTGTTTCTATACGCTAATCCACCCTTTCGGTAAGGACAACTGACACCCCATGGATTCTGATCCCTGGGGGGTATTTTCCCCAACATTCTGATGGGAGGTCTAATGGCTGACTACCCCGTTTGGCCCCGCTCTCTTATCATGGTAGATACATGTTCCAACATGCACAACAGTTAGTTTCCCCATATATGTGAGTAATGGGCTGTAATGTCTTGTGGTTATTTCACACACATATATTCTGGATATATTATCCTATGGACTACTATAGGTGTAATGTGTATAGGATGTGATGTCTTGAGGATCTCTACTCGGTGTATGTGCTATAATGTCTTGAGGTATAGTACCCGATGTATGATACACGTTATGTAGGCTGTGGTGGCTCCCAGAACTTACCTGGTTACTTTTGGTTGTGAGGATGGTGGGGTGCTTCACCCAGGTGTCTGCAGGCAATCCTTTGTGGTGCACGAGGTACAGATTGTGGAGCATAGCCCATGTGTTTGCGAGAAAGCCTTTAGAGAGAGATGCACAGGACGTATGTCATTGGGGAAAAGTGGAAAACCAGTGGGGATGTAGTAGCGGGGTACCCTTGATATTCTTTACTATATTCTATATTCTTGTATGCGTTACTTGGTGAGAGTAGTCGTGGTGACGTTGGGAACATAGTTTACCTATTTAGGTGATGAGTTATTTTCACTTTTTGTTCCCTGGGATTTAGCATGATTTCATTAATTTTTCACGAGAGGCTTGGGGAGGATCCTACTGAGTATACAGTTATACTCACCCTATGTATATATAAATTGTTTTCAGGTCACTTGGAGTAGGTTGGAGATCATGATGGTTACTACTAGCTTGTGGTTGGACGAGGAGCTGTTCTGGCTTGTGGTCGCTACTGTTTTACTTTCTTTTGGGTACTTTTAGTTTCCCCTTTCAGTTGTAGTACTTTTGCATGACATTTCATATATGTACTTGGGTTCCTTTTATATTTCAGTTATGAGATGGAGTTGATTGGTGTCTATCTTATCTCTCTTTTCCGCAAGTGTTCTCTTAGAGGGTTATACCTCCCATTTGTGTTTTTACTATACCCTCGGTGCTAGTAGCCAACCCGGGGCCCACTGGAGGTGGGACTCGGGGGTCATTATCTCTCTTCTCACATTGCCGACCCAGGAGGGATACACTTTGTAGGGAGGGGGTCATGACAGAGTGGTATCGGAGGTATGGTTGAGGGATAGAATGGAGTTTGGAGTTAGGCACATGTGAGGTTGCTTGGGATGGTAGGGAAATGGTGTCATTCATGATTATCAATTGAGGTAAACACTGGAGACCAGTAGAGACTTAGGCGTTTAGGTCCCCCTATGATCTGACGTATGAACCATTAAGTTTATGATGGATACTAAACAAAGTGATACTGGTTGCAGGGTAGTGACCTAGGAAAGGATCATGCATCATTCTTCTTTGTGCTAGTGTTTGAATGGGTAGACCTTGGGATAGGTTAACCTAAAATAAATAAAAGAAATAAATTAATTTATTGAGGTTGAGTCTTCCATATTCCAGGCATAGGAGCTCTAATAGTTGTTATTTTTAAAGTATGTCTCTAGGTAGACGTCCTCATGAGGTTTGCGCAGAAGATGTCCATCAGGGTATTCCAGCAGATTGCCGCCGGGTGGAGGTTGATGACGATGACACTTGTAGGAAGACACTCTGATAGTTTCAGCGCCAGAGTCTACAGAAGTATTAGGGCTCCATTCCAGATGCAGTCATAGAAGACTGGTTAGAGGAGGTCGAGATATTTTTCAGTTCGATTCGAGCTCGGATGGAACAATGGGTGTCCTTGGTTGTGACAATGTTGTGTGGAGCAGTGAGGCAGTGGTGGTTCTTATTCCCTGGGGATCGTGAGGAGTCAGTGATCTCATGGGAGGAGTTTCGAGACAGGTTTAGAGTCGATTTTCTTTCTTCAACTGTGATGGAGTCCAGTCGCTAGGAGCTTCTTACCCTTCGACAGGGGAGCTCCAGTTTTCGAGAGTTTGGAATCCATTTCAGTAACCTTCTACGATATGCTTCAGACCTGTTACTAGATGAGGAGGCCAGTGCGAGGCATTTTGATGAGACTTTGCATCCAGATATCCAACGCCAGGTCACCCCATTTATGATGAATACATATCTTGAGGTGCTGGTGAGGGAAGAGGTTATTGAGAGGACCTTGGCCAGGACCGAATCGTTACGAGAGGGGAATCATCATGATTGCTCAAAAAGAAGAGCTGTGGTCTGGGGTTCCCAGTTTTCAGGGCAGAAGTATTTCCGTTCACCTGGGGATAGGTCGCAGCACTTCCAATCTCGTTTCTCCGGAGGCAGAAACTCTCAGCCCTATGCCAAGGGATCAGGCACTTGTTTTTCTTGTGGTGGTCATGGTCATCAGCAGCGGGAGTGCCCGACTTTTCAGAGCAGTCATCGTGCACCAAGCACTCCGCTCCAGGTTCCTCCGTTGAGGCAGTTCCAGCCGAGGCAGCAGCAGCAGGTTGCACCAGCTTTAGATCACCAGAGGATAGATGGAGATGGTAGAGGATAGCCCCATGACGCTCCCCGTCCTCATAGAACGGAGTGTGGCCATGGTGGTGTCGTTATTAGGGTTAGAGAGGCTATGAAGGAGGTCGTGGTCAGCTTCATGATGTAGTGTTTCCAGCCCCAGGCGAGCCAGATGTTGTTCGAGGTACCCTTTTCTTTTTTTTCTACCTTGGTGTATGCCTTGTTTGATTCAGGAGAAACACAATCCTTCATATCACCTACCATTGTCCATGATTTGGGACTTGAGGTAGAGAGGCTTCCAGTGCCATTGGCATTGACTACGCCAGTTGGAGGTCGAGCCGACTTGTTTGATGTATGTAGAGACTATGAGCTACTGTTGGGCCAACACCGCTCTTGGGTAGATTTCATATGCTTACAAATACAACCATATGATGTCATACTCGGAATGGATTGGTTGTATTCGGTGCAGGATATTGTGGATTTCTACAGGAAGAAGGTTGTTTTCCTTGATGATGATGGAGAGGAAGTGGTGTTTTTCGGTGAGAGAGATCCTCAGATGGGACATATACGAGTTCAATCCTTATCATCCATGATGTCTGAGATGATGTTGAGTTCTTCAGAGGTTCCGCAGTTGGCGATTCCTAGGGTCGTAGGGGAGTACCCTGACGTCCTTCCAGAAGAGGTTGTAGCGTTACCCCCTTGATGATAGATCGAGTATGAGATCGAGCTACAGCTAGGAGCATCTCTTATCTCTATGTCTATGTATAGGATGTCCCCTTCTGAGTTATGAGAGTTATGAATTTAGCTTGATGGACTGTTGCAGTGCGGTTTTGTTCGGCCATGTGTGTCACCGTGGGGTGTGCCAGTTTTGTTTGTGAAAAAGGCTGAAGGCAGTTCATGGTTGTGTGTCGATTATCGTCGACTAAAAAAAGTGACTATAATGAACCGCTATCCTCCCCTGTGGATTGATGACTTATTCGATCAACTAAAGGGTGAAAGTTGGTTCTCAAAGATCAACTTGTGGTCAAGATATCATCAGATGCATGTAATGGATGAGGATATCCCAAAGACTTCTTTCCGTTGTCGTCACAGGCATTATGAGTTTGTTATAATGCCATTCGACGAGACGGATGCTCCAGCTGTTTTCATGAGGTTGATGAATGCTGTGTTCCGTGAATTCCTTGAAAGTTTTTTGTGGTTTTTATCAACGAAATCCTTGTGTACTCCACATCTTAAGGGGATATTGCAGAGAATCTACGAGCTATTCTAAGAGTTATTCTCCAAAATCAGTTGTCTTGGATGTTGTCAAAGTGTGAGTTTTGGGATCGAGAAGTTCATTTCTTGGGGCATTTTGTGTCCCAACAGGGAGTAGCTGTGGATCCATCAAAGATAGAAGCAGTGGTGTCTTTGGCAGCCCCCAAGACCGTGTTAGAGGTATGATGATTCCTTGGTCTCGCAGGCTATTATAGGAGGTTTGTAGCCAATTTCACCCGAGTTGTGACTCCTATGACAGCTTTGACCAGGAAGGATCAAGCATTCATATGGACTGATCAATGTCAAGCAGCTTTCGAGTATCTAAAGGAGAAGTTGGTAAGTGCCCCTTTCCTTTTTCTTCCAGCGGAGGGAGTCCAGTTTGATGTTTTTTGTGATTATTCACATCTAGGGCTAGGTTGTGTTCTCATATAGAATAAGTTAGTTGTTTCTTATGGGTCTCAGTAGTTGCATCCCCATGAACGCAACTATGCCACCCATGATCTTGAGTTGGAAGCCGTGGTGTTTTCTCTGAAGTTGTGGAGACATTACCTCATTGATGAGCACTTTGTGGTTTTCACTAATCATAAGAGTTTGAGGTATGTTTTATCCCAAAATGACTTGAACATGCGGCAGCGTCGGTGGATGGTGTTCTTGCGGGAATACGACTTTGAAATATCATATACACCAGGAAAAGGGAATGTTGTAGCTGATGCACTGAGCCGAAAGTCACGTAATGATGTTGTGCGTGAATCTGGTGATTCCTGGAGAGTAATGGAGGAACTGTCAGCTTTGCATCTTGATATGGGAGAATTTGGGGGTAGATGTTGTCTTTTATAGATGACGGTGCAATCATCCCTAATGCAGAAGGTGGAAGAGTCTCAGTTGGGTGATCTAGAGGTTGAAGTTTGGAGAGACAGAGTTGTTTGTGGTGAGGCCCTGAATGTTGGTCGGAGGATGAACAACACTGAGTGTTGTATCATGGTATGATTTTTGTTCCCTTGGTGATGCGTGATATGGTTCTACGAGTGTTCCATAGTTCGCCCTTGCTAGTACATCCTGGTGTGACAAAGTTGTACTGATCCTTGATGAGTCAGTTTTGGTGGCCTGGGCTAAAGCGTGCAGTTGCAGAGTATGTGTCTCGATGTTTATTCTGCAAGAAGGTGAAGGCCGAACACCGTGTTCCTTGTGGTCTTCTCCAGCAATTATAGATTTCTCAGTGGATGTGGGAGGAAATCTCAGTGGACTTTGTTACAGGTTTACCTCACACATTGGGAGGACATGATTCTATATGGGTTGTAGTGGATAGTTTAACAAAATTGGCCCACTTCATAGCGATCAAGTAGTCGAGATCAGTGGATTTTTTGTCAAGGAAGTATCTAGAGGTGGTGGTGAGACTTCATGGAGAAACTAGGACAATAATTTCTAATCGATATCCTTGTTTTACCTCCAAGGTGTGGAGAGGTATCGAACATGATTTTGGCTCTCAAATGTGCCTTATCGCTGCTTTTCATCCTCACACGGATGGTCAGACAGAGAGAACCATCCAGACTCTTGAAGACATGATGCACCCTTGTGTTCTTGATTTTGGAGGTTCATGGATGAAGAACTTACCCTTGTTAATGTTCTCTTAAAATAATAGTTTTCACTATTCCATCTGTATGGCTCCATTTGAAGCCTTTTATGGCCAGCCATGCCATTCTCCGTTGTGCTGGACTGTGGTCAGAGAGTCAGTAATTCTCGGACCAGAACTAGTGTAGAATACAACAGAGATGGTTCTGGTGATTCGTGAGAGGATGAGGACAGCGCAAGATCATTAGAAAATAAAATTCTTATCAGTGAAGGAGACCCTTAGAGTTCAATGTTAGGGATCATGTGTTTTTGAAGGTGACTCCCCGTCGTGGCCAGTGATGGTTTGGTCGTGGAAGTAAGCTTTCTCCCCGGTTTGTTGGGCCTTCCGAGGTGTTAGCTCGTGTTGGAGTTGTGGCATATCGAGTAGCACTTCCCCCTCCGATGAGTCAGATACATGATGTTTTCCATGTATCATAGCTTCGTCGTTATCTTCATGATGAATCTCATGTTATCGATTGGGGAGAGATCGATATTGATGATTATGCATCCTTCAAGGAGCGACCTATGGAGATCCAAGACCACAAGTAGAAGGTGTTTCGTGGGCGTTCTATCCCCTTAGTTTGTGTCTTGTGGTGATATGGTGGCATGGAGGAGAGTACCTGGGAGCGTGGGTCACAAATACGTGCAAAGTACCAAGAATTGTTTAATGTTTAACTCCTTTCATGTAATGATGTTTCCTTTGTGGATAGAACATTCATGTTTTATTTATATACCTTTGAGGTGATGTTATGATTGAATTGTCCTGATATGGATTGTTTTTTCCAATACTCCTAGATGTTGTAGTTCTATTCCAGCTTTCGAACAACTCATGGTGGGTTTCCCCTTAGAGGTATCTTATGGGGTGGTAGTTCAGACAGCTCTTTTCTTTTGGGTGAGATTTTAATTCTTGAGGATGAGAATGTTTTGAGAGGTATCAAATGTAATGGTCTGGACCTCTCTGGTCCATTACATTGTGAAAATGTGGTGTTGGAGGTGTTCCGGGAGGTCAAGGTGACTTATCCCCAACACTTTGCCAAATTTCCAGTTCTGTGAACAGTGTTTCTATAACGGTAACCTTTTAACGGTGACCTTCTAACGGTAGACTTGAATAGTGTTTCCAGAATGGTAACCATCTAATGGTGACCTTCTAACGCTAGACTTGAACAGTGTTTCTATAACGGTAACCTTCTAATGGTGACCTTCTAACAGTAGACTTGAACAGTGTTTCCAGAATAGTAACCTTCTAACGGTGATCTTCTAACGATAGACTTGAATAGTGTTTCCAGGACGGTGAGGTCTAATGGTGACCTTTTCTTTCCTTTGCCAAATTTTGAGTATGTGAACAGTGTTTCCAACTTCCTACAGTTTTCCCCATTTGACATTTCCTTTGATGTATAATACATTTAAAGCCTTGTTTTAAGGACTCTTATGGCCGATTCAAATGCCATAAATCCTATATTAATTATTCCTAAGGTCGGGATGTATTTACATGGTCAAACCGTGTGGGTTAATGTGATCCATTTTTAATGGAGAATTAACCGGATCTTAAACTATCGCCTCGTTATATCTTTAAAAAGTAACCAGATATCATTCTCCCTTGTTCTTCCTCCTTGTTCTTGGCTAAGAGACACTAGAACCTTTCAATCATTCCCATAGGAGTGTCACAATAAAACCATAATCCTCTGATTGGTTCCCCTCTATTTTGGATGCAACTGAGCTGTGTCAGTCAATCTTCCCAATAAGGTATGTTTTATCGTCGTTCCTTTGGGGATCATCTTCTCTTGTTTCTCCAATCCATATTATACAATGTAATTTCCAAGATTATAATGTGTTTTTCATGGGGTTGGTTGGTACTATCGTACTGTGGAATCCTCTGATGGATGTAGTTGTCCTGAGAGGAGGATTGTGACCCGTTGTGTGAATAAAGGACGTCAAGAACTCTTCAAGGTACGAGATTCATGGCTTCTATAATTGTATATGTGCAATCGAAGAATTAGCATGATTTAGCCCTTTGTAACACAATTAAATTGACCTGATTAAATACTCGAACTAGATTAAAATAATTGGTTGATCGCATGTGGTTGCTTTGTACCGTGATAAAGGTTTGCCTCATGTTTTTCTAGATAGAGTGATGTCTAAGTGTTTGTTGATTTGTTGTTCGTTCTTGATGGAAATTGATAATGAACGTAAAGCCGAAATTAATTGTAATTAATTGGATAAAGATAAAGAGGCATGAAAATGATTCTGGTTGATGTCATAGTTGTTCTAATTTGATGGTAATCAAGTTAGGGATGTAAGTATGGTTGTTTAATTGTGATAGCATACTGATTAGGACTCCTGTAATAGGAACCTATGAATAAAAAATCAGCTAATTCAATGCGGATTGAAGTACAGATTGTGTGAGAATTTCTTAAAGGGTTCTGAGTTACCCTCTTGATTGTTAAAGTGTCAAGAGACCACTGATGTGATGTTGTGTTTTCTTGCTTCTTGTGCTGTGATGTGAGCCTGGATGGTTGTTGTGATATGTGGAAGCATGGGGACTTGTGGTTGTGGCAGTGAATGATTCCTTGGGTGGCGAGATGCATCAGCTTATGCACGTGGGTGTCGGGGAGGACACCATGGATGATGGTATGGGATGGATTTGATGGTTGGATGTTTGTGGTTTTGTTTGGTTGTTTATCTTCTTTACTTTTCCCCACTGCTTAAGGAAGCTGGTCTTTCTTACCCTCCCTCCAAAGGAGGCGAAGACACGTGGGGTATTCCACGTTCTATCCATGTTTTTCCTCTCGAGGGAGAATGGGTCTGTGCTCTTGCTATAGGCGGAAAAGACTCGACGGGTAGTATATATACCCACCATTTTGAGCCCCCTCTGTGTTTAGTAGCATTGGATGCCTTTCTAGAATCCCTGGGAATATGGGAAAGTAATTCTACAATGAATTTTTGATTAAATGGTGATAATCCACAAGGATGGAGATGCTGGAATTTAAAGGTGATGTGAATCTTAAAGGGAGCAATTGATTTTGAATGTGATGCCATTTTAGATTAATGTGGAATTGTTCATGGTTAATTAATGTTTAAAAAATTAATTAACGTACAGTGGAACTGATAAAATGAGAATAGAGTAATCTAATAAAGCTCTCCAAATGTTTGTGTGCTTATAGGATACCTAGTCTTAGAAGTAGCATCCTGGAGTCTGAGAGATGTTAGTTGCAGTTGTATCTAAGACTAGGTAATTCCCATAATGTGGATGCATGTTATACATATATTCTGTACTTTTTGTTTTTCTATACGCTACTCCACCTTGTCGGTATGGGAAACTGACACCTCGGGGATTCTGAGCCCTGGGGGGTGTTTTCCCCAACATTCTGATGGGAGGTCGAATGGATGACTACCCCCTTTGGCCCCTCTCTCTTCTCTTGGCAGATAGATGTGACAACATGCACAACAATTAGTTTCCCCACATATGTGTGTAGAGGGCTGTAATGGCTTGTGGTTATTTCACACACATATATTCTGGATATTGTATCCTATGGACTACTATTGGTGTAACGTGTATAGGCTGTGATGGCTTGAGGATCCCTACTCGGTGTATGGGATATAATGGCTTGAAGTATAATAATCGATGTATGATACACGTTATGCGGTCTATGGTGGCTACCAGAACTTACCTGGTTACCGTTGGTTATGAGGATGGTGTAGTGCTTCGCCCAGGTGTATGTGGGCATGCCTTTGTGGTGCACGAGGTGCATATTTTGGAGCTTAGACCAGCTGTCTGTGGGCAAGCCTTTGGAGAGAGATGCACATGACGTATGTCGTTGGGGAAAAGCGGAATACCAGTGGGGAAGTAGTAGCAGGGTACCGTTGATATTCATTACTATATGCTATATTCGTATATGCGTTACTTGGTGAGATTAGCCATGGTGAGGTTGGGAACTTAGTATACCTGTTTAGGTGACGAGTTAGTTTCACTTGTTGTTCCCTGGGTTTTATCATGCTTTCAATACTTTTGGACGAGAGGCATGAGGAGGATCCTACTGAGTATACTGTTATACTCACCCTATGTATATATTAACTGTTTTTCAGGTCACTTGGACTAGGTTGGAGATCAAGGTTGTTACTACAAGCTTGTGGTTGGAGGAGGAGCTGTTCGGGCTTGTGGTCGCTGTCGTTTTACTTTCTTTTGGGTACATTCAGTTTCCCCTTTCAGTTGTAGTACTTTTTCATGACATTTCATATATGTACATGGTTTCCTTTTATATTTCAGTTCTGAGTTGGAGTTGATTTTTGTCTATCTTATCTCTCTCTTCCGCATGTGTTCTCTTAGAGGGTAATGCCTCCCATTAGTGTGTTTACTATACCCTCGGTGCTAGTCGCCAACCCGGGGCCTACTGGAGGTGGGACTCGGGGGGTCATTATCTCTCTTCTCACATTTTCGGCCTAGGAGGGGTACACTTTGTGGGGAGGGGGTCATGACATGGGGTCTGTGACATAGTGCTGACATCATGTTCGGTTCATGCTCTAAAAATAATTTGGGTAATATTTGTGCCCTATGGAAATTGGAATTTTACCACTTCTCCCTAAAATTATATTTACATAAAGTCTCTCATTTTTCCCCCATTATCACCCACCATCTCCTTCATGCATGATTCTCTCTCATCCCTCTCCTTCATGGAGTATCTACTTAATTTCTTAAAAAAATTAACTTTGTCTGTTGTGTTAGTGAGTTATATATATGTCTATGATTCTTTTTATCTCCTTTTATCATTTCATTCATTATTTCAGAATCACTAAACTTTTTTGTTTTCCTAATTTCCCTTATTTTTAGGCCGTTTGTATGCCTCTTAAATTTATCCCATTTTAGGTTACACCGATTATTGATACCAGACTCATGGAGATCTCAATGGTTATGGTAGGTATCCTGTATTTCAATCTATAGTCATTCTAATTTTTCATGTGCATTATTTGTTGTCTATATCAACAAATTACATGATGGATATAGAATTAAAATTAATTCCCATTAATTTTAAATGTAATTAAATTAATCGTTGTTCATATATATAAATGGTTTCCAAAATCAAGATCCACTATGGAGTAAGATTTTAGAATTAGACACTATAAAATGAATATATAAACATGGGAACCCAATAAATTATATATAAATTAAAGGAATTATAAATTTATAAGTGGATTTCGACTTATTAAATGATTATATCATCAATTACTAAAAAATGTGATTTTGGATAAACATGCCATATATGTTAATGAAAACATGTAAATGGTGACCATAATGTAAATCTACTATTTTTTAATGGAACAATAAATTGATAACTATAGTGGGTAAAATGAAATTCCATTCCATCTAATGATAGTTGATATAATTTGTGATATTAATTTAATTATTGGGTAAACCTTGTTTTATAGAATAATAATAAATTTCATATTTTGAATTCTTATATTTAAATTTTAATTGAAAATTATGTGTTTCAACTAATGATATAGTGTCTGAGGGAGTCATATGATTACGTTGTGAAAAGTGAAATTGTAAATTCCTATTGAAGTGGTAAATTGAGAATAATTTTTCTTAAATACTCTTAATGTGAATGTAATTCCATAGGAATATCATGGTTCTGAAGATAGAATTTCTATATGGTTTCCTAGTTTTCATTTGATGATTAATTATTGGGGATTCTTGGATGATCTCCTTAAATGTTTTGTGACATGCAATGATGAATAACTGAGAAACCATGGATGATCAACCTTAATTTATTCAAACAAAAAAGTTATTAATTCTAGTACGATCTTTGTGTATCCCGTATAATTATATATTTTTAGTACTATTAGAATGAGTACATCTGTTTCTCTGGGAAAATTATACTTGGGAACAATGCCCTGTATATTTAGATTCCATGGAAATCCCAAGATTATCACATGGAATATTTTTGGAACCTTAATATGTTTTGGAATTTGAGGATGAGAACCTATGTATTATGTGGTTTATTATGGAGTCATGATCATCCTAACATGTTTATAGAAACATCTAAAATAGACAATGAAATTAATATAAAACATAGTTGGTAATATATATCCATGCACAATAAATATTTTTTTTATTTTTCATAAAATATTTTATTTATAAGAACTAGAATACACTTTTTATAAAAATGGATATATTGGGATATCAGTGGTTGCGGCATACGATATTGAACTCACACCATGTAATGGTAATTTTGGGACATGGGTATCAGATAACATATTGTTAATTTTCAAGTATATGTTTAGGAAGGGGTCTCAATGATTGGTTAATGCTATTGTTTTTTGGATAGTGTATGATATGTTGGGTTTAGGATTGGAATCAGGATTATTGGCATTGTTTTTCCCCAAATTTAACTTTTGGTATATTAGGATTTGATATATGAATATCTGAAATATATGATATATATTTCAATTAACGCAACATGGCATATTTTGATTAAATTTATTAATTTCGTATATGTTGTTTTGATGTATTATATATATATGTTTCTGATTTCAGTACTCTTTCGATTATTGTTTTGACATTTATATATAGTTATTGTCTAGAGAATATCTCACCTTAGTCTCACATGACATGTTGGAATCCTCTGGTTTATAGATATGAATGTCTGAGGTATTGTAGTGACCTCTATTTCATGATGCATTTAGTGGTTTAGGGTAGTAGGGAGTTAATTAGTATTATCCATGATATTTATATATTTTACTATTTGAAAATGATAGATTAGAGGAAAAGTATTTTCTAGGATGTGTTATAAAAATTATTCATAGTAATGGATACCCCACGATTGATATATATTCATGTATCCAAGGATTAGATTTCTATTCATGCTATTCGATATTAATTTTTTTTATTTTACCTTGATATATCAACTTGATTTGTGAGGTTATTTATTTATGTAAATTATATCATGGCCAACTATGAAATGATAGGTTGTGTTATTTCACTATATTAGACAGTCATGATTCTCAAGTTTATTCCATTATTTCCAATTATCGGTTAGTTGTTTCCTTATAGTTTGATATGGGAAGGTTTCTTAAATTGTCAAAAAATATTTATACAGTCATTTTGTATACTTTTATAGTGGACTCATACTTAAAATTTCCCCAAAAATTTATAAATTACGTGGTGTTTGATTATCTATTGGTTGATTATCATATGTATGATATTGAATTAAATGGTAATTACAAAATATTGTTATTTTTTCGCTAGTAATGGTAATTGACATCATATTTAATAGAGTCTCATATTTGATTGTTTTAGTGAAATGTAAATGGACAACATTTATTAAAGAGATTGTTTTATAAGGATTTATGTGGAATTAAATAAATAAATATGATGAAAAATATATAAAGAACCATCCCCCAATACCATGATCATGAAATTTTATTTAACTATGTTTTTTTTGGAATTGTGTCTGGCGTAAAAAATTTCAAAAATATTATGTTTCAACAATGTTAACCCTTTGAGTAAATATTTATATGATGTGATCCTAGGGGTTGTTGGTGTGGATCCATTGTGTGGGTAGATGGGGATATTGAGATGGACTGAGTTGTTTTTTTCCCTTGTGACATTAGGAAGCCTAACATGTAGATGTTTTTCAGTGGAATTGGATTTTTTCAGAATCATGATTTGATGGAGTAGAATTTTCAAAAAATAATGTTGTTTTACCATGAATTTTTTGTTTGTATCAACATGTTAGATATTTTTGAGCATGATATAAGGTGAGTTTCAACCAAGGTATCATGAACAATGTGAGATATGGTTTAGTAATTGAGCTAGGTGGGAGTTCTTGATGACCTTTTTTATGACCCCAGTACTGAGATTTTGTAACATATAACCTATAAGGGAGATACGTTAGATGGGTTGTTCTAGGTTTTGAGTATATATAGGTAGGGGATTCGTGTGTATATGTTTCAATTTAGGACACTACATCAAGATGTGTTCTACCATGTATAGGGATTAGGTGTGAAATACGACATAGAAATTTGAGAAGTTGAAATGAGGTTCCAGTTCATTATGACATATTTATAGTGTTAAGAGGAACATTGTTATTTAGATTTCCTTCCCAGGTAAATTAATCAGAAGAATTTTAGGTTTTGAGGTTATGAATATTATTGGGATCAAGTTCATCTATTAATGTGACATGTGTGAATAGGATAGATGTAATAATTTTGGAGATTCATCTTGATATTATGATAAAAATCCCTTTGGGTGTTTATTATATGTTAGTGAATTCCATTTTTTTATGGTTAGATAAGGTAGGTTTTGTGAACCATTGACATAAGATATTCCTTTAAGAATGTGTTGCGATTATGAATACAATCTCCTGGAGCTTCATAATGATGATTGTGTTTTAGTTGTCATGTGAATGGTTTCTCTATAATGAACCAATTTTTTCAATGGAAATTCTTTCTTATAAATATGCCATATAATCACATTAAATCACAAAAAAATAAAATACTAAATAATACGTGACCCTTAAACATAATCTTGTCACTTATGTGTTTTCAATTTAAAAAATCTGACATATACGATTGTGATCAGGAAGTTATTTGAGGTATAATATGACCAACTTATGGTTTTGCGAATAGTAACATACCCCTATGAATAATGAAATACCCAATTAATTGTATCGTTACCTATGATAGTGTATAAATAATATTCATGTGGAAGTAAACTATACCTATATCTGGGAATTAAAAAAATGTTTTAAAATATATATTGTTCATGTAAATTATGATTATAATTAAATATTAAATTAATCAAATTATGAAAATTAATTTAGAAAAATGTATTTAATTTTTGGATTCTACACGTCAGAAAATTTTAGGGATATTTTTTGGGATTTTTCTGAAAAACATGTATTTTTGGTGAATAGTAAAATGAATTGATTTACTATTTAAATACAATATATTTCAAATCCACTATTAATCACATCATAAGTGATGTATGAAACCAAATCTTGAACACATATTCATTTATTACTATTCTTGGTCATGGAATAATAACTATTTATTGTCTACTTAAGAAATAATAAACCAATTGATTAAAATAGAATGAAAACTCTCCTCTCCACCACTATAAATACCACCTCTCATTACCTTTTCACTTTACCACTCTAAAGAATTGTTCCTTGCCTATATTCTTCCCCAATCTCTCGTAATGATGCTCCCCCACATATGAAATCTCCTAGTCTCTTCAAAATACCAAATCCGGTCGCCTCAAGAAGGCTCTAAAGGACGTTTGATTGAAGAGGAAAATTCCTCTTTTCTTTTCTTTCTTTTTCTTTTCAAGATAATTTGTTTTCATTTCAATTCATAACTCTCCTAATAAAAATTCTATGAAAACACTAGTACCTTACATGTAATGGAATGTTGTTATGAAAATGTATCAATTTATTATCATCTCTCCTTTTCCCACCTTTAATTTGAAAGAAATGAAAACACTGTTTGAGATGTGTTAGTTTAGCATAATCAATGATGAAGGGTTATCAATTTCTATTACTATATTCAATTAAGGTCATGAAACTATTTATATTGTGTAACCAGACTATTTTATTTTTATTTTATCTTATTTAATTTTTTCTAATCCGTATTCACTCCTGATGTAAAATAACAATACAATACAAGTGATTTGTGAGTAAAATCTCTAAAATTAATTCAACTGTATTCCAATAATGTTTTATATAATGAATCCACAACACTCTAATTAATGAAATTAAATTTACAAACATATAATTTCTTAGATGTTAACTAATGTCTTATAAATTCAGTTCTGGACAAACACATTCATTCTACATGTTTATTTGTTCATGAAAATAAGTAAATCCATCAAAAACCCCAACAAAAAAATGGACCTAAATAATGAAATTGAACCACATAACCCATAAAAAAGGACATGAATGAACTCAGAAATGATATAATAAATATTTTAAATATTCAATAGGTTCTTCAATTATTAATTAATAAACAAAATTTGTTTATTCACGTCATTCATAACAAGTGGAAAACAACAACAGACTTAAGGAAAGGGATCCTCTCCATTTCACTTTTATTCAAGAATGACTTCTATTATATGAAATTTTATGTGTAATAACTACTTAGTAGGAATGATTTAACACCTATACCATATTTATCTCATCATTTAGAAGTGAATATGAACACTATTATCTCCCATGAATCCCTCTTATGTACACCTGATACCATGATGATAATCTGTATGAAATTCTACCCGAAAAAACTACATTCCTTTAGGTTTTTATATTTATCTTTTTACCCAAATGAAGTTGAATGTAATTTTTATTCAAAACTTATACACTCTTTTTATATTATCTAAACTTTTGTTTCACGATCCATCCTTCAATCTCTTTCAATGATATTCTTTCTTTCATGTAAATCCCTCCTCGATTCTTCCCATTAAGTAAAAGCGTTTTAGGGGAACGTCCCAAATTTTTACCTAATTTCATGCACACTCTATACTCTAATTTAATCAACCATTTTATTTATAAAATAACTTTATTTAATATTAAATTCTTCTTGGTTCACTTCTTATTTTATATAAATGAATGTTCCCTTTTCTATTTTGAAAGTGCGATAGTATTTTCCTTAAAACCGCACAAAAATGATTTAATTCTAAAATTTATCAAATTAATTTATTATATGTTTTCAATTATGTTTGACATCACCTAAAATGATATATGCCTATTTTACCTTATGAACTTCCATGTTTTTTTAATTCCATTCTTTCATGGACACTTTCATGATGTGCCCATTAATTATGCTTTATATCAGGATTGCGGTACCCAATTCATTCCATGGGTAACACCTATGTTCATTTACGATTGATTATGTATGATTAATTATGTGGAAAATATATTCATGAAATATAATATGGGTGTTCCTAGATATAAATCCAACACATTGGGTAAATTTGTTTCCAATGAGACGTTATGTGCGATGATCTTGGTGGTTAGCATTGGCTAGTTCTACTATGTGATACAGTCTTGGTGCTTGGCCTTGTCTTGTCCTACTGTGGGAAAAAATATTTGCAGTTAGCATTGACTCATACTAAAATCATATTTTATGTTTTGTCCACATTTTTATGATTTCATATGTTACATTTATTTTTTATATCATCATGTCATTCCTTATTTCCAATGATGTAATGCTTTGTTCTTATGATTAATCTGTTTCTGGGATTTTAGCTCATCCCATTGTTCATGTTATCCCTATGTTATCCAATGAATATTTATGAGAACAATGGATGATGTGAGATCATTTTCGAGTTTATATAATTTTTTTAATGTTTTATTATGTACATAGTTGTCCATGACACTAGACTTTACTATCCTTATATTGTACTCTAATGTAATATTATGCATAAAATTGTGTAATGTTATATGTAAAAATCTAGGGTTGATATATTTAACTCAAAGGATGTTCTTTTTATTTTTTGATATTAGGAATATAGAACCATAGTGAGAACCTTAAAGATGAGATGATGTGTAAGAAAACAACCCTATGTTTTGATAACTATAGAGTGAGTGTTTTCTCAAGTAATTATGTCCCTCTCTAGATACAAACAGGTATAGGCGGCTCTGGAACAAGTATACCTAGAAGTGATTACTATGACAATGTGTTGTGGGTTTGACCTAGGGTATCTTGTTAAATGACAATAGACCATTTTATATCCTTTTTTTGACACTACCAGGGGATATTATTTGGAAAATTAATGAGATTAGAAAAAACCATTATTAAGGGAATAAAAAATCCCATAATAATATATGTTTAGAAATTGATTGAGGATAACATAGATTTAAGCCTAAGGAATCATAAGTTAGGATATAATTCAACTCTATAATGTTATCCTTTTATATTCAAAAGTATTATTTTTATGTTAAATAAATATGTATTCAAGACCTCTAATTGTATGTTCTTAACATAGATAATGTCGAGAAATAGAAGTACAAGATCCAATGTCAAATGTGATAGGCAATGTGAAGTCATCCCTAATGGAATTCCCAATATCATGGTAATGGGTGCTTAAAACATCATGATAGTACTTTTTCACTTAGATCAATTTATGAATAATAACTTGAATCATGTGGAACACCCTCCTCCTCCAATTAAATAGAATGTTTTCATAGAATCCTTAATATAGAATCAGCCACCCATTTTTAGTGAACCACCAGATCCACTCGTTGTGGACTAGTGGATTAACAGCATTGAAAAGATATTTTGTGTCCTCTTGTGCTTGAAAGAAGAGTAAGTTGTATTGGCATTCTATAATTTTTATGGAGAAGCTGATCAGTGGTGGAAATTGATCATGAATACAAAGTCTCATGTGGAAATTGATTCTATGGATTGGGAGGGATTCAAGAGGATATTTTTCAATAAATATTTACCTCAAACCCTCCATATCATGATGGAAAGAGAGTTACTTGGTCTCAAGAAGAAGGAATATGAGTCTATCAGGGCATATGAAGAATACATTATAGGGCTTTAATGGTGAACCTCTTGATTTTTCATGAACACGAAATGTATGGTGGATCACTTTTTCAGTGATCTAAAACCAAGTATACAAAATTATTTGGAAATTCGAGACATTAACAGTTATGAGCAGAATTCCTGTTGTGACCTCAAGGTTGAAATGGATATTCCAGAATCTCATTGGTCTCGTGGGATCGAGGACAAGAGGAAAAAAATAGAGAAAAACATGGGTGGTTCAACAGACAAATCCCACGATGTAATGAAGCATGAATATCCCACTTGTAAATGTTGTGGGAAGAATCATACTGGGAACTATCTAAAGGGTTACAATAATTGGATCCAATTCAGAATGTTGGGACATCTAGATTAGAACTACTAAAGGGATATGAAAAATCCTTATAATTTTTATGAACAAAGGAAGGTTCAAATCAATTCTCAGCTAGTGGTGCAGTGTTATAAATGCAATGACCTTTGGAAATATGTAAAAAAAAATTTTCAGCCAAGGGTTGTTGGAAGAAATCAAAAACAACCTCCATGGTAATAAGGTAGGGCTTATGCTATCACTACTACTGAGGGGAGGATAAACAATGATGTGGTTACATGTATGTTAGTTATTCATTGAAGAATAGTTAACAAACTATTTTATTCTGGGTCTATAAATTCATTCAAATCATGAAAGTTCAGTAGGACAATTTAAACACCACCTCAAAAATTGGAGGATAAGTTATTTGTGAGAACAAAAAATGGGGAAATTTTTGTGTACATGGTTTAAAACTCCTCCTCAGTTATCGTTTTTGGAATGAACCTCCCATAAAATCTCATCATAATTCATTAGTGGAGATAGATGAAATCTTGGACATTAATTAGCGATTTTTATTGAAATCCAATATTAACTGTTGGGAAAGAGAAATCACTCTTCAAATCCAAAATCATCATAAGATTCATTACAAGTGTAATGAGGAAAATAAATCTCCTTTAGAATAACTGTCTCAAGTGTGGATATTACTTCTTTTTGAGCAAGCATGTTTAGCTCAAATTATTGGGTCAATGTATAGAATCATTCTTGAGGAATTTCCCATCATGAGGGATTACATTGATTTATTCTTTGACGTGTTTCATGGTCTTCCTACTAATTGATATGTTAAGTTCTCATTCGAACATATTGGAGGATCTCGACACATATCAAAGAAACGTTACAAAATGGACACCATAGAGATGGAAGAGATGAAGATGTAGTCACATGACAATCTGGTGAGGGGTTTTATATGCCCGAGTGCTTCACTATGGGGTGCGCCAGTCCTCTTAGTGAAGAAGAAGGATTGATCAATGTGCCTCTGAATTGATTATCATGAGATAAATGAAATCGTGATAAAGAACAAGTATCCCCTCCCTCAGATAAATGAATTTTTCAATCAACATTGAGGGGATAGTTATTTCTTTAAGATGGACCTTCAGTTGGGATATCCCCAATTAATGGTGAGGAATTAAGATGTTCCCAAGTCTACTTTTAAAATGACGTATAGACACTATGATTTCAGTGTGATACTCTTAGGTCTCTCTAATGCTCCAGAAATTTTCGTGGATTTAATGAATAGAGACTTTAGGGATTACCTCGACAAATTTGTGGTAGAATTTATTGACGATATTATGATATACTATAATAAAAAGGAGGAACATGAGGAGAATTCGAATACTATGTTCAAGACATTGTGAAGGAATAAGCTGGATGAAAAGTATAGTAATTGTGATTTATAGATATAAGAAGTATTATTCTTGTGGAATTTTGTCACCAGTAAAGGGATATATGTGGAGCCTTCCAGACAAAGGAAATTAAAGAGTGGCCTGGGACAACATCTGTAATGGATATACATAGATTTTTGGGTCTATTTGTGTATTATCATCGATATTTGAAGAAATTTTCATGATTGAAAAACCCAAATATCATGCTGAAACGAAATGGAGTAAAAATATTTTGGGCTTAGAAATGTGAATATTTTTTAATGAGTTATAAAAGAGGCTCATCGATGTGACAATAATCACTCTCCTAAAAATTTTAGAAGTCTATATGGTGTACAATGATTCTTCCAGGAATGGATTAGGCTGTGTGATGATGAAAAATTATAAAATAATAGCATATGCCACCATGAATCTGAAAATCTATGAGAACGACTATCCCACACATGATTTGGAGATGGCCGTTGTGATCATTACATTTAAAATCTTGAAGAAATATCTATTTGTGGAAAATTGTGTGATATATACTAACAACAAGAGTATAAAATATATATTCACATAATAAATGATTAATATTCTCAAGATAATATGGATTCAATTCATCAAGGATTATGACTGCTAAATCCACAACCATCCTGGTAAGGGAAATAAGGTGGCTGATGCTCTATAAAGAAAATATCATTAATCTTTATAATATATGAGAATTGGAAAGGATCTGATATTTTTATATTTCTATAGAATGGATGTGGGAATAATTAATGGATGAACATCATCAATACTCTCTCAAATGATTTCTCAACCATAACTCATGGAGAAAGTAAAGGATGATCAAAGAAATGATTTTTAAATTTAGAAAAATGTTGAATCTATTAAAAATGTAGAATCCTATGAGTTCTTGATTTATGAGGAAGGTGTTTGAAATTTTGTGTCATGATTATGTGTACCATTTGATCTAGAGATCATGAAGTAATTTTTTAATGATGCATGTAGCTCGACCTTCTATATTCACCCATTTAAAAAGTTGCATTGAGATATCCAAGAAATGATTTGGTCAGACAATATAGAAAAGGAAGATTTCTGAATATAAATCAATCTTCCTTGTATGTCTGCAAGTGATGGTTGAGAGGAAGAAGTCTAAGGGGATGATGAAACTACTACCCATACCATAATTGAAGTGGGAGAACATTACCATTTTATTTTTCACTATAAATCCAAGTACATATATAAGAAACAATTCTATATGTGTCGTTGTGGATCATCTTAAAAAAATAGCTCACTTTATCACAATTAAAGAAGAATTTTCATTGGATAAACTTTTACTAATTTTCATCAATGAAGGGGAAAGGGTGCATGGGGTACCACTATCTATTATATCTGATTGTGATCCAAGATTCACCTCAATGTTCTTGAAATTTCTTCAACATGATATAAGAACTGAATTGAACTTCAATAAATCCTATCATCTAAAGACTAATGTCTACTCTGAGAGAACTATTCATACACTAGAAGATATGTTTATAGCACATTATATGGAATTGAAAGGAGGATATGACCAAAATCATCCACTGGATGAATTCTCCTACAATAGCAGTTTCCACTTGAGAATCCAAATGAAGCCCTTTTTGGGAAAAGGTGAAGAACAACCATGTGTTGTGTTGAATTCGGTGAGCGTAAGTCGGTAGGACCTCAAATGGTTAAAGAAATGGTGGAGAAGGTGAAAACCATTAAGCATCACATCAAGGTAGCCCAAATTCAATAGATGAGTTATGCAGAAACCCATCAATAAGACCATGAGTTCAAATTTGGATACATGGTATTTCTACACGTCTCTTTATGCAAGAAAGTCATGAGATCTGGGAATAAAGGAAAGCTACATCCTAGGTACAACAACCACTTTGAGATGTTTGATCGTGTCAGTGCTATGGAATATCGATTGGCACTTATAACTACAATATCCAATGTACACGTTTTCTTTCATGTATCTCTATTAAGGGAGTACATGCCAGATCTTTCAGATGTACTCTATTCAGAGGTGGTACAGTTGGAGAATGATTTTTTTACGAGGGGAACCTAGTGAAGATCATCGATCATAGAGACAAATTTATATGTAACCAGATTACTCACATGGTGAAAGTACTATGGAGGAACCATAACTATGAAGAGGAAACATGGGAATTGGAGGTGGCTATGAATGAAAAGTAACCACACCTATTATGGAACAGAATGTAAAATGAAAATTTGAGGGTGAAATTTCATAAGGGAAAAAATGTATCTACCCAATGTTTTTCAATGGAAATTCATTTCTTATAACTATGTCATAGATTCAAATTAAATCCCAACACAATGAATTAATATGTAAAATTTGACCCTTAATCATACGTTTTTCACTTCTATGATTTGATCTTCCAAAATCTGACATACACGGTGTGATCAGTAAGTTATTTGGAGTCTAATATGACCAACTTCTATTTTGGTGAATAGTAACCTACCCTTATAAATTGTAATATTACCCTTATGAATAGTGAAATAACCTAATGAATACTAACATTACTTATGATAGTATATAAATAATATTCATGTTGATGTATGATATACCCTTATTTGTTAATAAAAAATAATTTTTTTAAAATCTGTTTTTTCTTGTAAATTATGATTTTAATTAAATATTAAATTTATAAAATTTAAAAATTATTTTTGAAAATTGTATATTTTTTGGATTCTAAAGGCTGCAAAATGTTTAGGGTGATTTATTGTGATTTTTCTAAAATACTTAATTTTTTGGTGAATAGTAAAATTCATTAATTTAGCATATAAATACATTATAATTTAAATCCACTCTTACTTAAATCACAAGTTGTGTAAGCACCCAAATCTCAAAATCAAATGAATTTAATACCATTATTGGTCATAGAATCGTTACTATTTCTTGTCTTATGAAAAAATAATAATCCAATGATTTTAATATTATGAAAACTCTCATCCCCTCCACTATAAATACTACCCATACTTACCTCTTCACATCACTCCTCTCAAGCATTGTGCCTTGCCTATATTCTACCAAATTATATCCTCAAGATCCTCCCCCGCATTCAATAGCACCTATCATCTTAAAAATACCAAATCCTCACCACTTAAGAAGGATCTCAAGGATGTTTGATTCAAGAGGTAAATTCAAATATTCTTTTCTTTCATGTTATTTTCATGTTCAATTTTTTCTTCTCTATCATTACCTGACCTCAAAAAAATGTTATGAAAAATCCAATAAATTACATGTACAGGAATTTTGTTATGATAATTTAATATGTTAATATCATCTCCCCTTTCCCGACCATTTATTTTAATGAAATGAAAACACAGTTGGAGATGTGTTAATTTAGCACAATCAAGGATGACGAGTTATAAATTTCTATTACTACCATCAATAATGGTCATGATACTAATTCTATGGTTGAAAAATAAAATTTTTGTTGTATTTTATCTTATGTATTCTTTTTTAATAATTATTCACTTGTGATGTAAAATAATAACACAAAAAAAATTATTGTCAGCAAAATCGTTAAAATTAATTCAAGCGATTGTCATTAATGATTTATATAATGATTCGACATCCCTCCAAGTAACAAAAAATTAATTTACAACCATTGAATCTAATATATGTTCACTATTTCCATATAAACTAAATTCAGGATAACCACATTCATCATACATGTTTATCCATTCTGAAAATAAGTAAATCCATGATAAAAACCATGAAAACAAACGGACCCAAAAAATGAATTTGAACCAATTAACCCATCAAAAAAGGTAATGAATGATATTAATTTTTGTAAATAATTCATTTAAATATATAATAGGTCCTAAAATTATTAATTAATAAACCTAATTTGTTTATTCAGGTCATTAATAACATGTGGAGAACACCAACATGCTTAAGGTAAGGGATCCTTTCAATTTCACTTTTATTCATGAATGTATTCTATGCTATCCCATTTTATATGTATTCCCTAATAATTGTGTATTATTTATCCCCATAACATACTTGAATAAATATTTATATGTGATTAGAAACCCCTTTCCCTCTCATGAATCCCCCTTATGTATATTTGATACCACGCTGATAATACATAAGCAATTCTACATGAACCACATTTATTCCTTTGGGTTACTCTATATACCTTAAACAAAATTAAGTGGAATTTTCCTATTATGTAGAAATTATACATGATGTCTATATTATTTCATGACATGTTTCAATTTCCATCATTCACTCTCTTTTAGGGATATACATTCTTTTATGTAAATCCCTCTTTGATACTTCCCCTTAAGAATACTCGTTTTATGGGAACTTCTCAATATTTTAAATAATTTCAAGTGCGCTATATCACCTTTATTAATCCACCATTGCCTTGATAAAATTAGTATTTTTATTATGAAACCATTCTTGTTTCCCTTATTTTTAATATAAATTGTTGTTCCCTTTTATATTTTAAAACCACTATAGTATTTTCCTTAAAACAACACTAATATGTTTTAATGAAAAAATTTCACAAATTCATTTATTATATGTTGTCACTTATGATTGAAATAACATATCATCATATATGAGTATTTTACCATATTAACATCCATGTATTTTATAGTTCCTTTCCTTCATGTGCACTTTCATGATACACCCATTGGTTATGCTTGTTGTCACAATTGTGGTATGAAATTCTTTTAATAGGAATCCATGATGTTTCTGTAAAATTGGTTATGTTTGACAACATATGTGGACAACATATTAACAAAATGTAAGCTGGGTGCACCTAGATATATCTCCAATGCATTGGGTAAAGTTTATCTCATTATATGTTATGAATGATGGTCTTAGAGGTTTTCCATGGATTGTGAAACTATGTGAAACTCTGTTGGAAGTTAGTCATGGCTTGTGCTACTATGGAAAATGGTCTTGGTGGTCATTGTTTAATCATACTAAATTCATGTTTTATTTTTATGCCACAATTTTTATGATTCCATATGTTACATGAATTTTTATATCATTATGCCATGCCTTCATTCCCATGTTCTAATTCTTTGTTCTCATGGTTATTCCCTCACTAGTATAAAAAGGGATTTTAACGTTGCTAGTTTGACATCGGTTTCATATAAACCGATGTAAGATATTTTTGCGGAGATTTTTTAGAGTCAGTTTTTATAAAAACATACCCAAAAAAGGAAAAAAATATTAGTTTGGGTGTTGGTTTTTTAAAAACCAACACGAAAAATTTAAAAAATATATTTTTTGTTTTCATTTTTTAATAAAACTGACACCAAAAACTAGATTATTTTACTGTGTTTTATATTTTTCCTAAGCTTCGATTTCAAAGGTTGTGGAGAAAAATCAGAGTTACAGATAAAATGTTATGGTTTTCGGAAGTTGATCTTCTCTAATAGATAGCTTAAAAATGACAATATTTCAAAGACCATAACTTTTAATCCGTAGCTCATTTTTAGCTCCATGACAAGTCAAATCGAAGCTTAAGAAATTATCTAAAACATTATATTTTTTTCATTTCTTTACGTCCGTTTTTATGAAAATCGACGCCAAATTTCTTTTTTTTTATTTTTCGCGTCTTTTATTAAAAAAAAGGATAGAAAAACATATTTTTTGTTAGTTTTAGGAATTGGTTTAGAAAAAAACCGACGCGAAAAAGTGTTTTCTTAAGTTTTATCTTCAGATAATTTAAAAAACGACGTAATATTTTTTTTTACTTTTGGCATCAGTTTTTAAAAAAAATCGACATGAAAAATAATTTCTTTAGTAATTTTTAGCATCGGTTTATTTCAAAACTGACACCAGAAAGGATATCTATTGGAATTTTTGTGTTAGGTTTCTACAAAACTGACGCCAAAGATTATTCGCCAATATGTGGTATCAAAATTTCAATTTTTTCACAATGCACATTTAACTTTTTAAAATCCTCCCTACATTTCCATACAATGTTGTCGAAAACATTTTCATTTACTATATATATATATATTTTATCCTTCATTTAAAATTTTCAATCTCTTAAATTCAATCAAGTTTAAAACATGGCTTTAATAGTTATTTTAAACATGGTTCCCATTATAATCATTTATTTTCCTTGTTATTCTTTTCTTTAATTTCAAAACGTCTCTATTATCTAGCTTATAGAGATAATTTATTATTCTTTTCGAGTTACAAATATATAAAATTCAAATGAGATTTACCATCTGTGGTGTAAATTTAATTATCGTTCCCCATTTTCATTTTTATGGGATTTTAATTTATGTTTATCAAAATTTATATGACTTGAGTTGTACAAATCAAAATTCTAAAAGTCCAACTTTCGACGACCATAACTTTTAATCTATAACTCTGTTATCTCTCCAGGTCCTATCAAATCATAGCTTAGGAAATTATCTAAAACATGTAAGAAGAAAAATTCACTTTTTGGATTTATTTTTTGTATAAAAAGATGTCAATATAATTTCTTTTTCATTTATGGCATCTGTTTTTTTTTAAAAACCGAAGCTGAAACAATTTTTTAAATTTTTGGCGTTGGTTATTAAGGAAAAAGATGCCAATAAATGATTCAAATTGAATTTTTTGGAATAATTTTTTAAAAAAATGATGCTAAAAACAAATGTAATTCAATTTTTGCATCGTATTAAAAAAACCGATGGAAAAGTCATATTTTTTACGTTGTTAGCTTCAACGTTGGTTAAAAACTGACTTCAAAATTAAAAAAATCTGACGTTAAAGACAATTTTTCTACTAGTACCTTACTGGGATTTTACCTCTTCCTTTTGTTAATGTTATACCCCACTTATCCTATTCAGATCTATGAGAACAATATAATAAAATATCTCATTATGGATTTTAAATAAAAATTTGTTGTTATAATGTTTGATATTGTTCCTAGTCTTCCAAGACTCTAGACTTTATGATCGTTGGCTATTAATCTAATGTATATTTGTGATTAAAATTGTGTAATTTTATATGTAAATGGTTAGGGTATCTATATTGTGCATGTGAGATTCCACTAGTCCTTAAAAGAACCAAGGGTGATCTATTCACATTAAGACTAACATTTAAAATAGGTATGGCCAATGGATTGTGTTTGTGATCCAAGTATCTATGAGTTTTTAATTTACAGTGACGAAGGAAAATCTTATGATTATGTTTCTCAAGTGTGTGAAGTTATTTCATATTTGTCAAATCATAGAAACATTGAATTTTTTGGATTCATTATGATGTAATTATTAAAGTATTGATTGTCTGTGATCATACGTTGAAACAATAAAACATCAATGAGTGAGTTGAATATTTTCGTGGGTTTGATGAAGGGATCATGGTCATGGGGGCAATGAAAATTGTTGAGAACAATTATGTTTTAATTTGGGAAAATTACATGGGGAAATAATGTATGAAAATTTAATCAATCTAGGGTTGACCCGAAAAATAATTCTCAATGGTGGGAATTACATATGAGATAAAATGGATCAAGACACAAGGAATATTTCAATGATAAATGTCTGGGTCAGTGCTCTTGGAGAAGTATGTGGTGAGCCAAAAAGTGTGCAATATAACATTGGTAATTTAATGATCCAACCCTTATTTGTTATATTTTTCATAGATATCAGGATTGATGTTTTCGTGAACAAGGAACAATATATAAGTTCCATTTTGTATTAGAATTTTGGGGTGAGTAGTTTTATCCCAATCTAGAAACTATGTTCAATGATGGATGGATCATGTTTCATGGTGATCAGAATTGGTCCTTTGATATGGTGAAGAGATGATTCTACAGTTGTGAGTGGTATTTATATAGTAGTGTATTCTTGGTGGGATGAATTTTTTATTTTTGAATGGGGACTAAGCCTTTTCATCATCCAATGGATAGACTTGGAACATGAGTATGTTATTTAGATTAGAGGTGTGTTAGTAATCACTATAATTAATGATTGTGTGCATGGGTGGTATAAGATTCACCCAATTATATTTCATAAGAATCCAAGATGAGACTTTAGTGGTTGTACTAGAATGATTGTGGGGGTGTTTATGTCATTATAAGGGTCATGGTAGGTAGTGTGGATGAAATTATAGCATGGGAATCTGATCATTTTGGGGAAGGATAGCTACTGGATTTTTAACATGTTTTTTATGTTTAATTGGATGTGGTGAGTTAGAAATAAATATTTGATTGATATTTTTTTATTTTATGGTCACATTTTGTTTATGTCTTTTTCCATGTTACCAAGAATGCTGAGACTCATTAGTTTTTTGAGAAAAAAATATTAATGGGTTGTTCTAGTGTCCAAATAGTGTTTCATGAATATATTTATGCATTTAGTTATAGGCTATAATGATTATATTTTTTAGCATATAATGTGATATTTCAGGAAATAAAATAAGTTGGAGGAACCTTTGTTTGGAAAAACCCACCATTGATTAAGCCTAATGATGGGGACAAATATCAAACAATTATTCAGTAAGTTGGAGACACCAAGCAATCTCAAGGAAATAATGAACAAGATACAACCATCATTGTGTTTAGTGGAAACCACAATCATTGTCTTATGGTGTGGTATGTTGATGAAAATTATTTGGTAAATCCTTATTTTCTAGTCATCTTTAGGATGATATTTTTGTATTTCCAAATCATATTGGTGATGTGGTACTAGTATTAAATAATTGTTTTTTGTCATAATGGTGCGATGTTGCATGTTAAGTAACAAGTGAACCATACAGACATGTGGGATGATGGTGGAATTGAATAATTGAGTGGTTTTGTGGACAATATATTGTTGAAAATTTTGACGAGGTGATTAGGTTCATGTGGTTTTGATACAGTATACCTTGGATAATGTTTGTGGATCAATGTTGTTTGAATATAGCCTCAAGAACTCCACTTAAGAAATTTTTTTTAATCTCCCTGATTCTCAGGGATACTTATTAAGTATGGGCTATTATAATGTTGGTATATTATAATAACCACTGTTCAATATGGGCATTACTAATATAGAGGATTCTATTTTTTTATCTTTAGTAAGCTTGTAAGATTTTGAATTAGGATTAATAGAATAATTATGAGGATTTGAACATCAAAGAGGGAAATTTTTCTTTTTGGATTGAGTCCCAGGAGGTTTGATGGGTCCTTGGATAATTATTTGGAGTTTCAAATTCCGTTTCAAAAGATTCTGTAGCTTTCTATCAAAAGTATTATTTTTATGGTGAATGGTTTAGTAGAATTTATATAGTTCTCAAAGCATGGGGTGCCTTGTAGCTATGTTTGTATATTGAATTGTTGAGTTTCACAGTAATCACATTATATTATGTAAATAGTGAATACTCCATGGGAAACCATCTGAGGTGTTTAGTTGTGGGGACCCTATCCGCAACATGAATTGAATTGATGAAAAACTTTGTGTCTTATTATATTGCAACCTAGAGGTTATCCACATGGTTTGGAACAAGGTTAGTAAAACATGTATACCAAAAAATGTGATTTTGGCTATGAGGGATAGTTTAGAACGCATTGTTTGTGCATATTTTATATAAATATTTGGAAAACCCTCCTCTATTAAAAGTAAGAAACCTATAGTTTTACATTACACATGTTTAAACTAAATTATATCATTTTTATCCCATTTTAATCTGGTATTCCTTCAAACATTCATCAATACCATCTCTCTCATTCATGGAGTATAAAATTCAGTTCTTAGCCATATTAATATCCTTATATGACTTTGGTGAGAAAGCGATATGACAATGAGTCCCTTTACCATCATTTTCCATTCCATCCATTACAAAGTATTCTCACACATTTTGCATTTAATATTCACTTTTTGAGGGTTTTTTTACAATTCATAAAACCATTCCATTTTAGGTTTGCAGAAATATTGATATGAGACATGTTGATGCCCATAATGTTAATTTAAGTGTTCTACTATTCTATCCTATATCATTCATAAATATTGAAATGCATGGGTTTTCATTCGTGTTGATGTATTGTGCATTGACTATTGAATTAAAATAGGGACTCTTAAATTTGAAATGGACTTTTTTTAATCCTTATAAAATTTTCTAATGGGTTTTATAAAATAAGATCTCTATGGGATTCTTCTTGGATATTTATACACTATAAAATGGTTATGTAAATTTATAAAACCATCAAGATGGTGATCGTAGTCATATATTTATAAATGGTATGCATGTTTATAGAATTTTCTGTTTATTAAAATAAAAATTACAAAATATTTAAGAATAATTTTTGAGAAATATTCCTTATGTGTTAACTAACCAATGTAAAGGGAGATCTTAGTGGAATTTCTTATATTAAAAATAGAACATTAAATAGAAAATCATAATGGATTAAAAAAATAGTAATTCCTTTTTCTCTAAGGATAGATAATGAATGATACTAATATAATAAATGGGTAAACCGTGTTTTATGTTTTGATAAATAATATTATATTTTTAATTTTTGTCTTATTGATTTTTTTTCTAATTCTACAGTTTGAATAGGAATCAATGTACTGTATGGTAAATAGTGAATTGGAAAATTCATCTTGAAGTGGAAGATTGTGGTTTCCCTTTATGAATTTATATTTATGTTATAGTGATTCCTTAGGTTGAAAATGATTATTGGTATATGAATTATCTAGTTGAAAGATTTCATTAAATTTGAATATTTATGTTTTAGAATTCTAGGATGAGCTCCTTGGATTATTCTATAAATTCAATACTACAAAAGTGGGAATGTCAGGATTTGTGCCTTAGATTCAATATATTTTATGAGTTAGGAATTCCAAGGTGAGCTCCATATATTCAAAATGATACTAGAGTCATGGGACTATCAGGATGAGTACGTAGATTTCAGATGGTATATAATATTTGGTGAGGCTGATATGAGTTTTTAAATTCTATTTGATTGATTGGATGATCGATCAGATTATATGTGAAACATTGTGATATTTGGTAATACCATTGTGAGTGAAAAGATTTTGGGCGGAAAATTATAGAGGATTGTTCATCTTGATGTCCGTGAAGACTTCCCAACACGTGTTGATGAATGTGGGACTTAACCTTGGTGACATAGCATATCATAGGACATTGGGTTTTTTATTTACTCAATTTTTTTTCAAATATATAATTTCTAATACATGTCATGGGAATGTTTATCATAGTTGACATTATTGTGCACCATCGGTCTTTATTGAAATAGTTATACTCACATCCTTCTCAGAATACCTTATCCCTTGGGTACGAGAAATAATTTTAATTATATATACATATAAGATCATGTAAAGGTCATAATGATTGGTTTTTTTGTTGTTTATAGGTAAGGAAAAGTGATTTTGGGACTAGTCTAAGAAATGGGTCTATTTCTAATGTTTTTCCCTATTATTGTATTTTTTTCATTTTTGGTTGGTATGTATGAATTCCTAGCATGTACACTCTAGGATTAATTTAATAGAACATGGAATATTTAAATTTCTTTTATTTCTTGCGAGGTTATTTTTCTACTATCCTTTATAAATTTATGTATGGGGTTTATTTTCTATTTTGTCCATTGGATTCACTGAAATATTCATGAACAATGTCCCCAATACACCAAAATAGACACACACTACTAGTTAATAGATTTGTATATACTAATTAGCACACATTAGGTATTGTAGTAACCATATATCCAGGAATTGATGAGTGGTATGGTAAAGTAGGGTTGTACATAAGTAATAAATATATATGCAAAATATTATGAGAGATAAACCTGATGGGGTTTTTAGATGATCATTTATGATATAATTTGACTATGTATTTCGTACCGAAAGACCCTAAATCATTATGGTCTTGGTGTAGTATTATTTTGAAATATATTTAATATTTGTGAAAAAATAATATTTATGAATGTTATGCTCGATTCACCATGCTAACCTCATAATGGGAACTCCCCAAATAGTTTCATGAACAATAATTTTGGAAATTAGAAAATATAAACTATATAGTATATAACAAATTGAGGACTCTCACACCTATACCTATAGAACTATTACATATTAAATGGGTAGAAGATATAAAATGAACTGCATGATAATCGCATGAATTAAATAATAAAAACACAACTCTATTCTTACATCCAACACCCTCATGTTAAAAATAATTCATTCACTTCTTATAGTAATAAAATAATAATCAATATGAAATAAGATAAAAAAGTTTTTCAACGAAATAAAATGGAGACAATTAGGGTCTTAGAAACATAATGTAGAAGACCATTACAATGTTCCAATCTGTCCCATAAAACAATCATGTATTAATAATACATGAAATAGTCCTTGTCACACACATTAAGGAATACATTTTACCATGTGTAAATGTGACTTTATATCATGCATATAATAAGTAGTTTTGGAAGACTCATTTAATACCATGATATCAAAAAAACATTTATAAACCATTTGATTACAAAACATTCAACTATTATAACAAAGAAAATTTTAACCACCAAATTAAATTCTATTGGAAAATCCCCTCAAGCATTTAAATGGAATCTTTTAGTTGATAAATTGTAACATCCCAAGTAAATAAGGAATATGAAATTTTCATATTTATTAGTATTTTTTCATTAAATATTATTTTAACATTAAAGGGGATGCTATGTTCAATGGAATACCCGAAATGAAACAATGGGTTTCATTGAAATCTTACGTTTCACACAATGTTGTGTCATACTAAAAAAACAATAATATAATATTATTTTAAATGTTAGTTAATTCTTGGCTGTTGTATTAGTGTGATTGAACAAAACTAACTAAAATATGATTTCACATATTTGTTAAATTTCATTGCATTTATACAATAAATGTTAGAGGCTTAAAATTTGAATGAATCCAATTTAATCCCAAATAGTATAATACTCATTAAAAGCTCGGGTTATGCCTTTTGATAGAGAACCATTTTTAAATCTGTTTTCCATCACTTTTATATGTTATATTTTACAAAATAATATTCTTATTTAGAATTGGGACATCAAAACTTTCTTTACATGTAATTTTGGTGTTTTTTTGATAATGTTCATTTTTAAGGAATATTGAAAAATACTGTATTTTAATTCAAAACTACATTTTAATCTAATTTATTTAAATGGATAGATTATTTATTTAATTTTTTTTAATTTTTAATTTTATTATGTTTTTACCATATAATCCAGTTTTGGTCATTGGATGTAATTTTACAATGGACTTGGACATAATAAAGTGTCAATATTTTTTAGTTATTATTTCTTAAAAACATTATTTTTGATTTGACAACCGGAATTAATTTTAAATTAATTTCGGCCACTAATGTGTTTTGAATATGTAAAAATTAATTCCATATTTGTAATTAGGTTTTCTGAATTGTATAAATATATAACTTTTATTTTTTATACATTTTCAATATTAACATAAGTAAATATTTTATTTACCATGGTTAAAGGGTAATGTTGGTAAATAAATATAAAAAATAATATTATACTATAACCAAATTACCCTAACATATTTCCTAACCAATTGGTTGATAAAATTCCGACAATGGGAATCCTTGGGTAAATTTTGGGACCCCATTGAGAAACTTGGAAGTGATAATGACATTTTATGTTAATAAATTGAAAGTAAATGTAAAAACGACATAAATAAATATCATTAAATAAAACAATTTTTACATGGGGTCATATAAGTTATCACTTAAACTATAAATATTCATTAGAAGTATAATAATATTTACTACATTATGGTATTATTTTTCATATCTTTTAGTCATAAAAGAAATAATATTAATTATGACACAACAATGATACAACGTTTAACTCATTAATGGATAATTTATATAAATAAGATTATAAGTATTAAAACAATATACAAAACCTATCCAATTGTAATTGGATGATTTTGTTCTGAAGATTATTCTTCTTATATTTGACTTTAATGGGATTTGGTCCTTTTTAAACTGAAGTTATTTTTATTATAAAATAATATTTTCAAACATTCCTAAAGAGCCCCTCCTCCCACTTATAAAAATTCCTAACTTCTAACACATTTCTCATACTTCTCAAGTCCCATGGATCATCCATATTCTACCCAATTGAGCTCCCTAAATCCATCTATTCCTTCTGGATGTCTTCCCCTATGTAGATGTCATTTAAAGTAATACTTTTGTTGATTAAAAATAGAGTTACCCGATTTAAAGGTAATGTCTTCTCTTAAGTTCTTTTATTTTATTTTACTTCTACATCTCCAAGCTATTTTTATTACTTTATTTTATAACAAAATAAGTATCCTAAATAGACTAGGTTCTCGTTATGAGATGGATTTTAACTACACATACACACACCTTCATCTAATGGGTAAAGAACATAATGGTTCTGGTGATAATGAAATACTACCTCACGAAATGATGATTGTTCAATATTCTCCCACCACCTCTTATGGTTTCCATTATGATGGAACTATATTAATATGTGATATATATTATTATTATGTTTTTTCTATTTTTCTATTTTTTCCATTTACAGAACACCTTTATTGTTTCCTTAATGGGTAAATACAATAATTTCATTTGAGGTAGTGCTGACTACCGCCCCCTCAAAGTGATATGACTCATTCATGCCATACGTGGGATGTATAAATGACGGAGTTAATTAAATTATATATGATATTATACATGAATTATAATATACCTATTTATAACAATGTTTTAATTCCATTAAAATACTAAATAGAAATGAATGTAGTGTTCATGAGTACGTACGACTTACCGTCTCCATGAACGGGGCATTTCATTTCATACTTCCAAATATTATGTAATAATATATATAAATTTATATACTGGATATATATGATATATAAGATATCTGAATTATGAATATATTTTTGGAGATATTGTAAATTTTACCACATGAACAACTTGTAATTATAATAAGTTCATTTATGACTAAAGTACCAAATATCGACAAAATAACAATTATTTATTTAAATGATTTCATAATTTTTATAACATAGTAATAGGAAATATAAATGGAATAATAAACTTGAAAAATGTTCTTAACCAGGTATAAATTAACATTAGATTATTATTTAGGAGATTAATGAATGAACGTGTCAAGTAGGATATGAGGTAATGGACTTCATCTCAATATCCTTTCATTGAGGCATATTTTTCATTATACATGACATTATTTTATACAGTGTATAAGCACCATTAAATTTTAATTTCATTCAAATAGAATGTTATTTATACGAATCGTTTTACTAAATGTCAAATAAAAATTATCATTTTCAGTAACAATGAGCAATCTGTCGCCATAATAATTATTTGGATTCCACTATAAGCCATATTTTTTTAATATAAAAATAGAAACCCCATATTCTATATTTTGAGAGTTTTGGTACTAAAAATGGTTTTTGGAATATATTGATTATTTCAATATCTTGAATTGATTTCTTGATATTGAAAATGAATTGTTATTAGTGAAATGTGTATATTTTAAATACTTTATGTGTTATGATTTTATAATGTTACATGGAAATTTGATGGGTGGTTACATGATAAACCAAATGACGGGTGGTTCCATGATAAACTAGGATGGGTGGTAACTTTATAACCTCCAACCAATTGGGTATGGAAGTCTAATGTATAGATATTTCTTTAGTGATATGTGTGGAAGTAGATTGTATGTTTATTCTATTTATGTATGATTATGTCCCAAGTTACCTCTATATGTTATGTGTGTTTTTCAGTGGGTTTTATTGTAATATATTGTTTACAAAAGGGTAACCAATATTCTTTTATTCGATGAAGAGTATTTACAACATCACAAAGGTGAAAATGATTTCTTATGATGAGGTATTCATGGTTTACATGTTGTTTTGATAAACTAATAGTTTTCCTTCATTTTGTATCCCTTACTGAGATTTTTATCCTCATCCCATGTTTTTGAAATGTCTTCATATGACATAAATAAAAACATGGTCAAGGATGGGATAAAATAAAAGTCATGATACATAAAATAAGGATCTAGAAATGAATTTTATTTTAAAGATTGTTTATTTTATAAAAAATTGTGTACTGAGTAGAAGTGTCTACATGTAATATTAATGTTGTTATGTATCTATTATGACCTAATTATCTAAATATATAAACCTGAAAAGATCCTTAATATGAATTATTAACACAATTCATGATTATGTAATGTTTGAGTCCAATTCATTATATTTTGTATCAGAGGGATGTTTAGACAACATCAAGAATAATAATATTGTTAAATTAGTGTCTATTAATTAATTTATGGTAAGATTGAAATGATATATCATTTAAATATTACATTGTTTCTTCAAATTAGATATTTCTATGATCAGAATTGTTTTAAACAATATAAACAAGGAAGCTATGTTGGGAAGGCACATAGTGGAGAATTTCCTTTTAATCAGCAACCTGAGATTGTCAGAATTAGAACTGAACAGTTTGTTGTAGTGATGGAATAGTTGACTAATGCTCTAAATGGTGGTGGTATCCATGCACTAGATCTGCTAGATCAACCACAGTGGAACATGTCAGCAGTGGATCATATCATGAAGCAACGTCCCCCATAATTAATAGGATCATCTAACCCTATTCAAAATGAAGGGTGGATCAAAGAACTAGTAATGTTTTTCGATTTCATGGGTTATACAGAAAATCAATAGGATTGTATTGTTGTTTATCATTTTAATGGTGAATCCAATTAGTGATGGTCGGTGGTGAAAAATATCAGGGATAGTGATGATATTGATGCCCTTTATTGGGATAAGTTCAAAGGTATTTTCTTGATAAATATTTTCCTATAGTGGTTCGAATTAGTATGGAAAACAAATCTTGTAATTGAGGAAGGTGGATGACTCAGTGGATGATTACGAAGAAATGTGTACTAGATTGGAAATGTATGCTCCAAATTTCATCAGAGATCTTGATAGTAAGATAAATCAATTTTCATCAGGACTGAATCAATGATATCGAAGAGCATTAGCTTCTCATGAATTCAAAATCTATGTGAAACTTTTCAGATGTGCCAAGAAGGTATAAATGGAGTTTTATGATGATTAGTTGTTTCAAGAGAGTAAACAAAAGAAGAGGTGCAGTAGGGAAGAAAAGGAAATGAATTCATAAAATAAGAAAAGAGGTAAGAATGGTAAATATCCATCTTGTGATATGTGTGGTAAAAGAATCCTAGAGAATGTTTGTCAAAATATGCAAAGTGATTTCAGTGTGGTATGTCTGGTCATATTGCTCGTAACTGTAAAGAAGATGATCAAGAAAGCTATGAAAATCCAATGGTAAGAGGTTTTAAGGGAAAAAAATTGGTTCCTTATGAATATTAGTGTCCAACGAAGAATTAAACCGAGTTAATGCAGCCAGACTACAAGAAGAAATGTGTGGTGAAATCCTTTTCATCTTCTTAAGTAGATGTTGATCCATAGAATGATGTAGTATCAGGTAAACTATTTGTTTGTTTAGAGTATTCCAATGTGTTTTTTAATTCTATTTCTATACATTATTTCATTTCTGAGAAGTTTTCTAGTAAATTGGTAATTCCATCTCATGATATGAATCTTGAACTTATGGTAAAAACACCCAGGGAAAATTTAGAGACAAAAAGAAATTATAAGAAATTTCATGTCCTTGTGTGAGGAAATAATCGACCTATAAACCTTTATATTTTTACTCTAATAGAGTTTGATTTTATTGTTGGGGTGGATTGGATTTCTTTTTTTCCTTCCAATATTGATTGTAGAGCTAAAGTGGTTTGTTTTCAGAATGAATTTCAGTTTGCGTTTAAGAATAAACCATTAATTTTGATAACATATTAGGAATCTGAGAAGCTACTAAAAGTTGTAAATGAATGTTACCTTGCAGATAATGTTGAAATAAAGGGAATTTTCATATTAATGATGTTCGATTTATAAATGAGTATCTTTATGTTTTCCCTGATGATTTTCATTGTATTATACCTAATCAATAAGTTGAATTTACTATTAACTTAGTTCATGATGCTAAGCCAATTTCAAAACCCCATTATCGAATGGCTCAAATTCAAATATTAGATTCAAAAAATATATTACATGTGTTATTAGATAAATGTATCATTCGACCTAGCATGTCACCATGGAATGCTCATGTCTTGTTTGTTAAAAATAAAGATGGCTCAATGATACTTTTAACTGATTATAGAGCATTGAATAACATCACTGTTATCAACATGTATCCTTTTCCGCATATCAATGATTTGTTTAATCAGCTCCTATGAACTCAATAATTTTTGAAGATTGATTTGAGGTCAGGGTAACATCAGTTGAAAGTAAAAGATTCATACATTCTGAAGACCATGTTTCATACTATATATGGCCAATATGAGATTGTGGTTATGAATTTTGGGTAAACCAATGCACCTATGGTATTCATGGATCTTATGAATATAATTTTCCATGAGTTCTTGGATAAGTTTGTGGTTGTGTTCATTGATGATATTTTTCTTTCATACAAAAATAATTAGGAACATTAATGTAATTGAAGGCTTGTCTTGCAATCCGTAGAAGAAGAGAAACAGTATGGGAAATTTTCAAGTGTGGGTTTTGGTTTCAAAATATTTCATTCCATGGTCACATTGTTTCAAAAAATGGAATAACTGTTGATCCTACTAAATAAAAAGTTGTTGAAAAATGGCCCCGACCGACAAATATAACTAAGATCCATATTTTTCTTGGATTATAAGGTTATTACCAGAGGTTTGTTGATAATATTTCATGGTTATCTAGTCCAATGACTATGTTATCTCAAAAAGGTGTCAAGTTCATCTGGACAAAATAAAGTTATGATTGTTTTTAGGAATTAAAAATATGATTGGTGAATGGTCAAGTTTTTACATCGCCTTCTATAAATGTTGATTTTTTTATCTATAGTAATGCTTCAATGAAAGGACATGGTTGTGTCCTAATACAGAATGATCAGGTAATTCCTTATGCTTAACATCAGTTGAAACCTCATGAGTTAAATTACCACACACAAGATTTGGAATTAGCTATTTCTATTTTTCTCTTAAAATTTGGAGGCATAATTCATACGGAGTAATGTGTGTAATATATACTAATCTCAAAAGTATGAAGTTTATATTCACTCAGAAATCATTGAACAGTGTAACACCCCAAGCTTCCACGGTATGTTTCCCTTTGAATAATACAATAGTGTGTGTTGAATGCTATTTCGAGTTCTAACACACCAAAAACAATCAAACTAGCTGTTATGAATAGTAATACCTGCTTTTTTGAAATTTTAAAAATTTTATTTTTCAAAATAGAAATCATTTTTGGATTCAGAATATCAAAATTAGCCTAGGATGAATTTTTGGTATTTTTCAGAAAACATTCGATTTTTGATGAATTTTGAAAAACACTGAGTTATTGGTTAAAACCGAATTTTAATTTAAATAATTATTTACTTTATTTAAATTTATATTAGTTTAAAATTAATTCATAAGACCTATATATATTCAATGTAATTCATTGACGTCAATTAATATTTATTTTAGATATAGTTAAATTTTAATGATCTTTTTACTGTCTTTTACCCACCTCCTAGAAGCTTTTGCAAATTTGCATAAAACATAATTTTACCACATCTATGAGTTGAATTTCAAAAATACAAGAGAAATGATTGATATCAATAAGTAGAATATGGTTTAATGAGATGAAAATAATTTTTGGAGAATAGTAACTTTTTACTTTTATTTACCACAATTTAAAGTAAATAGGGTAATTAAAGGTAAAAATGATATTATTTTTACACTAACACATGTCCTAATTATATTGGATATGTGTAATTAGACCAAAAACAACCTTAGTAATAATATATGATCCTTTAGGTCCACATATATTCGAATAGGACATTTATTATTATTTTATTCAAAGATGAGTTAAAAGAGGAAAAAATCAAATATTAATAACTAGAACATTTTTAATATAGGGTTATCCACAAGATAAATTCTATTATAAATATTCATTAGAAATATAATATTATTTCGTACATAATGGTATTTTATTTATATTTTTTATACATTAAATAATTTAATTTATTTATGACACAATGTTGATGTAGTAATTACCATATTATTGAAATATTGAAATAATTGATATTCTAAATACCCAAATAAATATTATATGAGACTTTTAATGAATTAAAAGAATTTTATAGGATAATATTACATGATAGGGTTGATTAAAAGAATTAGGTTCGATGTAATAATGCTGTTATAAATTTAGAAAAATCAAAATACCAAATGTTGTCAAAATTGACATAGAGGAGTTTTTAAAAAAAATATTATATTATTAATTGATATTCTATTACTAATAATCTAAGGTTCATCCAAGATTTATATATAATTATACTTGTATAATTAATGAATCACTTGAGGTTCTATTGGAATTTTATAGTATATTTATTAACCATAAAATATAAAAAAAAAGAGACAAGGTAAATGTCAAACTAATTAACTAAGATTTAAAACTAAAAGACAAGGTTAATATAGTAACCCAAACCTTTCTAAAACCAATTGGTTGGGTGTTATATGACCCATTCCATCCTTATCCCCGAAATAAGTCAATTTTGACCTATTAGAAACCGAATATGAGTTTATTATAAAATTATATTTCTAGCTTTTTCTAAGGTGCCCCTCACTCCTCTTATAAAAGAGCACTCACCCTTCTCCCAATTCCACACCTTCAAAGCCTTTTGGCACAGCCAAACCCTACCCAAATATCCTCTAAACTTCCTTAACTTCAACTTAGATTCCATATTTTGGTCAGAAATCCATCCTTTGAAACCCTTTTGATCAAATCAAAAGGAAGTACCTGAAGAAGAGGTAATGTTCTCACCACCATCTTTCAAATTCCTTTCTTCTTCCACTTCCCCATTCTTTGTTATTTCCATTATAAAATAATAACTACAGTATCTCTTATATATTGTGATGTTATTGTGAATATGGTACAATCATATTCAGTAATCTATCCATCCATTGAATGACATGTCACCATACGTGGGTACGTTCGGCTTTCCATCTCCACGTCGTGGTGTAATTTTTAATCAAAACATTATTACTTGGATGGGTATGATAATGATGTGTAAATGCTGTAAATAATTAATGTAACATGATTATGATTATTTATATATTATATAACATCCAATTATATTTTATTTTACTATCAAAACAATTTTATTGTCTCTCGTGCGTACGTACGGACTACCATCTCCACGAACGCGATGAGATTCATTACCCATCGTATCCATTCAAGAACAATATTCATTTGATGATTAAAAATAATGTTTAAGGACATGATATAATTTTGTATATGAATATGATACAACCTATCCATAATAAAAACGACTTACATAATAAATCATATAAAGGAAACAAATCAATTAACACTCGAAACGACGATAATACTAAGATATTATTAAGAAAGAAATGTTAAAAGATCATATATGATATCATATTAATGTATATTAATCTTGTTTAATTTAATAACAATTATTTAACCATTATAAAGGAGGTTAACCTACTTTCAATCAAGTAATGGTACTAGTTAAGGTTCTATTTCACAACCTCTTCATTATTTGAGGTTGTTTATATGTAATTATATACTGAGACCTCATTATCATCCACATCCATGTTTCTTAAAAAATGTCCTTCAAAACATTTTTTTACTATTTAATAGACAATGGATTAAAGTAAGTTATACCCTTATTTGATCTTATATGTTTTTAAAAGGAATCATTCTCTTGTTTTCGAAACAAGGTACTTTTTGACCTTTTGGACAAAATTAAGGTAAGAATGTTTTTTTAACATATACATCGGGTGCGGCTATTTTCCACCATTATAAAACCGTTGATGTTTCCATTACAAGCTTATAAAATTATTTTAAAAATAAAGGTTTTATTTTATAATTACGTGACATTTTAATTATTTCAAAAAGGTGATATTTCTCTCAAATAGTTTTGATTTTATTTATGTCAACATCCTTTGATAGATATTAAGGTTATGTGAAGTTGATTTATTTTGATAAAAAAATTCCATATTTTATTGAAGGTTTTGTGATATGTTTGACTGTGGATGTGTTATTTTTATATCATTCATTGTCTATGGGTAAATTATTTAAATTTCCTATGATAGTTCCAATAAGAATGTTTATGCTATGTTTAAACCTTTTCATATGAGGAATGAATTGGACTTAGTAAGTGACCGGTGGAGCCCGCTATAGATCCTCAATGCATCAGTATGTCTCAAGAGAGGAACTAGTGTATTGGCACAAGGCCTTGACAAAATACTATTTTTAGTCTTGGCACAAGGCCATGACTATGTGGTTATTATAGTCTGGCATTATGAATTCCATCATTATCAATGTGGTTATTGATATTGAATATAAATATTCGACTATTAGAATATCCATGTGAATAAGTAGTTGGAATTATTTGATTTTATCTTTCCCATATATTTCTTATGTTCATGTTATTAAGTCTTTTTTTAGTTATACATTGCCTTAAATGTATATGATTATTTATGAAAGTTTCAGCTATATTGTTATCTTTACTGAGCATCTGAGCTCAACCCTTTCAATGTTTTATTTATCCCAGGATATGTAAAAGTACATTATGAATGAAATTCATGGATAGTATGATGGGATATGAGTGTGGTCTATGGAGACAATATTTTTTTGTAGTTTTCACTTTATGATGTAATTTAGGACTTATGAATATATCTAGAGTTTCTAAGGATACTAAACTGATCGATCTTTCGATACATGATCTTTTATGATCATGACAATGATACGTAATAATGCACCAACTCTAGGTAACTGGGATTGAAGAATTACAATTGGTATCTGAGGAAGTTTTGTAATAATCCTTGGAAGCTATATTTAGGTAAACATAGATTAGATCACATAGACCCAAGATGGACTTTGAGGATTAGTATAGAAGAACTTCATATAATTTTGGTATTGTAGAGATTTTGTGAGTTTTCCAAGAAATACATCCTTGTCTGGATACGAGCAGGTAGAGGTGGCTCTATAACAGATTTACCTAGGGGTAAAACCTGAAAACACCGCTTTGAGCTAGACTCGAATAGAAACTGGTGCACGACAATGGGCATTGCTGAAAACATGGTTATGACACACTTAGAGGATGTGCTTGGGATACTTCTCATTTTCTTTAAAACCCACTATGATGTTTTTATGAGTATAAAATTCATCAAAGAAAACATTTTTATGATTATTGATTATATCCATAAACTGTTCAATTTATGTTAAGTGTTTTACAAGTATGGAATTATATATTTCTATTCATTAACTAATCTAGTTTATGTCATTTTTTAGAAATGGATCCTAGTGGAAGTAATGGAATCCTAATAAATGAATGCACTCCATATAGGGAATTCTCTCCTACACAAGATAATTATAGTGGAGGAGGCAATACAACTAGTGCTGAGTAGATTATCACTATACTGGGACAACTTACTCAGGTTATGGATAATAACCTTACCCGTATGGAGCACCCTAATCCGTAGCGTGGTGGATCAATGTTAGATCGCTTCATGAGGCAACAACCACCAACATTCAATGGGAGTACAAAACCATTGGTAGTTGAGAAATAGATATGTTCCCTAGAAGAAATATTTTAGTCGTGGGGGAGTAGTTAACAGGAAAACATTTTCCTGGGATTTTACTGCTTCAATGGAGATGATGATCAATGGTGTTCATTGATCCAAAATAAAAAGGACGATAAAGAAGTATCAATTATGTAATATAGAGAGTTTGAAGAAGTTTTATTACAAAAATACTTGCCTCATGACCATCGAGTAGATAATGAAAGTAAAATTCTATGTCTGAGTCAAAATATGGATGAGAATGTCTCAATGTATGAAGATAACATTAAAAGGTTAGCGAGACATATAGAAAATTATATACGTAACTCGAGGAGTAATATTGATTGTTTATTTTATTGGTTAAAACCAATTCTTCATCGAGAATTAGTCTCACAATCATTCTCGTCATACGAAGACATTTCCTCATGTGCTATCAATATAGAAAAGGAATTATCAATGTCTTATTACTTTAAAGCAAAGAAAGAAAATAAGAGATCAGCTAATAACTCTATAAATGGAAATTAGGGGAAGAAGGGAAAATAGGAATATCCATCCTGCAGTAAATGTGGGAAGAAACACCCTGGTACTTGCTTGAATGGAATTGGAGTCTGTTACAAATGTGGTGAAAAAGGCCACCAAGTTCGTGATTTCTATGGGAAGAAAGAAGCTATCAATGTTCAATTCTTCAATTGTAGGGATATGGGAGATTATTTAAATGAATTTCCTAAGAATTAGGGAGAATTTACTCAGAAGAGGCTAAGGGATCAATTCCAACTTATTATATCACTAATGATGAGGTTGAACCTCCGAAAGATGTAGTGGCTGGTAATTTAATGGTTTCCTCAAGTATAGCCAGTATTTAATTTAATTCTGGATCATTTCGTTGTTTCGTATAATCCCGTTTTTCTATGAAAATTAGATATTTCCAAATTAATTTAACAAGGGAGTTGTCAATCGTAACTCCTAAGGGAAGTATCATTGTAATAATGTGTTGTGAATCTGTCCCCATTAGGGAATATAATTTTTTATCTACTGATCTCATCATTATAACCATGATTTAATTTTATATAATCCTCATTATGGGTTGGTATTCTTATAATGATGTAAGAATTCATTGTATGAAGGAGGTAACAATTTTTTATGATGATAAGAAGTACTGTATGTTTAGAGCAGAAAAATCACCACCTAATTCTTTTCTATATCCACCCCTAGTAACTCAATTAAAATAAATTATTGGGGAGGAAGAGAATGAAATAACTGTTGATAAGGAAAATAATGTTCAAATATAGTATGCAACTATTGTGCAAGAATATGTTGATGTGTTTCCATAAAATTTACTTTGACATCCTCCAGAATGAGAAATTGAGTTTTCCATTGACTTAATAATTGGTTCAAGGCCTATATCGAAGAACCCATATAGAATGGACACTATGGAATTAGTGGAACTGAAGAAACAACTAGTGAAATTGAGTAATAAGGGATTTATTCACCCTAGTGTTTCTCCATGGGGAGCCCGTGATATTTTTGTTAAGAAGAAATATTGATCTATGAGGTTTTGCATTGACTACAGAGAGATCAATGCTATAACAACAAATAAAAAATATCCCTTTCCTCACATTGATGATTTATTCTACCAAATTCATGGATCTCAATACTTTTCAAATATATACCTTCGATATGGATAGATATGTTTTGGGTGGAGAAGGAAGACATTCTGAAAACAGCAATTCGAACAAGTACGGGCATTATAAGTTTACAGTAATGCCTTTTGGATTGACTAATGCACCCTCTATCTTCATGGATCTAATGAATAGAGTTTTTAAGGAATATATTGATTACTTTGTAGTGGAATTTATTTATTATATCTTGGTATACTCCAAAATCTATGAAGCTCAGGAAAATCACCTGCACATTATTCTAAAGTCTCTTTGATGAAATTAATTATATGGGAAGTTTAGAAAGTGTGAATTCTGTCTTCAATATATTTTTTTCCATTGACATATTGTCTCTAAGGATGGAATCTTTGTTGATCCTTATAAGACAACAGCAACCAGGAATGGCCAGTACCAACGAGTATAACCGAGGTACAAAATTTTAGTGGTTTAGTAGGTTATTATCGGCGTTTCATCTAGAAATTTTCCTGATTGGCTGACCCATTAAAGAATCTCACAGGTAAAGGGGCTAAATTTGATTGTACAAAAGAGTGTGAAGATTGTTTCGAATATTTTATGATAATATTAGTCAATGTTCCTATCATGACACTAATATCGGGGAACGATGAGTTTGTTATTTATAGTGTTGCTACAAAGAAATTACTTGGTAGTTTCCTTATGAATAATGATAGTGTTATTTCCTATGCATAACGACAGCTAAAAATTCATGATAAAAAATATCCTACTCATGATCTTGAGTTATCAGGTGTATCTTTGCATTGATGATTTGGAGACACTGTCTCTATGGTGAAAAATGTGAGATATATACTGATCACAAGATTTTGAAGTATATTTTCTCATAGAAAAAACTCAACATGATGTAAAGAATATGCCTTGAATTACTCATGTATTATGATCTCACTATACACTACCACTCGGGGAAGGAAAATAAGGTGGAAGATGCTTTGATCAGAAAGGATCATGTATTTTTGAACAAGATGAGAGTTGAAACGGATCTTATTTTCATGGATCTAGTGAATATGGATATGGGAATAATCATGGAAGGTGAAAAATCAATACTTTTTCAAATGGTTGCAAATAATCTTTACTATAATGGATAAAGATTTCTCAGGCTGATGATGAAGAGTTTCAAAAAAAAATATTAAAGCTGTGAATTATGGGAGATTGAGCGAATTTGTGTATGAAGATGGAATTTCGAAATTTGGGAAGAGACTTTGTGTTCCCCACATACCTGATCTCAATATGTAATTTTTGGATGATGCTCATAGTTCCAATTTATTTAGACACCCTGGTTGTAAAGACCCATAAATTTCAAGGAAATTGTTTTCTTAATTTTCTTTGGAATTTTACAAGAGCGCAGTTTCTGACGGCACCTGATTCCGAGGCCCGGTGTGCCCGGAATAATTTTCCGAAGTTTGGCTCGGGTACGTTCAGTGAACGGACGAGCGGGTTTTTCTAACTTTTGAACCGGTGTCCGGAATCGAATTCTGAGGGCACCGATGAAATCGCAGCGCCGGTATTCGCTAGAAACGCCTCTTCCGGAGTTGCGTTTTCTCGGTTGTGGTTTTTAATTTTCGGGCTTAAAGTTAAGAAATAAAATAATTTTGGGACAACTTTATTTTATTTCACTTGAGCCACTTGGAAGCCACTTGAAGCCACTTAAAGGCGGATTGAATTGAGTTGAACTGGATAGGATGCTATCCAGAAATATCCTACCCCCTTGGTAGGATATTTGTGAGGTGGGGCCCACACGAGCCCCGCCGTTTCTTTCCGCTAATAAACACACCCGTGAAAACCCGTCTTAATGAAAGTCAACCGACGCGTTTTCTAAATTCTTAACAGACCATTTAAATGGGCTGTTTCTTTCGTGAATTAAAAGGGCTGTTTCTTTCGTAAATTAAATGGCCTCTTTCTTTCGTTGAATTAATTCAACGAATTAATTCAATCGTTTCTTAACCTGTTTTTGTGTGTTGGAATATTAATAAAATAAGACAAACCTAAAATATTTTGAGAAGATTTGAGAGGATTCTTGTTTCTTCTTCTCCCTCGCGAAGAACGCGAAGAACGCGAAGAACGCCGAACCCAGAAAACGACGACGCTTCCGTCCGAGACGTTCTTCCACGCTCCGATCTCCGATCACCGACCGTTTGAGGTGAGTGATGTCGGATTTTCCTCTTAAGATTCTTTTCTTTTGGTTTTAATCGAAACACATATTTAAATATTAATAATTTAAATCTGTTGTTCTTGGTTCGTTGAGCTCACCGACTCAACACCGGATTCCGCGACGACGCGACGCCTCCCCGCGACGACGCGACGATCCCTCTCTTCCGCGACGATCTTTTCCGCGAAGAACGCCCGCGCGCGACGATCGACGAGGTAGGGATTTTATTATGGGATTACCCCTTTTTAATTTATTCCCGTCAATGTTTCTTAAAGAAATTAAAGAACCGTTTTTGTGAACAATTTTTAATCTTATTAAAAATTGTTGTTTCCTGTGTGGAATAAATTACTCCCGGTTGCTTATCTCTAACGCGAAGGGTGCGGGCAAAATGAACACGGCCCAACAACCCTCCGCCATTCTTCGTTTTGTGCGGATTTGACGGACGACGATGGAACATGCTGCAGCGGATGTTTGACGATCCCGCAGTAAAGAACGGATCCCGGGATGATCAACGGCACAGACGGGAAGGAAAACGGGCCACCGGAGCGACGCCGGCGGCCCGCGGAAACTGCCGGGGGCGCCCCGGCGCGCCGCCAAACGAGGCCGCCGCGGCTGAAGCCCCGGCGGCGGCGGCCAACGGACCCGCGGCCGCGCGGGTCCGGTTCGCCCAGGCGGGACGTGGCAGAGCCACGTCCGCAGTTCACCAGCGCGGCCCGCACGCGGGCCGCGGTTCTCTCTCGACCGCGGGGGCTGCGCCCGCGGCTTCCTCCCGCGCCGCTCGGCCGAGCTGAGCCGGCCGAGCCGGACCGGCCCTGGCCGGGCCGGGCCGGGCCAACCGGGTCGGACCCGGGTCGGGTCGACCCGGTTCGGGCCGACCCCGGGAGGGTCGGCCCGGGCCCATACCCCCCTTCTTCGGATGTTTTCGTTCAAACGCCCGTAACATAAGCTTCGTGTCTCCAAACGACTCGCCGTCAGCGGAAACGCGATCCTTGGATCTAGACGGTCGTTTCGGTATATCGCACTCAAGGTTTCGGAATACTTTGAGTTCGGCCGGGTTGGTTCGTACACGAGACCAACCGGGCCCTCGGAGCGGAAATGCTCATATCTTGAGCTACGGACGTCCGTTTGACGTGCCGTCAGCTTTGTTAAATTCCTCTAAGTAAGACGGATCTTTTGGCATACTCCGCCCGAGGTTTGGATGCAGGTGGAGTGCGGTCGGGTTGGTTTTGCCTTAAAAACCAACCGGGCTCCTGGGAAGAAAATGCCAATAACTCTCAGACCGGGCGTCCGATTGACGCGCCGTTTGCGACGTTGAGTTACTGTTGACGATGCGGAACTTTTGGATACATCAACTTCGGACTTCGTGACAATTGATGTATCAGCCTCTCTGCTCGTGGAGCGGACCCTCCCGAACTAGCTTGCTGTGTGCGGGAACCCTAGTGCTGGCTGCGACTGCTCCCTCGACGGCGACGACCGTGCAGAGATCCTCTGTGGACTCCGACGACGACCGTGCAGAGATCCTCAGTGGACTGCGGCGACGACTGTGCGGAGATCCTCAGCGGACTGCGACGACTACTACACTCGGCGATCCTACGTGGATCAGTGCTACAGGTCCTGCGTGGGCTCGGTCCTGTGTGGGCCCGATCCTCTGTGGGTCCAATCCTGCGTGGGTCAGCGCTCAGTGGTTCTGTGTGAGCCAGCGCCTACAGGTCCCACGTGGGCCTGGTCCTGGTCCTGTGTTGGCCCGATCCTGTGTGGGTCCGATCCTGTGTGGGTCACTACGAGGTTAGTACGTATCGATCCTTCGTGGGTCCGACGACTTAGATGGTTCAGTGATCATCTTTATCGTCATCCGAAGAAGTATACCTGTGTGAGCTGAATCTTGTGTTTCTCTCCTTTGTGGATTGTGTTGAGCTATCCTGCGTGGATTTACTGTTTACTCTCCTTTGTGGATTGTGTTGTTCTATCCTGCGTGGGTATGCGTTTTTCTTTCCTGTGTGGACTGGGTTGTGCTAGGGCTCGGACGTTGGATCCGGTCGGGGAATTGATGACTTAGGTATATGTATGTGCATATACCTAAGCCGTGTCAGATGTTACTTCGTGATTGTACCTCTTCTTCGTGATTTATCCTTTGTGGATTTTGGGAGACTTTCGGGGGTCTTGGGGTCCCTACTGAGTAGCTTATACTCACCCTTGCACGGGCTATGCCCGCACTTCATGGTGTTGGTTGCAGAAGACGGACAACGCTGATCGTGGAGGAGGCGTGTGGAGCAGGATAGTACCTGGAGGTGGACCACTGGGCGGGACGTACTCGGAGCGGTTAGGTGGACCCGAGGAGCAGTGGAGGCTATCTGTACCCACCATTCAGGTGGGACTTCCAGAGGATGGCTCAAAGCTGCAGTTTTCCCTTTCAGTTGCTGTTTTTCCTTTCAGTTGTACCTTACAGTTGGGCTTGTATTTCTGGCCCCTTTTACTTTCAGCACAGCTTGTACAGTTTTTACTTAGTGTTTACTTTTCCGCTTGCTTACTCTGTGGTGCTTGTTTACTTTTCAAAGTCAATTCCTTCCCTTTTTGTTGGGATTTACACCTTGGTGCTAGTCGCCAGCCCCTGGCCTATGGAAGGCGGGCTTGGGGTAGTCACGGCACAGGCCCCGAGGGCGGGTCGTGACACTGGTAGTACCATGATGTATAGATATTTGAAGGAACATTTTTTGTGGGACAACATGAAGAGGGAGATTGCCGATTATGTGTCAATATGAATGGTTTGTCAACAAGTGAAACCTGGAAGGCAACATCTTAGAGGAGTCATGCAACCTCTTCCCATACTCGTGAACAAATGGGATAATATTATGATGGACTTTTTCATGGGACTACTAAAGGCTACTAGAAGGAATAATGCAATATGGGTCAATGTTGATCGTCTTACCAAGTCAAAAAAATTTATTTCTAGAAGAGAAGATCTACAACCTAAATGTCTAGAACGATTATATATTAATGAAGTTGGGAGACTTCATGGAGTACCCCTATCAATTGTTTCTGATCGTGATCCCCATTTTACATCAAGATTCTGGAAAAGTCATCAAAAGGCCTGGGATATTAAACTTCATTTAAGCACTGCCTAACACACTCAATTAGATGGAAAATCAGAACAAACTATTCAAACCTTAGAAGACATGTTGAGATCTTGCTCACCTGACTTTTTTGGTATGATGGATAAATATTTACCTCTGGTAAAATTTCCAATAATAATTTCTTCCATTAAAGTATTCAGATGGAACCAAATGAAGCATTATACAGAATGTGATGTCGCACACCAACCCGTTAGAGTGATGTTGGTGAAAGAAAACTCTTAGGCCTAGAACTTGTGGAGGAAATGATGGAAAAGGTGAAGTTAATACAATCCCACATCAAAAAAGGTCAATGTAGGTAGAGGATATAAGCCGATAATCGAATGAAGGATTTTGAATTTCAAGTCGGTGATCATGTTTTCAGGAAGGTATCTCCAAGGAATGGAGTTATATGTTTTGGTAGGAAAGGTAAATTGAGTCCCAGGTACATCAGACCTTTCGAAATTTTAGAATGAATGGGGGATGTGGATAACCATTTGGCAGTGCCGCCATGTCTCTCCAAAGTTCACAATCAGTTCCACGTATCACTATTGAGAAAATACATGCCTGAACCAACACATGTACTCACTTATGAGGAATTACAACTGGAACCCGATCTATCTTTTGCGAAGAGCCCGTCATGATTCTTGATACCTATGAACAAGTGTTGATTTACTAGACGACTCATCTGGTAAAAGTTCTAAGGAGAAACCATAAGATAAAAGAAGCGACATGGGAGCCCAAGGAACTTATGATGAAGAACCACATGAGTCTTTTTATGCAATAATACTCTAGAAATTGTGAAGAAACAATTATTTGAAGTAGGGGAGAATGTAACACCCCAGACATCCATGGTATGTTTCCCTTTGAATAACACAATAGTGTGTGTTGTACGCAACATCGAGTTCTAACACACCACAACCAATCAAACAAGACGTCATGAATAGTAATACCCACTTTTTAAAATTTTATAAATTATATTTTTCAAAATGGACATCATTTTTTTATTAGGAATATCCATATTAGCGTAGGGTGAATTTTTGGTATTTTTCTGAAAACATTGACTTTTTTATGAATAGTGAAAAACACTGAGTTATTGGTTTAAACTGACTTTTTATTTAAATAATTATATATTTTATTCAAATTTATATTAGGTCAAAATAAATACATAGTATATATATAAGTTCATTTTAATTCATTTGAGTCAATTTATATTAATTTGAGATATATATACTGATTATTGAACTTCTTACCGTCTTTTACCCACCTCCAAGGAGTTTTTTTAAAATTTACAGAAAACATAATATTACTGCTTCTGTGAGTTGAATTTATAAAATCTGAGAGACGCAGTTTATATCAGTAAGTAAAATGTGGTTCAATGAGATGAAAATAATTTTTTTTGAATAGTAACTTTTTACTGTTTTTTAGCAGGGTTAAAAGTAAATAGGGTAATTAAAGGTAAAACTGATAATATTTGTACCCTAACACAAGTCCTAATTCTATTGGATAAGTGTAATTATACCAAAAAACAACCTTATGAATAAAATATGATCCTTTAGATACACTTGGATTAGAGTACGACATGCATTATTATTTAATTCAAAGAAGAGTTAAAAGAGTTAAATTCAATGTTCAATAACTAATAAATTTTTAATATAGGGTTATACATAAGATAAATTCGATTATAAATATTCATTAGAATGATAAAAATATTTCGTACATAATTTTATTTTATTTATATTTTTTAGACATTAAATAATTTAACTTATTTATGACACAATGATGATGTAGTAATTACCTTATTAATGAAATATTGAAATTATTGATATTGTAAATACCCAAATAAATATAATTTGAGTCTTTTAATTAATTAAAAAAATTTTATAAGTTAATATGAAATTTTAGTGTTGATTAAATGAATTATGTTCTAAGTAATAATTTTGTTATGAATTTAGCAAAAAACAAAATACAAAATAGTGTCAAAATTGACATAAAAGTGTTTTTTAAACAAATATTATATTATTAATTGATATTCTATTTCTAAAAATCTATGGTTCATCCAAGAGACTAATATAATGGTATATTTATCATTAATGAAACACTTGGGGTTCTCTTGGAAGTTTATAGTTATTTTATTATCAATATTATAAAAAAATACAAAGAGACATGGTAAATGTGAAACTAATTAACTAAGAGGTAAAACTAAAAAAAAATGGCTAATATAGTGACCCAAACCTATCTAAAACCTAGTTGTTGGGTGTATTTCTACCCATATCTTCCCTATCCTCCATATAAGTCACTTTTGAGCCATTAAAAACCGAATATGAATTTATTATAAAATAATATTTCTAGCTTTTCCTAAGGTTCTCCTCACTCCTCTTATAAAAGTGAACTCCACCTTATCTCAATTTCACACCTTCAAAGACTTTTGGCTCAGACAAAACCTACCCAAATATCCTCTCAGCTTCCATCACTTCAACTTAGAGACCTTAGTTTGTTCAAAAATCCAACCTATGGAACCTTTTTGATCAAATCAAAATGAAGAACCCGAAGAAGAGGCAATGTCTTCACCACCCTCTATCAAGTTCCATTCTTCTTCCACATCGTCTTTCTTTTTTATTTCCATTCTAAAAAAACCTCGAGTATATTCTAAATGCTGTGATTTTATTATAAATACGGTAAAACAATATTTAGTATTCAATACATCATTTGAATGACATGTCACCATAAGTGCGTACGTACGGTTTACCGTCTCCGCGTCGTGGTGTAATTGTTATTCAAAACATTATTATTTGGATGGGTATGATAATGATGTGTAATTGATGTAAATAATAAATATAACATGATTATGATTCTGTATATATGATATACCATCCAATTGTATATTATTTTAATGTAAAAATAATGATATTGTCGCTCGTGCGTATGTACGGACTACCGTCTCCACGAACGCGATGAGATTCATTCCCCATCATATCAATCCAAGAATAATTTTCATTTCATGATTAAAAATAATTTTTAAGGACTTGATATAATTTTTTATATTAATATGATACAACCTCTCCATAACAAACATGTCTTACATAAGAAATCATATAAAGGATAACAAATCAGTTAACACCCAAAACGACGATAATACTAAGATATTATTAACAATGCAATGTAAAAAGATCATATATGACATAATATTAATGTATATAATTCTTGTATAACTTAATAAAAATTATTTCACTATTATACATGAGGATATCCTACCCTCAACCAAGGAAAAGTACAAGGTAAGGGTATGTTTCACAATATCTTCATTATTCGTGGTTGTTTATACGTAATTATCTACTAGGACCTCTTTATCATCCACATCTATTTTTCTTAAAAAATGAATATCAAAACATTTTTATACTATTTAATAGACAATGAGTTAAAGTCACTTATACACTTATTTGATCTTATATGTTTTTGAAATTAATATTTTCATCGTTTTCCAAACAAGGTACTTACTGATCTTTTCGACAAATTAAAGGTAAGAATGTTTTCTTAACTTATACGGCGGGTGTGACTATTTTTCGCCGTTATAAAATCATCAAAGTTTCCCATACAATATTATAAGAGTATTTTAAAAATAAAGGTTTTATTTTATAATTATGTGACTTTTAATTGCTTTTAAAAATGAGATATTTCTCTAAAATAGTGTTGATTTCATCTATGTCAACATCCTTTGATGGATTTTAAGCCTATTTGAAGTTGATTTATTATGATACAAAACATCAATATTGTATTGAAGTTTTTGTGATATGTTTGACTGCGGATGTGTTATTTTTATACCATTCATGGTTTATGGATAAATTATTGACATTTCATATGCCAGTTTCAAGATGAATGTTTATGTCATGTTTAAACCTTTTCATATGTAGAATGCATTTTACATAGTATGTGACAGGTGGAGCCCGCTATAGCTCCTCAATGCATGGGTAGGTCTAATGAGATGAAATAATTTCTTGGCATAAGGCCTTGACAGAATATTATTTGTAGTCTTGTCACAAGGCCTTGTCTATGTAGTTATGATAGTCTAACATTATGCATTCCATAATTATGAAAGTGGTTATTGATATTGCATCCATATATTGATAAAGATAAAGATTAAAAGGTTTTTGTATTAGTTATACAATTCCTTAAATGTTTATGATTATTTATTAAAGTTTCATCTATATTGTTTTCCTTACTAAGCATCTATGCTCACCCATTTCAATGTTTTATTTTTTCCAAGATATGAATAAGTATTTTATGAATGATCTACAAGGTTAGTATGAGGGGATATGAGTGTGGTCTATGGAGACTAGATGTTGTTTTAGTTTTAAATTTATGATGTAATATTAGACACATGAAGATATCTAGGGTTTCCAAGGCTACTAAACTGATTGATCTGTTGAGACTTGGTCTTTTGTGATCATGAGAACGATACGTAATAATCCAACAACTCTGGGTAACTGGGGTTGGGGTGTTACAAACATGATACAAAGGATATGGAAGGAATTAATCAAGGATTATGATTTCACGATCCATTACCATCTAGGAAAAAGAAAATAAAGTTGCTGATGATTTGGGTCGATAGAGTAATGATTCAATAACCATTCTATGTTTGGAACGAAATCCGTTGGTTTTTGATTTGAGCAACATTGGAATAGATGTTTTTGGTGCAAGAAATTAATCTATTTTTTTCTGGTGTCAGTGAAAGAATCTCACTCAGACAGAATAAAGAAAGCGCATAAAGAATACAGTGAGTTACAGAAAAAGGTAGTGTTTTTTCAGAAGGCTATGTTTTTGGAATTTAACATCAATAGTGATTGTATTTTGAGATTTATAAAGAGATTATGCATACCATGTGATTCACAGTTGAAGAATGAGTTGTTTTGTGGATCTCATAGTACATTGTTTTCAGTTCATCCTGGTAGTAATAATATGTAAAGAGATGTTCGAGAGTATTACTGCTGGGATGGGATGAAAAGTGATATTTTGGAATTTACTGTGAAGTGTTGGACTTGTCAATTAGATAAATAAGAGCAGATGTAACCGAAATGGATGCTTTAGTATTTACTGATTCATAGTTGATATTTGAAAATATATCAATGGAAACAATTGTTGGATTACTGAAGAAATCTCTAGGTAACAATGTAAACTGGGTTATTCTTGATCGATTGACTAAATCTTCTTATTTCCTTCCAATTCTAGATACTCTAACTCTAGATAAAATTTCTCGATTGTATATTAAAGAGATAGTAAGGTTAAATGAAGTTCCCCTATAAATTTTATTTTATTGTGATCCCTGATTTACTAATATCTTTTGGAAAGTTCTTTAGAAGTCATTAGGTACAGAATTAAATTTTAGTACAGCTTTTCATCTGCAAACAGATGGGCAGTCAGAACGAACAATTGAGACTTTGGAATATATGCTACGTTCTTGCTAAATGGATTACCAGGGAAGTTGGGACCAACTTCTTTCTTTGGTTGAATTTTCTTATAATCATAGTTTTCATTCTAGTATAAAAATGGCACCATTTGAGGAATTATATTGGAAGGGGTGTCAAACACCAGATTTTTGGATGAATTTATTAAAAGGATGTTGATGGGACCATAATCGGAAGAAAAGATGGTATAAAAAATTCAGTTGATTCAGAAGCACATAAGAATAACTTTGAACAGGCATACAATTTTTATAGATAACTAGTGGATTGATCTTTATTTAGAGGTAGGTGACCATATTTTCATAAATGTTTCTCCATGGAATAATGTGATGGTTTTTGGAAAGAAGAAAAAGTTGAGTCTGAGTTTCGTTGGAGCCTATCAAATCATGGAAAAAGCTGGATCAGTTGCATAAAAAGTGGTTTTACATACAAGATTTTCCCAGGTACATAATGTTTTTATGTTTCAATGTTGTGGAAGTATATGCCTGATCAATCTCGTGTTTTTTTCCAAAGGTAGTTATATTGGAAGAGAATAATTCATATGAGGAAAAACCTATCCAAATTCTTGACCATAGATAGAATGTGTTACAGATTAAGGTAATTCATCTGGTAAAGGATTTTTTTGGAAAAACCATATGGATGAAGATGCAATGTGGGTATCTGAAAATGAAATGAGGGATAAATACCCCCCACTTATTTTATAAGTAAAAAAACTTCGTGGACCCAATTTTCTAAAGGGGGGAGGATGTAGTGTACTAGGTAAATAATGAATATGAAATTTTCATATTTATTAATATATGAGAATTAAATATTAATTTTACTTTAATGGGGTTTCTATGTTCGATGGAGTACCCAATACACAACAATGGGTTTCTTTGAAATCATACATTTCACACAATGCAGATTCATACTGAAAAAATATTAATATAATATTATTTTAAATGGTAGTTAAACCCTAGCCATTAAATTGGTGGAAATGAAAAAAACTAACTACGATATGATTTCAATTTTTTTAATTTTTTTTAATTTATCCCATAAAAGTTAAGGTCTTCAAATTTGAATTAGTCATATTTTAAGCACAAATAGTGTAATAATCATTAAAAGGTTTATTTACTACTATTTGATAGAGAACCATTTTCAAATCTAGTTTCTTTACCTTTTATTTGTTTTATTTGAAAAAATAATATTATTTATTAGAATCAGGACATCAAAATTTAAATTGGATAAAATTTTGGTATTCTTCTGATAATGTACATTTTTTAATGAATAATGAATAATAATGTATTTTAATACAAAACAACATTTTAGTCTAATTTATTTATACGATTATAATATATTTTATTTTTTATATAGTGTAATTAGATAATGATATTACCATCTATTCTGATGTTGTTCATTGGATATAATTTCACTTTGAAATTGGACATAATCATGTGTCAATATTTGGTTAGTTATTATTTCTTCAAAAGCTGCTTTTTTTACAATAAGAATTAATTTTAAATTAATTTATTTTACTTTTGTGTTTTGAATTTGATAAAATTGAATCCAAATTTGGATTCAGGAGGTCCAAATTCTGTATATTGGTATCAGTTATTTTTAGACATTATGAATATTTATTTCAGTAAAAAATTTATTTACCATGGTTAATGTGTAAATTTGGTAAATAAGGGTAAAAAATAATATTATAGTAATATTACATTACCCTAAATAGTGTCCTAATCATACTATTCGATACACTTCTGACCATGGGCATCCTTTGGTCGATTTTGGGTCCCCAGGGGTTCACTTGTATGTGATAATGACACTTTATGGAAATTATTTTAAAGTAAATTAAAAAATGACAGAAACAAATAACTTTTAGTAAATTTTTTTTACATGGTGTAATATAAGTTATTTCTAAAAATATAAATATTAATAAGAAATATAAAAATATTTCCAACATCATGTAATTTATTTATAATTTTTAGACATCCAATTAATAAGATTATTAATGACATAAAAATGATGCAGTGTTTACCTCATTAATTGATGATTTAAATATATAAGATTATACAGATTTAAAAAATATCTAAACCTGTCCAATTATTATTGGATGATTTTATTTATCAAGGAGTCATATTATGTTATACTTTAATGCATTTTGGACCTTCTGAAACCGAATATAAATTTATAATAAAATAATATTTTCAAACATTTCTAAAGAGCCCCTCCTCCCCCTTATAAAAATACCTCATTTCTAACCCATTCCTCACACTTCTCAAGCCCCATTCCTCGTCAGAATTATTCCCAATTATGATTTATAGATCCCAATATTCCTCCTAGAATCCTTCCCCTAGGATGAAGTCAAATCAAGTAAACATTTTTCTTCAAACCAAGGAGAGTTACCCGATTTAAAGGTAACGTCTTCTCTTAAGTTATTTTATTTTATTTTACTTCTCCAACCTCGAAAACTCTCTTTTTTGATTTATTTTATAAAAAAACATTATCCTACATATACTAGTTTGTTTTTAGGAGAATTATTTGATCTACGCTTACACAAACCTCCATCTAATGGGTAATGACCATACTGTTTCTGTGGACGGTGAACTTGTGCCTCACGCAACGATGATTGTTCAATCTTCTCCCACCACCTCTTTTGGTGGACATTATAATGGAAATTTATGTATATGGGAAATATATTATGTTTATTTTTTTCTCTATTATTATGTATTTTTTCCATTTATATCACACCTTTATGGTTTCCATAATTGGTTAATACGATAATTTAATTTGAGGAAGTCTGGACAACCACACCCTCAAAGTGATATGACTCATTCATGCCATACGTGGGATGTATAAAGGATGTATTAATGAAATTATATATTAAATTATACTGGAATTATAATATACCTATTTATAATTATGTTTTCATTCCATTAAAATATGAAATATAAATGAATGTAGCATTCATGTGTACGTACGTCTTACCGTCTCCATGAACGGTGCATTTCATATCTTATCTCCAAATATTATGTACTATTATAAATACATATATATAATAGATATATATTATTTATATGATATCAAAAACATGAATATCATTCTGGATATAATGGAATTTTGACCACATGAACAACTTCTAATTATAAAAATTTCATTTTTGACTCAAGTAACAAATATCAAAAAAATGACCATTATTAACTAAAATTACCACATAATGTTTATAAAATGGTTATAAGTTATATAAAAGGAATAATAGACATGAAAAAGGATTAAAATATTGTAAAAAAATGATCATTAGGTTATTATTCAAGAGATTAAAGAAATAATGGGTCAAGTCGGACATGAGGTAAGGGACACAATCTCAATATCCTTTTATTGAGGAATATTTTTCTTTATAGAAGACATTCATTTATATGGTGTATAAACAACGTTTAATTTTCATTTCATTCAAAGGGAATCTTTTTTCTACGAATTATTTTACTAAATGACAAAAAATGTTTCTAACCTTTGCAGCGACAATGACCTCTCTACTGCTGTAATCATTATTTGGCATCCTCTAAAATCATTAATGTTTTTTTAAATAATAAAAGAATCTAATTATTTTGTTTCTGGGAGTTTTGGTATTGAAAATTGTTTTTGAAATGTATTGGTTGTTTCAATATATTGAAATTATTTTTTGTTATTTCAAATGAAATGTTATTAGTGAAATGTTTATATTTCCAATATCTTATGTGTTATGATTTTATAATGTTACAAGGAAATTTGATGGGTGGTTATTTGATATGCCAAATGATGGGTGGTTTCGTGATAAACCAGGATAGGTGGTTACGTTATAACCTCCATCGTATTGGTTATGGATTTCAGCCGTATGGCTATTCCATTTAGTCATATGCGTGGACGTCGACCGTATGGTAATTAAATTTAAGTACGTTTATGTCCCAACATACCTTTATATGTTATGTTTTATTTATATGGATTTATGGTAATATTTTGGTTACAAAGGGGTAATAAATGATCTTTTATTAAGTGAAGATTATTAACTCCGTTATAAATGTGAAAATTATTAATTACGATAATGGATTCATGGTTTACATGTTGTTTTTAAAAACCAACAGTTTTCATTCTTTGTGTATCCGTTACTGAGCATTTAATTCTCATCCCATGTTTTTGAAATGTTTTCATAGGACATAAAGTTGAATGGTGACAAGGATGGGATCAAGGAAAAGTCATGCTGTCTAAAACATGGAACAAGGCATGGCACTTTTGTTAAAGAATTTTTATTTTATAAAAAAGGATACTGAGTAGAAGTGTCTACATGTAATATTGAAGTTGTTATGTATATGTTATGAACTAATTATATAATGATATAAACATGAAAAGATCCTCAATGTGAATTATTAACTTAATTCAAGATTATGTAATTCTTATGGCAGGGTCCTTATATTAATGGATCTTAGAATTTAAAGGACTATAAATCTTTATAATTCCATTTTAATCCAACGGTTAAAATCAGTGAAAAAATTTCATATTACCTTTAAAGAAACCACACACATATATGTTGTATTCTATATTAAATTATTTTTAAAATAATTCAACAATTTCAAAAAATTATTTATAATTGAAATCCTTTGAATCTCTTACCTTATTTTGATATGAGAAGAAACCCTCCAACGAAAATAGTTAATCAAATAATAGATATATCATTATAATTCACTAATGATCCAAATCTCATTGTTTAAACAACATACAACCATATAACCCACTAACATGTGCATTTATGATCTATTAATATAGGATAACAATTTGGGAATGAACAAAGTAGTGGATGAGGATGTGATTGATGAGGATTTATTGGATCTTCCTTAATGAATCACAAAAAAATCAACAAAGGATAGTTGACCCAAGGAGGAAGAAATATAAGGCTCCCGAGATCTCTCTATGAGAATAATAAATGATAAAGGGATGGAAAGGGGAAAAACACATAATAATCAACTAGGGTGAAAAGGATTTAAATAATTTAAAACTATTTATAAAACACCCATGACATAATCCAATACACAATTATGTGGTGACCCTTTCAAGACACCAACCAAAGCATAACATCACTGCTATGGTATTATGAATCTCATATAGTTAGTACCATGGGTCCCCCTCTATAATAGTATATGATAATGTCATCCCCTTAAATAGAATTAATTTAAAACCCAACTGAAAGCCATGGAACAACCTCATCACATTGTTGGGACCCATCCCTCTCCAAAATATTAGATACTCAAGATTCTCATTATAAATTAATTACCCAACAAATCCTATGTTACGCCCCAACCCCAGTTACCCAGAGTCGGTGTATTATTACATAACATTGGAATGATCACTAGGGATGAAAACCCAAAAGACTGATCCATTTTGTAGACTTGGAAACACTAGATATATTCATAAGTCTTGCATTACATCATAATTTGAAAAACTACAACAATATCTCATCTTCATATCCCCTCATACTATCCCTACATGGCATTCATAAAATACTTTTTCACATCCTGGAAAAAATAAAACATTGAAAGGTGTTATCTCAGATGGTGAGTAAGGATAACAATATAGCAGAAGCATTTATAAATAAACAAAAAAAAAATTAAGGCAATGTATAACTAAAACAAAATCCTTTTAAACATGAACATAAACATAATATGGAAAAGATAAAATGAAAAAATTACATTTACTTATTCACATGGATATTTTACTAATCGAATAATCACATGTAATATCAATAAGAACTTTAATAATTACGGAATGCGTAATACAAGAATTTAATTTTCATGTCAAGGCCTCGATCCAGGACCTATGGGCTACCTATAACCGGACCCAAACCCGGAGAGCCTCTATAAACGGACCCCATCCTAGATAGCCCCTGTAACCAGACTCCAACCCGGAGAGCCTCTGTAACCGGACTCCATCCCGGAGAGCCTCTCTAACAGGACTCCATCCCGCAGGGTCTTCATTAACCGGACCCCAACTTGGAGGGCTTACATTTACCAGTCCCGATCCCGGAACATACTATTCAAATACATTAATCATAAGAAAAGGTTGAAAATATTACATAAACATTCATATTAAAACTAGCATACGGAATATAAACACATTAACCATAAACTATGAATGGTATAAAAACCAGAACATCCACAGTCGAACATATATGAACCCATTAAATACGATATGGATGATTGTATTATAATAAATCAACTTCAAATAAACTTAAAATATATCAAAGGATTTTGACATAGATGAAAAAAAACATTTTTTTAGAGAAAAATATCTTTGTATTCTGAAATCATTTAAGAGTCGCATAATTATAAAAAAACATTTATTTTTAAAATATTCTTATATTCTTGTAAGGGAAGCTTCGATGATTTTATAACGGTGGAAAAAAGAAACACCCACCGTATATGTTAAAAAAAACCATGTTACCTTAAATTTATGGAAAAGGTCAAAAAGTACCTTGTTTGGAAAACGACAGAATGATTCCTTTCAAAAACTTATAAGGTCAAATAAGGGTATAAATTACTTTAAACCATTGTCTATTAAATAGTAAAAATGTTTTGAAATAAATTTTTATGAAACATGGATGTGGATGATAAAGAAGTCCCAGTAGATACTTACATAAAAATAACCTCAGATAATAAAGAGATTGTGGAAATAAACCCTTACCTTGTACTTTTCAGAGGTTGAGGGTAGGTTAACCTCCTGTATAATAGTTAAATTATTTTTATTAAATTATAAATGAATCATATACATAAATATGATATCATATATAATCTTTTTACATTGCTTTGTAAATAATATTTTAGTATTATCGTTGTTTTGGGTGTTAACTTACTCTCTTTTTATATATGTTACATGAGCCATGTTTGTTAAGGATATGTTTTATCTTATTTATATGCATAATTATATAAAGTTCTCAATTTTTTTTAATCATCAAATGATAATAAGTCTTGAATGGATATGATGGGTATGAATCTCATCGCGTTCATGGAGACGGTAGTTCATAGGTACGCACGAGCGACAATATCATTCTTTTGAAATTAAAATAATATATAATTGGATTGTGAATAATATATACAGATTCATAATCATGCAATATTTATTATTTACATCAATTACACAACATTATCATACCCATGAAAATAATAATGTTTTGAATAACAATAACACCATGACATGGAGACGGTAAGCCCTACATATGCACATATGGTGACATGTCATTCAAAGGATGGATAGAATACAAAATATGGTTGTACCATATTAATAATAACATCATATAATATAGTGTATACTGGAGTTATTACTTTAGAATGGAAATAACAATGAAATAAGAAGTGGGAGAAGAATGGAACTTGAAAGAGGGCGGTGAAAACATTACATCTTCTTCGGGTTATTCCTTTTGATTTGATCACAAGGGCTCATTAGGTTGGCATTATGATCAAACCATGGCACCTATGTTGAAGGGAGTATTGTTGAGAGTGTATTTGGGTAGTTATTGGCCATTATAAATGGCTTTGAAGGTGGGAATTAAAGAGAAGGGGGAGTGCCCTTTTATAAGAGGGGTGAGGGGCATCTTAGGAAAAGAGTGAAATATTATTTTATAATAAAATCATTTTCGGTTTCAAAATGGCTCCAAAGTAGATTATTTCGAGGTAAAGGTAGGTATGGGTCGAAATATACTCGACCAATAGTTTTTATACAGGTCCAGGTCATTATATTAACCTTATATCTTAGATTGAACTCTTAGTTAATTAGTTTGACATTTACCACGTCTCTTTGTATTTTTATATTATATGGTTAATAAACATAATATAAATATAAAACAGAACCCCAAGTGGTTCATTAATGATACACCTATAATTATATAAGTCTCTTTTCTGATCCTTAGATTATTTAGGAATAGAATATCAATTAATAATATAATATTTGTTTTAAAAACTCTTTTATATCAATTTTGACACTAGTTGGTATTTTATTTTTGATAAATCCATACCATCATGATTACTTCGAACTAAATTCATTGAATATATCTTAACATGTCATATTAACCTATAAAACTATTTTATGGCATCAAAACTTTGAAATTTTATTGATTTTTACATTTATAATACCATTTATTTTATTCTTTCATTAATAAGGAAAATACTGCATCATTATTGTGTCATAAATAAATTTAATTATTAAAGGTATAAAAATTTAAAATAAAATACTATTATTTAGAAAATATTTTTTTATTTCTAATTAATATTTATAGATGAAAATATATCTTATATAACACCATGTGAAAATTATTCTACTAAAAGATATATGTTTATGTCATTTTTGCCTTTACTTTAAATTAATTAATATAAAGTCTCATTATCACTCTCAAGTGGACCCATGTGGTCCCAAAATCGACCCAAGGATGTCCATGGTCGTAAATATATAATACAATAGGGTTAGGACATGTGTTATGGTAATTTTATATTATTATAATTTTATTTTGTTACCCTTATTTATCTCATTTACCCTTTAACCACGGTAAATAAAATATTTAACAAAATAACTATTCATATTGTCTAAAAATAAATGTTACCTATTTAAAAAATTTGGACATCCTGATTGAAAATATGGAATCCATTTTTCTAAATTCAAAACACATAAGTGGCAGAAATTAATTTAAAATTATTTCTTGTTTTCAAAACAAAAAATGTGTTTTTATGAAATAATAACTATCAAAATATTGACACTTGTTTATGTCCAGTTTAAATATGAAATTACATCCAATGGACAATCTTGTATTAAATAGTAAAAATATTTTCCAATTATTTTTTAAAACCACTCAATAGTATAATTTATCACTACAAATTATTTTGAGTAAAAAAGATGTTTTTAATTAACGTTTTAGTATTTTTCACTATTCTTCACAAATTGGAAGTTCTCAGAAAAATACCAAAAATTAAACCTAGGATAATTTCAATATTAAAAATCCAAAAATGAATTTCATTTATAAATATAAAATTTATATAATTTAAATAGTGGGTATTACTATTCATAACAACTACTATGATTGGTCGCAGTGTGTTAGAATCTGGAAGTTGCAGACAATACATGCTATTGCATTATTCAATGGGAAATGTACTATAGATGATTGGTGTGTTTCATTATCTCCTATTTCAAATAATAGTTTTCTTTTCATTTGAAATTGTTTTTGGAAAAACAAAAGGTTCAAAATAGAAATTACCTTTGTGGAAAACCCATACTGGAAATAGGGTAATAAAATTTAGTCTTAATAAGAGGGAAAGATAATTGAAAAGTCACCACCAAATTATGATCTCAATTTGGAGAACATTGGTGGAAATTAGAGACACATAATTAGAGGGAAAAATGTAAATATTTTTAGGGACTGATTGAAGTAATCAATCACAAACAAGTGTAAAATTGAAGGCCTCAATGCCATAAATCTATAATGATTTAAAATATCATCATTTCCACAAAACATAAGTTATTAGGATAACACATTTTTGGTTTTAAGTTCTCTTCCATAAATTTTAAGGATTAATTTCTTCATAGAATAAGGGAAAAAAGTATACTTGACATGTAAAGTTACATCCTTTAACTAATTTCTACCACAAAATCGTCTTTTAGTCTAAAAGATAATAGAACATAAAAATATTATATTTATCCTAATCGTATAGGGTTTCGAAAATATGAATTTATAATTCACATATCAGTACTTTTAAAAAAAAAATAACCACATTATACACTCCAGTACATCATGTAGGCCAGTGGTAGGTGATGCACCCTTGTCGCCATTCAGTTACAGTTTCAAGTCACGCGGCCTTGCCAGATGCGACAGGTTGGTGACCGACCTCCGGGTTGTTCTATTTATAATAATCCAAAAACAATCTTTAGAAATTCATAACAATAGTATCAAATGTCAAATATAATCCACTCCAATCTTTAGACTTATCCAAAATACTTCTTTCCAAACTCGCAGTTAAAAATTTATTAGGATGGTAATCATAATGAAGATCTCTTTATGCCATGTAATATCATGTGAGTACTTTCATAATGTATTATTTTAAAACACGGTAAGACACTGTATTACCATAAAACCTTATTGATTACATTCACCCTCCCTTATTCCTTATAAAATACTAGATTTACTCCATATATACAAAAATGATGAATACTCCAACAATGATGAAATGAAAAAAAATCGTAACCAGTGCCAATGTAATGAAGAATATCAAATAGAATTTATCCAAATCAACCATCTCTTATTCCAAATTTACTACCTCTATATCAGGATGATATTAGGGATTACCTTTCCTTCAAAAATTTATTTTCATGAAAAATTTTAACTTGCTGTTGAGTCACTTTTCATAGTACCATATAATCTCAAATCCTCAATGAAATAATACTACAGTACAATCCTTATTTATTTCTATAATTCATATAAATAGTACATCGTTGATTCAACACTCAAATGAAATAATTCTTTAATAACAACATAAGAACACTAGTCATTCCTCTTAATCTATGGTAGTATCATAACTTTATTATTATCCAATAGCATCATTTGGGGAATACTCTAATGATTTGAACATTGATTCATGTAGTGTCCCCACTCCATTCAGATGAAGCATTGTACATTTGAAACCTTTTCCTTACACTCACAATCACGAAGGTGGTGTCCTTTTTCTCCACACATATAACATTCTCTCATTCCATTAAAGAATTTTACAAGGTGATTCTTTCCACAGTTATCATATATGGGAAAATCCTTCTATAACTTATTCCCTTTATATGTGTTTCTCTCTACCATCCTTTTCTTCTCTGGGTTCCCTTCAAAGCCATATGAATCTGAGAATTCTTTATTATCATATCAACACATGATATTATTTCTTCATATGATGATAATACATGGTAGACTATTTACCTTATAAATTCCATCTTGAGTCCATGAAAGATATGATCCTTCATACTTTTTGGATTGTGCATATTTCTGGAGTTCACATTCCTTCTACTGGGTGCCATTTTTAAACAATGGGATATAGTATATTAGTTTATGATTCATAATACCAAATCCCAAATTTTTAAAACACTTAAATAAAATTTAACAATTTATGTATATAATACATAATCATAAAAATATTTTCTTTGAGGATGTATATTCTCATAATCCCTTCATAATGGTTTGTAAAGAAAATGAGAATTATCCTAAGCATATCCCCCAGGAGTGTTGTATCCAAGAGTACAACAATTCCTGTTTTCGTGCACTAGTTCCTGTTTGAGTCTAGCTTAAAGCGGTGTTTTTTGGTTTACCCCTAGGTACTTCTGTTCCAGAGCCACCTCGACCTGCTCGTATCCAAACAAAGATCTATATCTTGGAAAACTCACAAAATATCTACAATACCAAAATTATAGAAAGTTCTTCTATACTAATACTCAAAGTCTATCTTAGGGTTATTTTCTCTAATCTGAGTTTATCTAAATCTGGCTTCCAAGGTTTATTAGTAAACTTCCTCTGATACCAATTGTAACGCCCTGACCCCATTTACCCAGATTCGGATCATTATTACATAACATTGGCATGATCACAAGGGATCAAATCCCAAAACACCGATCAGTTTCGTAGCCTTGGAAACACTAGATATATTTATATGTCTTACATTACATCATAAAGTGAAAAACTAAATCAACATCTTATCATTATATCCCCTTATACTATCCATGCAGGTCATTCATAAAATACTTCTTCACCTCCTGGGAAAAGTAAAACATTGATAGGGGTGAGCATAAATGTTAAGTAAAGATAAAAATATAGCGGAAACATTCATAAATAAAAATAATAATTTAAGGAAATGTATAACTAAAACAAAAGCCTTTTAAACATGAACTTCAGCATAACACGGCAATGATAAAATGAAATAATTAAATTTACGTATTCAAATGGATATTCTATTAATCTAATAATTACATGAAATATCAATAACCACTTTCATAATTATGGAATTGATAATACCAGACATTAATTTCCATCTCAATGTCTCATGCTAGGGCCTATGGGATTACAATAACCGGACCCAAACCCAGAGAGCCACTACAATCGGGATCCATCCCAGAGAGCCTCTATAACCAGACTCCAACTCGGAGAACCTATGTAATCGGACTCCATCCCAGAGATCCTATGTAACTGGACCCCATCTCGGAGGGTCTTCTTTAACCGGACCCCAACCCAAAGGGCTTACTTATACCGGTTTCCATCCCGGAACATAATATTCCAATGCATTCATCATAAGAAATGGTTGAAATATAACATAAACATTCGTATTAAAACTAGCATATAAAATGTCAACACATTATACATAAACCATGAATGGTATAAAAAAAGAACATTCATAGTACAACATATCTTAACTCATTCAATATGATATGCAATATTGTATTATAATAAATCAACTTCAAATATACTTAAAATCCATCAAAGGAAGTTGAAATTGATGAAATCACAACCTATTTTTAGAGAAATATATCTTTCTATTTTATAAATTATTAAAGAGTCCCATAATTTTAAAGAAAAACGTTATTTTGAATATATTATTATATGATTTTGAGGGATGCTTTGAAAATTTTATAATGGCAGAAATTATCCTCCCCCACTGTATAAGTTAAAAAACATTCTTATCTTAAATTTGTTGAAAATGTAAAAATGTAAATTGTCTGGAAAACGATGGAAATATTCCATTCAAAAATGTATAATATCAAATAAAGGTATAAATTACTTTAAACCATTGTATATTAAATAGTAAAAATGTTTTGAAATTAATTTTTAAGAAACATGGATGTGGATGATAAAGAGGTCCCAGTTGATACTTACATAAAAACAACCTCAGATAATAAAAAGATTGTGGAAATAAACCCATACCCTATACTTTTCCTTTATTGAGGGTAGGTTAACCTCTTTTATAATAGTTAAATCATTTTTATTAAATTATACAAGAATCATATACATAATATGATATCATATATTATCTTTTTTACATTGCTTTGTTAATACTATTTTAGTATTATTGTTGTTTTAGGTGTTAACTTACTCAGTTTTTTATATGGTACATAAGCTGTGTTTTTTATTGATAGGTTGTATATTATTCATATCTTGAAGGATATAATGTCCTTAAATGTTATTATTAATCATAAAATGATTATTAGTCTTGAATGGATATGATGGGGAATGAATCCCATTGCGTTCATGGAAACAGTAGTCCGTAGGTAAGCACGAGCGACAATATCATTTTTTATATTAAAATAATATATAATTGGATCGTGTATCATATATACAGAATAATAATCATTCTATATTTATTATTTACATCAATTACACATCATTATCATACCCATCCAAATAATAATGTTTTAAATAACAATTACACCATGATGTGGAGACGGTAAGCCGTACGTACATACTTATGGTGACATGTCATTCAAAGGATAGATAGAATACTGAATATGGTTTTACCATATTTATAATAACATAATTGTATATAGAATATACTGGAGTTATTATTTTATAATGGAAATAACAATGAAAGAAGAAGTGGAAGAATAAAGGAACTTGAAAGAGGGTGGAGAAAACATTACCTCATCTTCGGGTTCTTCCTTTTGATTTGATCAAAAGGGATCCATAGGTTGTCTTTCTGATCAAAATAAGGCCTCTATACTGAATGGAGTATTGTTGAGAGAGTGTTTTGGCAGGGTTTGTCCGAGCCAAATGGAATTGATGGTGTTAATTAAAGTGAAGGGGGGTTTACTTTTTATGAGAGGGGTGAGGGGCACCTTAGGAAAACAAGGAAATATTATTTTATAATAAAATAATTTTTGGTTTCTATTGGATCCATAGTGGATTATTTTGAGGCTAAAGTGGGAATGAATCTAAATCTACTCATACAATAGGATTCAGACAGGTTTGGATCATTCTATTAACCTTATCTCTAAGATTTAACTCATAGTTCATTAGTTTGACATTTACCACGTCTCATTGTATTTTTATATTATATGGTTAATAAACATACTATAAACATAAAAGAGAACCCCAAGTTGTTAATTAATGATATATTTATAATTATATAAGTCTCTTGGCCGATCATGAGATCATTTAAGAATATAATTTCAATTAATAATATAATATTTCTTTCAAAAACTCTTTTATGTAAATTTTGACACTATTTGGTATTTTGTTTTTGTTAAAGACATAACAGAATGATTACTTCGAACAAAATTCATTGAATAAATCCTAACATGTCATATTGACAATTAAGATTCTAGTATGTATAAAAACATTCCAATTATATTTATTTTAACATTTATAATTCCATTTATTTGGTTCTTTCATTAATAAGGAAAATACTGCATCCTTATTGTGAAATAAATATATTTAATTATTAAATATCAAAAAATTATAAATAAAATACTATTATGTATTAAATCTTGTTTTATTTATAATTAATATTTATAGTTGGATATAAAACTTATATAACACCTTGTAAAAATTGTTTTATTAAAAGATATATGTTTATGTCATTTTTTCCATTAATTTAAATTAATTAATATGAAGTGTCATTATCACTCTCAAGTGAATCCAAATGGTCTAAAAATCAACCCAAGGATTCCCATTTTCTCCAATTTATCATCCAATAGTCTTAGAACATGATTTATTGTAAATTTATATTATTATAATATTATTTTTTATCCATATTTACCTCATTTACCCTTTAAACACGGTAAATAAAATATTTACCGAGGTTATTATTCATAATGTCTAAAAACAAAAGTTACATATTTACACAATTTGGATATCCTGATTCCAAATATGGAATCCATTTTCTTAAATTCAAAAAACAGAAGTGGTAGAAATTAATTTAAAATTAAATCCCGCTGTCAAAACAAAAAGCGTGTTTTTATGAAATAATAACAATCAAAATATTGATAGTTGTTTATGCCCAGTTTAAATGTGAAATTTTGTAAAATGACCAACATTGTATTAAATGGTAGAAATATATTATAATTATACTTTAAAACCACTCAATATTATAATTTAGCAATATAAATTATTTTGAGTAAAATGATGTTTTTAATTAAAGTTTTAGTATTTTTCACTATTCATCAAAAATTGGATGTTCACATAAAAATACCAAATAATTAACCTAGGATAATTTCGATATTACAAATAAAAAAATTAAGTACATTTATAATGATAAAAATTAAATAATTTAAAAAGTGGGTATTACTATTCATAACGGCCATTTTGATTGGTCGCAAGGTGTTAGAATCTCAAAGTTGCGTACAATGCAAGCTATTGCATTATTCAAAGGGAAACATACTGTGGAAGCATCGGGTGTTAGACCACATTCCATAATTCATGTCTTAGTCATTAATAGAACCCAACACCCAATATCCAACAAAAGTAACTGAAAAATTGAAAAATTCATTTTTAAATTGTATATTATTCGACAGGGATCTGGATGGTCCCATAAGTCATTCTACCATGCCCCATTATATTTTTATAAATTAATTGATAAATTGTATCTTATACAATTAAAATATTTAAATTGAGTGACAGTACTTGTGTTTTGCATGTGAGATCTATATTGAAGTGAGCACGCACTATCAGACTCAGCACATTTAAATGATTTATATATATTTTTTATAAAATAAACATAATAAATGCATAAAATTTATGTTACATATTATGATCTTTTATTGGTTATGATTTTGGAGAATTATAAACCAATAATATATTCCAACATAACTATACAAAATTTAAAATTTAATAACCAATAATTATCCATCACGATACTTCCTCAATAGAAATTCATTTCAGTAAGATTTATAAACTTATAAATGTGATTATAATAGTTTTTATGAGAATTACATATTCCCAGTACAAGGATTTTGAAAAAAATTAAGAAAAAAATTAATGAATATTCTCTTAAAATGATATTTTTTATAAAATACATTCAATTACCTAGACATCAATTAGTTTTCATCAAATCATTGAAAATCCTTATATTACTTAAATATTATTTAAAAAAAATATTATATATTAAAAATAATTGGCGAATTATCCTTTAAAAAGAATAATTTTCTGGTGGATTATTCCATAATACTCAGTAGTCCATAATTATAAAATCGTAATGTATTACTGCTAGACCTAACTCATGCACAATAATGTAACAATAAATATTACATGGTCACCCACATATCATATCATTCATCATACTAGGAAAACGTTTATTAAAACCTTATTAATGGAAGAGCCTTTGTCAGTTCTAACCCCAAACATTTTTAAATAACAAATATAGAATTATTTTCTTTTCAAGAAAGTAAATTTTTCTAATAAAATTTAATAAACATTATATTAATATAAATTTATAAAACCATTTAATGGAATCACATTTTTGTTATATTTATAACTATTTCAAAATTGAAATCTTTGGTAAAATGAAATAAGTGTGTGCATGTTCTCATAATTAATGGAATTTCACATATGAGTTAGAATAACTATCAATGAATTACATGTCAGGGGATTCAGATGCATGTTTTCACATAAAATAATACTTGACATATAATTTCACATAAAATGATATGAATTATCGAGGAACATGTGTAATTTTCTAATCATAATGATTATATAAAATAAACATTTACATAAATTTTAATCATTAATTTGATGGATGAAAATACCATTTATATATGCTTAATATAAATAACTAATATTAACTATACATAAACACATTTATATACATGTAAATATCGATTGATAACATTTAAAACCTAAATCATGTATAATTGCAGGTTTTTGGAAATACGATAAAAACCAGAACCCATTATATATATATATAATGAAATGGATTGATATTTATCTATATATATGCATACACACAAATATATCACCTTTTTAAACAATATAAATTTGAATAAATAAAAAAGAACATATACAAATTATAGGTTAGATGATGAAATTTAAAACAAAACCACCATATGTAAATATTACATTATTTAGATAACTATATACTTTAATGTATATATATATAGATAAAAAAATATAAATCGATAGTAAATAATTAAACCATAACCTAATTTAGATCCAAAGAGGGGAAATAGGATTTTAGAAATTCGAGGAGTAAGAAATTGAGCTCCTGGGGGGAAGTGGGTCTGGTAAATTTAGGTTCAAAGTGGGGATTATAGATAAACAAAAAATTAATACATATATTACTTAATCAGTTCACATATATAACTATAGGTAAATTGGGTTGTTGATTAGTTATATTTATATTTATCTAAATGGATCCCAAAATAATCCATGGAAGATGATGATGATAATACGAGTCCATGATTCAGTTTTATTTAATTACAAATTGATCGGGTTATATTATCAGAAAAGGGGTTTGATATAGGCTAGGGGTGAGGGTGAAGTCGATGGTGGAGAGAAATATGAATGATGCTGGTTCAAGGTATAGAAAACGAAGGAGATGGTTGGTGGTTTGGTGGGATGATAAGATGGGCATTGCATCGAGAATAGTGTTTGGTAGCAGTTTTTGAGTTCACCCGATGAAGATGTCGCTAGCAGTGGTGCTTCAATTGTACAGAGGCCTAGGAAGTTATAATGGTGGGTTTGGAGAAGAAAATGATTTTCTAAACATTTCATTTCATTTTATTTTTTTTTGTTTCATATTTCCCATTACACCTTTCACATTTACTTTTTGACTATTGTGTGTATAATGTTTCAGGCATCTCAATCTCATCATTTACATTTTTTACCTCCTGATTAAAAAATAAAATTCATGTAGATTTAAAAAAATGATAATTTTTACAATTAGAAATATATATATATATATATAATAAAATATAAGGATAATCATGAATTCTTATTAATGTTTAATTTTATATATATTTATTTTAAATAAATTTTTTAAAATAGAATATTATTATATATATTTTAAACAATATTTTTAACTTATTTTATAATTATAAATTCATTTTTTAATATAAATAAATCAAATTATATTTTTATTTAAAACATATATATAATGTGATTTTTTTATAATAAAATTAATATATATATATAAATATATATATATAAATTTGAAAAAACAAAACATAATATATCACATATATTTATAATATATATTATCTCCATATTAAAAATAATTTTCTAAAAAAATTATTATCCCTAATTAATATCATAATAATAAATTCTATTTTACAATAAAAATTAATAAATATTGTTATATTAATGTATTATTATAAATAATGAAAAACCATATTTGAATTTAGAATATTAATTTGAAGTATATATGTAATAGTTTTAATTAATTATATGTATTTTAAATAAGTTTTAATCAAATTAATTATAACACTTAATTTAAATTACATTTTTAAGAAAATAATTTTAAAAATATTATCTTTTTGTTTTAACTTTACATAAATCCTTTTAATAAGATATTTTTTTTATTAAACAATGATTATAATTTATGGGCCTTTATATTGTTACACATCAATATAATTGCATCCTCGTAATTTATTCAAGCACACTTGGAAAATAATTTTATGTATGATTCCTATTTAAAATTATTAATTTCATTCAAATTTAAGAAAATTATATAGACCGTAGCACTGATACCTTGTATAATGACATGAGCCCGATCTACCAGAGTCATCCTATATAAATGTCCTATATTTTGTTTTATAAAAGAGACATAATAAATACATAATGTTTAAATTACATATCACGATCTTTTACCATTCATGGGTTTGGATAATTAGAAACCAATAATACATTCCAACATAACTGTAGAAAATATACAATTTAATAACCAATGAGTCTCTAGGATACTTCTTCCAAAATATAATTTCATTAGAGTAATATTTATAAACTAGTAAAATCGACTATAATACATAGGCTGAGCATTAAATATTTCATACATGAGGGTTTTTAAAATGTTAATGAAAACCATTAAATAATGTGTTCATGAAATGATCTTTTTATAAAACACATTCAAATACACTAACATCATAGTAGATTTCTTAAATCATTGAAAATCCTTGTATTTCTAAAATACTATATTCATAAAATAACTATATATGAAAAATAATTTTTGAATTCTCCTTAAAAAAGTAATTTTCTACTTGATTATTCCCTAATATGTGGAAAACCAAAATCATAAAACCATAACATAAGTCCAATAGAAATAATTCATATGAAAAAAAGTCACCTTAATTCTTATGGGTTCACTCCCCATATCCAAGCACTCAAAATATTAGCAGCATTTTTAAAACATTTTCTATGGAAATTCCTTTCTATGTTCAATTCTAAATCATTTCTAAATCACATATATATAATTATTTCCCTCTTAATAAAATAAATTTTTCTTATAACATGTCATAAAATTTATATTAATAGAGTTTTCTAAAACTATTTATGATAATTCAATACTTGTAATAACCATTACCATTGTAAAACTATAATTGTTTGATAAATGAAATAAGTGTTTATATGATCTCATAATGTGTAGAATGCCACATATGAGATAGATGATGGCCATAAATATTCATGCATGACCTAACAAGGGATGAAGATGCATGTTTTCTCATAAAATAATACATTGTCTTATAAATTCACATAATATAATATGAATTATCAAGGAAGACATGTAATTTTATATACGAGGTTGTTATAGGAAATATACATTAACATAAATTTTACACATTAATTTGGTGGATTCAATACCATTTATTGATTCTAAAAATATATAGTGAAGATTATATATACATTAACATGTGTATATATATATATTAATATATTTGTATATGTATATATATAGAAATATATGTATATATGGATTGAAAATATTTAAAATCTATATCTCTTACAACTATAGGTTTTAGGAATTATTCATGAAAAAGAACCGTTTATATATATATACTGAAATTGATTGATATTTTTATGTATACAAGCATATATATATATATATCATTATTTTAAAATAATAAAAACTTGAATAATTAAAATGAACACTTAAAAATTATAGGATAGAAGATGAAATTTCAAACCTAATCATCATATGAAAATACTATGTTATTTAGATCAATAATAATTCATATATACATACATATATATATATATATATTTGTGAATCAATATAACATGATCAAAAATAATTAAATCACAACACAATTTATATCAGAAGATGCGATGTGGGATTATAGAAATTCAAATGAAAAGAAATTGACCCCTTGTGAGGGAGAGGGTAAGGTAGATTTATGATCAAAGAGGGGTTAATAGATAAATTGAAAATAATAACATTTTTATTTAATTAGTTCATAGATGGAATTGTAGATAAATTTTCTGGTTAATTGGTTATGTTTATATTTATCCCAATTTATTTCGAAGGATTCCATGTACGATGTTGATGATAAACTAAAAAACTGATTTAGTTTTGTTTGATTACAAATTTATCCGGTCATTTTAGAAGAAAAACAATCTTATATGGTCCAGGGGTTAGGGTGACATCAATGGTGGAGAGAATGTCAAAGCGTACTAGTTCAAGGTGGGGATGAACAAAGATGATGGATGTAAGAACCTGAATCTTCTTTTTAGGTAAGGGTTCCCCTTTCTAATGTTCTTGAAAAAAGGGGTGTTTCTGTAAACTTCCTGAGTACACACAGTGTACTTAGTTACCGCATGTTGTCTTTTGCTAGCCGTGTAGCGGTTGAGCACACATCCGTGTGTGGTGTCCTGGAGGATGCCAAAAGTGGGGCCCAGTAAGGGCAAGTACACGTCGTGTACTTATAAAGTACACACCTTGTAATTTTTTCATTAAATGGATTGCGGTGGCGTCTCATAGACAGAACATACCTCTTCTCGACCTAGTACGTCCAAGACTGTCTGTATGGTGCAGATCTTCGATGAGCCCCCGACCAAGAATCTGTTCTCCTATTTTAGTTTCTTCAATTGCGTTGGGATTTCCATGGTACGCTCTTCCTTCTCCTATAGTTTCATTTATTGATTCATCCTCTTTCAGTTGATATCTTTAGTTGAATGTTTTAACTGTTTTTGTATATCTATAACGTTTTTGGGCGATTCAAGGCATTAGGATCACGTGTAACGATCCTAAAACATAGAGGTAGGTGGTTTGCGCCTTCCCGTAGTTAGTCTTTCAGTATTATGTGAAAAACTGTCCAATAACATGTTCGAGGTATTATGTGTTTACGGTTCTAAGCCTGTTAATTTCCTACTATTCTTGAATGATTTATTAGAGGTTAATTGATTGTAAATATGGTTATTTTCCATGATATCAAGGTATTTTCCCATGTTTGTATTTGTTTATGACCATTTTGTTTTTCATATCCAGTTATGCCATTGTGCTTTCCATTCATAGTGCTGATTGGACGGAGTAATATTATTAGCTGACATGCTATTATGCTATAGACTATTTTTCCATGTAGTTCATGAGGTTTACATTGGACGATATGCATTGATGTTCTCAGTTGACTTACATTGGGTCGTGAGAACCTAGTGTAGTAGAATATAGGGAGAATGGACGTTGATGGCTTCTCCAGATTGTCTATTTACTGTTACGATTTTAGACTATAGGGGGAATTTACGTAAGTACTTCCTCATATTGTCGGTAGTTCCTCTACGTGGTCCACAGGGAGAATGAGTCATTGAATTCTTCCCCAGATAACCTTTTACTTACTGAAACTAGACTATATTAGGAATTGACAGTGAATTCATCCTTAGAGAGTCTATTCAAAAGCTGAACCAGAGGGGTTAGATGTTATGTACTTCTTAAATGGTTTCCTGTACTTGTTTTCTGAACCAGAGTGCTTAGGATGTGAGTACTCCAAGAGGTTTACCTTAATTTTTTAGATTCTTGCTTGATATGAGACATTGAATGCATTAAAACTGTAGGATTGTTTACTTTTCAGTACTTCCTTGTTTAGTAATTTATTTTTATTATTTCCTGCCATATATATTCACTGACTATTAGGCACTGATCTTTGTGTGGTTTCCTACTTGGATTTATTCTCACACCATGTTTGGGCCATGATTTTGGGCCCAAATAGATAATATTGTTGTAGGTATAGATAAGGGAATGTGCCCTTCTACTTCAGGTATGTGATTACTGTGGAGCTAGATACAATGGGACCAAGCTGAGGCCTATGATGTTGTTGGAGTTTAGCTGTTTCTTTTTTTTTACTTTGGTTAGTCCGGTATTCCATCATTTTGACTTTTTTTCATTTTTACTAGAAATATATATCATTCAACATTTATATATGTGCTCCATTTGTTCTTACCTCTAGTCTTCCACTGTTTACTTTTGTATGGTATGATTATTGGTTCATCTATTGTTATCTATTTTGTTTCTGATGTGGTACTCAGCAAATGAGAGAATAGTTTCCCCACTATCACACCCATGGCCCTCGCTACTAGTCAGTATCCTCTAAAGTTCATGGAAATGTGCTTGAGGCCATGTGACCAACCGGGTATGGGGCGCCTCTTGGCAGCTTCTGGAACCGGGACGTTACAATGTTGTATGAGAGGAATTCTTTTCTTCCTGACATACTGTCTGGAGCCTATTCACAGGGATATGATGGAATAGATAATTGGTAATAAGTTGTGTTTGTTAGTAGCTAACCCGTGTAAAAATAAAATCCAATTTACCTCATATATTTCAATTTTTCTGGTTTTGAATGATTACAGTTGATTTGAATTCACCGTGCGGTGATTCACAAGTATTGTGATGTTATTGTTGATTCTAATGAGGTTCAATTTCTGTTACAACCTGATGAGATAAGGGTATTCTATCCCATGCATCATATAGGTACTTGCTATAAATTGCATGTCATGAATTCTTTCCATGAAATTTAGGGTTCATTAGCGATTTCATGTTGTTTTGATAGATGTTATGGTATATATGAATGATGTTTTCATATATGACTTAATAGAATACCTTTTATTTTATAAGGTTTTGATATGTATAATTTTTTTTGAATGAATGCAATAATATAGTTCATGAGGTGTTGTGGGCCCTCATGGATAAGAATTTTGTGGATCATTAATCATTTATTCATGTATATGAAATGTATAAGATGCCAATATTTGATCAATGGGGAGTATGGGACCTCACAGATCGGAATTTGGAACTTTAGTGTTTTTTTTCAGTGTGTTCTTTGTGTTCAGGATATGATTTTGAGGCTCACTGTTTAAAACACCCAGAACACATGGAGTGTAATGAAGAAAACATTCCATGTGTTCTTATATTTGGGATAGAACAATTTGTCTTAATTACACGTTGTGTAGTCCCTAACAATGTCACAGTCTATGTGGGCAGAGACACGAGGATGGGAAATCATGGTAGAACATGTCATGTTCCGATTGTACATGTTGTGTTGTGTAGGCCGTGTTACCACTTGTGTAACTAACAAAATGAATGGATGAAAACATAAGTTATTCACGCCATTTCAACCTTGATCATGCCATATAGTTTAACCCTTATAGATGGCCATGTATTGAACAACACGGGTCGTTGAAATATTTTGAGTGTACATCATGTCTGGTAAGGACATGTTGTCTAGTGTTAGCCTTGTAACCGGCTGTGTGACTAACAACATGGTTTAGTGCAGTTCTTCCTAGTACACGCTATGTCTAGTATAGAAATTCCATGTAGCATTGTGCTAGGAGAATTGTGTGGCTTAGTCTTGTAAGGGAACTCGAGCATGGGAAGAGGATTCAAGTACATGCCAGGTGTTAGGAAAACACGTTGTGTGTTTGGGGTGTTACATGACCAGAGTTAGCAGGAGTACATGGCCCTGTGATGACTTAAGGTAACACGCCATGTAGGCACTATAAATGTAGTGTATCAATGTTTTAAAAAACATAAATTTTTTCTCCTATTCCTTTCTTAGAATTATTGTTTTTAGTCCTTGATAATCGTGATCTAAATTGTGTGGTTGACCTTGCAGAGTAATTCCACCGAGACGTCCTCCGGTTGTACACCAGTTATAGGGTAGTGATCAGACACCGAAAATGGCTGGTCCAAGACTACCAGTAGATCCTCCAGTGGAGGGTGAATATTGCTACGTACATGCTTTGGGATTCCACCAAGAGATGGTGGGATTTGATCTCACAGGCGGGACACCAGCAGTTTATGGATTTGGATGAGTTCTAGCATTCCTTCAATGACTACATATATCCAGAGACCTTGAGGGTCGATCGAGCCCTAGTTTTCAAGAGTATGGTTCATGGTACTCTTTCTGTTATGAAGTATTCGTCTCGTTTCACTGATCTATAGTGCTTCACACCAATGTCAGGAGGTGATGAATTATTCCTAGCAATTATTTTTGATGATGGTCTCATGGACAAAATCCGATATCAGGTGAACATATTTAGGTTGACTTCCATCACCTATATAGTCAACCATGCACTAATTATGGAGTGAAATTTGAGAAATTGTGGAGTTTTGAGCCAGGGAAGATCAACATCCAAGGTTGGTATCCCTCCTACTGATAGCAGGAAGTGCCGCATAGACACTTTGCGTGGATATCCAAGGAGGCGAGACACCTCTTCACGTTCCCAGGTAGTATTCTACCATTGAAGGAAGAGTGGGAATATGAGGCCACACTACCAAAGAGATCCATTGGAGTTCGGATCTTGTTTAAAGATGGGTTATCTTCAGCGATATTGTCAGATCTTTTCACCAGCAGCTGGTGATAGGGGTTCATTCAGGACTACTCATTCAGGAGAAGCATCACCTATTTCCTACCAGTCTAGGAACTGGAGATATTCTAACCGTTTAGGCCGAGGTGGAGGTCACAGTCGTGGTATTCAGTCACTAGGATTGTGATGATAGTAGGTTGGATTAGCTCAGAGTGGTCAGGCAGGGTCACATGGCCACGGTGTAGGTTATATTTTGTAGTGGACCAGACCTAGTAGAAGCTGGATCCCAGAACCTATACATTTTGAGGTACGATTCTAGATTTCTTAGTTCTAGATTCAACATATTTTGAAACAGGGGATTCCCATAGATTTATATTTATTACTGTTGTGGAGTTCATTGGGCTCAGTATCTTTTCTTCTGTTGAAGTCATAATGCTAGACAATTTTTTGGGGACAAGAATGACTAGAGTATGTCAGTTCAAGGAGTTCCCTCTTGAGGTTGGTGGGTGTCACTTCTTATAGGACCTCTATGTTATATATATGACCAACTATAACATCATTATTAGAATGGACTGGTTAGTTACCATGCAGGATGTTGTCAATTTCAATCGTCTTAGGGTGAGTTTCACATCACCAGAGGGAAGATTGTTTCTTCATAAGGGTGAATGGGATGTCCAGCTGAGTAGAGTAGAACCCAATAATCATGGGTTAGGAGGAGTTGCAACCCAGATTTCTAGTCTATATCTAGATGACCGGGGGACTTCATAGATGTATATTCCTCTAGTGGTTGATCATTTCAAGGATGTCTTTCAAGATGAATTTTGAAGTTTTCCTCAGGATCAAGAGATATAATTTTCAATTGAACAAGTTCCAGGAGTGGCACTGGTGTCCATTACTCCTTATAGGATGGCTACAATATAGTTATAGAGGCTTAAGAAGCATTTGGAGGAGTTGCAAGATAAGTGTATTATCTGACCCGATACTCTCCTTGGGGTTCTCCTGTCCTATTTGTGAATTAGGCAGATGGTACCCTCAGAAAGTTTTTTGGATTATCAGAAGTTGAACCAATTGACAGTCAAGAACCGATATCCCTTTCCGAGAATTGATGATATCTTTGATAAGCTTCAAGGATCTCCGGGGTTCTCGAAGAATTATTTGAAGATTGTTTATCATCATTTTCACATTAGACCATTTGATATACCTCTTAAAGCTTTTCAGAGAAGGTACGGTCTATACAAGTATGTGGTCATGCCATTCGGTCTCACGAACATGCCTGATGTTTTCATGGCACTGATAAACCGAGTGTTTCATCCATACGTGGATTCTTTCATGGTTTTCTTGGTGGACGATATTATGGTGTACTCTAACACTCGACACGACCATGCCACAAATCTTGTGATATTTTTTAGTACACTAAGAGAGCATCAATTATATGCTAAGAACTCAAAATTACACTTTTGGACAGACCAGATTCACTTATTGAGTCATGTTATCTTAGAGACAGGAGAATTAGTAGACCTAGGGATAGTGAGAGAAGTAGTATCTTGGGAGTATCTGAAGAACATATTTGAGGTACGAAGATTACTAGGGCTGGATGGATACTAAATGAGTTTCATATAGGTCATTTCCTACATAGCAGCACCACTGATGGGACTGACTAAGAAGGGTGCAATGTTATAGTTTTCAGATTCTTGTGAGTCATCCTTTCAGGAGGTGAAAGGGAGGATTAATTCAGCACTAATAATATTATTTATTGATATGGGAATGAGAAATACTATTTACAGTGATGTTCCACGTATCAGGATGGGATCTATGCTTATGCAGGAAGAAGGATTCATTGCGTACGAGTCATGGTAGTTGAGGCCACATGAGAGGAATTACCCGACGCACGATCTTGAGTTGGCTGTAGTTTTTCTTGCTTTACACTGTTGGACACACTATCTTCTGGGAGATAATTCCATTGTTTTCACTGACCATAAAAGTCTCAATTACATATTCACTCAGCATGACCGGAATTTGAGACAAAGAAGACGAGTTGAGTACCTTCTGTCCTTTGACTTTGAGATTGACTATACATCTGGAAAAGGAAACGTAGTGGCTGATACATTGAACATGAGGACTCAGATAGAGGAAGTTCAGGAGGCCAGTAGTGAGTGGATGGTTATGGATATATTCTCTGAGATGCATTTGGATGTGCGTGATAGGCAGGGGAAGACATTTATATCGCCTGTAGCTATTACCTCTACATTACTAGATCGAGTGTGAATGAGGTAGCTATCATATTCTAAAGGCATAGTCTTACGGGAAAGCATGTCAGGATAGGACCCTCTTCTTAGGTGGACCATAGGCGAGGATGAGATCATTCATTTCCAGGGACGTGTATGGGTGTCAGCAGACATACGTGAGGACTTGATGTAGGAATTTCATTCCTTAGTTTGTGTAGTTCATCTTGGCGTCACCAGGATGTTTCATGATCTCCACCATTAGTATTGGTGGCCAGGTATGGAGATAGATGTTTCTGGATTTGTCTTGAGGTGTTCCACCTATCAGCAGGTAAAGGCGGAGCATCAGTGACCAGCAGGGCTTTTAGAGCAGTTACCTATACCCTTGTGGAAATGGAATGACGTCGTGATGGATTTATTGACATGTTTACCATGATTTCATCGAGGGAATGATGTGGTTTGGGTTTCCATTGACAGATTGATGAATGTTTCAGACTTCGTGCCGATCAAGGAGACATTTAGTGTTGATGAGCTGAGAGGACTGCAAATCCGATAGATTGTACATCTACATCGGGTTCCATACTCCATTCTTTCAGACAGGGATTCATGTTTTACTTCTCGGGTCTAGCAAGGGCTTCCGAAGGCTTTTGGTACACATGTACTTTTGAGTATAACATACCATCCCCAGACAGATGACCGGTCCGAGCATACGATTCATGTTCTTGAGGATATGCTTTAAGGATGCATCCTATATTTTAGAGATTCTTGGGAGAAACATATACCTCTGGTGGAGTATGCATACGATATTAGTTTTCAAGAAACTATTCAGATGGAACCTTATGAGGCTTTGTATGGTAAGCCATGTTGATCACCCTTATGTTGGTTGGAGGCAAGAGAGGCAGCTATGTTGGGACCTCGTCTTTCCCAGGAGACAACATACCATATAGAGTTCATTCAAAAGAGGATTACTAATGCATAGTCTTGAGAGAAGAATTATACTGATCTGTAGAGACTACCACGGGAGTTCGAGTTTGGAGATCATGTTTTTTCTGCGTGTCACAACAAGGATGGGACATAAGAGGATTAAGAGACAGGGTAAGCATTCACTAAGGTTCATCGAGTCGTTTGTGGTGATGGAGAGAGTTGGGTAGGATTCCAATCAGTTGCAGTTACCTTATAGGAATCGGGATTTTCATGAAATCTTCCACATTTCTCTTCTTAGACGATACATATCAGACTCGTCTCATCCCTTTTAACCCAATGAGTTGGTGTTAGAGGTGTACGACTTGTTCTAAGAGCATCCTATCTGGATAGTTGATCAAAGAGCGAAGGTTATCCATTGACGGTCTATTCCTCTGGTACGAGTGATAAGTAGCACGAGCAAGTGCAGGACAAGACCTAGGAGAGGGAGGCCGATGTACGATCATAGTGCCCGAATCTATTCGAATATTATTCTTCAATTCCACCTTATTTGGGGAATTAAGGGAAAATTTTTATAAAGGTGGAAAGCTTCTAAGAACACAGATCTTCGGTTTAGGTGTGGGTTCTCTTATCTAGTGTTTCTTAGAAAAAGGGGAGTTTTTAGAAATTTCATTAGTACACGCCGTGTAATTATATGTACACGCAGTGTACTCAGTTACCACATGTAGCCTTATGATTGTTATGTAACAGTCGAGCACACAACCAAGTGTGTTGTCCCAGAGGTCACCTAATGCAGGTCCCGGTAAGGTAAATTACACGTCGTGTACTTATAAAGTACACACTCTGTACTTTATTTTTTCATTAAACTAACCGGTGTCACATCTCATGGACAGAACACACCTCTTCACATCCTAGTTCATCTTGGAACTCCCAAATGGTGCGGATTTTCGTGGATCCCATGACCGAGAATTCGTTCTACGATTCGACTGCCGTCGATTGCTTTGGTATTGCCATGGTAATCTATTCCTTCTTCTAGAGATGTTTTTCCTGATTCCTCCTCTTTTAAGAGTTATATTCGGATGAATGTTTTTTGAGTTTTTGTAGATATATGGTGTCCATGGGAGATTCAAGGCTTTAGTTCCACATATAACGATCCTACAACACCGAGGTAGGTGGTTTTTTCCTTTTTATAGTTAGTCTTGGATTATTATGTGAAAAAGTGCCCAATACACCATTTAGGGTATTGCATGTTTATAGTTATAACCTTGTTATTCACCTACTATACTTGTATAATATAGTAGAGGTTAATTAATTGTAAATAGGGTTAATTTATATGCTATGTAGGTTTTTGCCCATTTTTGTATATTTTAATGACTATTTGTTTTTTCTTAGCCTGTTAGGCTATTGTGTTATCCATTCCTAGTTCGGATTGGATGGATTAATATTATTATTTGACATGTTGTTATTTTGTAAACTTTTTAGAAAAGTTGTTCATTAGGTTTACTTTGGGAGATATTCATGTTTGTGATCGATAGACTTAAACAGGGCCGTGAGAACCTGGTGTAGTAGACCATAAGGAGAATGGACGTTGAGGGATTCTCTAGAGTGTATGTTTTCTTTAACAATGTGAGACCATAGGGGTAATTGACATAAGTGCATCCTACGAGTGTCTATAGTTCCTCGACCGAGGCCACATGGGGAATGATATGTTATGTGCTTCCCCAGAGCACCATTTAGTTACAGATACGAGACTATAGGGGTAATTTATGATGAGTGCATCCTCATAGAGAATATTCCAAAGCTGAACAAGAGGGATCAGACTGTTTGTACAACCCATAGTTATTCTTTTACTTTTTGGTTAAACCAGAGGCGTTATTATGTGACTAATCCTAGAGGGTTACTTGATTTTCTATCTGCTTTCTTGATATGTGAAATTGAATGCATTAAAACTATAGGATTGTTCACTTTTGAGTACTTCCATATTTACTATTTGCTTTTGATTATTCCCTTCCATATATATTAACTGAATATTAGGCACAGATCAATGGGTGGTTTCCTACTAGGATTTAGTCTCACACCTTATTTTGGCCATGCATTTGGTCCCAAACAGATTTTATTACTGGATGTATAGATAAGGGCAAACACCATTCTATTTCAAGTACATTATTGATGTGGTGCTTGAGAGCATGGGACCAAGATGAGGCTTACGATGCTGTTGCTGTTTTTCTGTTTCATTTTTATTGCTTTGGATATTTCTGTATTCCATTATTTTGAATTGTTTGGCTATTTTCCTAGACATATGTTTCACTCATCATTTATATATATTCTCCAGTATTTATTACTTCTAGTCTTCCATTGTTTAATTTTGTATGGTATGATTAATATTTCCGTTATTGTTATCTGTTTTGTTTCGGTAGTGTAACTCTACATACGAGGGCCTAGTTTCCCCAAAATCACACCTAAGGCCATTATTTCTTGTTGGTAGCCTCTGGAGTTCAGAGAAATTTTATTGATTCCATGTGACCATCCGAGTACGGGGCACCTCTAAGCGGCATAGGAACCCAGGATGTTTCAATGTTCAAGGGTTTGGAGGGACGATAGGTCATGCAATGCCCTAATACATGTAGTAGATGGCGATGGTTGATATCGTTGGCTGAAGGTGTCATCACTGGTGGTTCCCGATGGCGGCGAGTCATAGGTGGTCCCGATGGAGGGTTTGGAGAACAAAATGAACTTCCAATAATTTCATTTATTTCTTATTCTTTGAAGTCAATTTTTTGTGTTTCTTATTTACCATTTAACCATATCACTTTTCCATTTTTACTTTTATATATGTCATGTTTCAAGAAATTAAATCTCATTATTTAAATTTTTTATCACATGATTATAAAATAAAATATATGTAGATTTCTTAAAAAATGGAAATTATAAACAATTAAACAAATCATATATATATGAAAAAATAAAACTATAATCATGAATAATTGTAAACATATACATATATATATAAATATATTAAATCATGAATTTATATATAAAAAATAATTATATGTTTATTTTAAATTATGTGTAAAATTTTTATTAGTATAAATTCGTATTTTTAATATAAATAATTTAAATTTCATTTTTATTTCAAAAATAAATATAATTTTTATTTTCTCATAATATAATAAGTATGTATATTTATAAATTTTATAAAAAACATTATATATATCATATATTTATAAAATATATTATCATTACAATAATAATAATTTTACAACAACATTTTACCCATAATTAAGATTATAATAATAAATTCTAATTTACAAAAATAATTAAATAAGTAACATTATTTTAAAATATTTCATGAAACAATGAATAACGATATTTTTATATAGAATAAAAAATTGAAAACAATAAGTAATAAGTATAATTTATTATAATTAGTTTAATTAATTAATAATCGTATCAATTAACACACATAATTTCAGTCATTATTTTTAACGAAAATTGTCTAAAAAATATTATAAATTTGGTTTAGTTATTCATAAAACAATATAATTTTTTTAAATAAAACTAGGTTAAGAATTTTTGTATGATACATAGTATATAATAAGGGTGTTGTTATGGGGGGGATTGGAACACCACTATAAATTGATAATGAAAAAAATTATTATTACTAACAATGATATCATGGTGAATAATTATTTTACAGAACCAGTATTGTATGATATATATTGTTACGTTTTCTTTAATTAGTGGTATTAAAGGATGGGTGACCTTTTAGGAAGCTTCCTAATGTTTTTTTGGGAGATGAATAGAAAAATTAAATATCTTGAGTTATTATATAGATAAAATATTCATGTTTATAAGTGACGGAAATGGTTAACATCCATTGATATTCTAGTAAAATAATCATAGAATTACAACATCTTGTTAGGTAAAATGACCTTATTTATGGATATGATATTTTAGATCATGACACAAATTAATAATGAAATCAATCAAAAATCCCATAAAATGTAAGAAGCTTCTCATCGTGGAGAGATGATGAGATAAATATTCCAGAAATCTATATATTCTTTTTCTTTTTCACTACTAATAAAGTCTGTTTTCATTACATATGACAATTTGATGCTGATGTTCTTAATTTATGAGGATTGCATTTCTATTATGATTGATTTAGGAATGGATGATCGTAATTATTTCGACTAACATGATGAAAATATAGTTGGGGTTTTGAGAGATGGATTTGTAGATATTGGTGTTTCTATTGGATATATTGATGAGGGTGGTGCGAGATCAAATGAGCTCTATGATTATACCGATGATTATTTTGAGCATAATTTATAATGGAAATTATATTTCTGCTTGATGATGATTTGATTTTACATTATAATGGATTTTTAGATTTACTTCAGAATTGTTAATTTTGTTTTGGTGATTATTTGAGATTTTTATATTCAAATAATCCAAGATAAATTATCAAAATATTTTTCAGTTATATAGTCATGGGTGTGACTGTGGTTATTAATATTAACTGAAATGAATGCCTATAGATGTAGATGTAGTATATATGAGACATTCTTCTGGTTATAAATATTTTAACTTGACTATAGTCCATTTTATTATATGTAATGAAATTGGAATATGTATTGAAACATTTGTTCTACCTAGGTTACGTGACCATAGATCTATATATTTCAATGGTACAAAATAATGGAAATATCCAAACCCCCATTTCGAATGTATTATTGACCATAAAAGACTAAGACAAATATATAAGGAGTAGTAATAATTTTTAGGCTATTCCTATGGGTTTTTCTCATTATAGGGTTTCCTTATAATATTTTTCATGATAAATAAAAGATTCATTTGTATTGTTATCCATCAAAATAATAAAATCAATCTTTACCTTACCCCTCTAACTGTAATGTTATTTTTTATAATTTATATTCTCAATTTCATGTGATTGTATGTTTTTATAAAACCACATTGACGATAGTGTATCATTTTTTATGTTGGGGATGGGATTTAATTTTGGGAAACATCCATAACATTTTTCCATATAATGAATGTTTTTTAATTTTATTTGTTTTTAAAAAATTAATTTTATCATAATTTAAAAATTGAATCAACAATAAATAAATCCACTAAAATGGTCAATTATTGGGAAGAAATATTGAAAATAAAAATCTTATTTTCCAATTTTCATTTGTATAATTTGGATTATGAAAAATATTATTATTAATTGTTTATTTTTTAAAAATTAGTATTGTTAATGATAAGATGGTTCCTAACATTACAAATTATTTTAGATTTTTAATTTATTCAATGTGATTCTTTTTTATCATAAATATATGATTTGATATCTCTAAAAACATTCAATATTCCATAATATAGGAAATTATTCCTCTTCAATTGATGGTTTATTTATGTTAATTATAATTTTATATTACTAGAATTGTTTTTCCATATTTTTATTTCACATTTTGTTAATTTGAAAATTTTCATATATTAAAATATGAAAGTGTACCTATTATTTGTCTTATATATGATGCAAAAAAATATAATAAAATTATATAAATAAAATAAATATAAGAGTAATGAAATGTAAATTATATGAAGATATAATGATTACAATATTATATTCATGATTATTTGAAATTCATAGTTGAGTGGGTATTTTTTTTCAAGGGTGATAAAGATGCTTGTTCAAAATAACCTAGTTATGTAAAATATATATACATGACATGAGTATCTTAAATAATGGTTGGAGGGAAAAAATTAAATTGGATGGTATATACACATTTTATGAACTAGGGATATAGAGGTATTATAACTTGATTAAATAATATTACTATCCTTTATTTCATTGATTTTCATATTAATATAATTTATGATTCATTTTTATTCAATTTTTTTGAGAATTACATTTTTATGTCATTCATAATTTTCTCATATTTCTATCTTGGATTTTCAAATGTCACTATGGATATGTTATACTTATTTCGTTAAATAAATGAAAATTTTAATTTTCATTTGAGAGAAATAATAAATATGTGTGGGAGTTGAAAACCCATGTCATTTATGAATATTTTGTGCGTAATAATTGTAATAGTTCCACCACATTTAGATTTATGTGATGCTTTAATGGGAATTTTTAATTATATAATAATAATAAAATATCAAATTTTTTTATTTTGGATTTAATGTGGTTAGTTTATAAAAAATAAATTATTATTAAAAAAATCATAGAATAATTTTACACTATTTGTTGTTAATTTATAATTTTGATAATTCATGTCATATCCCATGTTTATGAGGTGAACAGAGTCTATGTAGTTAAAGACAGACCATGCATGTCAAAATACTTATCAAAAAAAATGTTTTTTATATAAATTCATCATATATGATTGGAGGGAGATTAATTTTTCATAATTTTTAAAGGAATAAATTTATTGGGTTTCATTCATATATATGGATATATGGATTTAATGAGATTATAGTCCAAGAGGCGGTTAAATTGGGATGAATAGATTGAGGTGTAATTATTTATGTCCCCTTGTGGGTAATTAATATCATTTTCCTTATCCAATCCTTATATTTGAGTTGTTCACACTTAAAGAGGGTTTATAGTGGATAGTGGAGGGTATAACTTAATAGAGTAGTTTATTAATTCTTATATAACCATATGAATCATGGATACTTATAAGTAGAAATATCTTTTGGGAATACTATCATATTCTTCTTCAAAACATACTAATTTTTTTTAAAAAATTTATTATGTAATTATCATAAATAAATTTTATGTATTATTCTCACATCCACTATTTTTTCATTGGGTAAGAATCTTGGTATAAACATGAAAATGGGTTATACCCCTTTAAAACACTTATGAAAATCCTTCAATTTTTAAAACTCTTCCCAATGAACAATATTTTCTCGTAAAAATTAATATAGTTCATAGTTTATTAAATTATTTACATTGAATATGGGATCCTAATGTAATTCATTTATTATTATCATTTGATTTATTTTCATTTCCAAGTAACTCAATTAATGAGAACTAGGACGTCATATTAATCTTGTGAAAATAATGAGAGGGTATAATTAATCATCAATTGTAAAAAAAATTAATTATTTTATTGTTGAAATTTAATATCAATATATATATATACATATATATAATTATTATTTTTAGATTAAATATTATTCACAAATATTTCATAAACAAATTTTTTATTTTCATATTAATCAATCAAGGGTGATGTGATGGATTTTTCGAAGAGTTGAATGAAGATTCAATTATTGATATCAGTTTTATGCATTGAGTTTGAAAGCTATCAAAAATTAAAATTATTAGTGGATCCCAATAATATGAATTTTTTCATTAATGAAAATGATGAATAAATAAATTAAAGGATATATTAGTTCATTTACATATTCTCAAATTTTTGCTTCCAATGGCTCTCCTTTCACATTTATTTTTTCAATCACATTCAACCAAAAAAAATTCAATACATTTTGAACTATATGAATTATTTTTTATTAAATCATACTTCAAAACTATTAATAGATGTTTAATTTACTTCCCCTTCATTAAAATTAAATACATAAACCCTTTTTAAGAACATTGTAAATAATATAGTAAATATATTCGTAGTATTCATGAAAACCATTATCATATGGATAAAAATTTATTTAAGGGTTGTATCGGCCCCTAGTGATCACGTACCATTTCTGAATCACCTCAATGAACATTCATTCCCCCATACCAATTCATATTCACTCATGGTCTACTCTAATACAATGAAATTAAGAACTTCTCATATACCACATATAATAACGTAAATCTATATCCATGAAATATCATCTCTATATTAATAATATTCCTAACATTTCATCACACAGGTTAGATAATTTTGTTAACCCATTATAATAAGTATCCCCCATATTAATCATTTATGGAATTTCTCAAAAACATTATCATTGCATTTATTTTAATGTGACATATTACCTTATTCGATTATTGATCTTGGTGAATACATATTCATTCACTGACGATAAATTCAATATATTAATAATTCATTGTGTGTATAAAACACTTTCTTAGTGGAAGTCTAAATATTGTGATACTAGTAACCTCCAATACACCATTATCCCAGTTGTATCCTCAAGAATATAGATAAATTTCATCCCAAATCATCTGAGGTCTTGTTGGTATATTCTTATTATCTTAGGATATTTTTTAATGTACAATAGTGAATTTTAATTGGTTCACACTACCAATAAATTTTGAGATATAGGGGGGTAAATTCATATCCATTATTCCAATGTATTGGTTTGTAAAATGTTATAAATTAATATTATTCTAGGTTAATGTATTTCATTAAAACTAAAATATTGGAAATAAATGATTTTATAACATCTTTTATTTATATATTATTTTTTAATATAAATAAGTTAACTCTATTATTATAATATTTTGGTAAAACATTTAAATTAATGATATAAAATTAAAACAAAAACCCATACCTTAAACCCTTATAATACCCTGGTAGTTTTCAATTGTTATGAATTGGTTATTATTAAAACCATTATTCATTTTATGTTAATTATCCTCTTCCCACCTTGTAAACACAACCACAAAGCTTCAGCTGAATGAAATTATTAGTAATATGTTAAATGTAGTTCTTTTAAATAAATATTATTCAGGTTTTAGTTGGAATATATGAGTCTTTCTATAGAAATGAATTATTTATTGATGAAATAAATGATCATTGTATTATAAAAACCAATGTTGGTTTATTTTAAGGGATAATACCTGAGATTAAATTATTTCATCGTGTTAGGTAAACATAAGTGAGTCATAAATGCATCTCATTTTTCATGTGTTTAATATTAATGTGATATAATAGAACATTGGGATAATATGGTAATGTAATTTAACATAACCTATGTTACTCAAATCATGTTTATGTAATTATAAAATCAATCAAGACATGGTCTTGCAACGATAAAATCAAGAAAAAAGTAATATATTACGTACTTACGAAAATAATTTAAATTGATTACCTCATATTAGTTGCAAGTAGAAAATTAAAAACATTTTTTTCATGATAACAATATATAATAATAATTCACACCATTTACATTGTTTAAGTGATGTAATAATAATTAATATTTAATTTAGAAAAAAAATATGGTAGTTTGGTTACAGTTATAAACCAAGAATCACTTGGGGGAATAAACAATGAACCATTATCCAAGTTGAAAGTCTATAATTACAATGGTCATCCAAAAATTCATAAAATTCATTATATAAAACCCATGACTACATAATACCTCAAAAATACACATAAAAATAAATGAAAAATATATGAGGAAAAATTAATATAATTAAGTCCTTATATTATACAAAAAATAGAACAACGTTAATACGAAAATAATTCCATGAGATCAACCGAATATTTATACAATATAATCCTTTAACCTATTGGAAAAATATTTAACTTAATCTCCTTCAATACAAATAGTACACAAAATAAAACATAACACATAACCAAACCTTCATGATAAAAATGAAATTGAATCCACATGGTGTCAAATGATATCCATTATACTCCAACAGAATTTATCTCGAATCACTCATATAAAAATGGAATAGATATTTTTTTAATATTTATAGGAGGATAGAAAAAATATTACATTAATTTATTTTTCTCATTAAGAACTCCTATAATTAAATTTTGAATCATGGGAATTGATTACAGGGAAGAGAGGTACAAAATGTGGCCATGAAAAAGACTTTAATATGGGTGGGTGGATGTGGATTTTTATTGGGGTTAAATTTTGGGAGAGAAAAATTACAAAACTCCACTAAAATATAACCAATTAATTTTCCACCACGGATTAAACACATACCATTTTGTAGATAAAATCTCCCTATTTTTTGGAATCTTCCCAGTTCAATATATTCTTTTTGGGCTTCCATTGGGTAATTTGTGTCACCTTATGTTGTAAATTTTTGGGGGAATTTCCTCATAGGTTCCACTGAACTCAGACCCCGCTACTAAACTTCAATCCTTATTAAAAAAATACAAATATTTCATCTTTATATCTTTGATAAAAAATCTAAATAAAAAATGAAAATTAAAATTTTATGGGAGACAAAATATTAAATGTGGTCCACACCTAAGCCATCTAAAAATTCACTTTTATAATCACATTAATTAGTTAATAAAGGTAATTGGAACATGGATTATTAAACTCTTACAACCAAATAATATATCATTCCTAGATGTAACGAGGGTCATCTTCCTAGATTTAGACCTCTAACTCTCCAAGACATAATTGAGATATCCATTAAAATCATAATGTTGATGTCTTGAATTCATCTCAAATATATAAGAACTATCATTTTCTCTCATACATGGAATATGATATAACTAAAAGCATCCCTCGAATCATCAATTACATATCAAATTGAAAACTACCAAATTTGGTCCTGAATAATGGAAAAATACATACCCATATCATTACTCAAAATCATAACCCAATTACACAAAAAAAGTTATGATATGAAATTTGTAAAACCATGGAAAAACCCAAACAGTTTTTGTGAAATTTTTGGATAAAAAATAGATAATAAGAAAAAATGAATTATTTGAAACTTAATTGTTGGCATAGCTTCTCATGTACAACACTAAATATACCTTGATATTTGGAAATTTATTACTCTAAAAAGTCTGTTTGGGTTCATAGGGAATTGACATGGAATATTTTGGAAGAGTATTTTCTTTGTAAAGATATGGAGGTGTTATTTTACATGGGGAGGGATTGGGGTTTTTTATACATAATGAGGGGGTATCTTTAGAATACAATATGAAATAAAATATAATATCAAATTTAAAACATGTAATATTGATTTTTTAAATAAAAACAATATATAAATATATTATTATGGTTTTTATAATTTAAACCTCATTGTAATTTTATTTTATTAATTTATTAAAAATTAAATTTGAATGAAAAATATCATTTAGTGGATGAAATTTGTCTTTAGGTTTTGGAAAATTATTTTTAGGATTGAAATTTAGGATTCATTAATTTTAATGACTCATTTTTGAAATTAATTATTTCATAGTCTAAACTAATGTCCCTGAATTAATTATTTAATTATTATATCATAAATGATGTGAATTAATTTTCACACATTATATAAAAAATTGTATTATTTCTATTCACCGTAAAATTGAAGTATTTCTTAAAAACTACAAGAAATAACCATTGGATAACTCTAAAAATTTAATTTAAAAAACAATTTAAATTTTTAAATATATTTATATATAGTAAATTTTACTATTTCTATATAATTTTTTGTTTTTATGAAATATTATAATGTATATTTTATAAAAAATGTTCTTATAATTTAATTTCCTTTTTTAAATATTGATATTTTTTATGGTGTTATAATATTTATATATACATATAATAATCAATACAAATATTACTTATTTAAAAATCTATTATTTTTATATAAAATTACTATTCCAATAGATTGGTTACTATTCCCAATGATCTGGTGAATATTCCCAATTATAAGGATACTATTCCTCCTGTGACATTAAAATTCCAATGATCACATTAATCAATATAAATAATTCTAAATTACATTATTAATTATTATTATCAACTACAATAAAGGTTATATATTGCTTTTTTCAATAATTTTTCTTGTTTTAGTTATATTTTTTTTCATTGATATAGTTTTGGTAGCGGGGGTGTTGTTTCTAGATGATTAGTGTGATCCATATTTCTAAGTTTAGATCTTTAAATTTTTATTTTTGAACAATTATAATGTTAGGAATATTAATGGGTTTCATTTATTATTAATTAAATATTATATATTAATGAAATAAATTTTTTCAGTCTCTTAATATATATAATAAAATATAGACTATTAAAAAAAATTAATTCAAGATAAAAATATCATATATATACTATTTCTTATTATACCTTTTATAAATTCACAAACTAATTTTTATTATGATACATACTTATTAATTTTGGATAAATTTCTTTCCCCTTCTATCACAGACATTTTATACAGAATTAATCATATGAATTAAGTGATTTACAATTTAATATGAAATCAAGAAAGAAATTCATATTTAAAAAATATTAATTGAATGTTACTACATTCCACAAAAAAATAATCATGAACCGTCCAATGAATGAATTAATATGGTATGAATAAAACATATCCCTAGTGTAGTGTATGCAAAATAATGGGTAATTTTCATTAATTAATATAAATTCCATTAAATGTTAATTATAAATATTCTTGATGATGATAAGCTTTAAGATTTGAAAATAAATTTTTAAAAAATATAAATTTTAATATAATACATATAATTCATTTTTGATGAAAATATCAATGTCATCATGTTTTGGATCTATACATTCTTGATTTTCCTTGGAGGCGTCATATTTCATTCATTATTTATAGGATATAAAACATTTCATTCTCATTGTCAAAAAACAACTCATTTATAAAATGATATACAGAATACTTTTAATTTTTTTTTGAAAACATTAAAACAATTTTAAATATGAATTTAAAAACCCATTATAAAATAGTAAAAATGTTATTTAAAACATTTTGTAAATCGTTGATATGAAAGTGAAATATTACCAACCTAGTATAAAAATATGGTTTGTTTTCCATTAAAAAATATTTTGGGACATTGTGTACATAAAGAGAGGAATGTGAAAGGAAACCATGTATTTTAAAAAAATTAATTAAGTGGAATATAAGAAATTTTAATTTGGATAAAAATACAGAAAAAATTACCAATAGAATCTTAAATACAAATAGTCTTGAATATTGATGATAATGTGAAATACACAACTACTACAATTCCATTGTGTGAATGATGACCCTCATAAAAGAAATAAATTCAAATGAAAAATTAAATACTATGAATATAAATAGATTCATATTATTCCATATAAATGTGATAGTGGATACCAATTATAAAACATTATATGTGTCTGAAATATTATTTTTCCCAAAGATGAAAATTTGAGATAAATAAACATTACCTCAAGAAAAATATAAACATTATATGGTTGAAACTCCTGTCTACCAAATTTATATTTATTATAACATATTATAGATCTATGATTATAAATATAATTTGATATTGGAATTAGATAAAATAATTTTTGAACCATTTTTTAATAATTAATTATTAAAATCACATTTTTGGGTAATAACTTCTTTATTGTTCATGTATATTTTTCTTCGTTAATTTCTATATTTTTAATTTACCATGTTCCCATTATCTACATAATTATATTAATATGATATATATTCATTTTATATTTATTTTCAATAATCTATAAATTCTTAAGATAGAATCATTCACAACAATATTCTTGAAGAGCGTTTGTCAAACGTACAAATGAGTGTTGTTTTTAATTTTAAATATATAGATTAAAATAATGGTATATAATTAATAAAATTCAAAAAATTGTTATTTTAAAATATTAATGATTTATATTAATAAAATAAATCCTCATTACCTTCCATTATATGTTATAAAAAAATAAATCACACCAATTAATTTAGTTTGTAGTCTACAGTTACGCACGAGTGATGATATCATTTCTCAATAGATTAGAAGGTGTGAAGTTGATAATGATATTTTCAATATAACGACCAAATAATTTGTTAATGAAAAAACCTCTCGATATAATTAAATGTATTAATATGTTAAATGGGTATACAACATATGCACTTCTTATGTTTTATGTTTTTGGATTTTAAATTATAAATGTTGCTAATATAGTCATTGAACAGTGATCACATGATTAGTGTAAATATAGGTCTTTACCAAGTCCTATTTAATCAGACAAAGGAATTGAGGGCCTCATCCAGTAGAAATTCCCTGTATGAATCCCATTTATCAGATCTCGAAGAGGAGGTTGCAACTTTGGGATTTTCTCTAGAACAAGACCAAGCTGAGGTTGAAAATGTTAAGCTCGAGCGGATCCACCTACGTGAGATGTGGATGTTTATAGAGATTACCACTTGAGCAACGTTATCCAAGTCATCGTAAGAGTCTGTCACCATCGCGCACCTTACCCTAAGGTGTTATGTGGGGTTTTTTAGGGGTCATGTAACAAGACTGTAGTAATATGATTATCTACATTATTTTCGTATATAATAATGAATATACATTCCTTTTATTATTTTTACATTGTAAATAGTTTTTAAAGCACAAATACTATTTTTAGTTAAATATTCAACTAAGAAATATATTTTGATGTATTAAAGGATTTTTGAGTTAAATAATATTTTAAAAAATATTTATTATTATTATTAAATTCATTTTTATTAAATAAAAATTATCGTATAATTTTATGAATGCAATTATAAATATTATTATGGTTTGAAAGCCTTTTTTGTCAAAAGCGATGATTTTTCAATAAATGTATGTTTTTATTTTAAAAGTGAAAATTAGCATATTTATAAAAATATTTAGATAAAATGAATATTATTTCATTAATCAGTATGTCGAAATTATGCAATGGTGAAGTTTTCATAATATTCTGAAAAAATCAAATTTTTGCATAAAAATTTAATACTATTTGAATATTTAATGTGTTTTATGGTATCATAATGACCCAATAGTGATATAATAAAATACTATAAATTTATATTTGGACAATATATGTTTTCCCATTAAAATGATATTATTTTTGGTTTGTGTGATTTATTTTACAATGCTTTAGTGGACCCATCAAGACATATAAAACATTTTGTATTTATAAATTGTTTTACTTGAGAGTGTGACTCGAATCCACAGAAGAAACCCTATTATTTTAAGAAGTTAGGAAATTTACCTTTTAAAATATTGTTTTCCACTCCCCTTTTGAAGAAATCATGGGAAAAACCCATTGTCTGGTTTGTGGTGTTTATTAGTTTAATGTGAGGTGTCCCAAGCCTAAATAATAAACAATTCCCTCTCCTTTCCTACATAAACCCCCACAATCTACCAATTAATCATCACTAAAAACTTTTGAGTTCTTCCAAACTCTATCCTCATGTGTCTAGAATACACCAAAGGTTCTATCAATCCTCCCACAGTCCCGACCTTGAAGCTTCCGATGTTACTCTTCAAAGTAAGGTATCCTTTCACCCACCTCTTTTAAGTCAGGACTTCTTGTATATTATGTCTTCTATTTTACATTTTATCCTATTAGGGTTTGTTATTATATATTGTTCTTACTTCCCATTTCATATCCAAATGATTATATACCCTTTTTTTCTCTCAACAATTTATTTTCTAAATTGTAAAGAGACGTCGTTCGGCTGCCCAATTTTCGTAAAAGAAATGGCATATTTTCTTTTCCTTCGAGTTTCATTTTCTTATGGTATTCCCTTAAAATAACAATAAATTGATCTTAGTTATTTTTATTCTGTACCAATAATGTATAATGAGTTATTAATGATTGGGTGACCTTTTTCCCCTCTCTTTTTATTGTTTTCTAAAACCACGTTATAAAGCAGTTATGCTGTAGAAATTTCATATCAAATTTGTCTCTATTTATCTCAGGAAATTATCTTGTTTTATTTATGTGAATACCCAGAAGTATTCCATTTTTATGGATGATCGTAAAAAATTGATATATTCTATTCTGGAATTGACAAACATATAACCCTCACTCCCATTCTATGGGTTATAAATGTCATAACAATCTTATTTTTAAAATCACTATTACAACGTCACAATTTTAAAATTAAAACCATTTATTTTATTCTATATGGGTTAATTATGAAATGATTGATTATGATCTATGTGGATCAAATGAAAATAAAATCATATTAATGGTTCGCCCTGATAACGCTCCAATGCATTGGGTAAAGAATTAATATCTTGAGATGACAAGTTTCATGATACCTTGGTGAATTACCATGGTAATTTTTATGACACATTAGGGATGGAATTTGGTGATATGATGATGAATGTCTAAATGAAATATTTGAAGGACCCCGGGACACCCTAAGAGGGGAGGGTTGAATTAGAGTGACAACTTTTTCTTCAAATGTGATGGATCTTGTTCCCACGTTGGTAGGAACTAGTTGAACCTGTGTGATGAATATGATCTGAAAGAAAACATTCACGTGCACAGAGAAGACACAACACTTTTTACTTGGTTCACCACTAAGGGTTATGTCCAAGGAGCATACGCTGACAAGTTCCTGGTCGTACCTAATTCCACTAATCTTCACTAGTTGTTGATTACAATGTTTTGGGAATAGTCACTTTGTCCCAGGATCACTACATTTACAAAAAGGTTCAAGGATAGCACACTACATCCTTCGGGTCACTCCTGTTGACTCCCCCTGGCTCACTGCCATTGGTGAAGTCACGATCGGTTTTTAGACGTGAAGGTCTCATCATCATTGCATAAGAATAAATCATATGTCATATATAGATTCTTTGTTGAAGTCCAACTCTTACTAGAAGATGAATCTCACTTTGCGCTGAGGGTACTGGGCGATCTTCCAGCTTTCATACAGCTTCAAAAGGACAGATGAACTTTAACAACCCCAACACGCTTATCCAAGAACGGCGCGCAAGTCACAATCCCGGTGCGCAAGTCTCTTGCCCAGTACAAAATCGGTGCGCGTGTGACACAAAAAAACTTGCGCGACACTTCATCCTTCAACACCAAACTTGCCTGATGTTCCTCATTTAACTCCCCAACTGCCTTGGTCGCGTAACCAACAGTTGGCGTGCAACCTCTACTTGCGTGACCCAACAACCACTTGCCCGACTCAACAAATTGCGCGACGAGAGCTCGAAAAAACTCTAAGTCATGAACTTCGTTGCAAATGAGGAGGGGGATTCCTCTATTTATAGGCAAACTGGGCCCCTTGTGTGGTGGCACACAAGTCTTCCCTCGGCATGCAGGTTCTGGTGCACAGCTAATCCTCCCTAGTCTCTATCGCGCTAATCACTTGCGCGACCACACAAATACTTGCGCGACCACACAAATACTTGCGCGAACTTCATTACTTTTCCATATTTTGAAGTTATAATCCTGAAAAACAATAAACGCGCAAGATTCCAATCCTCCTAGGCATCAGCGTGCAAGTCTCTTCACGACGCTCAGGTCACATGTGCGACCAGCCCAAAACTTGCATGGCCCTTATCCCTTTTCCATTTTCCCGTGTTCTGATCTTGAAAAAAATATGGTGCGCAAGTTTCCTCTCCTTCAAGTACATGATGTGAAATTCTCTTTTCCAAAAACACTGGGAAACGATGCCACCTTCAATATGGTTGTCTCCTTGAACTGTATGATCTCTTTGCTGGTACAAATTCTGAACATCCACTGAGAATTGACAACAAACACAAACCATACTCCAAATCATGCATAGAAGACCACAGTTCCAAAAATATCACCCTTTGGGTTTGTTGGCAATTAGAAAAAAAATTCAATAGATCTCCATCCATGTGCAAACCAAAAACGCAAGGATCAATTCAGACATCACTCTATGTCTACGTGAGTAATGCTCGGTGTCGAAAACAAGAGAGGAAGCTTGAATTGGGATCCAGAGTTTTGGAATTCTCAAGGATTCTCATCACAGAAGCATTACTTCTAGTGTTTTCCTTCTCATTATTCTCATCACAGATGCATTACTTTCCTGAAATTATTAATTTCTCCCCCATTGACAATAAATCCAAAGACCAGTAATTTGTTCAACGTACAGCTCAAACAATAATCCCCCTGGGTTGTATCTCCCCCACAAACCTGCATCATATCCATAAACAGATAAATAGTGTTATCAAAAACGGGAAGAGGGGTAATGCGTAACCTCCTTATGCACTGGGAGGTGGCTGAACACTGAGGTTCAACCGATGCTTCTCAAACACAGCCGCAGATAGTGGTTTGGTCAAGATATCAGCCACTTTCTCATCATTTCCCACATTATCCATTCTAATCACCCATTGTTCAACTTTTTCTTTGATAAAGTGATACTTTATTTCAATATGTTTTTATGGGAATGCTGAACAAGATTCTTCGTAAGATCAATTGCGCTCTTGTTATCACAGTAAATCACCATAGGTCACATTACCTCATCACCAATATCTGTTAATTGTTGCTTCATCCATAGCATTATAGTGCATGCCTTTGTGGAAGAGATATACTCAGCTTCAGTAGTACTAAGAGAAGTACTTTTTTGTTTCTTGCTCAACCAGACAACACATTTCTTCCCAATATAGAAATCTCCATGAGTAGTAGACATTCTATCTACTACATCACCAGCCTAGTCAGCATCAGAAAAAGATGATAATTCATTGTCCATGCCTTGAGCAAAAAATAACCTGAATTTATGTGTACCTTGAATGTACCTCATGATTCTTTTTACTACCTCCATATGTTCCTCCTTTGGATTACTCTGAATGCGGGCCGCAAGGCATGTGGAAAAGACAATATCTGGCCGTGTCGCTGTCAGGTACAATAGGCTTCCAATGATCCTCCTGTACATGGTGGGATCAACAGAGTCCCCATCCTCATGTTTTCTATGTTTAGTTCCAACTGTAATCGGAGTAGACATTGGTTTGGAGTCTTGCATATTAAACATCTTCAACAGCTCTCTTGCATATTTTTCCTGAGAAATGAAAGTGCATTCCTTCTTTTGAATCACCTGCAGCCCCAAGAAATATGTGAGCTCCCCAATCATAGACATTTCAAATTCAGATTTCATGTGGTTGGAATATTCGTGCACTGATTTCTGCCTGCTGCCACAAAATATAATACCATCAACGTAGTCTATAACCTTGAATTGATCTTTTGGAGAATTTTCCCATAGAGATTGTGGTCAACTCCACCTCTTTTGAATTCCAACTTCTTGAGATATGCATCTAGCATTGAGTTCCATGCCCGTGGTGCCTGCTTCAAACCATAGGGAGCTTTCTTCAGTTTGCAGACCTTTGTTTCATCAGTACCCGAAACAAAGCCCACTGGTTGTTCAATGTATACTTCTTCTTCGAGTATACAATTCAAGAATGCTATCTTGACAAACATTTGATATAATTTATATCCTATTTGGAGTTCCATGGAAAGGAAAAGCCTGATTGACACCAGTCTAGCCACTGGAGCAAAGGTTTCTTCAACATCAATGACTTCAATTTGGGAGTATCCTTTACATACCAGTCATGCCTTTTTTCTGATGACGCTTCCATGCTCATCAAACTTATTTTATAATATCCATTTCGTACCAATCACATTGTGACCTTTGGGTCTCTGGACAAGATCCCATGTGTGATTCTTGTCAATTTGATCTAATTCATCATTCATGGATTTCACCCAAGATTCATCATTTGTAGCTTCTTCAAATGAGGATGGTGCTACAACTGATAGAAATGCAGATTAGGTGTTATTACTCATCCTTCTTGTTTGATTGGGTGCACACCTATCCCCAATTATGTTGGATGGATCAATCTCAGTTCTACGATTTCTCCTATGATGTTTAGTAGCATTCTATTCATCCATGATTTCTTCTTCAGATTCTACTTCCGAGTCAACATCATGATGTGACTGCTAAGTTTTTTGAACAACTTCCTCTATTAATGCATTTGTATTTTCTTCACATTCACTTTCTTCCTAACATTCTATCAAATCAGCATATGACGTCCTTGAAGAATTTGTGGTTTTCTCTTCAATAATCTTAACAGCACTGCATTCCACAATCCTTCCTAAACGCTTGTTGAAACATTTGTAGGCTTTGATGTTCATTGAGTAACCAAGGAAAATTACTTCATATGCATTGTCGCCATATTTCCTTTGATTTCCTTCATTGTTCCTGATGAAGCATTTACATCCCAAAACATGAAAGTATTTTAATGAAGGCTTCCGTCCATTCCAAAATTCATATGGTGACTTCATCTCACCCATATAAAGTCCTGTTCGATTCTGAATTTACATTACAGATTGAACAACCTCTTTCCAGTAATGTCGTGGAATACGACTCTCAATCAGAATAGTTCGTGCCATATTGTTCACCTGTTGATTCCTACGTTCAAAAACTCCATTTTGTTGTGGAGTTCTCACAGCAGCTACCTCATGCTGTATCCCACGATTCTCCAGATAATGTCCAAATTCAATGGACGTGAATTCTCCTCCATTGTCAGATCGCAACACTTTGATTGTTCGTCCAGTATCATTCTCGGCGATTTGCCGATATGTTTTCATACAGTCATGAACTAGTCGTTTCTTGTGAATGAATATCACACATGCCATTCAACTGTAATCATCTATGAAAAGGACAAAGTACCTTTCTCCATGAGTTCCAGAAACATTTATCGGCCCACATACAGGTGTATGAATCAGATCAAGAAGGTGAGATGCCCTTTTCTTCTTTGGTCGATATGAACTACAGTCCAGCTTCCCACGAATGCATGCATCACAAGATTTTTCATGCTCATTCTTCAGTTTGGGAATGTCCATGACAATTCTCAATTTTGATATTTTCTCCATGTCTTGTTGATTGATGTGTCCGAGTCTCCGATGCCATAAATTTTTTTTCTTTTTCAATAGTCATGTAACATACATTTTCATCACTATCTACCTGATCCAAGTTGCCTTCTGTTATGCATCCCTCATAAGTGAATTGCATATCTTTCCTTCATAGTGCAGCCTTTCTGATTAAAAGTAACTATACATCCTGAGTCACAAAGTTGACTCATGCTGAGGAGATTATGACGTAGGCCATCTACGTAAAGGACTTCAGTCTTCTTTATTTCTCAATTAGCTAATTCGGTACTTCCACTCCGTTTTATTTTCAGTGCCACATCATTACTGAATCTTACTGTACCATCAAACATCCTTATGATATTCGTTAGCAGACCATCATTACCTGTCATATGAGATGAACAACCACTATTCTAAATCCAGGCACTATTGTTCTTTGTAGCTTTGAGGGCCACCTCTACAAGGTTGGATTTCTCAATCTTCTTACTTTCCTTCCATGAGACATTGGATTGAGTATATATAACTGATGTCCTTTAAATTATCTCTTCCATATACCCAGGTTCTTCATAATCGAAATCTTCTTTTAGAGGAGAAAACCTATTTGAAAGAGCAACACTATCTTGCTGACGATACTTGACTTGTCTTGAACTCCGGTATGAGGTGTCCATATCCCTTCTCTGCCTGCAATTAGTGGCCTTATGACCAAAGTCAGAATAATGATATCAATATCCATAAAAATTGTTTCTTCTATAAGAATTATCATATGAAATTGTTCTCCTTTGTTGAACTTCTATATCTTCTCCATTCATATAGCTTCTTGCCTCTTCTCAATAAGGCATGATATGGCCCAGATAGCCACAGAACAGACACTTCATGAGATGAAATGTCTTCTCACTTGAATTTATCCTCATACCTTCTTCCTTGGGAAAATAGTTAGATTGTCTGTCATTTCTGAATGTTTGAGGATAATTTTCAGTTCTCCTTTTAGTTTGGACTGAGGGTTCCCTTTTCGGCACTTTAGGTAATGTTTCAACATGTTAAACATTCATCTTATCTTTCTTTTGGACCTTTTCACTTCCAGTAGCTGATGTCTCAGTCTCACAGCCAATTCCACTCTTTCCCATGCAAGTGGGACTTTGATCACTCAAGATTTTTCCAACCCCATCTAATACAAACTTGGCTCTTGCTAATAATTCTGCATCCGAGAATCTTCCAAACTCTATTTTCTTCCTCGATTCTTTTGGAATTCATTCAGTCCAGTTTACTCCTTAGATTAACAACATCCTCCTCACGTCCCTAAACAGTCTTGGATTTTTAATCAAGACTGGAGGTGAGGTCATTGATGACCTTTTCCTTCACTTCAATTCTCAGCTTGAGATATACTACATCATCATTGATTTCAATTATTTTAGTCTGTACCTTCACAAATTCTTCCAGTCATTGAATTTTAGCTTCAAGTTAATCAACGTATTTAGTTTATTCTTCTACAATTGATTTCCACTTATTGAAACTCTTACATTTAATCATAAGATTACTAACCTCATCCTTAAGTTGCATATTGGGATCTACACAAGTTCTTAGTTGTTTTTCTCCACCAGTATCTTCTGACTTTTCAACAGTGTCCATCATTGAAGCATGGTTCCCAGTTTTGAATTCTGGTTCTTCTTCATCACAGAATTCATTATCATCTTCTTCCTCTTCACAGAAAAAAAAACCTCTTTTCCATTTTATTTCCATATTTGAAGTCTCCCTTTTTTAAGAACCTCCTCTGAGGCTTCTCGAAGCTTTCATCTTCACTATCTTCATCATTGATCATTCTTAAAAACTGAGAGGCAGTGTGCCCAACTTTTCCACAATGGAAACATACGAGAGGTAACTTCCCTTTTAATTTCCCTTTCCCCTTCTGGAATCTCTTTTTAATGAGAGAAAGAATTTCCTTTTCTTCGTCATATTCACTGCTACTATCTTTTGAGATTTTAACGACCCACCCATTTGTTAAAGAAAATCCCTCTTGATCTAATTAAATGTCCGAATGTGTTAAATGGGTTTACAACATATGGACTTCTTTTGCTTTATGTTTTTGGATTTTATTTTGTGATGATTGCTAATATAGACGTTGAGCAGTGATCACATGATTAGTATAAATATAGGGCTTTAACAAATCCTTTTTACTATGAAAAAGGAAGTGATGGCCTCATCCAGTATACTTGCCCCGTGTGAAGCCCATTTATCAGAGCTCAAAAAGGAGGTAGCATGATTAGTATTTTCTATGGACCAAGACCAAGTCGGGATTGAATGCGTTAAGACTAAGTGGAACCGCCTATGGGAGATGTGGATGTTGATAGAGATCACCACTTGAGAGATGTTATCTGAGCCACCATAAGAGTTTGTCACCATCGCGCACCTTAACATAAGTTATTATGAAGGTGTTTTAAGGGGTTATGTATCAAGAACAATTTACTATTATTATGTACATTATTTTTATATATAATATTGAATATACTTTAATTTTATTATTGTAACTTTATAAATTGTTTTTAAATCTCAAATAATATTTTTAGATAAATATTCAACTAAGAAATATATTTTGATGAATTAATGAATTTTTTAATTAAATATTATTTTAATAAAATAATATTAATATTTTTAAATTAATGTTTATTATATATAAATTATCCAATAATTTTATGAATGTAATAATAATTTTTATTAAGGTTTGAAATCGATTTTTGTCAAAAACAATGAATTTTCAATAAAGGTTGGTTTTTATATTAAAAGTAAAAATTAACATATTTTGAAAATTATTTTGATAAAATGAATATTATTTCTGGAATCAGGATGATGAAATTATCCAACGGTGAATTTTTCATAATTTTCAGAGACAATCAATATTTTGGGTAAAAATTTAATACCGTTTAAATAGATAATGTGTTTTATGACATCATAATGTCCCAATAGTGATGTAATAAAATACTATGAAATTTATGTTCAGACAATAAATGTTTTACCATTAAAATAATATGATATTCGGTTTATGTGATTTATTTTTGAAAACTTTAGTGGAACCTTCAAGACTTAAAAAACATTTCCCCTTTTTAAATTGTTTTCCTTGAGAGTGTGACTCACCTCCACATAAGAAACCATATTATTTTAACTAATTCAGCCATTGAACATATAAAATATTATTTTTCACTCCCCTTTGGTTGAAACCATGGGATAAAACCATGGGCTTGATTCTGTTTTTGATTAGTTTAATTTGAGGTGTCCCAAACCTAAATAAGAAACAATTCCCTCTCCTTTCCTATATAAACCCACCCACGCTACCACTTCCTCTTCACTAAAATCATTTTGAGTTAGTCCAAACTATTCCCTCCTCTCTCTATAATCCTCTCAAGGTCTCTTCCATCATGCTTCTGAAGTTACTCTTCAATGTAAGATATCCTTTCACCCATCTGTTTCATGAAATGAAATCCTATATGTTATGTCTTCTAGTTTCCATTTTATTATATGGGGGAATGTTCTTATATATTGTTCTTACATAACATTTTATGTAAAAATTATGAGATACCATTTTTATCTCTCATCAATTTATTTTCTGAATTTTTAAGAGACGTCGTTAGGCTGTAGAACTTTCGTAAAAGAAATAGTATATTTTATTTTCCTTCGAGTTTCAATTTCATATAAAATTCCTTTCAAATAACAATAAAATGATCATATTTGTTTTTATTCTACACCCCTAATTTATAATATGTTATTTATGAGTTGGAGACCCTTGTAACCTCTCTTTTAATTTTTTTCTAAAACATTTTATATATCCGTTATGCTGTAGAAATTTCATCTCAAATTTCATTCTTTTTCTCTCATGAAATTCACTTGTTTTATTTATGTGAATACCAAAACCTATTTCATTTTTATGGGTGATAATAATTACAAAAACAATTATATATTTGATTCTTTATTTGACATACATATAACCCTCACTCCATTTTAAGGGTTATAAGTGACATAATGATCTTATTTTTAAAGCACTTTTAAGACATCACGATTTTGAAATGAAACCCATTTATTTTATTCTATATGGGTTTTTTATGAAATGTCTGATTATGATATATGTGGATCACATGAAAATAAAGACATATTAATGGTTCTACCTGATATTTATTCAATGAATCGGGTAAATAATTAATTTCTAGAGATGACAAGTTTCACGATACCTTGGTGAATAACATTGGTAATTTTTATGAAACCTTGGGGATGGACCTTGGTGATATGTTTATGAATGCCTAAATGAAATGTTGAATCCACATATTCTAGTTAGGATTCATGTTCTTTTCGTTATGATTTTTCTATAATTCCATTTATCATGTCTTTATGTTTTGTTATCAAGTTCTTAATGATATCACAAGTTAACAGATTCCCTTGCTTTCCTTACTTGGCCTTCTACTCACACTTTCATTTGATGTATGTCTCCAGGATATAAGATGTAGTAATTTTAGTGTAGACAAGCCTATGTTAAAGCCTTGAAAGTAGTTTTTATTAATTTTGTTGTATTTTTCATGTATTATGTTCCTGATTTTCAAGACACTGGAATTTAAAGATCCTCTTTTTGTAAATGTACTGAATAGTTTTTGAAATAAAATGGAAGGATGCCACAATCAATCCATGGGTTTAATTATTTCCCAATAATAATATAAAGACATTAAACACATCATTATATGAACCAATAAAATATTTTTATGAAAAAATAATTGATTCACTTTGTGGAAATGGTTTGTTATATATTCACTCGAACAATACATTTAACTCCAATTTTATTATCAACAGTGTGGGTAGTGAATGATTAATTATTATAGATAAAATTTTAGTGTATTGGGCTGAATAAACTTGTTATTTTATGAAAAATATCATATATTTATAATAACTATAAACATAAATAAATTGAATGGGGCTCAGTAAGATAATTACATCTTCTTCATGTGACCTCTTTAGATCCTTCCAAAAAGAACATAGGGTTGGTCTTTTAGGATGAAAATAAACAATAGAATTTTGATAATGAAATTTAGAAGATAAATATATAGTTTTTTGTTAATAAATAATTTTTAATATGGTGTATATATGGTAAAAGATGGTTTTTCATTTATAATAGGTTGAGAGGACACACTTGGAATTTTATAAGAGAATAAATTATAAAAAATTTATTCACTATAAAAATACATCCAAATGGATAGATTTTTGAAAACAAAATTGGATAATATTTTAGTATAATCAATTTTCCTTTCACTATTTTATGTTGATTTTTAATCCTAGTATTTTGGTTTAACCGGTTAGTTATCCTATTTTTTTCTCTACTGAGGTAACATCCTTTTCACTCTTAATGGGTTATATTTTTACTTAAAAGTTAACAATTGAATGAAAAATTGAAAATGTATTACATTTTAGGCTATTTATTATCCAAATAGTTATGTTAAGTGATTTTTGTAATTATCAAATGATTTAATAAAATATTATTTCAATAAAACATCATTAATGTCAATTTTCATACTATTAAAATAATTTTATTATAAATACAAAATGAAAAATAGGAAATTAGAAAATAATCCTTTTATGTATTAATAAATTTTATAATTATGATCCAAATAATGAAATTATTTTTTAAACGTAAACGATAAATAATATTTTTAAATAAAAATAAAATCATTAATCTCAAAATATATATTTATATTCATCCATAACATCGGTTTTTTCAATTGTGGAAATATAATAGATATTTAAAATTATGAACATGACACTTTATTCATGAAATATTATATAGTTCGTGTTAATGTAAATTTGTTCTTAAAATAACTAAATTTAGAGAATAAGGTTATAATGGTTGATTTAAAATAATCCAATAAAAATTATAAAGATAATGGTTGACCATAATGAAAATTAGATATGATAACTGAATTTACCCTTTACTGAGCTGTTAAATTTTTCCAAGGATACTATTCATATTTACCTAAATATAAAGGGTTATATTTACCAAATACTAACATCCTAATTCCAAATAAGAACTCAAATCGTCATTATTCATTTTCTATAATTTCAAGACAATAATTAAAGAAAATCCACATAATTTGAGGAAATGAAGTTATTCATAAAAAATAATATTTTATTATGAAATTTTTATAAAAAATTCATGTATAAAATTCAATAGATAGAATTTAATTAGATTATTTGTAATCAAAATTGACTCCTGAAAAATTAAAAATTGAATAAAATATTAAATTTAAATTGCTAAAACATTAAAAGAAATCAAACTTTTACTAAAATTATAGTTATTTACTATTAATTGAATAAAATTCTTTAAAATATATCAATATTTCAACCTGTGATAGTTTTTATAGGATATTTAAAATTGTTATCATTTTTATTAATAAAAATATCAAAAATTCTGAGAAATTAATTATTATATTTTATCATATAATGAAATAAAATCCATTTTCAATGAAAAAAAATTCTTTAAGAATAAAATTTCTTTATAAAAATTTGTATGATTATTTATTGATAACATATCAACATATTTATTTTAATTATTAAAATTTTATATATTCATTAAATAAAATAAACCTATTCATAACCACCATATTAATAATAGGGTTATAAAATTCATACATAAATTATTTTATTTAGTAATTCATTTAAACTAATTTTTTTATGTTTTTTACACTATAAAACATTGTTTTCTATTAAAATCTCATGTTTTACAAATCCAACTCAATTATTGACTGATCCATAACCCTATAACCTCATTTTTCACAACACCACCCAAATCAATCCCATCATACTAAATAAAAAAACCGAATCCATCTACAATCATAGAATCTATATAGTATAGACATTTGAATAAAATCACAGTATGTTACAAAAACCTTCAAATACTAAAAAAATTATTTAATAATTCAATTCATAAATGGTAGTTTAAAAGTGAACTATAAAGTATAATTTTAATGTTAACATATAAATAAAAAAAAATCATATTCACCTTCATTAATATACCACATCATTTTTTAACATAAAAACACTTGCTTTCAATACATTTAAACTAGACCAATCCATTTGAAAAAACACACCCAATAAATTTTTTCAAAAAATGCATTTGTTTAATTTAAATGAAATTTATTATTTTATCATCATTTATTCATCATATGTGTTATATAAAATAAAAAACCCATTTAGAAATAAACAAAAAAATTCTAAAATATTTTTTACATTCAAAATATGTTTTAAAATATAGCTAAAAACTCATTTAAAAAAGGGAACAATCTAACAATAATGGGTCAAGAATAATTGCTTATTCTTTAAATGTAACATGGGATATAATAAAGACATGAAATGTTTGTATTTCATAATTAAATAATAAATGGAATGTTAAACATTTATGTAATAGATTAAAATTCATTATATGAATAACTAATAAATAAATATATAGATTTAGGGGCTCTACCCTATAACTATAATGAGAATATTGTATTATAATTTAAGAGATTTCTCATTCAAGTTACAACTACCTACCTATCCTGAAATCCACAACACAATTCATACAACCTACCCCAATATAATAATCAAGATGGAACCCCCTAATATCATTATTTTCTTTCATAACTACTATACCTATAGAGGAGTGTATACTAATAAGGAAAATATAGTTAGATCTTCTACATAGTACATTGGTTCCCTTAACTAGTGAAGATTTGATGTCAATGAACATGTAAGACAATATTGACCTAAGACAAAAATGTTATTACTATCCTACATTCCTCTAACCTAAAAATAAGTATATTTTTATATATCCCATAAATACATTTTTTAAACCTAAAAATTCCCAGAAAATGGCAAAAACAATATCATATCGTGATAAACAAACCATATAGGGAGAAAATGATGTGGTAAATTGAGTAATATATTTCACATTAACCAAATTGATCTAAAGTGTATAATTGGAGTTTACCACCAAATAATTTATCCAAATACTGATCAATTGAAAATATTTCTTAAAATGACACCATAAAAGTTATATAATAATTAATGAAATAACTCATAGAAATTAAACATTTCAATTCTAGAAATAAAAATAACAATACCACTTAGATATAAAAAACATGGCACGTAGCCTTCCAATCCAATCAAACTAACATTTAATGGTAAATTATTTCAATTTTTTAACACCCCGAGACTTAAAATATATTTATTTAAAATAAATTCAGTCACTTTGATAGCTTATGGAACATGGATCCTGAGTTTGACTAAACCATAATAGAAAATATCGTTATTACGTGGCCGTTAAACATGTGAGATTTAATTAGAATAACTAAATAATGAATATTATATTTTTAATAAAATAAAAAATAAATTTAATTTATTTCAGTGGATTATAAATAAAATATTTCCAATTTAAACAATAGAAGTGTCCTCTGAAAAGCTATTTTTTAAAAAAATTCATTTTAATATCAATATTACCACATAATTTTAAAATATATTTTAAAAAATTTATAGAATTTATTTTATAAAATTAGATATATTTTAAAATAATCATTTTCATATTTACAGTGGTTGAAATTTCATGATTTTTCAAAAAATATTGACTTTCATAGAATAATAACTTTTACCATTTTTTCTGAGAATGTGATTTAATTACAATAAATAATGTAATTTAAAATGAAAATTATGAATTAAATTTTATTTTGTGCTACATATATATTATATAGATATATTTAAATCAACTATTTACATTTTAAGTATTTTAATTCTAGATTTTAGTATATGTTTATTTTTTGGTTTTAAAAACATTTTTCTAAAAACTATTTCAGAGTGCATAATGTTTCACTATTTTATATAATAAAATAAACCCCTTATTATGACTTATTTAAATTAATATATTATATTATAAATATATATTTTTATTTTTTAATTCTTATAAATAATATTTCTATTCATACAGTTAATATATAATCATCTTTCCATTGTAAATACAAATCATTGAAAATTATTTATTTGTCAAATCTGTGAGATTAATTTAAAATTTAATTTAACTACAGTTTTTTCTTTAAATATGCATAATTGGATTCCATGTTATCAATAATTATAATTTAAATTATATAATAATGTAATAAATATTATTATCAATAATTAACAATGAAAGTGTAAAAATTAGTTATTTTGGATAGGGTAAAAACTGATTTATCAAGGTTTAAACGGAGAAGGTAAGGGGTACAATGACCTAGAATCATGTAAAAAACCAATTTAATATATATATTGTGACCATATATCATCCATAGTTCTTTTATAATTCATTTTGGACCCTTTTTTTTCTAAAAATGATAGTAAAATATATTGTTTTCAAAAATACCAATTGTTTACTCTCCATCACTTATCAAAGGCCACCCCCAATCCTCTCATTTTAACACATTAATGACCTTTTATTTCATCCAATAAATACCAAGATAACATTATTAATCAAATACAAGAATCCTATAGGCATCAGAGATATCATAACAAAAATTTATGATGGCTTTATGTTAAATATGGAGAGATTCGCTAAATAATTTGTAATATTTTAGACATTTATTTTTCATTTTACATATTCTTCTTACTCAATAAAATATTTTCAAATTATTATTGTATAAAAAGAATATTATCTCATATATTATAATATTTTAAAACAAAAATTTCGTAACCTATATCCAACTACACTTCTATAAAATGGAAAATGATGTCATTGATCGTGGCTACGACATGGTACCACCTCGTGAACCGATGTAAATTGTTTTCCATAAAAATAATTCATATACTGAAATAATGATTGATATAAAAAATTTATAAGATATTTAGGAAATTATCTAAATTATTTATCCATTATAACATATTTTCCTTTCTAATTTATATTTTATGGGGGATACAATGACATCGCTCCTGTGTATGGTGGACTACAAGATCCTGACGTGATATGATTAGTTTTTCTATCACAAATTACAGAGAATGTAAGAATTATAATTATAATTTTTATAAATTATATTTATGACAAATACATAATTATTTATATATAATATCACATCTATCCAATTAAATTTAAATAGGTTGGAAAATAATAACATCACTTTTGTGTATCTATAGACTACCACCTCCACATAGCGAGGTGAAATTTTTTTTCATTTTATTTTTAAATTTATGGTAATAATAATGTATTATTATTAATTTTAAATCTCTATATTACATAATAATGCATTTATAATGGTGAATTTATTTTTATTTTCCTTTCATTCGATTGATCATGAAAATGGAAACATTTTTCATACGTACACATGGATTACCATCTCTATGAATAGTGTAATTTATTTTATATCATTAACATATTTAGAATAATATAAATATATATATAATGAATATATATTATATTTATATAATATTTAATATTATCAATATGAATTCATAATGATTAATGTAAAAGGAAAAAATACCACATGAAAACAATCATGAAAAAGTAGTTACTTCAAAAAAAGGATTTTAACAAGCTATTAATAAATGGGTAATAAAATGTCATAAGAAACTAATATATAGAATGATATATATATTTATCTGTAAGATCCATACCATTTATAGAGTTTAAATGGGTTTTGTTTTATAGTCTCTTTCATCAATATTTGTGTACTTTTGTTTTGGTTATAATGTGGTGTGTGTTTGTGTTGATTTTTGGGAAAAAAGGATGAAATATTGCTATGCATGGCTGGTGTTTAGTTTTCTCTAATAGTGTACCCTAGACCAAGTAACCATGTAACACTAGATAGAGTGGAATTTCACGGTTGGTGCATAGTTTTTTAAACATTTTTCCCTCTTAAGACTAACTGTTGACCCTTATAAAATAGTCAAACGATTTAGGTTCATGGTATCAGAATCCTATTGGCCCCGCCCCACCAAAAACATAACGATAATTATAATATCTTCTACAATATTTTTTTAATTACATAAACACCCTAATTAGTCCAAATCGGACCCCTTTCAACCATAGGTACACATTCATGATTTTCTATATCTTTGGATGAATTCTATGCCTTCTTGAATTCCGTGAAACATGATTCAAAACCTATACTGATGATATTCCTGCATCCTTGTATGTGGTTTATATCTCAATGCATTCCGATTTATCCAACATTATTATCTCATAATTTTGGTGTTTTTAGTCCTCTATTTCATAGTTCTAGATCTCGATATGATGAATTTAGATCAATTATTTTTATTCATATTTAGATATAAAAGATGTTGAATTATTTATCCTTCATTTACCGTTATAGATGCATATTTTATTTAATGATATTAACCTGATGAATTTTATAGATTTTTTATTAGTGAGAATTATTTTAAAATATTGAGATAGGTTGTATAATACTCAAATCACATAGTATTAATTTGAATTACATGAATCCACATTATAAAATTTTTAGATTTTTATAGACAATGGATTTCATAAAATAATTACATAATATATCGAATTAATTAATTATTGAATTGTGTAATTGTGGGCTACATGGATAATTAATTGTTGAATTAATTTTGTGATATTGAGAATATTAATAGAGATATTAATTTGTCTAATAAATTTTTAGATATTGAGGTAAATAACTTAATATAAAATATGTGAATTAATTATGAGGCATTGAAATTGTGAGAATGATTAATTATTAAATTAAGTAATTAATGGGATATTAAAATATATGTAATATTGTGATGTTGCCAAAAATTTTTATCTACGGAATTGTATCATGGAAATTTTACCATGAATTATATATAGAAAAATTCTCATTCAATTATTATATTTAATGGTGAAATGTAACATAGAAATTCAACTAAGTATTATGAATGGTATCCTACTCATTTAATTTGGATTTTTTAAATTCTAAATGTTATGTTGGTCATTAGGATGGGTATATTCAAAGTTAAAATGATCATTAAATTATTTACCATTAAATGGGTAATGGTAACCAGAACATTTATCCCAGTATTATGAATGGTAACATGCTCATTCAATTATGAATTAACAAATGGTGAATGGTAACATGGACATTCGACCATTTATTATGGTTGGTAACATGGAAATTCAATTATGTATTAATAAATGGGAAATGGTGACATGGAAATTCAGCCATATGTTATGAATGTTATCATGCTAATCTAATTATGAATTAAGAATGGTGATAATGATGTCGGGGTATATGAATTGTTTATCATTGTCTATCGGAACCCATGTGATATGTGGTTAACAAAAGAGTAAACGAATCATTCTAAACTAATCAATTTCTTTATTATATATAATTATTTATAAATAATGTATACAATTCTATTGAATGGTTTTTTAAGACATTGTTGTTGGTGGCCTACAGATTTTTACTCACACCCTACTCGGGTAGACTGATTGGTACCTGAATAGATTTCATCAATGCATGACATGTTACATGCAATGGCCCTGTGTCATATAGATCTGCTAGGATGTATAATTAGTGTGGGAACCAAACAAGGTTTGGGAACCTTTTAAAATAATTCAATGTCTTATTTTTAATTTTAATCGTATATTCATCCCATAATTATTCATGGATGGTTTACCACTTTAGTTTTGGTATTCTATTTTCAGTTTGGGTCATATTGTGATACTAATATTATTCTGTTTATGGTTATAGGATATTCTTCGTTGGATTTTTTAGTTTTTTTATTTTATTACACTGATATAAGAGGGTGTATACTACCTACGATCGATATATCATACTATCATTACTTTTTAGAATCCCCTTGTATACATGGAGGTTAGGGGGTGGTCACATGACAAAATGTATCTGGGAACCATTGTGTGGAACCCAGTTTGGTACATTACAATGTGATATCAAAGACCATATTTATTGTCTATTTATTTTATCCCAACATGTTATAAAGGTATAAAGTATACTATAAAGAGTTATGACTTGGATATAAGCACATTCATGGCTATTTCCAACCCATTATTGGTGAAAAAACCCATGTGCCCAGACTGTGATTGTTGTTATTAATATTAATTTTTACAGATGAATATAATTTCAGCTTTAGTGACATAATTTATGTGTGATTTGATTATTGGTTTTGAAATTTTTTGACAATTGACTCCAGGCCTAGTATGGATTGTGATTTTAGTCTTAATGAATAATAAACGACACTCATGATTTTTGTTATATGCATCATTTTAGGAACACATGGGAAAATAGGTTTTAATGTAATTTTTGAATCTGAAACTTTTATTTTATCTTCTGAAATGGAAATAAAAAATGATTTTAATATAAAATTTACTATTTTAAAATGATGAATAACTTATGGAATTGAGTGTATATTTGATAATGTAAAATAATGAGAATAGTGTTATCCTTGTTAACGAGGACCTAGGTGGTGGTTAAGGGTCGTGATAGAACCTCAATTTTTATTGAGTGGTGATGTTTGGGTAAAATACATGTTAAGACTTCTTGTGATTCTAAAGTCACATAAATGTGATAATGTTCTCATTTGAGTCCTAAAATGTGTGTCTGAAAGATTATAAATATTCCTACAGGAAGAAGCACATTGAGGGTATCAATAGAGGATACAGTTGGAGATGCTCCATTAGTAATGGAAACTAAGGCACTGGTAGTTCTAGATGAGGAAATGTGGGAGAAGTTCTGAGATAAATTTTCTTGTTTTGTGAAATTCAGGGAAGGATACCTGAGGTTCTTTATGATGATCATGTCTAATCTCACAAGAGAGTTTCAATTAAAACATCCAACTATTTATTCATTAGTGAGTTAACTTGAGGGAGACAGGTTTTGGTTTGAGTCTATATAGACGATACATTACCACATGGAGTCTCATAGAGAGTGGAGGGTCATGTAGGTAATATATATTCTATGAGGATTAGTAAAGAACTAGTGGGACATTGAGGAATATATTAGATAGGATTATGGTATGTTATGTAAGGATGTCATAGAGAAGTTCGTGGAGAACTTCTATCCGTAAGCACTGAGGTAAGAGAAAATGACTAATTTAATGTGGTTAACATAGGGGATCATATATGTAATGTAATATGATATATTATTTACACACCTACAGCGCTTTACTATAGAATTGGAAGGAGAATAGATTGCTATGGTGAGTCATTTCTAAGATGAACATAATGTGGTGATTAAGTCCCAATTTTTCCTCTTTCTATTTAAGATGCGTTCTCAGGTGGTGGACTAAGATCTCATAGCTATGGATAACATGAGGGACAATTATAGTGGTAGATAGGTGGTTCATACTAGACAACCAGAGGGTATCATTTATAATAACTAGTGGAATATCAACTATTATGATATCTAGAGTGGTAGTAACCATAATACCCAGATATAGGGATTAGTTTCATAAGAGCATACAACAGTGGGTTGTCACCAAAGTGGTAGGCAAAGACATTATTTGAGGAACTGTTCCATACAACACATGATGTGTCAATATTGTATAAATATGGTACATATATAGAGGTTCTATAGGATCCTACATTATGAATTTATTGATAGAGGAGTTAGAAATAACCCGGGTGATGGAAGGGGGTCTTCTACACCATATCAGTTTGGAAGTTGGATCTCTAATAATCAGAGTGGTGGAGAAATTTTACATGGTGATTATGAGAAATAGTTATCATATATGTATATTGATAAAACATAGGGGAGTTATATTGTATCACATTAAATAGGGGTAAGAAAATTCCATAAATTATAGCTTAGACTTTTGGATAACAAGGTTTGGACCATCAATAATGATAAATACTATTCTTGTAGCTTGTGCATTAGCTAGTTCCTTATTTTATTTGGGTTCCTCACATTGATTAATATATATAAAATTTGATAATGGTTTTATTATGGATGGGGAGTTCACTATTGGGACAATTATGATAGATATATCTTTGGTAGTGCATTTTGGAGACATCTATCTGTACAATTGATGTTTTCTTGTAATCGAGGAGTATTGTCACTTGTGGGATATTTTTTTCACGAAAAGTCATTTGTTGAAGAAATTATGGGTATGGAATGGTTGGTAACGTAATAGTCAACATTTATTGTAACCATATTAAATTTAATTTTTCATCTCATAATAGAAAAATTTATATTTATTGTGGGGAGTAGGATATCCAGTCTGGCCAGGCAGGGCCAATTACTCAGGAATAAGGAGATCTCACAACGTAATTTTCTAGTCTATTATTGGACAATGGAGATATGAAATAATATGTATCTATACCAGTAGTAGAAATTTGTTTATTTGTTTCATGATGACTTATCAGAGTTTCTACCAAGGATATATATGAAATTTACAATTGTGTGCATCCTCGGAGATGAGGCAGATTCTATAACAACAAATAAAATGGAACTGATAGAGCTTCACGATCTTGTGACTAAACTAGTGGAGATAGAGGATAATGATTTTTTACATTTGAGTACATCCCCATGGGTTTACTAGTGTTGTTTTAAAAAAATGTTTAAAGGGTTTTATATTTATGTTTTGATTACTAGAAGGTGAATCCAAATAATCTAAAAAATGATATCCACTTCCCTTTATTGATTATATTTTTGAGTAGTTGAGAGGATCTTATGTATTTTCAATGATCTAGTTGAGATCGAGGTATCTTCATCACATAGATCAGACTACTAATATACTGAGGTATCCTTTCAAAATTAGGTATAACCTATATTAATAAGTAAGAACATAGTTCAGGTTGATTTGTTAACTAGAACAGTTTCTGGCCTCGATGAACATATTCATCCATCCGTACCTAGATCAGTTTGTAGTAGTTTTTGTGGATTATAATGTGGTGTACTCTAGGACTCATGATGAATATTCCCAACATCATGAAATCATCCTTTGTAAACTAAGATATCATAATTTATATTCTATGACATATAAGTGTCTATTTTGGTTTAATCAGATACACTTATTGGGACACAAAATCATAGTAAAATGTGTGTATGTGGACATATAAAATGATCTAAGAGTTATTTATTTAGAGAATATGGTGTTCATTTTTGATATCCAATTATCTCAAGGTTTATCATAATATTAACAGAGGTTCATCATGGACTATTATAGAATGTAAATAATTCTTGTAGGATTGACCAAAAAGGGGATAATGTTTTATTGGATGGAAGTATGTGAATAAAATTTCCAAGAGTTAAATAAGAATTTGAAATCAGTACAAATTTTTATCCTTCCTGAGCGATCTGAGAAGTATAAACTGTATAATGATGATTATGGTAATGAACTCCAGGTATTATTGTTACAGGGAGATCAATTGGTGGCCTACGAGTACCAGTATATGAGCCCTTTTGAATGTAACTATTTTATGCACAACTCTGCGTTACCAGTAGTGGATTCTGATTTTAATCATGGGAAACATTTTCTGTTGGGATAAAAAATTTATTTGTATACTAATAAAAATATTGTGATGAATATATTTTTTCAATTTATTTTAATCTCTTGCAATGGAGATGAGTTGATTATATGCAGTATTTTGATTTTGAGAAAGAATATATGCATAGAAATGGGAATAGTGTTTCTAAAATCTAAGAAGGAAGATAGAGACTTAGGAAGTTCATGAGTATAGTGTTGAGAGGAAGATGATGAACCTACCAGCTGAAATTTTATGTGGTGGTTCAAGAGATCCATGAGAAGATTACTGTCATATAAGTTTTAGTGTATTCTACACATTTTTATTGCATTAGAGACATAATATATGAGGTTATAGTGTGATTCACCATTAGGTAAATCTATGCATGTGGGGATTCACCATAAGATTATTTAATAAATAAAGATCAGATTATCTATGTCAGGAATCATATTGTTGAGCATACAAGCTTGTGAGATGAGTTTATTTACTAATTTCCTACCTCAATGTGGGTGGTACATTCAGGTGTGGCCAATATGTTCTGTGTACTAAGGTGAATATTTTCGTGGCCGGAAAAGAAAAATTAGATAGTAGGGTTTATGACATTATTTTTCATATATCAATAGGTAAAGGACAATAATCATTAACCTCGTGTATTGCTACAGTAATTTCCCATTTCAGAATGTAACTGAAATGATGTGAAAATGAAATTCTTGGTGGGTCTTCCATGGAATCATGGGAAGAATAAATATAATTGGATTATTATGGATTTACTGATGATATTAGAATATTTCATTCCAATATGAGATTCTTTTTTAGTGTAGAAGTTGAGGTTTTTTATTTTTAAGGTGATAGTCCATCTACATGGGGTTCCACAAACTATTTTTTCACACAATGTCTCTCACTTTACATAAAATTTCTAGATGGTATTGCAGAAGTCTCCTTGTATGTTGGTTTTCTTATTAAAAAATTCCAAAAAAAGATATATGGTTTGTTAGAGAATATTTTATAATTTCATGAGGATACACAATGATAATGTGTTCTTAAAATTAGTGGGACTTTGGAGAAGAACCTATGATTAATGGAGTTTTCATATAACAACAGTAAAAAGGAAATGATATAGATGGAAACATTTGAGGTTATTTATTTTATGAAATGCAGACCACCTCTATGATAGATAGTGGAAGGTGGGTATGATCTATTGGGAGTGAGTTTCAGACAGATAAAATTAGTGTTAGGAAAGATGATTTAGAAACATATGGATATGAGTTTGAGTAGACAAAAGTTGTATATATATATATAAATTGATGGGCCATTTATTTTTTAAAGGGTGATTGAGAATTACATTGGGTGTATCATAGGTTGGGTCACAATAGGATACAATGATAGGTCCAATTGACACCACGGTTTATTGGACCTTTTCATTTGTTGAGAGAAATGGGGTGCCAGAAAACCAATTGGATCTTTAATAGAGAAATGTTTTTTCCATGATTATTTAAATTTATCAAAACAATAGCAATATCACCTTGACCCATCTTATGTAATAAACCTATATGATATTTAACAAGAGATATATTTTAAATTTTAGGTGAATTTGATTTGTGTGTTGGATCAATTTGAGAATGTGTAGAGGGAAAAGGTAATGTGGATATTTTATTTTTATGGAAACACGAGAATGTGAATTAGGAAAATGGGGAATGAAGGTATATATGGGTGCTCATTTTCCTGATTAATTTGACTCGATTTAATATAGATTCTTTGAAGTATGCCTTGTGGACGATATATTTTATGTTTGGAAAATTTTATGATCTCATAATTTTTTGGAGTTGACTCATGTTTTTTAGGAAATATAGTTCCCTTATTTGAGTTTTTACATGGAGTTTATTTGGTATATTCTTGTGAAAGATGTATGAAATGGCGATGTTCATGATTGGTGAATGTTTTTACCTAACTATTCTCCCCTCCCTAGCTGACCCTGCAACCTTAGAAGAGGTGAATTGCACAAATTGTGAACAATTTGTAAAACTGTTATACTTATTAAGAGTAACCATGAACCCCTATAATAGAGGATACATAGTTCACGCATACGGTTATAGAAAACCATGCACCTAGCCCAGCTAACATGGAGTCGGAATTACAATCTCTTGAAAAATTATTATTTAAATTACCCCAACTACCTAATTTTTCTCAAAATGGCCACATTCATCCGCAGGTCTCCTTTCATGATTTTGGAGCTCTTTAGATGATTTCCATGTCTTCCCATCCACCTTGATTATTTTTTTGAAGCCCAAATCATTTATCTTCTCCCCTCCGGGTAAGTGGACCATATCTTGTTAATTTCCCATTCCTCCTCATTGCTTCTCTTATTCTATTGATGGTTATAATCCTCTATTTGATATATATACATCTATAGATGATTAATATAGATCAAGGCTTGTGGATTTATATATATATCTAAAATATACATAATTATTTAACAATGGTTTAGGATTATATATATGGACCTCATTCTATATCGTTACATCCTGGAATTTTTTGGATTATCCATTTTCAAGAATTATTCAACAAACATCAGTTTGGTGGCATAATATTAGAATCCCATACTCATGATTTTGATTACATGTGTGAATATCATATAATTTATAGATTAAATTATAAAATTAGTTTCCTAAAATAATTAATTAATATAGTTAATTTATTAATTTAGAAAATGTGTATATGTGGGATTTTTGGTTAATTAATTTTATGATACTAAGGTAATGAATACAGATAATTAATTGTGGGAAATTATTCTTAAGAATTTCACAATTAATTGGTGAATTAATAATGATATATTGAAACTGTGATAATGATTAATTAATTGGTGAATTGATTAATATGTTATTAAGATATATCTAATATTGTGATGTTTTCAATTTTGTATTATTAAATAGTGAATGGTAACATGGACATTCAGAGATGTGTTATGGGTGGTGACATGCAAATTCAATTATGTATTATTAAAAGTGAATGATAACATTTAAATTCAACCATGTATTATGAATTTTAACATGCTAATTTAATTACGTATTTTAAAATGGTGGATGGTAACTTGGACATTAATCTATGTATTATTAATTGTAACATGCTCATTCTTTTATTTATTATTAAATGGTGAATTGTAATTTGGACATTCTGCAAATTATTATAAATAGTAACATGGTCATTCAATTATGTATTATTAATTGAAGAATAGTAACATAGACATTCAGCCATGTATTATGAACAATAACATGCTCATTAAGTTATGTATTCCTATATGTGGAAAGATAACATGGAAATTTGGAAAAGTATTATTAATAGTAACATGATCATTCAAAAAATTATTATTAAATGGTGAATGGAAACATGGAAATTCAACAAAATATTTTGAATTCAGACACACCTATTGAATTATAAATTATGAATTATAAAAATCAATAATGAGATCTGGGTATATGAATTGATTATGGGTATTCTTGGGAACCAGGGAGATATGTGGATAATTAATGAGTAAATGAATAAATTTAAACTGTTTAGATTATTTCTTATATGTTATTCTATATGAAATTACAAACAATGATATTGACAACATTAATTTTAGACACTTTTGGTGGTGGCCGACTGAGTTGTACTGACTTCTTGCTCTAGCTACCTGATCGATTAAAAAATTGGTTTCATGGATATAAGAAAGGTTAATGGAAAAGGCCCAATATATGATTTATAGCTTATGATATGGAAGGGAAGAAGGAATCATATATGTTTCCGGACATGAATTATAGTAGTAAGTGTCTTATTTTATGTTTTCATTTGACACTTGACATGTACATTATCATGGAATAAATATTGCTTTAGTTTTGATATTGAATTTCCCATTTTGGTTTTATTTTGGAACTAGTACTTTTAGATTTATGGTTAGGGTATTTACCTATATATTTATTTATTTTCTATAGATCATTAATATGATAATAGATGGTATTATATCCCCTCAATTGACATATCATACCCAAACTGCTAGTCGACAACCTCTAAGTTATGGGGAGGCGTGCTTGAGGTTATGTGTCCAACCATATTAGGGCACTGTTGTGTGGAACCAAGGATGGGATGTTACAATATGGTTCTCTAAATTATTTACAATAGACAATTATATATTATATAGGAAATTATTATGTATACAAGGTAAGTCAATCCTAAGGTATGTTACACATCATGATTTCCATCAATTGAGTAACATTTATATATTAAGCCCCAAAACATTTTATATGGTCTATATATTTCCCCTATTTCATGAAATATCATGAATCCAACTTAATTTATTAAATTTTATGCTTGAAAATGAATTATTTCATCTTATGGGGGTTTATATGACTGTTTCCATGTTGTAATGTATTTCATAACTTATTTTATTTTCATTAGGTTGTATTACTTTTAAATTTTCATTAATATTATAGGAGTATTTCCATAATTACATTTAATTATATTATTATGTATTAAAAATGATGTTATGTGGATTTTAATTTTATAAACAAAATTAATTCATTTATTATTCATCAAATAATTTTTTTATCATTGTCATGATTTATTTGAAAATATCACTTTCATTATGATTGATTATTCATAAATTTCAAATCATTTTAATTATTTCAAAAAATTCTTAATAAATAAAATTAATTACCTTAGACACTATTTTTTCAGGAAATTCTCATACATTACTACAATTTTAGAATCTTTTATAAATAAAAATTTTGAAATTATTTTAAAGGAAATAATAAATTTTTAATTTCTTCAATCGAAAATATATTATATTTCAAAACAATGTATTCAAAAAAAATTTTAAAAAGTAAATCACTATTCTTGTTTGATATTGTAATGAAATTTTGACCCAATTTTTAATTTTTAAAAAAATTTATAAAAGGAATATTCATATAATTTTCTAAATGCGGTACTTTTTTAATTTCTCTTACAAAATATGAATGAAATCATTGTTTTAATGTGCTATAAATGAGTGATATATAACATTTTCATGGAAATTAATTTACATAAATCTTCATTTAATAGATTTAATAGTTATTTAATTAATAACTATTATTTTAATATTCATTAATTTATTAAATATTTAGAATTTATTTTCATATTGAAATGATTATTTTCCCAAAAATGTATTTAATGATTTTTAATTTTATTTATATCAAAAAATTATATGAACCATTTATTTTAAATTTAATAAAAATTGGATACTTTGTATTGATATTTTTGTAATTAATTAGTTGGTTGGGATATAATCCTTTTGAATAAGAATATTGTCAATATTACATTCATGATTCATTTTCATGTTATTAATATTTCCATAAAATATTCACATTATTATGTTCATTGTAAATATCATTTCTCTTAAATATATATATTATTTTTATCATTAATATGATTATTTATTATACCATATTCCATTTTGAAATAAATTTTTTACATTTTATGTTTTTTTTATTAATTTGGGATATATTGAAAAATTAAAATTACATACTCAATGGGGTATTTTTTATAAGAAATATTATTAAATAATTAATCCAACTATTTAATATATTAGGAATGCATTAGACATAGAGTAACACATGGGGACAAATTGTAGATATCTCATTGATACATTAGTCGACTCTTGAGAAGAACCACTATTAAATCATTAAATAGCTTTTTTACTAATACTTATAAACAATCTATTTGGAGGTCTTGAAGAAAGAAGTATCATTATTTTTCATATCATTACATCCAATAATTAATCATTTTCCTTATAAAAAATTCAAGAATTATTTTTATTAATTTTATTATCTTCATTTATATTATCCATAGATTCATTTTAGGCATAAATTTTGATTAAATGGCATTTGATTTTAGATATTAACCTATCCACAATAATTATGCCTTATCAAGTTATTATTTTCATTTTATTTGTTTAATGTAATATGTGTTTAGTTATTTTCCATACCATATGTATTATGCCTTATTTTATCATTATATATCTCAATAGAATGCTTGTTCAGTTATTTACCTTTACATATTGATTATATCTATTTGACTGTTGATAGATTTCACTAAACGTCTTTGTTACTGATCATTTAATTTAAAACTTATTTTGATTCCATTCAAAGATATCTTTGAAGTATAATATTAATGATATGAAAATATATTCTAAAAATAATAATGATATTTTAATAAGAAATTATTCTTTAATTATGATTTTAAAATGGATCATGGTAATCTTGTATGTTTCTATTTTACCAAGACTACTAAACTTTTCATTACTCCGGATTTCAGTCACTTGTATATAGAAAAAATGCAATAATCGAGACACCAGATCATGTATACTATGGTCAAGGTCATTATAGTTGGTATTAGAGTGTAATATTTATAATCCTAGGGAACTAGATCTAGAAATAAATTGATTAAAAATAAAAACCTATAACATTGTTTGACAATAATTCTATGTATATGATATCATACTAATATTTTTATATGGTAAAAACTATGTGGTTTTCCAATAAATACATCTATCTCTGTCAACTAAAAGAGGATATTGTTTTATAATAGATGTATAGAAGGGCACTAACTCAAAAAAATTCAAGTCAGTCTTGAATTTAGTGTTATCTAATACATGAAAATGGGCCTTATAGGGATTTTTTTTGAAAATCCATAGTGATATGGATATGATAATTCATAGTTTAATTATAATCATTTATGAAGGATTTGAATATATTATGTCCATCAATGTCCTTTGTTAATCAAGAAGTGTCTTGGATTGATAATTTTATGTTTGATAATAATTATAATCGCATAAATACCCCTATTGAGTTATTATTTAATGATATATTATTATGATAATGTCTGTTTTGTGATTATTTTATAGCAAATATTACCCATTGGATTAATATATGTCTTATTGTAACATTTAATTCCGGATTAGTGCCTTTAAATTTTTCTATCATATGCCTAAATGTATGAGTATACTTTTGCATTTTTTTTTAATTTTTTGACATAATTATGGCTTATTAAACTTTGGAATCACAATAGGAATTATTTTAATATGGAATTAGAAAAAAACTACATGTTGGTGAAAAATCATCATATTTTGTAAAGCTTCAAGGATTGAACCCATAATCGAAGGTTCAAAAGGGTGCATCAAACACCTCTAAAATAGTAGATATACTATATTATATTGAATTTTTATTTAATCAATTATATATATAGATACTCAATTTAAATTTTAGTTTTATTATTGATGTTTAGAGTCAAATGTATTATATTTTATAATTCTTACCATTTGGGTTTTTTAAATATTGAAATAAAGAAAGAAAATATTTTTACTAGTTTATGGAAATTATGATACGTTTTAGTTTTTTAATCATAAGAAACTAACATTTGGAAAATCATTTTATAGAGTAGGAGATGATGTTGAAAATGATAAAACCCAACCAAAGGATGAATTGAACTAATGAAATAGAAATATACCAGCTACGTATATTTTCATATGTTAATTGATAGTTGATTAACTATTTACCTATAACACACAACAATTACAAAATAATTTTTTTAATCAATATCATATGTTGACTTAGATCATTGATCATAAACATAACATGAAATACATTTCTATAAATTTTATATTTTCTATAGATAAAGGAACAATGAATACTAAGTCTAAATGACCCATAATATAGTAAAATGTTATAAATTTTCCATTAAATTGAGGAATATTAATATTAATAACTAAATTATTAATAATATGGTTATATAATGATTAAATGTAAAATATTTACTAATTAAAATAATAATAATTTTTTCTTTAAAAAATATTTAATTTAAAATTCATTTTCGTTACATTCTAAACACCTAAATTTAAATTAATTACATAAACATTTATGAAATTTATTTCTTCAAATTAACCACATATTTTATACAATCATATTAATATTACCATGGGGATTTTTTGGTACTTTTATAAAATTTATCATTTATTGATTAATTCTTAACAATAATTATTTTGATTTGAAAACAACATATTCATTTAAAAAAATTGAAAAAAATTAAATATTATATCAGTTTTAATGTATTATTAGTTAACTATGATACCTTTAATTCCAATTTAGATTATTTTTATAATTTAAAATTTTAATGTTGATATGAAACCATTCAATACTTTTGAACATTTCCTCTTTGAAACCCCCTTTCTTATCATCTTTTTAGGTTTATTTATAAATTATATTTTTCATCATATGCTATAGGAATTTGGATAAATTGTGTCAATATTTTTACCAAGAAATATATATATTATCTAAGAATAAAATATTTATTTTTTACCATAATTAATATATAAAACAAAAAATTTATTTATTGCATATATGGTAAAAATGGGATTATTGGGGGTTAAACTATGATCATAAGATTGATAATTACATTAACAAAATATAATTAATGCGTAAATTTAATCCCAATCCATTAAAATTTTAATCCTATAGTAATTTGGAATCTATTTTAATGTGAATGAAATAATAATTTTGGAATCTTGTGGATAATAGATTCTAATTTCCATGAAGGTTCATTTTCCTCATCTATAAAAGGGAACTCACTCCAATCACTAATCACACATCTAAATTAATATATGTTATAATAAAATGAATAAGTAAACCCCAAAATACTTATATACAATTTTTATCTCCCGGACATCCAAAATAACCAACCCTGGGGACCGTAAGAGGATATCGAAGGAGGTTTCTCTTTGAGAAGATTGTTATCTTAAAAATGGTATTTTATTTAAAATTTTCCTTTAAATCCTTAATTTATGTTTTAAAAATATAATATAATTACAACAAAATATACCGTAAAATATATTTTATTATGTTTGTGGAATAATATTTATTCATCCCCATCTCTATCAAATAGATTATGAAATCATCCATCCTATGTATGATGGATTATCGCCTCACGAACCAATGTAACTCATTTTCCATCAACACATCTATCGATTTAATATTAAATAAGATTTAACATATACATATATATATGTTAAAATTATGATATTTTTATACATATGGATTTTTAACTACATATATAACATCTTACATTTCATGCGATTTAAAATGTGATGAAATCAATCATATGGACGGCGAGATACCACCTCACAAAAAGATGTGATTATTTTACGACCCATTATTTTGGTGGAGTGTAATAAGAATAAATTTTATGAAAATACGTTAATTTGTGACATAATAAATATTAAGAAAAATTAATATATCAGACATCCTAACCATTTTACTATTTTGTAGAATGTTATCATCGTTTGTGCGTATATACGGTTTACCATCTTCATGAATTTTTGTTATTTATTTTCCTTTTAAAATCATCATGAATTATTCAAAATATTTTTAATGAGTTTATTTTATATTTTTAACATTAATATAATTCTTTATATTATGAATCAATATCCTATACAAAAGAATTATAAAATTCAATACTAAAAATGTTTAAAAACCATGCAATTAACGACCAAAAACTTTAAGTATTATTAACAAATGGGTGGTGAAACATTTTAAAAGGATCACATAGGATATTATAAATATAAATGTGGTTCAAGAATAAATTGATAAAATAATTAAATAAATTTATTAGTTTTATTCACATCCAATAAAAATGAAGTTTGAGGTAAAGTACTTTTTCTTCGTTTCTATTCATTAAGGCATATTGTAATTTTATGCACCCAATTTATTTTATATTGTATATATTCATGAAAAATTTTAATTTAATATCATGATAAATATAAATGTTATGTAAATTTATGTTTCTATATGCATTTTTTTTATGTGTGTATGAATTAAAATTACTTATTAGTAGATAATTTCATAACTATATTTTTTTAGTAGGTAGTATTAGTTCTTTATTATCTTTGATATTTTTTTATTACAAGTGTATTTAATTTTTAATACATTAATTTTTATATCAATTTTTTTATGGATGTAAATATTATATAAATAATTATTTTATTGGTTAATTATAACTTCAATTCTATGTTCTTTGTGAGTATTTATTTAACTATCTAATTGAAATCATGATAGTTTATGTTTTAATTTCTATTGAAGGTAGTTATTTGATAAATGTATAAGATACCCCATAATTGTTTCACACATATATTTATTTATGATGTGTTCATGAAATATTAATATTTTCCCACCCTTTTGTAAATAATATTAGCTAAACATTTATTTATTAAAATAGCAACTCATTTCACTATTTTTTAAAATGTTTTATTAATATTGTTTTTTAATTTTTGTGATTTTTTTAGAAATATTTTCTATTGTATCATCATGTTTTTTTTCAAAACAAATATCTTTTGGATTTTACCAAAAAATTGAAAGGAATATTTATTTTAATATGTATATCATGAATGAAACTTCCATCTTTAATAATAACTAAATATTTTAATTCATCATTTTTATGATTCAAATTTTGTATTAAGGGAAAAATATTTTTATTTTGATAGACCATCTAGTTTTGAGAATATTCTAAATTTAAAAATTAATATTTTCTTCAAGAATATATTTAGTGACATTTTTATGGTATTTATATTCGTCAATGAAGACAACCATAAATTTTAAACATACCCAACTAGGGATATTTTTTAATTGAAATCATTCCTATTCATTATTGGATGGTTTAGGATCATTTTTACGATGTAAATTATTAATCTTTACATTCTTGTTTCATTATTGTATCAAATAGTTTTGACATAAAATATCCACATACCTATTATCACTGAACATTAAATTTCCCCTAAATATCCATTTTATTTATTATGAAATTTTTTTAAATATTAAAACTTATATCATTTCTATATAAAATTATTTAAATTTTATCTTAATTTAATATCATGTTAAATATTGAAAAAATTTTATTCATTACTCAATAAAAATATTTGATGATAATGTACACAGTACATTAACTAAAATGATTATTCGATATATGGGGAATATATTGGAAATGAAGTCATATATGGTTCCTAAAATTATGTTCCCTTTCAATGACTCTGTATTCTCATGATTAAAATTAGTAATATTACATAAAATACATTTATTCCTATATTTTTAATCTATATTGGGAAATCTATTAATAGTAGGGGTATCATGTTCTAATAATATGGTGTAATTGATTACACATTTATTTCATAAATGTTTAATTTATTTTTGTCATTGATATGTTCAAAATTATATTATCTATAGTTTCATATCCTTCTCATTTTATTCATTAAATTGAATATATTTTCAGTTATTTATTTTTACAGGTTTATTATTCCATATATATTTCTAATTGTAATGTTATTGATTAAATCAGTTTTTTTGTTATTTATATAACATTCCATAACTAATATTCTAGTCAAATTATTTATATGGTTTTTGTGTTTAGTTATTCAAAATTTCATGTTGGTTATTATTATTAATTCATAATAGCATGCATTATACCTAACACTTAATAATCATATAACACAATGCTTATTTTGTTCCATTTCATGGAAATCCATGAAGTGTACTATGACTGATATACAAGGATAAGCTAAATTTAATAATGTTATACTAATTAAATAATGTTTTATGTTATGTTTTAAAATGTAATATACGAATCATATATGTATATTGCTTACTAGGAATACAAAATTATTTGATCATGCGGTACTCAATTCCTTATATATTATACCAATGTTACAAAGTAGACAACAAATGAATGTTACTGGGGTTGAGGTAGTTATAATAGTTATAATAGGAAGTTTAGTTAAATCATTGGGATATATATTTAAACAAAACTAAACTACGAAACAAATTACAATGATATACTTTCAGGATACATATATGAGAATATCCATAATTTATTTTAAAAAGGGAATATGTGGTTTTTTCTAAAAATACATCAATGTATGGATAATACATGTGGAATTTCTACTGCATTTATGACATCAAAGGGTAATACCCCTATAAGGATAACCAGTACATCAAATACAAAATTATTATTATTTAATATGGATGAATAATTTATGTATTGGAATTGAAGAATTAAGCTATTGATGTTTTTTTCAAATGTTTTTTTTATAATAAATTTTTAAATTCTATAGACTTAATTAATTTTTATAAGCATGTTTTTATTCATTATAAAAAGTGTAATAGATACCTTAATCTATTTATGAGTTTTATATTGATCATAATTTTCAAACACCCACTTTTTGGATTTATGTGATTTTATCCAACCCTGAGTAGGTAATTATTAGAAAACATTTGTTGAAATATATCATTTTGGTTTATATATATTTTTATTAAAAGCTTATTTAGTTATGAACACATTTACCATTTTTTCGGATAAGATTATTGTTATTGGAAACACTTATGGTTTATGTTATCATTTTTTTTATTAATTATACATCCTTAAATTTTTGGACACCATAAGAATTATATTATTATAGTTTCTAAAAAATGAGAACCCGGATGCAGGGTGAAAACCCATCACATCTGTCAGGGTCATGCAAATTTAACACATTACATTAAGATGATAATAATTTAATTTCTACCAAAATCCAATGTAATGATAGGGTTAAAATAAATTAGGTAAAAAATTTGAAATATAGATATTAATTACGAACCAATGCTTTAAGTATTGATGTTAATTGATTAATGTATTATATTGGATAACTTGTATTATAATTTTACTTCTAATTTTTTTATATAGAATAAAAGACCCATCAATAATTTTTGGATCATATGGTACGTTAAAATTGAAATTTAGTTCATTATAAAAAAAAATCAGTATTTAATAATAATTTCATAGAGTATGTTATGATTTTAAATTAATCGATGCTCAACCATATGATGGAATTATGCTTATGAAGTATAATAATATCATGTTATATTTCCATATATTCATATAAATTAAAAAAACATAACAATAGGATATGTATATTGAAAAAAATCATTATCTCATTACCTTTATATCAAATGAATCAAATGGTATTTTAAATCATCACATATTTATGGTCTTGTGGTCCTTCATTTTCCCCAAATCTGTAACTTTCTTGTCATCCATTTCCTCTATCACTATTTATAATTAATTATTATTTTCTTCAATTTATATATCATAACATTCCCTAAATGATATCCTTTTTAGAAATCATATAATGTGTCATTCCATATGATATTTTTTCTTACCTTTATCTTATATTCATGTGATATTTTGTTACCCCTTATAACAGTGTTGGTTTTCAACAGAGGATTCTACAAATATCAATACATTGATTAACAAGAACATGTTAAAAAGGTGTGGATAAAATTTATTTGTGTTCATAGAATTTAAAACGATGAAATTATAAAATCAGAACAATTTATTGGATAGAGTATTTGACACACAACAATGAAGTTAAACAACCCTAAAAATACATTTAATTAAATTTATTCCCTTTGATAGCTTGAGAGACAGACAACCTTGAGTCTAAATTAATAGTAATATAGTATAATGTGAAAAATATCAATTAAATTATAGATTTTCAATTATAATGAATACATAAATAAAATAATTGTTACATATTAAGTATAAATGAAAAAGGATTCATATAATCAAAAAATAAATATATTCTGGAATACAATATTTTAATTAAAATATGGTTTAATCCTGATTAGAAAAAAAATTCAATTTAATTTTATTGATCCTAATGATAATTAGTTGATATAATGAACGTATCTTTTGAAATTATCATATAAAAATCACTTTAGGGTAGTTTTATGTGATTGTTCTTAAATGTTACATTCTTTCAAAAATAGTGAAATACATTTATTTTTATTGAAAACTATAATTAAATTGAAATAGTTCACAAGGAAAAACTAAATTTTAAATCATTTTTAAGGAAACATTATTCAAATTATATATATTTTAATCCAATTTAAGTCATTAATTAATTATAATATTTTAATTTTCATATAAAATAAATGTAAAATTTTGAGAAAAATTTCAATGAAAACCCTCTTGTTCATCATATCTGCAGCATTAATTTTAAATTAATTTTTCCAAATTATGGAAATTCTATTTGGAAAAATAGATTTAGTTTTTTAATCATTAAATTTTTTTTAATCTAATATTTTGGTTTTAAATTTTGACCATAATGACTACTAAAAATAGAAAAAATTATTAATAATGGTTAATGAAAAACATTTTATTGGGGGGAGTGAAACTAAAAATGGGAAGGTGTAAAATGACATACCAACTGCTAAAATTTTATTTAATTGATATATTTAAACAAAATTATAAACATTTTCAATGATACAGTTATTTAAAATACATTTTCATGGGAATTATTATATCATTTTGGAATCATTTAGAAATTTTACAAATAATTTCAACGGTCCTCTATCCCCACTTTTAAAAATTCATTAACTACCTTCACTTCTCCATACATATGAAGAGACATAGATCACATATACACTACTTAAATACATTCCTTAAATATCTATACAAATTCTAGAGATTCTATTCTTACCAAAAGACCACCCATGGGGCCCTTAAAGGGATATCAAAAGGAGGACACTCTTAGAAAAGGTAATGGTCAAAACCACTCTCTTGAATTTTATTATTATTTTTGGGCCTTAAATTATATCATACAAATATTGTATGATGAAACCAGTATCTAACATATTATTTTATTTTAATATTTTAATGTAATAATATTTAACAATTTCATATCGCCATAAAATTTGAAATAAAATCAGCAATTGTGTATATGACGTTCAACTACTTTGTAAACCGATATATATCATTTTACATCAACACATCTCATGGTTAATAATATGATTGATTTACTATATATATATATGTGTGTGAGTGTGTGTAAAATTAGTAAATATTATATTATTATAATATTATTTATAATATCACATATACCATCATAATTTCTATTCTGTTTAAAAGACGATAACATTGCTAGTGTGTTTTGACAAACTACCACCACATGAAGCGATGTGATTTGTTTATAATGTATAATTTACATGGAAATTAATAAGGATAAAATTAAATTATATTTGTGATATATTTGAAATAAAATTTATTTTTTAAAATTAATATATCAACCACATACTTACATATACAATCTCTAATGGAATTATTAGGTCGCTCGAGTTTACATGTGACCTACTATATCCATAATTTAATGTGATTGATTTTTCCTGTCCATCCATGAAAAATGATTATAAAAAACAATAAAATTTGTAAATATAATATTTATAAAATAAATATAATTCTGTATATGATATATATATATATCCTATATACATGAACGAAAACATTAATGACAAAACGCACATGACAAAACAAGGAAATTTACATCAAGAACAATGAATATAATGAAATATTATTAGAAAATTGGTTTTGAATTGATATAAGAATATCATTTATGATATTAAAAATATTTATATGTTAATGTAATTAATAAATTAAAAATTTAATTATACATGTGTTTAAATCTAGTTCATCCTAAAGGATTAATTAGTTAAGGGGATTGATCTCAATTTACATTCATTGACTCTACATCAAATATAACTCAATTAAATTTTTTATGGTGTATATACTACCACAATGAAATGAAATATTAGTATTAGTGATTAAATAATGGAATATTATGTTTTAATATTAATTATTTAATCCAATGATATTTTACATGAAAGTTAACAATTGGTAAATATATTCATAACTAATTTCATTTCATTGTGTTATATTACATATTTTTTTGTTTTTGATATTCATGAATTATGTGTTTATTTAATCTTGAATATATTATGATCATTATCAACGTGGATTATTTGGATGTAAATTTAATATAGAGAATCAATTTATTGGTTTATTCTCAATGAAATGTTATTATCAATGTATGGGTATGTCTTACAATCTCATTTTATCACGATTATTTCTACACCATTTTATATTAATGGAAATTATTTTATAAATCATTAAAGAAACCCTAAATTTTATTAACCTATGGTTATTATTTATTTTTTTCATTTAAAAATAAAAATTTCCCACCCATTAGTACATAACATGATTTTAAAAATGTTTTAATAAAAATCTGAGATAATGTTTCACTTTAGTCGAAAATCATTTTTCTTACAAAAATATGTTTAAAAAATATTTTAATAAATATAAAAAGGATTGATTGAAGACATTTTTAAACCTTTTTTTCATTATAAACTTATTATCATATGAATACTCATGTTGGTTTACAAATAATTATGATTTTGAAATTACTAAAATAAAAAATGTAATAATTTGTATAACATGTATAACATGAATGGAATTTCCATCTATCATGAACACTCAATGCTTTTTTGATAAATATGTAAGATTTAGAGTATGTTCTAAATTTTTATAAAAAAAATTGTATGAACATTTATTTTTTAAAATATTTGCAAATCAAAAAAGGTTTATTTTTCACAATAATGTTTTTAATGACATTTTAGGATATTTCTATTCATAAAAAAAAAACACCATTTAATTTTTCATTTACTCTACTGAGGATATGATGTATTGATACTAAATATTTTCATTATATAGATGGTTTGTGTTCATTTTAGTGAAGGAATGATTTCACACTCACATTCTTAATTTATTTTTGTAGTCAATAACTTCTCTTGAAATATTCATATTCATTTGATCATTAGAAATTAAAAATCATTTAACTATGGTTATTATTTATAATTTAAATTATTATTTTTTAAACCAAATAAAACATATAAATATGTTATTCTACCTTTAATTTTTCTCTATTATATGAGGAAATAATGAAAAATTCATATTCATTTTTCAATATGAATATTAAATTATAAGGAAGATTGAGAGTGATTTTAATTTATAATTTGATATATGAGGAATAATTTGGACAATTAGTGATATATGGATCCTATAATTATATATCCCATAAATTCATTATTATTCTCATTAAGAAAATTATTATGCTATCATTAAATTTTTTTTACTTGTATTTTTAACCCATATTTTGAATGGTCTTGATGGTAGAGGAATCCTATTCCTTAGTACACAACGTACAATTTTTAATAAATTAATTCATTAAAATGATCAGCTATTATTATTAATGATATTTTATCAATCATATTACATCTGGACAAATTTCATTTTATGTTTATTCATTAAATGGAATTTATATTATGTTATTTACCAGGATATATTAATTAAATCATATCAAATTATAATTGTAATTATATGGAGTTAATGGAATATTTTATAAGTTATTTAAAATACCATGTTATTATTGTGGTAAAATTATTTACATTTCATTTAATATCATTTATATACCTTTCTATATTAATTATTCTTATTAATTCATTATCACTTCTCCTGTACATAACCCATACTAATAATTTGAGATCATACTATTTTTTTTCTAAACCTAGAATCATTGAAGTTTAAAATGATTGATACTCAAGGTTATTGTAGTTATATTTTTTCTTCATGTCTAATATGGGAATCATGTATGTATCTATTTCACAAAGACTATTAAACTATTTGAACATTTTATATGTGATTCCATTTATATAATGACAAGGTAACGTATAATACACTAACTTTTGGTTACTATGGTTGGGGTGATTAAATTATTGTCATTAGAAGACTCAGGAAATAAAATTTTATCGTTGTAACTTCATAATTTATGAATGAAATTTTCTTATAACTCATCATAGATATATGGTTTTGGGTCGCTAACCATCTCTAGTTCGCTGACTACATTGGAAACAATAATAATTGAAAATCATCATATTTATTTATAACTTTTTTCCATGCCTATATCACGACATCGTATCATGCTTATCCAATTTGGAAACAAAACTACGTGTTATTGGAGATGACCTTTGATTTTCCCTTTCACTCTATTCTTTAGAAATTCTAATTAACCCTTTTACAATTTTTGTGATTCAACAATGGTATTTCCAAATGATAAAAAACTGATTTCCAAGAAAATATTTAAATTTAAATGAAACTATTTGTTTAATTTGGGGAGAATGTAACACTACGATACATTCCAATATATACTCTTACATATAAATTCATCCTCTTCCATAGCTTGTAGAATACACAACCCCAAGACTTACTAAACCATAATATATAATATCATCACAATATAGACACTAGAAAAATTATAATGAATTAAAATAAATAAATTGTGTAAATTAATAATATAAAAAATTTATTAAATAAATTCAATGTTGATCTATTAACTGTAAATTAAAAAAATAAACATTTAAAATAAAAGAAGTATTTTTCTGAAGAAATTATTTTTCTAAAAGGATTTTTTGTCTCTCATTGGGAACATAAATTAAAAATAATAATTACGAGTTATAGAAAATATGTTTATCAAAATAAAATACAATTATAAAATCAAAATATATAGACATTCATACAGTGATATTTAATTAATTTCCAGGAAATATTGATATTTCGCTAAATAGAATAAAAATTTCATTTGTGGTGAAAATGTAACTTATTTACAATAATTTATCTAATATAAATGTACCATTATTATTATATTTTTATTTCATTTATAGTAATTCATATTCACTTATATTTAAATTAATAAATTCCATTTGAATTATCTTTATACATGATATTTGTATAAGTATGTTTTTTATGAAAAATAATATATTTTTTGAAATTATTTTAAAGGGAATAATGTCTAACCATTTTAATTAAAAAAAATACCATTCTAATTTTAAATTCATATAATGTTGTTTTTTACTAATACAGTTAATATTATATCATCTTTTCTTTGAAAAATACATCATTTAGAAAACACCATTTTCTTTACGTTTTCATGATTTTTATTAAATTAAATTTTTCTACATGTGTGAATGGAATTTGGAATGATGGAGTCCATATGGGGAGTAATAATAATTTATAATATATTATAATTATAACTATATTAATAACCATAATAAATATTATATATATATATATGTTAATTACTGCAAGATAAAAATGGGCTTACAAGGGTGTAAAATCTAGAAGAAAATGGTTGAAATGACCAATAAACATATCCAAAACCAATTGGATGGAAATATGATGAACTTATATAATACATGGGATGGGTTTGGGAAATTGATTATCCTTATTTATTAATGAAATTGGTTATTGTTTATTCTTTTCAAAAATACCCTGTATGTCATGTCTTGAATTATAAAAGGCCACCTAGTCTCTTCTCTTGTTCACATATCTAAAAATAATTTATTTAATCATTAAAAAACTAAATGTGTTAATTAATCCCATTAAAACGTTCTATAGTCCTTGTTTATGTCATAAAATAATTTTTGGATGGATTTATGATAATCCAAAAGAGGTTTTCCTAATAAAATTTAAGAGTTTATACTTTGGATTTTACTTTTTCTTATTCTTCTAATTACTAAAAATCATATAAAAATAATATTATATAATGAAACCAATATATAATATATAAAAATATTTTATTTTTTTAATTTAATAACCTATATCAATCATTACTCCCATCAATTGGAGAATGAAAATTTGAGTCATTTGTACGGAGGACTACAGTCTCATGAAACGATGTAATTCATTTCCATAAAAAATATTAATATCTAGAAATAATGAAGGATTTATCATATTTATATAATATTTATGAAATAGTATTTCAATTTTAATTTTGATATTAGGTATTATTTTTAACTTTATATTATTTTTGGGATAAGATAATGTCACTGGTGTGTATAATGAACTATAGTCCCTTGAAGAATAGTGATTATTTTTTATCTCGTATTTTACATTGAAGGAATTAAGTATAATATTAATGAACATATTTCATATTTATTAAATATACATAAAATTATGTATATCATATCACATATGACTTGTCATCTTCCATTATGTTGGAAAGTAATAATGCTGCTTATATGTACATGTGGACAACCACCTCCGTATAAGGAAGTTAACTGTTTTTAATTATATTTTACATGGATAGTAATAATGATGGATTTGATTAATATTTATGATATATAAAACATTATAATTTTTATTTGAATGTATATTAATACTTATTTTCCTTTAATTCCATCCATCAGGAAAATGGAAATAATATTCATGCCCATTTGATGCTCATATTGTCTCCATGAATAGTGTAATTCATTTTCTATCATTAACTTATATGGATTTATTTAAATAAATATTAGTTAATATATATGATGATTATATAATTTTTACATCAAATTGAGGATTTAAACATGGTAAAACAAAAATTTCAAAAAATATCAATACAAAACATAAATGAAAAGAATGAAGTTATCACCCCAAAGGTAATTTTAACAAGTAATTGATAATAATTAGGTAATGTATTGTCACAAATAAATATTATATTGTATGATATATATAATTATTATTCGATAAAATATTTTTAGTAAAACTATATTAATTATATAGTTAGTTTTAATGTATTAGAAACACGTTGAATCAAATGTACTTGACTTTGTCTCAATTTTCATCCATTTAGGAAAATTTTGATATTAAGCTTGTAATAACTTTTATATTTTTTTTATACTTCTACTTTTACATGAAATATAATTAAACATCCATTACATGGAGAATTTTTTGTTCCAATGAGAATTATTTCATCCCATGAGGTTTTAATATAATGTTACCAAGTGGAAAAATGATTTCATAACTCAATTTATTTTCATTTGGTTATTTTACTTCTTCATTATCACTAACATTCTATGATTTTGTTTATTATGATTTTTTATTTTATAACATATTATTTCAACTATTTTTATTTTTAATTACAATTTATAAACATAACACATTCATTTATTGATTTTGACATCAATTTTATGAGAGTTGTAAAGGATTATTTCATAATATAAATATAATCGATATGGTTTATTTTTAAATTTTCAATAAAGTAAGTTATTATATATTTTTATAATAATAAAATTTAATTATCTTCTACTTTTTATTAATTTTTAAATTAATAACAATATTTTACACTCTTGGTTAATAAAAATAATTTTAAATTTTTTAATGAAATCTGAATTTATTTCTCAATTTTGTCAGAAATATATTTTCTTCCAAATTAATTTCATTTTTGATTTTATTATCATCATATTATTGTTAATTTAAATATTTATCAATGTTTTAATTTTAATTAATATTTTAAAATTTAATGTTCTGGTCATTTTTCATACAAGTAACATTTTTTAAATTTCATATAAAATATGAATAGAATATTTCTTTAACATGCATGTCATGAGTGATATTTCTTGTAATCATGGAAAATAATTTCCATGTATCTTCCTTTAAATGTTTAAAATATTATTATTTTTAAATGTTTTTTATAATATTCTATAAATTTTTAGTCTTTTTAAATTTTTATTTTCAAAGTGAAATGTTAATAGTATCAATAATTTATTTGATGATAATTTCATTTTATTTCTATTCATCAATGTAAAAAAAAATTTCCCTTATAATCGCCTAGGAATGCGTTTTTTATATTTCTCTTAATTATTTATTATACATTTTTTGATGTAAATTATTGACAATCACTTTCGTGAATCATTTCTGTCATCATTAATAATTACGCAAAACATTTACATCTGTATGATCATTTGACATTTAATTTATCTTATATATCAATATAATTTGTTTCATGGATATGAATTTTTTAAAAATAGAATTAAACATTAACCTATAGTATCTATATTAAAATTAATTTTATTATCTTTGGAAATGTTTATAAATCTGTAGTCTTTACTCAATTCAAATATTTTTTAATAAGGGACATTTTAATGTATTAAATTCATTATATGACATATGGGGGTTTGAATTATACATCTAGTTACTAATGGGGACCTATTATACATAACCCCTTAAATAATTGGTAGTCTCATGAGGATAATCAATAAATGTGAATTAAATGATTTTTTAATAATATTTTTAAACCATCGTGTGAAGGGTCTTGCTGGTAGATGAATCACGATATCAAAGATCATGAAATCATATAATTAAGAATTAAGTTTCTTTAAAAATTAATTACTATTATTATCAATGATATTTTTTAAAATGATATTTTACAAGGATGTGGTTTGGGATCATGTGTTTATTTAAGGGAATTCATTTTCAGATATTTACATTCCCATATTTATTATTCCTTATCTTGTTACGATAGTAAATTTATTTTTTAAATGTAATGTGTGTTTAGTTAATTAATAATATTTATTGATTATGCAATATTTACAATATGATATCTCTAAATGGAGTTTCTGTTCCATTATTTATATTAAAATATGTATTATTTTATATCAATTAATGATAACTTCTACAATCCATAATCCATTCTGAGCATTTGAGCTCAACCTTATTTTGTTACATTTCCATTAACTCTAATACGTATACTATGGGTTATATATAATTCTATGATAGATGGAATAATGAAGCTATTAAAAATATGTTTTAATTTTTATTTTCATATATAATATATGAATCATGAATATATGTAGTATACCATGACTAATGAAAATTTTCTTCCTTTAGCATGTGATCATTTATAACTAGTACCAATATAACATTCTAGATATGGGATTTGACATGTTGTGTGCTAGGAATATTAAATTCTATATTTACATTTAGTCATCATAAATATCTATTAATGAATGTGTCACACGTGGTAAACTATAGAATTATTTCAAATAACAGTTAAAATTAATTATAGAGCCACTTTGTAAATCATTATGAGGAAAACACATCACATTAATAAGAAAAAACTTTTAAAAAATAGCTTTCCCTCTTTGAAAATAAAAATATGATAAAAATAAAACATAGACCATAAACAACATTTAATCAAGTATCATCATCATTTCATATGTTCTTATCACATATAAGCATTCCATTTAAAACAAGAAAACATGGAATTTATAAGAGAACCCTTTTATTCAAAGAACAAAAAGAAAATGATATTGTTTTTAATTATCTCAAGGATATCACTTATATCCATAATTCATATGAAAATAAATTTTGAAATCACAAGTTTTATTTAATTCAAAATAAAATAATTTCCTGGAAAAATGTAAATGGAAGAAGATGACATGTGTCGTTGTCAATAAATACCACACAAGAATGAATGAAAACCATGTATACTAGCCATAAGAGACAAAATAAATATTTAAGAACCATCTAAAAACTAATGCCTAGGTTTTAAAATGAAATAGGGTACTTATAGGAATGTGGAACCAAGGAATTATGGAATAAGTAATAGTATAGTTGACATATAGGTAAAAATATATTTTAATTTCTTGATAATTTCACCAATGGAATCCCAAGAATCAATATTGGAGGAGATTTGATCTCCTCCTTATGATCCAAATATTTTAGTTGATGTATGTTGATGAGAATGGGTTTAAAATCATTTTTCATTAGATTAGGGAATTTCATAAATTCCTAAATATTTATCACCTAAGTATGCAATAAATTTTCCACATAGTTTTCCAAACTATGTGCTAATCATTAGAGGCCAACTAGATTGGAAAAAAGAACTACTTGATATCCGGGTAGCTCTATGTATTTAATAAAATTTCTAGAGGTCATGAAAAATATCATTGTTAGTGAGATGGGATACACCACATTAAAACCAAAATATTTTTCCAAACTATATGGTATAATCATGATCTGTTCATAATAACTGTAAAAAGTCAAATATCTCACTGAAAATAAAACTGAATTGAGATCTACCATGATAATTAAAACATTTGTAAATTATGCTCAATAATGATATCTGGGTGTCATAATATAAACTATATTTTAAGAGTATGCATGAAAAAACTACACTTTTGTATATAAATATGAATTAAATGACGAAAACAAATATGTAAAGAATATTTATAGTAGAAAAACTTATATGAAAATATTAGATACTACCAATAAATCATTATACTAAAATGGTACATGACTAACATACCCATGTTGAACCTCAACATGAAATATGAGATGATAATAATTTTAATCACATATGTGTGGTTGTTATAATAACAATAAAAAATCACACATGTACATGTATTCACCCTCACATAAATATAGATATGTGAAAAAGAAGTTTGTCCCTATAGACCAATTATAGTTTAAATGCAATAAGTCATAATGAGTCTGGGAGATATTTTATCCCAACATAGTGAAAATTATAATATGTATATTGATATAATGAATTATCATCCCATGAGAAACCGTCATCCTATAAACTCAATCATTTTATAATAACCCATTACAAGAGTTTACTTGATAAATCATTTATTTTCAGACCTACTCAACGAGTCTATATAAACATTAAACCAATACAAAGAACCAAACAAGATCATATCATGGAAATTTAATTAGTAAAATAGGTTTTAGGAACCATTATCATTACATAAATTTATATTTATAATTTTAAACACATATTCTATTCCATTTGTTGAAATAAAAATATCTATAAAATAATATCATTAAAACATGAATATCCTTTGAATCTTTTTCTCCCTCAATAATATCCGTTAGTAGGGGAATATTTTTTTTTATAATGGGGTATATGGTCATTGGAAATATGTTCATTGGATTGACATTTATCAATAATGAATAAAGGAGTTGTGTATTTTTATGTATAAAATTTGAAATTACATAATTCATACATAATAAATAATGAACCAATTTTTTTTATTAAATTAAAATATTTAATTTTCATTAAATGTATATTTCCATCAGATATATATTATTTTTATTATTAAAAAAGTTTATAAAAAAATAAAATGAATTATTTTAATATCAAGGGTATTATATACTTAAATTTTTATTATATAAATAATTTAATATTTGATAAAAATATTTTTTCTAAGAAATATTTAAATGCATTATCCTGATAAAATTAATCAATAATAAAGAATAAATTTATAAAAATTTTATTGATATTATTTATTAAAAAAGTTATTTTAAAATCTACAGCTATTTATTAATATAAAATTCGTAAGCATAAGTTCATTTTAAACTTAATTGTGTATTTTATTGAAATATATTTCCATATGTTATAAGGACCTATATTAAAATTTATTATCCAAATATAGATATAATGTCAAGTAAAATGGTTTTTATACTTATAATCATCATTTTAATGTTTTTTAATAATTGAATTTTCATTTTTAGCATTAAAATATGTTATAATGAAAAATATCATTTACTGTAGTAAAATGCCTATTTTAACAAAAGTATTATAAAATATTATTCTAAAAAATTAAAATTATTACCATTTAAATGGATAATGTAGAATAAAATATCAATAGAAAAGTAATATGTTAAGTATAATTTAATTAATAATTTATAGGTATTAATAATAGGAATGGTTAATATTTACGAAGTCACTTTTCTAAAATAATAATTAATTCTATAAAATTACTCTAAAAAGAGGTACCATAATGTGCCTCAAAATTTTTTATTATATACTGAAACATAAATATATAATAAATATTTTTTCAGTTAGTAAATTCAATACCATATTTATCAAAAACCTTTTCTCACATAACTCACCTATATTCAGTGTGATTATGTCTTTACCCCTCACATAACATTATTTTCCATGGAAATATCCAACATTTTAACCTATAAAAGGATATCACTTTCTCCACATTGGTAATACCCATTAACTAACATTTCATTTTTTAAATTTATCTTCGAGACATATATTATAATAATCATATAATTACATCAATATAAAATTTATAATAAAATTTTATTAAAATAAGGGAATATCCACTATATATATCCATCCAATCAAAAGTGAGATGAACTTGTTTCACTTGTCATGTATAGACTACTTCCTCCATAAATGAAATATTTTTATTTTCATTACTGCCTTTCATGGATGGTTCTAATAATGTATTTCATGAATAAATATGAAATTTATTACATATTATGAATCTTTATGATTTATTAACAATTATATTACTAATATAAAAAATAAGTGTTTGTCAAATATTTATCCAGCTAAAACATGCATGCCACAAGGAAAAATAATTTCGTATTTTTAACTAATGTCAAAATAACATAAATAAATATTATTGCTATTATATATTATTCATTATATTTTTTACAAATAATAATTTATATCATTATGATTATATAATGTTTTTATTATAGTAAAATAAATTTCATATTAATCAGATGATTATAATTCTTTCTTATGTTGGTCAGTTAAACCACCATATGGAACTATGATATATATATTTATCATGGATATTTATGAAAAAATGGTATAATATGATATAAATAATTAATGAATGTATTTTTTGTTTTTAATTGGTTGTATTAATATCTATAATAAATATTGAAAAACTACATTTTTTTCATTAAAAATTTACAAAATAATATCTTCAGAGACAACATCTTCAATATTCATTACTAAATAACACACTGAATTAAATAGGAAATATAAAAAAAAAAATAATTCCATCAAAATATGATATATCACATCTATGAATTTTTTATCAATGAGTGGGGATCTACATTGATATTATTGACTGTGTGTGAAACAATAAAAATCATTTACATCGTCCGATGAAATTAGAATATAAGTAAATAGGGCTCAAGTAAAGAATAAGTATATTCAATTAGTATAAAATATAATTTATTATAATATGGTTTAGAAATACGATATTAATATTGTTGTGTTAATTATATAAGTTTTTATAGATAATTTTTGAATAAGGGGATTAAAGGGTTCTCTCATCTCAAATTTTTCCTATAAGTCATATGTCGTTTTCACCAAATGATTTTTATTATTTGGTGTATACAATTCACCAAGGATTATACTATAATGAAATTCATAAAATTAAATGGAATAAAAAGTTCATATAATGGTTTATTTTTCATGGTATTTTTAATCAAATGATACTAATGCTATATGTATTTTTGAAAACTAAATTTCTATTCATGGAGTTTTGATCATTTATCTTGAATTATATACTATTTAGATGGAGTTAATGAACCTTATGAATGAATTTTGAATTAAAATAACTTATGTTTTTAGTAATTCACTTTTTATTGTCAAAATCACCATATATATGTTTTGTTATATCAATTATTATTCACTAAGATATTGCATTCTTTACAAATATGCAATATGGTAGAAAATAAACATCAATTTCATTGATGGTTGTTCTTATCAATATCAATATTTTTTCATTCAAATTTTCTTCATTTATTTTTTTGAAACCCCAAGATGTATTAAATCATTTAATATTTTTAACTCTAGTTATCTATTTTCAAATACATGTTTTATTATTCTTCTTATAATGGAGGTTTATATAATGGTATTTTATACTATTAAAAATAATTTTCCAATCACGGTAGAAGATTTTACCACCCACCCATCATTTTCTCCAAATAACCTCCATTTATTTTTCAAGGAACCTTATCTTCTATTTATTTTAAAATGGGGTATAAAAAAGGCATTTATGTTACTTTATTTAAAATAAAATCCTTTAAAGTGAATCCAAACATCATTTTTATAAAAATGTCAAAAAATATTATTTATGAATTATTTTTATGGTTCATTTACAATTTCATATTTAATAACTCAAGATCAATCTTCAATATAGTTATATTTTTAGATTCAACCTAAGAATTATCATATGAAATTCTATTTTTGGGTTATTGAATTAAATCTATTAACTTGTATTACTCTTGAGGTCATTATATGTTGTACCATTTAATAATGGTATGAAACCCTTTTCTCTCTATGGGTTCTTCATGGTATGATATATGATTGATTTTTGGTTCTATAAAGGAATATTTATTGTCAAAATGTTATAATTGGGGTCTAATATATCCCAAATTTCATTTATTAATTTTTTTATCTCATGTTACAATAATCTTTTTATTGTAAATAATGTATTTTATCATTGATTATACAATTTTGAAAGAAATTTATTTCATTTTAGTATGGTTCAAACTATTTTTCATTAAACATATATATATTTTAATGGTTTTGAATATTTTGTTTATACCTGATTATTTTTGTCTTTAATTACAATATAATGAATGAACATGATTACATTTTCTATTATTCATAGAATTGTATATTTAATTGATTTCATTTATCTTTATTGAATAGATTGTCTGTGGGAATGACTAAATTTATTTATATTCATATGATTTTGTGTTGATATTATTTCATTTATCATTGTTCATAATGTTTTGATTTCGTATTCTTGTATGCATTCCACACATATTTTCCCTATATTTTTATTATAATATGTTAAATGGATTTTTATTAAAATTTCATGATTCTACAATACTATTCCCGGAAATATGATATGACATTTAATATTATATGTCATTTTATATTTTATTATATACAATAATTATTGTACTATATTCATATAATCATATATTTAACCCATGATCATGTTTTCTCATATGGTTCTAACCGAAACCTTCTATGGCTCATTTAGATGTTATCAATTATTGAGTGTCTGATCTCACCTCTATTACATATACCATTTTTATAAGAACCTATATACTAGATTCTGTATAGAAGATAATCTTATATAGAAATGTTATTAGTAATGTTGAAGAAATTATTTCAAATGAAAATTTTTACTCATAATCTGCAGTGATAATAATCCTTATTGTAATGAGGTTGTGTTGTTATTATTATATGTAATTATAAAAATATGGAAATATATAAATGTTTTTTAATTAAATAATCTATTAATAATTTTGTTTTGTAATTTATTCTATTTTATTCATTAGACCCTAAATTTGGGTTGAGCATGTAACACCTAGTATTACAGATGGAATTGGTTTTTCAAATTAAGAATTCTTGGCATTAGTAGAAAACATATAAATATAAATAAATATATGAAACCAACAAAAAATCTTAGTAAAATACTGACTTTGTGATTTCCAAGAAATAACAACCTTTTTGGGAATAAAATAGTCAATACATACTCAAGATGAGATGCATCTAGGGGTAATAGAGAAGAAAAATAATTGTTGGTTTTTAAATCGATATTCACTCAGTGCACTATTAATTTTCACAATTGGAAACATATTTTGAAACTACAATGGTATATTATTTGGTTGATTCACATTATCTATATGAATTATTTTTATAGAATTAAATTGAATTTTTTGATAAAAAATATATTACTTGTTTGGTTAGAAAACCTATTACAAATGTGGCCAAGGAAAGCCTACGTTACATAGAAGGAGTTATATGTTGATCCCATTATATTATAGATTAATATAAGATATCATTATTTTAAATGATGTTTTCAAAGGAAAATACATCATTTGATTTCAATTTATTATTCATATGACCATTCAATCTAATTTAATTGTACAGTACCATAAGCAATTTAGTTAATTATTTTGGTTGGGAATATGATCAAAAAAATTTTATATGTGATTTATGTCTATAAATATTTAAAATAATTATATATGGATATTAGGAAATGAATTTAAATACGTTTGACACCTCATAAAATTATAATATATTACTTTTAGAATGAATTAAGTTATTTTTATCTTAAAATTCATGTAAACACATGTTTAAAGAAAACAATGGTTAGTCATTCTTTGAAACAAAATTAAAAAGGTAAACCATTTATAATTTTTATGAATTTTTTATGACTTTATAATATGATAATTTATTTATGGTAAATATTTGGTATTTTTTTATAAGATTCATTCTTTTTTTAATAGTGATAATTTTTTAATTTTAGTTGCAAAATTCATTTTTCATCTAAAAATTTTATTATGATAAATTGTACGTCAAATTGGTTATAATGTAATAATAGTAATATAAATCCTCTATCAAAAATATTTATGAAATTGGAATATTTTTTATATTTATTACACATATAAAAATGTTGTGATCTTTTAAACTTTTTACAATTAAAACCACTATTTCTAGTCTTGTTTGGGGGATTAAATTTTAATTGAACTTTTCCACCAGTATGATTTGTAATTAAAAAATGTATTCCATATTTGTAGTATGAAAAATTATTATATTATAGTGAGTTAAAAATAATTTTTTTACCTAAAATATTATTGAAAACAGTATAAATTGTTTATTTTGATTAAAGATTAAACGAGATTACATACTGGTTAAACATATAATATAAGATATAAAAATTACCATATAAATCTCTAAACCCCATTGGATGAAATTATTTAGACCTTATAACTTCTATTTTATATAATTTAATTTTATTTTGTCTTGGATACATGAAAAAAGATGTTTTTAATTAACTATTTAAATAACATTTCAAGTGTGCCAGTCATACTGCTTAAAAAAGGTCCCCACTCTCATCTCATCTTCATACCATCAAACAAATTCACTTCAAACAATACATTCTCAAATAAATTATAAAATCCCTAACATCATCCAAGAATATATATAATAGGAATACAACCAACATAGGAGGGAATTAGTGCAATCTAAGGAGGATACCCAATGAACAAGTAATGTTCTTCTAAAAGAAGTTTTATTTTATTTCCTTATTTTAATACTTCAATTATTATTATAGAATTCTTATATATAATCCCAATTATATTGAATATATAATAATTAAATATTTTATTCTTATCAACTATGAACAGAAAAACTTCCACCAAATGAGTTATTAAATCATCATTATTGGATATGACAAACTAATACCTCACAAACTGATCTTGTTCATTTTTCTATTACCACTTCTAATGGTTTAGAACAATGATTGATTTATAGTTTATATATGATATTTATTTTATTTATTTTATTATTATATTTCTATAATTATTGTATCACATTTACCATCATGATTTTCATTTTGGTGGAATGTGATATAATTAGTTGTGTGTATAGAGGACTTCCTCCTCGTGAAGTGATGTTATTCATTCACACTTGAATGAAAATTTTTACGTAATAATTTAATAAAAATATTATATATATATGAAATAAAAAATTTGATGGAATTATAATATACATATATATAATTTTATTTTATTTCTATCAATATGAATAAATTGAATCAATATTAATGTGTACGTATGAGATACTGTACCAATGAACATCGTATTTCATTTATAGTCACTAAATATTAAAATTCTCTATAAATACATATATCATGAATATGTATGATATTTACACCAGGATTAAAATTATATATAAAATGAAATCATGATCAATAATATAGAAAAATAATAATAACCAATCAAAACAAGCTTGAAAAACAAAGAATTTATTACAAGGAATGTTCAAAACAAAGATATTTTTTAAAATATTGGGTGATAATATTTTATTAAATGATAATATAAGATATTATAAATATATATGGTTATGTTTTTATTTAATAACATGGTTAAATCAATTATACTAATGTTAAAATATATTTCCACAAAAATAAAGACAAAGGTATGGGATTTTTTCTCAATTTATTTTCATTATGGTATACTTTATGTTATGAAATTAATAACTTTTATCTGGTGATTATATAGAACCATTGACATGTAATATCAAGAATAATTAAATCATCATGTTATTTTAAGTTTCAATTTAATTATTTATCCATGGGTATTTTATTTGAAAATTACCATGTGATAATTTTTATTGTTAAATATCATATTCTTTTGTGATTGTGACCTTTCTTTTAAAACAATAAGATTATTATAATGGATTATGATTGGAAATTTAATTTATCATATAAAACTCTATTCATTATAATGGTTTTCTGATTAATTGGGAAATGATGATACATCTGTATACATTACTCAATAAGGATATTTGATGATAAAGAAAATTATTCATCAATTAAATACTTTATTCAATATATGATGAATTATTTTTACATGTAGTTATAGACGGGGGGCCATAGATTATATATAACCTTGATGAATCAGCATGTCTCTTGATACAAATAAGATGACAAAATTAAATGGGTCTATACATATTGTTTGAAATTTTCTGGAGGATTTATATGGATAATATAGGTTTTCGTTTCTGTGGGAGATAGAGCCCAATAATTAAGAATTTATTAAATTGGTAATTCAATTATTATTATCAGAGTTAATTTTTCTTTGAGATTATATGTGGATTCATATCATTCAACATTTACTGATTAATTGTAGAATGATTTTAGTTATTTAACATTTCATATTGATTATGAATCATCTATCCATGTTGTAATGTTATTAAAATAGAATTATTGTTTAGTAATATGATTTACCATTTTAATATTTAATATTTATTAATGATAAATTTTAATTTAATTAACCTTTAATTTTTATTGGATCCCACCGATAATTTGTTTCATTTACCTTAGGTATAAAGATATATTCTTCAAATAACTTTTAAGGATTTTTTCATTTACATTTGTTTGGATTTAATTTCATCTACAAAAGTAAATTCATATCATATACGTTTCTAATTTACAAAAACTGTTAAACTGATTAATCCTTTGGGATTATAATCATTTATCTATTCTAGTGTAAAAAAATAAGGCACTAGTTCTGAGATATTTGATATGTGTCTTTATACATGGTAAAATGGAATGTTTAATAGAATCCATGGAGACTATATTTATGAAAAAATATATTATGTATAAAATTTATATGAATTTTTTTTAGATATATATATAATAACATCCTATATGATTTTTAATATATATATTATGTTATTTTTATATTCAATCTGTCCCTATCTATATCCTAAAAGTTGATGTGGTTCTGGAACATAACTAACTAGGGGTAATAACATATAAAATAGTGTGTGCGGCCTGACTCATGCATATCCTAGTATGAACCAATGGGCCTTACTGTCCACCTTATTTTATACTCCTAGAAGATATGTATAGGATAATTTATATTTTAGTTACAATCCATTAAAAAAAATTCTAATGTAAGGATATCCCCAAAGAAACCAAAGGTTATCAACCTAGAATTATCAATGATTTTATAATTTATCTTAATTCTTAGACCTTATATTGAATTATAAATTATGATTTAAAACAACTAATTTTATGTGCTAATCCTTTATATGAATTTTTTTATAATAGGATATTTGAAGGATGAATGGTATCAATACTCATAGACAATGTAGAGATTACAATCATGTGGTAACTAATATTGCTAGAATCAAATAATGACAATTGTTGAAATATTAGGGAATATAAATCATGTTATGAAAAATAACCATGCTCTAATGGGGAAACCTATTCCATAGTGGGATTATACTACGATGGATCAATTATTGTTATAAAAACTCCCATCGTTTAGTGGGACAACAATTTCAATTATATATGAGAAATGGATTAGGTCTCTAGAAAAAAACAATGTCCTTTGGTTGTAGGGAAACAAAAAATGTTAAAATTGAGTAGTATTATCTCAAAAATGATGTTGATCAATGGTTGTTGTTTATTTAGAATACTAGGTAGGATGAAGAAATATAACACATTGATAGGGTATATTTTAAGGATATATTCACCAACTGAAATTTCCCTCACGAGATAAATCTTAATATGAATAAAATGATCTTTAGCTAAAATAAAATGTAATAATAAAGTGTCACATATTAAAAAGCTACCTTTATAATGTGGGATACATATTTGATGAGTTATATACACACCATGGAAGGAATCATTGAATATTTTTTGGATGGTCATAATTTATTACACGAGAGGTTGTTGGTCAATAAATCATTTTCATAACATGGTGAAAATGTTTTATGCACCACAAAAATAGAAGAGGAATTCTCTAAATATTACATATTAATGTGAAACATAGAGATGAAGAGTACATATGAGCACAATGAAAATGGGAATCCATCAAAGGAGAGTATGAAAAAAACAATATTTACCACCTTTTGAAAAAAAAATTAAGGATGAAATTTGGGAATATTTGAAAGTATTTGGTTTATTCTATGACTACAAATAGAAAGGACGCCATGATAAAAAAAATTTAATAGTAATAAAGAATTTCCCATTGTACACTAATTTAAATTTAAAGAGATGGGGAACAATATAAATTAATTCCCCAAACATCAGTGTAATCTATCATAATAAATTCCAAGGGGATATAACCAACCTTATATGATCAGTAAAATAATGTAAGAATAATGTAGACATGTTTTTTGAATTCTCCTCTCCTCGATGCATTCAGAATAAGGATAACCTCATCAAAATGATCATGAATAAGGATCTATCTCTTCCATTCCTTCCAGAAAAGTGTTTCCCTTTGCGGAAGAGTTTTCAAGACCCTCTTCAATGGATGTGAATCAGAGTAAGCCCCCTATTATAATTCGTTTAGGTGAAAGATCAATTACAACGGTCACTAATCCAAAATCGATTATACAAATGATGGAATCCTTCCAATTCGTTGCGCTGGGTTGTATCTCCTATGAAAGTGGAGAAGAGCCTTAATCAATTGCAAACCTCAAGGACCACATTTCTCATTTCTATAATTTCTCTAGTTAGGGGCTTATACCAATAGGTAGAAGACACATTCATCTCATATAGCATAGTCAGGAAGACCTAAATGCGATTTGGTATTTGGGTACTCTCAATTTGAAACCATGGCTCCTTTTCTTCATGGAATGGGATAAAAACATCAATCCTTTCATGAAAAAATAATTCAATTTATTAGGTTTGGAGAAGGAATCATGGGATCCCATAGATGTACAAGATTCCAAAAATCCTAAATGATCTGGCTCTAGGAGTTGGGAATCCACTAGGGATTGACTAGTGTACGATTAATGGCGACCTCGTCCTTTCTGCTCGAGTTCTTATTGAGATCGATATGGAACATTATCCTCCAGAAAGTGTGTCACTTCATGTGAATGATTTAATCATTGAGGTAAACATTTAATTTGAAAATATACCCAAATATAGTGAACACTAAAGAATGGGAGGACATTCCATAAACAAGTGTAGAATCGTACAAAAATTTTCCAAGCCATCCTCCAACAACACATCAGCAAAGGAATAATCTTTTGGGGATATATTAACAAAATAATCTATGTGAGAAAGGACTCTATGGAATGCTCAAAAGAGGTCACCTAGGATAACAAGGATGGTAATGGAATTTCATGATCTGAGTTAGTTGTAGAATAATAATCACCAGGTCGAGTGTCCATTCGAGATTAAGCTAGTATCTCTAATGGTGAAGACATGTTGACAGACTGTTGTCAAGAATAATTAATTCTCCTGGATTTATCTAATTAAATTCTCTCAAATTCTCTAAACCTTCATTCTGGATCCCTCACTTTTGATATTATAACCTCATACATAGTAAAACTGCTACATTGGATGCCAAAAATGATATTGAAATAATTCGGGATTCTTTCCCTATGCAAGAGGTTGATCCCTCCCCATTTAAACACATAGAGATCGAAATGATAGACTGATCCCATATCAAGACAGTCTTAATGCCCAAGTAGTATTACTCTCAGTTGGGTATTGAGAACAGACCTATGCAAGACCAACCTATCAACTTGTTTAATAAGAGTCAATTGAGGAGCACTCACAGAAAAATGGAAATTATGAAAAAAACATAATGATGGATTTTCCCCCACCCAGAATATATGATGGGAATCCTCTACTGGAAAATATAGGGGCTGAACACCCCTATAACACTAGGGTCCGTCAGTATTCATGTTGGTTAAATTAAACTATGATCATTGAAATCACTGAGCTAAAATCGAATATCTTAAATTCTGGTTCCCTACATTCTCAAAATGGTTATTCTCATCTCATCTCTATTCAGGATTATTTTTGTCTAGATAAACATTGTTTTCTTGTTAACCATATTGGTAATACCCCTATAAATTTTTGAGTTGAAGAAAAAATCATTACATTCATCTTCGTCAATGAGGTTCATATTTTATTATGATCTCTAGATTATGCCTTTAGATATTATATTAGCTGAATTTATCTTTGGAAACACATCATGGAGTTAACCAGCATTATCTTCGATCCCTGGGTGATCATGGGTAATTTTCAAGCTATCTTACATGCAGATAATATGATAGGACATCCTTCTAATGCTACATCAATGAGAGATTTCAGAAACATTATTGAGGAGTCAAACCTTATTGAATTTAATCTGATTTGTGCCAAATACACATGTTATTGGAGTAACTTATCCAACACTAGGGATAATATAATTGACTATGCCTTTGAAAATAACTATATTATTGGAACTTGTAAAACAATCTCATGTGTCTCTCTTAGGAGGAATAAGTCCGAACATCATCCAATTATTACAACCTTCATCACTAAGGGGGACATGCTACCAATTCCCTTTGAGTTTAATAATGCTTGGACCACTCTTATTGAATCCTCTCAACTGATGAAAGATTCCTAGAATATTTAAGATCATAATAGAAACCCACCGTCCTACATTCCCAATATAAAATATCATATGATTATTATGAAGTAGTGGATAATGTATAAATTCATCCTATTTTACCAAGAAATTGATTCTCTAGGGATATCCCTCCATGAGATTGAATAAGACACAACCAAAACAAGCTTTTACATGGATAGAACCCATGAAGGTCTTATGTCCACTAAACTCAATGAACTCTGAAGAATTAAAGATAATATAAAAATGGTTCTTTTTAATGTCAAGCGGCTCACATAAAGAGAATGTAATTCAAAATATTTCAATTCCCTTCAAAGAGTTTGAAAAGTAAAAAACTACCAATATTTAATATAGAATGGTGACACAATATTGGAAGAAAGACAAGGTCTCTCTAATCATATTGTTTCCTACAACACTAACCTATTCAATGGTCGTAGAGTCAATGAGGTTATTAGGAAGGGAATTATTCCCAATCTTGTCACTAAAGTTCATAATATGTTTTTCACTTCTATCCCACTAGACACTGAGATCAAAAATGCTATTTTTGGGCTCAATAAAGGTAGTTCTCTAAGAGTGGATGGATTTACTATTCATTTATTTCAATTATATTTGGAGTTAATCCACTCTTATGATTGTAAATTTGTTAAACACATATTTTCTAAAGGATACCTCTATTAATGATGCAATGATTAGTTTATTTCCTTAATCCCTAAGGTGGAAAATGCAAGTGATATTGCTCAATTTATACGAGTTTATCTTTTCAAAAAAATCTAAAAAATCATCACAGTAATCCATTCAAATATTATAACACAAGCCTCTGTGAAAATTATCTCTTGGAATCAATTTGGTTATGTCAAAGGGAGAAGAATCCAGGATCGCCTTCTCACTACGTCTAAATGTGTCAACATACTACAAAATTCTACCAAAGGGGGTAATATTTCTCTCGAATTAGACATCAAAAAGGATTTCAATATGATTGATTGGAATTTCATTTGTTTCATTCTCTATGAGTTAGGTTTTCATAAAATGTTTATTCTATAGATCAAGGCTCTTATTAGATCGTCAAACATATCTATTCTTATTAATGGATCCCCATAGGGTTACTCCATCTGTTCAACATGAGTGAGGTAGGGTGACCCTCTCTCTTCCATTATCTATTCAATTGATGAAGACTACATTAGTAGACCTCTCCTTGAAATGAAATGTTCTAGGGATCTTAAATCAATTAGAGTAGCCAGTGGAATCTCTAAATCCTCTCACCTTCTCTTTGTAGATGATATTATTATATTTACTCAAGTTGACAATAAAAATATCCAAAATCTCAATAATTATTTATTCCATTCTGAAACTGTATTGAGACTAATGGTTAATTGGAGAAATTCATTTCTTTATTTTGGATAAAATATATATTCATCAAGGAAATAATGCTTGATATATGTCCTAGAAATTTGTGAAGAATCTCTCCACCTCACCTACCACGGAGTCCCCATGTTATTTGGTAGTCCAATCCATTCTTTCTTTGTGGATGTTGTGAGTTAGGTTAGAAGGACCATATCATCTTGTAATGGAAAATCATTCTCAATGGAGGGAAGGCTATGACTTGTTAGGCATGTAGCCACCTCAGAATCAATCAATTGTTTCATGGTTTACTCCTATAATGCCTCAACTATAAAGACTCAAAACTCCCTGATGAGAATCTTTGTGTGGAGTGGTAGTACTCTGGAACAAAATATTATTTCTGATCCATGGAAGAGATGTTTTAAGCCTTATGCTAAAGGTGGACTTTGAGTAATGAATTTGAATCTCTTAAATCATTCCCTTCAAACACAGTTCCTTTGGTAGCTTATTAAAGAAATTTCACCGTCCTTGGACTTCCTCAGATCCAAGCTCATCAAGAGAATTATTGGTTGGAATATATTCTATGTTCAATATTCAATCTGGAATGGTCTGAAAGAAATCTTCCAAAATATTAATAGTTAATATCGCTAGACAGTTAGTTCTCAATATACTATCAAATACTAGAAAGACGAATGGACAGGATCTCCACCCATCAATATTGTTGAAATTACTGATCTATATATTGATTATGAATCCTCCATATAGAATCATCTTGAGAATGTAAATTCTCTTCCATCTCAAATTGCTACTACGATTAATACTTTTGACTTCCTGGATGACAATGATTTTCTATTGTGGGAACCTAGCCCAAATGGGATCCTTGATTCTAAAGGATACTATGATCACCTCATTAATGGAGATAACACCTGGATCGAAGGTTCTAATAAAAATGGGATGATGCCTTCCTATTTTAGTTTTCTTTGGTGTCATCATCTCATTAGACTCCTAATCGAGGTGAACCAACAACATGTTGGCATCAACATGTGCTCTCGATATTCCCTATGACAACATCATATGGAAGATGTTAATAATATTTTCCTATTCTCCAACACATTTTCATCTCTATGTATTTATGTTTTTTATATCATTGAACTAAAAAAATGAATACTACTGAAATTTCTTATTTAGGATGGTATTTGGCTATAATACAGCTCTCAAAGCAGATGCAGATTCTTTTCTTAGTAGCCTGCACAGAAGTTATACATACAATCTAGACTTGTAGAAAAAAGTGCATGCATGATGATTCTTTTCCCAACAGAAATTCGGCCCTCTCTACCACCTTGTTTGTGGAAAAATGTGCCAATGACCTCCATGTTGAATGTAGTGAAAATATTGTAAAATATCTTGAATGATTGATAAGGCTCTGAAATCCTAGTAACTTCCCAAAAACTATTGGGACCATATATGTTTTCTGGTTTCCTCCTTTTACAGGATGAATAAAATGTAATGGGTCCCCAAAGGGTAATCCTGGACCTTTTGGCTATGGTATTGCCTTATGAGACAATAATGGTGACTTTTTATAGGGGTATTATGGTACATGTGGCTTCTCTATAACACTTGATGACGAGATGAACAGTCTTATTAAAGCGATTGAAATGGATCGGAAAATAAACTGGAACACCATATGATTTGAATGTTACTTCACTAAAATTTTGCAAGCAGTTTGAATGGGTCAGATTCATCATGGTTGGATGCTCAAAACAAAATGGAAAAATAGTCTGAGCACACTTTCTTCAAATAACATCATCATCACACACAATTATCTTGAGGCCAATCAACTTGCTGGCTGGATTGCTAACAAAGGGGAATATGATGGTAAATTCAATCTCTACTCCTAAAACCCTAGGGATTTGATGCCAATTCTTCAACATGATAAATGTAGAATTCCATATCTCCACCTTGTGTCACATTGATTTTAAAAATATTATGCTCTGATGCTTGATTTTATAAATAAAACAATAGAGTTAGAAGTACCAAATGATGTTGTGGATGTTATATTAATAAAATCAAATGATTTGGGAAATAAATTATTTTATTTTTCTTCATCACACTCCTTTGAAACCTCATTTATTTTGATGAAATTTTTTCTTTTTTTATTATGAATAAATGTGTTATTTTTCAGTATAAACTCCTTAGGTAGGTATTATTATATAAATATATGTGTCGAGTGGTCTCCATTATGTCACATAACTGTTCTTTACTTTCTAATGTTATTATCGTACCTATCTATTAATTTTTTATTATCATTTTTATGAAATTGAATTCAAAATATGATACAATGGTTCATTTTAGGAATATGGAAATTATGAATTTTGAGGTTGATGTATAATTACTTATCACTAGATAAGATACTTCTTAGTTTTATTCAAATTAATATCCAACCATAGTGGCTCAAATGAATTTGATTTTGGGGGAAGAAGAGTAAAAAGAATATAGGGTTGAAGAAGATAATAATAAAATTAGAAATGTACCTATCCTATAGGTATACAATGATTTATTTATTGATGAATTACCTAGACATCCCCTATATCATGAATTTTAATTTTTTCATGATATAATCCCAAATGAAAGACCAACTGAAATGTCTTCATATAGAATGAAAACATTAGAATTAGTGGAGTATAAAAAATAACTTCTATATTTGGGTAAGAATGGAATTATTCACTATAATATTTCACCATGGGGATCCTATATTATATTTGCTAGGAAAAAAATATATATCCATGAGGAAATTAATTGATTATAAGGAAATATATCCCAATTAAAATAAAAAAGTATCCCCTTACTCTCATTGATGACATAATTGATCAACTTCACACATCACAATATGTATAAAATATTGATCTTTGTTCAATGTATCACAATTTTTTATAAAACAATGATGCCATTCAAAACATATCTTTTTGAATTTGTTTTAAACATTATGATAAAACAGTAATTTCATTATGTTTGACACTAAACCCTCTATTTTTATGGATCCGTGGAATATTTTATTATAGTAATATGTTTAGTTTTTTGTGGTATTCATTTATGATATTGTAGTATATTATAAAAGAATTTAGAGATGTGAGAAAAATATGGGGATAATTATGAAGACTCCTTTTAAGGAATTTGTTTTACTATAAATTTAGTAACTGTGATTTCTAGATTATTGAATTTTTATTTAATAGTCATAATGCCTCAAAAAATGGATTCTCGGTTGATATAGTAATAAATAAAGATGTAAGAGAATGACCCACACCAAAAAACATAACTAAGGAATGTCATTTAACTAGTTTGGTTGGTTACTATCAGTGATTCATTTAGATTCATGCATGATTTGCTAAATCATTAAACGTTAATTCATGTAATTGTATTTTGTTTGTTAGGATAATGGAATGTGATGAATTTTTTTACAAAATATTGAAGCTTTTAGTCAATAATCTGATTTTGAATTTACAATGTGGAAGTGATGGGTCTGTGATATATTATGATTCATAAAATAATGGAGTCCATAATATCAAAGAAAAATTATAACATTACTACATACACAACAATAAAATTACAGAAACCGAGATATAACTATCCAACCTATCTTATTGACTGAGTAGCTATAATATTCACATTGAAGATATGAATACATTATATTAATAGAGAAATATGAAATATATAAATAGATAATAAAATCATGAAATATAATTTTTCATAGAAAGACATCAATTAGACTAAATGGTGGTGGCTGGAGCTACCCAACAATTTTTATTTCTCAATACACAATAACCCAATTAAATAAAATAAGGGAGTAGATTCAACGAGTCGGATATTTCATGGAATATTAAACCAAATGGTGAATCAAAAGGATCCTATTTTCATTGGTCTAGTAAAGATATTTTTGGAAATTAATAATGGTGGGAAGACATAAATCATTATCAAATGATTGAAAACCCATATTTATTAGAGAAGATAAACAATTCTTAGTGAAATGATAAGAACAATTAGTTGAAAATTAATGATGATAATGATCGGAAATTGTAAGACCTCATTATTTAATTTGTTTATCTAAATATTTTAAGTGATTGAGTGTTCCATCTATACCTTATAAAAATTGAATTTTTGGATATTGCAAAAAATTAAAATTTCTCCATTAACCGTAGTAACAAAAATAATTAAATGGAGATTATGGACATTTTTTGTGGGATAACATTAAGTGATAAAATTTTTATTATGTGTTTAGATGTTTGGTTTGTAAACGTGTTAATGCTGTGAGGGAGCATCATAGAGTATTCATGAGATTTCTTCCAATTCCAATATGGATATGAGATTACATATCTATAGAATTTTTCATAGGACGTCAAAATTCTCATAGAATTATTGATTCTATATGGGTAATAACATATCACCTAAACCAATGATTCATATTTCAAGGCTATAAGAGAATATTTACCTCTTAATCCCATTATATGAAAATATATTAATGAAGTTAAGAGACTTTAGGGAAAACATATATTAGTTTTTTCTTGTTGACATCAATACTTTACATAAAATATTGGGATGATTTTTCATAAGTCTCTTGATAATAAGATTCATTTTATCACCTACTAACTTCCTCAAAATGATGGATAGTCTAAAATAATGATATAAATTAGTGGAAGTCATGATGAGGTTGTCATCACTCGACTTTCAAGGTATGTGGGATCAATACAAAAATTTGGTAGAGTTTTTATAAAACATTAGATTATATTATGTATTCAAGTTTCACTATATTATGAATTATATGGAATGAGATGTTACAATCCAACCTGTTGGGATGATGTTGTTGAAAAAAACTCCAAGACCAAAAATTTTATTAAATAAAACAACAATATTACAAGGAATTTAGGTTAACACTAAAGAAACTCAATGTAGGAAATAGATTTATGCTGATAATCAGAGGAAAGAAATGGTATTCGACGTAGGAGATAATGTTATCATGATTTTATCTCCAGGGAAGTGAATTATAATTCAAAATATGAAATAGAAATTGAGCCCCATGTACATTGAACCCTTTGGAATTTTTGACATAATTGGTGTGGTTTCTTATCATTTTTGAATACTTCCAAACCTCTCAAAAGTACATGATGTGTTCCATATATCAATTTGGTGAAAGAACATTGTCTTCCAAACAAAATATCTAACCTCTGACGAAATTCAATTGGAACCTAATCCATCATAACATAATGATCCCATCCATATTCAGGATAATATAGAGGGTGTATTAATGAATCAATCAACTCTCCTAGTAATGTTACTATGGAGGAAGAAATGTGGGAATTATATAATATTATAAAGAACAAATAACCACATATATTTAGATGATAATAAATCAAAATTTTTGAAGAATTATAATTTTATAGGAGGGAAGAAAGTAACACACCTTGAATTGAAAATAATTATAATTTATAATAAATTTAATTTTGTTCCTAACATCCAATGTATGCTACATCAGGTTTAAAAAAACCATTGTTTGGTCACACATTCCACACATAATTTAAAATTACATTTTAAATCATTTACAAATGTTTATTTGGAAAAGTAAAAATAAATTTGGAATCAGAATATCAGGATTATAATTGGGTTCATTTATATTTATGAGAAGGTTAATTGTTTTATTAATAGTGACTAATATTGAATATTTATTTAAAAATACATTTACATCTAAATATTATGTATTATTAAATTATATATTAAAATTAGATAAATTACAAATAGTGAAATTATAAATATATTAATACAATTATTCCAATTGGTATTATTTTCTTATTGAATATAGATAAAAAAAATTTATATCATTTGAACACATTACCATTAAAAACATGCTTTCCCATTCCATCTGCAGGGCTAATTTTCAACAGAATTTTGAAACTTCTATGATTTCAATTTGGAAAAATTAATTGCATTTTTTTAATTATTATTTACATTGTATAATGTTGTAAAGATATAATTTTTTCAAAATTATTAGATTAAATAAATAAAATTAATCATAGTGATTATGGAGAAAAAGATTTTTCTTTCTGGTTAGAAATAAAATATAAGGTATAAAAATGAACAAAATGTTATCTAGAACCAAATGGATAGCCATATTTAACCACAGAAATTAAATGTAATATAATGGATCATTATTGGATCATGTTGATAAGAAAAAACATGTTTTTGTAATTCACTCTTTTAAAAAACCTAGAACTGTCAAATCACGCAACTTATAAAAGGCTACGAGACCCTCTCCATTTATCACATTAAAACCACTTTTGTCTAGAAAATACCTATCCAAATAACTTACCATAATCCCTAAAATAATCTTAAATGCCTTATATTTTTCATAAATACATTATATTATTGTATTACAGTAACCTTAATCATGGTAACTGATTAAGATGTATTGTCCTTCTAAAAGGGTTTATATTTTATTTCCTTATCCACCTCCGTCAGTTATTATTATTCCTGGATTATATGTTAATTTCAGTTTCTTAAATGTACTAAGATGTTGTTCTATTAATGGTATGACATACAAACAAACAAGATTTCACAAAATAGATTAAAAAATCATCAGTGATGTGTACGGAATACATCACCTCACGATATGATGTCGTTCGTTTTTCAATTACCACTCATCAAGGTTAGTAATAATGATAGATATATAGTTTATATATATATAATATTCATGAAATTTATGATGTTATTATTTTTATGTAATTATAATATCACACATACCAATATTCATTTCATTTTGTGGGAATAAGTTATTGTTGCTCATGTGTAGGGTGGACTACCGCATTGTGAAGCAGTGAGATTCATTCACGCATTACGTGGAATTTATGAAGGATAGATAAAATAATAATAAGTGATATATATTCAATAATAATGATACTATAATGATAATATAAATATATATAATTTAATTTTCTTTCTTAAAACATGAAAATAAGATTGAAATTACATTCTTGGAGATGTACGCCCTACCGTCTCCATGAACGATATTTTTTTATTTTCTATCAATATATTATATGTTTTACTGTAAATAATAATATAATAAATATATATTTTATTTGCATCATGGTTTAGTTTTTTTAGTTGATAACAGAAATATTTATTTATTTGGTGAAAAAACATGACAAGTAAAAACATTCTCGAGAATAAAATCTATTGTTACCTGAAATGATGAAAATAATAATTAATTATTAAACCAATGGTGATAAGATGTTATAAAAGGAAAATATATGATATTATTAATATTAATTTGGTTCTGGTATAATTTAATAACATAATTTAAACTATTATACAAGAATCTATTTAATTTTCAACCAAATAGAAGCATAAAGTAATTGATTTCACCTCAATTTAATTTTAATGAGTCATGTTATACTGTTATACAACTAATCAATTTTATAGGGTGAATATAATATCCCATTGAAATATAATACCATGAATTATTAATTATTCATGGTATATTATGTTTCAATAGAAATTAATTCATTAATTTGGAAGTGATTTCAAAATTATAATGTGATAACTGTTATTGTCAAATATCACTTTCTTTTTTACTGTTAAAATTAATATGATAAAATAAAATTATAATAATTAATTTTCCTATGACATTGATATATCTTGATTTTGAAAATAATTTTTTGATGGATTTTATTATTTTATAAACCCTATATAGTTTTATAAAACTTATTTACATTGAATATTATTTGATTATTGGAAAAATATTTACAATTTTGCATACTTTTCGCAATACAAATATTTTAGAAGATAGAAAATTTTTCATGAAGTATGTTTATTATTCAATATATGAGGAATTATTTGTAAATAAATAGATAGGTGTGGCCTATATATTATAAATCTCAATATGCATTGAATATTCTCATGAAAAAATTAGTTTACCAAACAATATGTGAATCTAAATATAGTTTTAAGTAGTATCTAAAAACGATCATGATAGTAGAGGTTTTCATGTTCCTAAGACATGTCATTTAATAATTATGAATTTCTTTATTTGATAATTCGTTATTTATTATACATGATATTTTCACTGTGATAATATCTATGTATGTATCTCATTCTCAATTAGTTAATTAAATGTAACGTGATTTCAATTATTTTCCTTTTATTATCATTTTATCATTATCCATTCATGCAGTGTAGTAATTAAAATGGAATGAGTGTTGAATTATTTACTATTCCATATTGATTATTATTATTATTTTTTGATAGATTCCACTTTACATAAAACAAAAACAGAATTTGATTGTACCAATATTTTTTTTGTCCCCAATTATATCATGATGAATTCTTCTTATGAGTTTCAAGGATGATGGGATTTTACATTTGATTTTATTTATTATAATGTCCCAATGTAAAAGTTGTATCATGTATGTATCTATTTTTCAAAAAAACTAATTTTAATGATCCTTTTGAATTAAAATATTGTATCTCTGATAATGTAATAAATTAAAGCACTGATTTCGGGATTTTGGGTTCAAGTTCTTTACACAAATGGTTTAGAATCATAATATATTACAATAGTAAAAGAACATCGAGTTTTATAGTTTTTATCATTATGATGAGTTTGAAATTATATCTTAAATAGTACCCTAATCTATTGATTATCAGTGATTAATAATTAAAATTGTGGTGATACAATTTAATTACTAGTGGGGAGGGATTTGATGCCCATGGTTTTAACGCCCATTAATTTTTAATAAATATTATTTTATTGATTTTCTTTTTATTTGTTATAGTGAAATAAAACTTCATAGAAACTATGATAGAATATATATTATAAAAATAATAAAATTTACTTCATCAAAATCTATAAATAAATATAAAAATAATAATATCATTCACATTACTGTTTCTCCTATATCATATTAATCCTTGAGAATAATCAATAATTGATATAAAACTACAATGTGAATGATATCATAAAAGGATATATAATTACTTATGATCCTTAATTAGAATTATAAAAGAATTAATTTTTTATGAATGCATGTTTTTGATTTATTGGATATCATGTGAGAATATAGTCATTATAAATGGTAATAAGGTAATTGGAAATATTGTGGTTAGAAATCAGTTCATTAGAAATATCATCATTTGAAAATGGACATTTGATATACATATATCCAATAGGTATATTTTATATGTGAATTTCACATAATATAATTCTAAAATAATAATTAAACAAAAAATAACATAATATTTAATTAATACAGTATTTTGTAAAAACATATATATTATTTCATCGCACGTTTTATTATCAATAAATAATTTTTTTTAAAAAATACCATGAAATATTTCAAAATCATGTCATGTATAAATTTAATTTTTTATAAAATAATATAATTATGAATATTATGAAATTATAAACTTCCAATATTTTTTTTGTTTTTGTATGATAATAAAATTAATCACAAAAAAATATATATAATAAAATAAATATTATTATAATATATACAATAAAAAAAATAAAATTCATCGAATACCTATTACAATGTATATATGAATAATAATTTCATTTAACACCTTAAAATACATTATTTCTTAAAATAAGTATATGTATGGTGTTGATATATTAAAATTAATTTATCTACTCTAGAAATTGATTCTAATAAAATTCAATTCATATTATGAATCAGAATATAAAATATTTGTAATATGTAAATCATATTTATTAAAATAAAAATTTGTTACCATGAAAAAAATCATTTACCATGGTAAACAAATTTTTTATGAATTTTATTTTAAAAAGCATTATTTAATTTCCTATTAAAAAATTATATTTATATATTTTAAATTATGAATATAATATAAAATTTTAATTAATGAAAAAATATATCCACAATAAATTAATTAGTAATTTAATGGAAATTATAATATTAGTAGTTAATATTTTACAATTCAATTATCAATTAAATAAATTTTTTTCTATTATATATAAAAATTTGATAGATAATTTTAAAATATTTAAAAAATTATTTATATTAATCGAGTTATAAATTTATTATCATCACATCAAAATTTAATAAGATATTTGGACTTATGTTTTGTTTAAAATAGTCTTTACCATTCTAAAAGTATAGTCACTGTTAATAAGGGTAAAAAAGAAAACATAATATGGAATATTTTTATTAAAAGAAACAAGAAACAATTTCATTGAATAATACAATTTTTTGTTTAAAAATATATTCCACATTTCCGAAGAAAATTTAGCTTAATATCCAATATAAAAAACTTGTGACTCAATAATTACCCCTCACCTATCATTATTTGTCACGACCCATCCTCCAGGTCCCCTTCCGTGACTACCCCAATCCCGCCTTTCGTAGGCCAGGGGATTGTGACTAGCACCGATGGCGTATTCCTCAAAACTGGGAAGGCATTGACTTTAAAACCTGTAACACCCACAACCAAGCACGCAGAAAGATACGACTCAAGTAAACTTAATAGTAAACATAGTGAGTGCTGTAAGAAAAATGTGCCAGAATACAAGCCCAACATGAATATACAAGACAAATGAAAGGTGAAAAGCATCTCATGGATTGCCCAACACATATCCTACCTGAATGGTAGGTACAACTCACGAATGGCTGTCTTTTTTGTTCGCCGCATCTAACGTCCACATCTGAGCTACCTCCAGTCCTGGTACTCTCAACTTCGTTCATCAATGTCTGTCATCTGCAGCAAACAAAACATGGTGCATCCATATCCCTTGTTGGGGTGAGTATAACGATACTCAATAGGGAACCCGAGACCCATAAGGTCACACAAAATCTAAAAAGGATAAACCACAATGCCTGAAAACAACTTTTAACCCCACTTAGGTATATTCCCACACATATACCTAAGTTATGATGTAATCCCATGTCAGTCATGAGGTAACACAAGGCCCAACTCAATATCCCAAAGCTCAACTGTTCCACAAGGGAAGGAATACCATGTAAGTAAGTACCACATTGGTATTCCACACTGAAGAATACCACCAAGGTATTACCATGATGGAATGTACCACACAGGTATAAAATCATATCACACCAGTTATAACTTAGGAAAAATATTTGAGACGATTAGATTTCACTACTGAATCATCTTACTCTATTAAGAGGCAGACCCAGGAAGGATCCTATTTCAACATTAGATCCATAGAGGATCTCAGAAAATCTTCAGACCCACACATGATCATAGTACCTCGTCAGACCCACACATGATCATAGTACATCGTCAAACCCACACAGGATCCAACTACCCCGTCAGTACGTCATCAGACCCACACAGGACCTGAGTACATTGTTAGTACGTCTTCAGACCCACATAGGATCTTAATAAATCTCCAGTACATCATCTGGCCCACACAGGATCCTAGTAGGTTTTCAGTACATCATCAGACCTACACAAAATCCTAGTAATTCTTCAGTATGTCGTCAGAGCCACACATGATCCTAGTACATCGCCGGTACGTCATCGGACAAACACAAGATCCTAGTACATCTTCAGAACGTCATCAGACCCACACATGATCCTATTACATAGTCAGTAAATCGTCAGACCCACAAATGATCCTAGTACATTGTTAGTACATATTCATACCCACACAGGATCCTAGTACCTCTTCAGTACATCGTCAGACCCACACAAGATCCTATTACATCGTCAATACATCGTCAGACCCACACAGGATCATAGTACATGTTAGTACATCGCCAGACCCATAGAGGATTATTGTACCTTGTGTGTACATCTTCAGACCAACAAAGGATCCTAGTAAATCATCAGTACTTCATCAGACCCACACAGGATCCTAGTACATTGTTAGTATGTCGTCAGACCCACACATGATCCTATTACCTTGTCACAGCCAGCTACAGGGTTCCTTCACTAAGCTCTCTTGTCTCCAGGAGGGTCCTCTCCACAAGCCAAGGGTTGATATCCCATATTTTACGATGCTGCATGAAGACATATCCCAAAGGAACACCACATCATATGGGTCTCAACGCAACAGATAGTGCGTCAATCGGATGCCCGATCTATAAGTTATTAGCCTTTTAGTTCTGAGGGCCTGGTTGGATTCGTTCTCAATCCAACCCGACCATACTCCAGGTTTATCCAAATCTTCTGTGGGTTATAATAATGGCACTATCTCACTCCATGGCTTCCAACGCCACTGACGGTTAGTCAAACGGACGCCTGGTGCCAAAGTTATGGAAGTTGTGCAGCAGCCCACTGTTGGTGCACTGTCTAAAAAAACCGTACAGCCTACCCAGTAAACCATGCACCCTTGACAGTGGTCTCCACATAGTCGGTGCACAGTTTATCATACTCTGTAGGCAAGACATGTGATGTCCCTGGGTGAGACCATGGCAACTGAAAGGTTGGTACTCGATTTTCCAAACTGTGCAGGGTAACCGTGTGACCACTTAAATTTTGGGTCTTTAAGTCCTGAGCCACTCGGGATTTTCCATTTTAACTCATTCTTCCTCCCAATTGTTTCTCAAATGATAGTTTAGGTTATTAGATATTTTGGGAGCTCTTTATCTTGTTTTGGAGGAAAATAGAAGGGGTATCTTGGAGGATCAATGGAGGTTCTCCTCGTGTATGTCCCTCTTTTGGCGTGAGGGCCGCGGTGCGGAAGTGTACTGCCGTGGATGGCCAGATGGACAACCGTCTTCTCCGCATGGTTTGGTCATGTGCCACACCTTCTCTGGTAGCCTTCTTGGTTGGTCGTCCTCCAATCATCGTCGCGGAATAAGACAAAGCTCCTTGTTCTCCGAGCGGCGTGGACACACGCCGCCAACCTCATGGAGCAACCGGCCTCCTGTTGCCGTCTTCCTTAGTCGTAATGATTTCATAAAAAACACAAGGTTTTGTGGAGAGGTATAGCCATGTTTTTTTGGCCAGCACCCTCCGTGATAGAGCGGTAGAAAGCAGTTCAATATTGTTTCTTGAATCACGAATAATAGAAAAAATGGTTAAAGGGGAAATTTCATACAACAATCCCTACCTTGATTTCTCGTTGACGTCGAAGAGGATGGATGAACGGATGATGGTTCTTCGTAAATGAAGAAGTCCCAAATTGAAGTATGTCCCGTTGAAGGATTTTAAGTCATTGGAGAACTTCACCATTCTTCATTGGAGAAGCATTCTTCATTGGAGAATGACTTCCACCAATGTTCTACCCTTGCGAATTCCTTTCTCACCCAAATCAACCCAAAATGAAAAGTCACTAAAAAGATATGCTTCCTCAATTTAATTGTTGGCACACCTTAAAATGGCATGATAATTGAATTGAGGATGGCATTATAAATTTTGGGGAACCCTAATGGTTACCTCCCTCGTTAATGAGAGTGTTCAATAGGTTTCTAACATTATGAGGGTTCGGGTTGTCCCCACCCATAAATTCAAATTAGGGGTTTTAGGCTCAGTGCTCCCCACCTCCATCACCTCACTTGGGAGGTTTAGTTCTTATTGTCCCCACCTCTAAACACTCAAATGGGAGGTTTAGTTTTTATGGTTCCCACCTCTTAATACTCAAATGGGAGGTTTAGTTCTGGTGGTTCCCACCACTTTACACTCAAATGTAATTAAAATGTTACACAATTACATTTTATTTTATTCTTTCTCGAATAAGTGAAAAACTAACTTCCACCCTCTACCTACTTCAGTCTAGGTGAATGTATCCTTAAGATAATACATGTGATGTGAGTTTAACTGTTCCCTCATATTTCAATTCCACGCACCGGTTCAAAAGATAGAGAAACCTGCTCGCACGTTTAATGAACGTACCTGAAAAAAATGCTCAGAAAATCATTATGGGCACTCCAGGCCATGGAATCGCACACTGTCAATTTTCAAAGACTTGTAAAATTCACATATTATTAAAAAAATCAAGGAAATTATGGGTCTTTACATTCTCCCCACCTCAGGTATTTACATCCCAGTAATCCACAACACAAACTAAGGGAAACATGTGGGGGGTACTGAGCACGCATCTGATCCTCCTGCTCACATGTACTCTCCTGGAGGTTGTTGTGCTACCAGCGAACTTGCACCAGAGGTATTGACTGACCTTGAAGGAACCACTCTTGTTGATCCTCAATGTCCACTAGTACCTCCATAAAAGATTCCCCATCATCGACGTCCATCTCGTTGTGGTTGATGATGTGAGAAATGTCATGCACAAATCTTATCATCTAGGATACGTGGAAGACGTCATGTACCCGGTGCAACTGAGGTGGAAGAGCTATGTGGTAATCCACCTCTCAAACTCTTCTGAGGACCTTAAAGGGTCGGATGATCCTCATAGATAACAAGCTACCTCTTCCAAATATCCGCAAACCTCATCGAGTTGAGACCTCTAGAATGATGTGGTTTCCATCCTCGAACTCTAGAGGTCTCCATCTCCAGCTGGAATAAGATTTTTTCCTTCTCTATTTAGTCTTTATCCACTGCCTGATTATCTGCACTTTCTTTTTGGTTTCCCACACCATCTCTAGTTCCACAGGTGCTAACTCTCCTAGGCATGTCCAACACAATGGTGATATGGAAGGTCATTCGTAAAACAGCTCAAATGGTGTCATCCCAATGGTGGAGTGACAACTGTTGTTGTATGAAAAAATCATCCAGAGGCTAGTGATCCTCCCATCTATGACTGAAGTTGAGGATGCAATCACGTGGCATATCTTCGAGGGTTTGAATGGTCTGTTCAGTCTGACCATCGATCTAAGGTCGGAAGGCAGTGCTCAAATGAAGTTGCATCCCACAATTCTCTTGAAACCCCTTCCATATTCGGGATGTGAAAAACGTATCACAATCATAGAAAATCATCGAGGGTACTCCATGTAGCCAAAAAATCATCTGCACATAGAGGAATCCCAACATCTCTATTGAACCATCTTCACTTATTGGTAGGAAGTGGGCCAACATGGTGAGTTGGTCGATGATCACCTAGATAGAATCATGACCTATGGATGTACGTGGAAGTCCTGTCACGAAGTCAATGTATTTCCCATCCCACATTCACTCTGGGACCTCCAAAGGCTGATCAAAGCATGCGGGTACCCGATGCTCCGCCTTCACTTGCTGAAAAATGAGGCGCTGAGAGACAAAACTATAATACTGCATTCTACATCTGTAGCAATCAGTACTGATGTCGGAGGTCCTAGTACATCTTTACCACACTAGGATGTACCGATGAAGGAGATGTATAGATATCCCTCAACACCATTTCTTGAAGTGTCACTAGTACCATGGTGCATCCACATAAAATGATGATGTGCTCCCCACCATTATAAAATCCTTCACGAGACCATATTGAGAATATCAAAACACGTCGGGTCTCATAGTCAATGCCTCAATCTGTTCCTCCCGAATTCGGTAATGAATTGGAAGAGTTTCTATCATTGATTAGAGGTAAGATACTCCATCTTAATCTATGAAAGATATCTATGACGCGGCTAGGTGCTCTGTAGCCACACTCAGGAAATACAAACTAAAACTCCTACTGAGTGTGTCTGCTACCACGTTCCCCTTATAAAGAGTATAGACTATCTCAATGTCATAGTCCTGGAGGAACTATATCCACTCTCTTTGGGAACTGAAACTGAAAATCATACTACCATTAGGGTAAGTCTAGTCGACTCAAGAGTGATCAGCTACACCCTCCAATGCATGAGTTTAACTTTTGCTGTATTGGTTTCCTTTTTCGCCGACCATGGAAAAATCCATTCAGACATTGTAGATAAACCACAAACATGATTCCTAATACAGTCAATCTGAGAATGAACTTTGGATGTCCCTTCCATATCCAAACTAACGTCATAATGCCTCGACACTACCACCAAGAGGTTCCAACCAAAACTCTTGCCTCAAGGGTTAGATCACAGTATCGGTGTATGTGTGATTATCGAGTCTCCTCCCAAAGGTATCTCTAGACGTGAGGGTCAATTCAATGGCTTAACAAGAAAATATAGGCCTTGAACATGATTCTTGGAAATAAGGAATGATTGGTAACCATTTCTATTAATACGATAGCTAGTTGTAGAAACAGAACGTAACTCAAATCATTCCTAGAGAACAAGGGTAACAATCTATGACCACATGAATCCAATCCATTGCTTTGTGCTCCAGCTCCCTGAGCCTGGAGGGGAACACATTAGGGTGGTGGTGGTAACATGATGAAATTCATAACACCTCATGCTCCTCTCCTAGCTCTACTTCCACGTCTGCATCCTGATAGATTCATATATCCCAATCAAATCCTCTTCCTAAAACATTTTACACGCCCCAAGTCTCTGAGGCTAATGAAAGTTTCCTGATTTCCCACTACTGACATTCACTGGCTGTATCCTCCCATCAAAAGAAAATTCAACAACAAAAGTTCTCTCCATCACCCCAACATAAGTAGGAATGCATAGAGGAATGGTGCTAGCTCAGATGTCCTTAAACACAACTTGCTTAGAATTAGAAGACCCAAACCACAGATTGTATCATATTCATCGAGTACATTACATGGTCAGTACACCTCAATGAATATTCAGTTACCGATATTTCTTCTGGCTGAAGATGTAGATGCTCTAGAGAACTCTCAGCCACCTCCTTAAGCCAGTCCTTAGCCGCCTATGATTCAGGCTCTCCTAGGTACCTAGGGGGTATCTGATAATGAATCACGTGTAATGAACTAATCCTATATGTGTCCTCTACTGGTACCACCGATTGTAACTACTAACCAACATGCACTGATATAGCTAACACAATACCCAAAAGTACTATCTCGGGTAATGGATCACATACCGAAGCCTCATCACTATGTGGACCGTCCTCATTGTAACTTACTGGAAAATACCAGTAGATAAGGCCACCATATGATCTACCAGTGTCTCAATTAGGCGGAAAAATCTAGTGACTGCCTCCATTAAGCCCTCGGCTGTATGTGAAAAATGTCTCACCTAGAAACCTTGGAGACGTCTACTACTTGCACTCATGCAACTCGCTTAGTCAGGGTGCACCGTCTGCCAGTGCGGCTGGTTGTATTAGCTGACCAAAGGGTGGTGGTGGTGCTGGTACACCACCCGATGGTCCCAACATAGTAAGAGGTCTCGGCCCTGGAGCCTCATCACTCGGTGGGCCATCATCATGTACTCTATCGGGAATCCTATCTGGCTATCTATGTAGCGGTATCCTAATAAAGAACAGGTGTGCCACTGTCAATAACTTATACATAGTGAGATGACTCAAATAGATCACAAAGAAAACTCTTGAAAACACACACCCAATCAGTGTTTTCATGCACTAAGTCGGAAATAAGAAGTCAGGTTCTTGGTGTATGGATACATCGGCCACCGCATTGAAACTGGGTTCCATAAAATAATAACCACACTCAATACACTTAACACTATTGCTATTAAAATAATGATCAGAGACCTATGTTCTATGGTAGAACATACTCCTCTGATAAAAATTTGTCACGACCCATCCCCTGGGGCCCGTGTTGTGACAACCCAAAGCCTGGCTTCCATAGGCCAGGGCTTGGTGACTAGCACAGAAGGATAATTCCCTAAAAATGGGAAGGCATTTCCTTTATAAGCTGTAACACAAAAAACCAAGCTCGCAACAAGATACAAATCAAGTAATCTGATTAGTAAAAATAGTGAGTACAATAATAAAAAGGGTCCAGAAGACAATCCCAACTAGAATGTACAAGACATTTGATAGGTGAAAAGCAGCTCCAGGATCTTACCCCACAGATCCTACTAGAAGGGTAGGTAAGGCTCATGAACGGTCATATTTGTTGTTCTCCTCATCTAACGTCCACCACTGAGCTACATCTAATCATGGTACTCTTAGACTCTATCAGTGATGCCCATTTTCTACTCCAAACACAACAAGGTGTGGGCATAATCTATGTAGGGGTGAGTATAACGATACTCAGTAGGGACCCTGAGAACCTCATGGTCTCACAAATTCCAAAAATGATAAACAAAAAGCATGAAAAAAACTGTCAACCCCACTTAGGTATATTTCCATGCATATACCTATGTTATCACATAATCCCATCTCAATAATGAGGTTACACGAGGACCAAATCATTAGCCCCAATCTCAACTATTCCATAAGGGAAGCAATACCATGTAGGTAAGTACCACACTAGTAGGCCACACTGAACAATTCCACCAAGGTATTACCACGAAGGAAAGTATCACACAGGTAAAAACTCAACTCACACTAGGTATAACATAGGTACAATATTAGAGATGATTAGATGTAGCTAATGAATCATATTACTATGTTATGAGGTAGAACCACGAAGGATCAAATTTCATCATCAGACCCATAGAGGATTGTAGTACTTCGTTATAACCACACAAGATCCTAGTACCTTGTTAGTATGTTGTCAGACCCCCACAGTAACCTAGTACACTTTTAGTAACTCGTCAGACCCACACAGGATCCTAGTATATCACCAGTACATCGTCAGACCCACATAAGATCCTAGTACATCGTCAGTATGTCTTTATATGCACAATATATTCTTGTATATCACTAATACGTCGTCAGACCCACAGAGGATCCTAGTACATCACCAGTACGTCGTCAGACACACACATGATCCTAGTACATCATCAATATGACGTCAGAACCACATAAGATCCTATTACATCACCAGTACATCATTAGAACCACAAGGGATCCTAGTACATTGTTAGTACATCATCAAACCCAAACAAGATACTAGTACATCATAAGTAATTTGTCAGACCCTCACAAGATCGTAGCACATTTATAGTACGTCATCAGACCCACACAAGATCCTAGTACATTTGTGTACGTCATTAGACCCACACATGATCCTAGTGCCTCGTCATTACATCATCAGACCCACACAGGATCCTATTACATCGTCAATACGTCGTCAGACCCACACATGATCCTAGTACATTATTAGTACGTTGTTAGACCTACAAATGATCCTTGTACCTTTTCACAATCAGTAATAGTGTTCTTGCACTAAGGTCACTTGTCTCATAGAGGGTGCACTCCACAGTCCACTAGTCAACATTCCAACTATCATGTTGTCTGTCCCACTAAGAAGTATCCCAACGGACAGCCACATCAAAGGTGTCTCAACACAACAGACAGTGTATCCATTTGATGCTTGGTCTGTATGTTATTAGCCTTTTAGTCCCAAGGGCCCGATGAGATTCGTGCTCGATCCAACCTGACCGTACTCCTTGTTTATCCAAATCTCCAGTGGGGTATACTAAAGACATCATCTCTCTCCACGGTTTCTAGTTCCGCTGACAGTTTTTCAAACGGACTCCTGTTGCCAATGTTTTGGAGGTTTTGTAGGGGTGTATAGTTGGCACATGGTCTGAACAAACTGTGCAGCCATCCCAGGAAGCTGTGCACCCTTGACAGTGGGATTTTCATGGGTGGCGCACGGTTTTTCATACCATGTGGTCATGACGTGCGATATCCTTTGGTGGGGCATTGGTAACCTAACGGTTGGCTCACAGTTTTCCAAACCATGTGGCGCAACCATGCTTTCACTTAATGATTGGGTATTTATGTCCCATGCCACTTGGGATTTACCATTTTCCATAATTCATCCTCCCACTCGTACCTCACGCATGTGTTTTAGTTTTCAGAGGTTGGGGGAGTTCCTTAGCTTCTTTTTGGAGGCAAATAGAAGGGGTTTCTTGGTTGATCGAAGGTTGTTCTCCTTAGGTAAGTCCCTTATCTGGTGTGAGGGCCGCGGTGCGGTGGGGTTCCGCCGTAGCTGGCTAGATTTCCAGACGTCTTCTTCACATGGTGTGGTCGCGCACCGTGCCTTCTCTGATGACCATCCTCCATTCGTCGTTACGGCATAAGCCGCAACTCCTTGTTCCCAGAGCAGCGTGCACGCATGCTGCCGCCCTCATCATACGGCTAGCATTCGGTTTCCATCTTCCACCATCACAAAGATTTCATATAAAACACAAGGGTTTGTAGAGAGGTCCGACCATGTTTGTTTTTCCTCCACCATCCGCATTAGATCTATAGCAAGTTGTTAACAATTGTTTCTTGAATCACATTGAATTTCCAAAAATGGATATAGTGGAAAATTCAAACAACAATTCCAACCGTGATTTCTCGTTGACATCAAATAGGTGGGATGAATGGATGTCGGTTTTTTGTAGTTGAAGACGTCCCACATTGGAGGATGTCTCGTAGAAGGTTTCGAAGTTGTTGGATAACATTAGTGTTCTTCCTTGGATAAGTGTTCTTCATTAGAGAATGACATCCTCCAATTTTCTCGCCTTGAAAATTCCTTTCTCCCCCAAATCCACCCAAAATAAAAAGTCGCTAAAAAGATATGCTTCCTCAATTTAATTATTGGATCAAATTAAATTGGCATCATAATTTCATTGAGGTTGGCATAATAAATTTTGAGGAAACCAAAAGTTATCCTCCCACATTAAAGAGGGAGTTCAAGAGGTTTCACACATTAGGAGGGTTTGGGTGGTCACCACCCGTAAATTCAAATTGGGGGTTTTTGGTTTGGTGGACCTCACCTCCATAACCTCACTTGGGTGGTTTAAGTCTGGTGGTACCCACCTCTAAATAATAAAATAGGAGGTTTAGTTCTGGTCGTCCCCACCTCTTCACACTCACATGAGAGGTTTAATTCCTGTGGTCCCCAATTATTAATAATAAAATTAAATTAAAATATTACGCAACTTTATTTTATTTTATTTTTCACAAATAATTGAAAAAACTAACTTCCACTCTTGACTAGCTGCAGTTCAGGTGAAGGTCTCCTTAAGAGAATATCAGTGCTGCAAGTTCAACGGTGCCCTCATATTTCAATTCTAAGCACCAGTTCAAATGATAGAAAAACCTTCTCCCATGATTACTGAATGTACCTAAAAAAGTTTATAAATTCATTCAAGGCACTTCGGGCCACAGAATCACGCACCGTCAATTTTTGCAGACTTTTAAAATTCCCATATAAATAAAAAAAATTCATGGAAATCCCAGGTCTCTACATTATTTTAATGGAAATTCCACTCTTTTTCACCTGTAGAATGAGCTCATTAAAAAAATTAATCCATAATTGTAGATATATTTTATATTGAACCCTTCATTACTATACCTCTCCTTGATCCCATTTTCATGATCGGTAGAAATTGTTTTCATAAATGTGTCATAAGTTATACATTTCGTAGAGTTATTTTTATATAAGATTGAATTCCCCAACATGTGTACTATACCCTCCAAAACAATTTATTTGTCTATATATCTCATAAAAAACAATTATAATCAAAATAAAATGGTTGAAAAATTATTTATTTCATTTCCACAATATGAGAAATAAATTTTTTTCCCACATAATGTAAGTGTTAAAACATCCATAAATGATATTTTATGTTTTTAAATGTTTTGTATGGATGGTTCTAAAAAAATACATAATTAATAAAAATTATATTTATTAAATAATACTTTTTTTTAATAAATTAAGGATTATATAAATAATATTAACATTAATTGGTCATTTAAAATTTAAACATCTAAAACAAGAAAAATAAGATGAAAAATTATTTCTTAATTGTGATAATAACCTTATAATATTATCTTATTCAACCAAATCATCTAAATTAAAATTTATCACTTAAATAAAAATTTAAAAATATATAATCATACTTATATTAATATGATATTATAATAAAATAGCATGCATACTCATCCATTGGATATAACATGATCCTGTTTGTGCCAGTTTAACCAGCTATATGGATGATGCTATTAGTTAATATCATAGATGGTTATGGAATCATATATACTAGTATAGTATGATATTAATATTTAAATAGTGTTTATTGAGTATTTTTATTTAAATATTAATTTTTAATCTAGTTAATAAAAAAATATTTGGTACATAAATTTTTTTTTAAAATAATATCATCTGTGATTTCAAATTAAATAATTGTATCTAAAACTATAATCTAATGGAATTTAAATTTTCAAAAATAATTAAGAAACATAAATTACTTTATTATATGTATTCTATGAATTATATGATCATTATAAAATTATGTGGATCATAGTTGACATTAAAAATATTTTTCTAAATAACCAAGAGCAGTAATATCTAATGATGAAGACAAAAAATTACTCACCATGAAAAAAATATTAAATTATAATAATTAATTAGTATAAAAATGAATAAATTTTACTAAATCTATAGATTATATTATTATTTTTATAGGTTTATTATTTGAAATGTTAATGAATACTCATGGATGTTGAGATGAATGGTAAAATTTTCTCATATCCATTTTCTTCATTTTGGACATACATAATATTCACTTCTTCTTTTATATCGTATGGTGTTTATAATTACATTTTTATGTTTATAAAATTATCATTATATTGTTAAATGGATTTTAAATATTATCTCATGCTCTTATATTTATCAGTCCTCAATTTAAATGATAATTATGTTTTAAGTCATTCCATAACAATATTTTTTCTCATTGATATATGATCATTGTTCTTAAAAATTATTCTAATATGTTTTTATAGTGTAACTTATTAACAAGGGATGTTATAAAGTATACCATGTTTTGGAATGTACATTCTACTCTCATGAACTACTTTTGGATGGATTGTAACACTAATTCTTCTTCATTGAATTATATTATTCTTTATTAAAATGAACCATTGTTAGGAATAATCCTCAACCCACTTAATGGTTGTTTTTTCCATAGTTTCTATATTCATTATTAAAACATAAATATTTTCCTTCATTATTTTCAATCTAGAATATGTATTATAATATTTGACCTTCTTATTTCTCCATTATAATTATATAGAGATATTTTTATTATCCTTTCTATGATGTTGGTTCTTGTAAAAGTATTTTATATTACTCTAAATTCCTTTCAATTAAATAATGTGTATTTCATCTTTACGAGAAATTTCCTATAGAAATTAATTAGTTCATATTCCATGATTCATTATAGGAATTTACTTTAATTTATAGTTTAAAAATATATGATGTCTTCTTGAAAATTATCTCTTTAAAAGTGACTCATGAAATCATCTTATAAGTTAACGATATATAATGTTATCTACAAACTACATTTTAATTTAAATTTATTTTTCCTCATGACTAAACAATATGTTTCTTATATAATAATGTTTAATTAATTACCATATAAATTACATTTACAAATAAACATTTTGGGTGATTTATTTTTTGTATTATATTATCTAATTCTTCATTTCATTTTATGTGAGGGGTTTTTTAAGTGTTATGAAACACATTTTATTTCTATAACTTTCTAATATAATGTTATATAATGGTGATTTAGTGTAGAACTAAAGCATATAGAAAATAATTATGATATGTGAGGTGAATCATATATTCCTTCAATGAATGTATTAAGTTTTTATATCACAATAAATAACAATGATTTGAATATAAATGAATTTTTTAGATTTTTTCACAGGATTACATAAGTTAATGATTCTATTATGATTAATTAATAATATTGTGCATTGAAATTATAGATATTAATATTTTTCTATGAGGTTATGTATCTAAATAATATCATATGGTTCTGTTCCCGATATTTTTTGTAGAAAATATTTAGTTTAGTTTTTTCTCAAAATGTCATTCCTTAAAATGATTTTATTTATAATTATTTAAAATATTGTGAATATTCATGGTTTCCTTTACCTTTTATTATAATATTTTTCATTGAAATGATTTTACATATCTTTATTCATTATATTATGATTTCCTACGAATATTCTCACAAAACATTTCTATGTTATGAAATATTGTTATGATATTATCTATGGATCATCATTATAAAATAATGATTATACAATCTTATTATTTGTTATATGATTGTTCATTTGAGATTACACGTACTTCTATCATGATATGTGGAAAAATATTATTGTTCTATAATATTTCAATCATAAATTTCTCACATGATAAAGTTTCATGAAAATCATATTATATAACCCTTTTATGACTGGTTTATATGTTTTACCATACTATGTAAATGAGATCACCAATTATTATGTTTCCCTTTTATAAATGAAATTGGGTAAATGATTATATGTATAGGGAATTATTATGTAGATTTTTTATGGGAGGTGTTGAATAAAATATGTGAAATAATATTTTATATACAAAATATCAAAAGAAACTAATCCTTTGGTTTTTGGGATTTTGTAATTATGATAAAATGTAATGTTTAATTTATGGAAATGTATATAAGTTAGTATGGGGTAATATCATATTATATGAAAGTGATTGTGTTATAAATAAATGTTTTGCACCATTCTAAGGAATGTTATTCTGGATCCTCCCAAATTACATTCTCGTTATCAAGGAAATAATATTACAATAAAAAATCGATACACATTATCATAATAAAAATACCAACATTGAAACTAAACATACATATTATAAAACTTCAATTCCATTAAAAATATAATAATGTAATAAAATATTTGAAATGAAATCATAGTAGCTATAATTTACATATATATCATAAATAATAATTTAAAAGAATAATTAGGACCATCATGGAATGGATGCACATAGAAGTTTGTAATCTACCAAATGATCCAATAAGAAAAATTTTGAATACGATAATTTTAGTCACATTTCATGAGAATCGTAATGTATTACCAAATTGATTCTAAATTTATACAAGTGAAATTTAGAAAAAGTAGATAGAAATAGAATATAATATAGTTTTATAAAATTTCACACGTGAAAAATGAAGAATAATTAATATACACTTTTAACATTGTGTGGGTTAGGGTTGGTATGATATAAATATTAATAAAAAATAGAGGTTTATGAAATGATACTTATTACCACCATGATGGATCAAGGTAAATCATTATTAAAAAAAGAATAATACTAAAACTTTCTATATATTGGACTCTTTAAGAAATTTTTTTTTGGAAATATTCTAACCCCAATTATAGAATATTTCGGTAAAACATTTAATAAAATTACAAAATTAATTAATTAAATAATCTACTTAAGAATGTGTGTCTTAAAGAAAGATTTTCAAAAATATGGTTTTATATAAGAATTCCAACACTCAAAACTCATATAAGACTCATGGTACCTTTAATGTTTCACAGTTATGTGAATATTAAGAAAATTATTATTATCATGATAATTCATTCCATAAAACCTAAAAATCGTATCCACACAATTGAAATCGATTCACTAAATTTCCAATAGGATATTGTTTATACATTGAGTTATTGATCATTAAAGTTTTATAAAAATATGATATTCATATTATAGTAGGAGATAAGGATAAAGGAAATGAAAATAATTTGAATGGGATAATTAATTTTTTAAATTTATGAAATATATTTTTCATTGACCGTGATAATAATGAGAGGAATGATGAATTTGTGGGGTGACAATTTCTTGAATGAATTTGATATAGTAACGAACAATATTGATGATTCCTGTGGAAGGAAAATCTAATCTCCTTTATGTGTTAGCTTTGATGTATTCTATTAATGTCCATTAAGTATAGATAAATATTGAAGGAAATTAAAATATCTTCTACTATCATAGAAGGAAAATTCTAGTGGTAGATAGTAGATATATAATAATCATAAATAATTTTATCACCATATTATTAATGGTAGAGAAGATAAATAATATCATATAGTATCATGTGGTCTAGGTGGTCTCTTATATTCTACCTCTAAAATATATTCTTAGTCACACTATGGTGAATGGGTTATTTTTAAAATAGGTTGTTATGATTATAAAATTTTAAATAGATTTAATAATTTGAAGGAATCCAAGGGAATATCACTCAAAATATCCTAGAAACACATCACACTCCAAATGAAATTCTCCTAGACATAGATCTCAAATTGAAGAAGTATATAAAACTAATCATTAATCCAAATAATACAAATATCTTATTAATGTTTAATAATATGTTTTAAAAAATAGTAATATAATGTAAACATAATTAAATTGGTTTGTAATATGGATTATTCATATTTTTTAAACAATGTACCTCATTCCATAATCATTACTCTATTTAAATGGTATTAAAACAATTTAGGTTGAACCGATATCATAATTCCAAGGTTTGAATTATCGTCATAAATCCAATCTTTTTAACTCAAAATCAATACACATTAAATATTTTTGATAAATTAATTTTTTTATAGAATAACATACAAAGTGAGGAGTTTATTCTTGTTCTGAATCATACTCTAGAATTAATGTAACTAATAGTCTTGAATATAGTCATCAATTTTATTCTATTGTTAATGAATTTTTAAGAAAACACATCTGATAATTTTGATGATTTTCCTACTAAACTAGATCATGTGAAAACGACTAACCCCATTGGACATCATCAAATAGGGTCCCTATAATCATTATGTTGATAATATAAGTGGTGGAGATTGGATACACCCTACCCTAGAAGAAATCCACTTAGGAAAAAATAGATTCAATGATCACTTAGATGTATCAAATTTCATACAATCAATAATAATTTATTTATATGAATTACTGAGAAAAAGGAGAAAATATTAACCAACCCACTATGAAAAATATCTAATAAAAAATAAACACATAGAAATGTATCATATTCCGAGTTTATATGGATTCCTCTTAAGTTTCATTGATGTTGGAGAAACCCATAATTTTTCAGAAGTGTTATATATAGACAAATGATCGTCCCGTCAATTATGAAGCAATATATCCTACCAAATCCATAGGATTTAATACTTTTGGATCCAAAGGACTCGTAACTCTATAATGTTTAGAATAAAATTCCATGCATGTCAATTCATTGATAATTTAATTCACCAACAAAAATTGTTTTATCATTCCATAAGGAACCCTTTTCCATTTTCATTATAGGGGATTGATTTCATGGGTCTATATCGAAAAAATCCACTCGTTAAAATTTCTTCACAATTCCAAAAATTTATTCTATATATTCGATAAGTTAATTACACTAATGGAATCTGCAACAAAACTCATGGCCATATTTATAATGTGAAACATCATTAGTATATTTACATTTCATTGATAATTCCCCTGGAGAATGTAATAAGTATTTATAAAAATAAATTACCTATTATTTATTACAAATATGTATCTGATCCAACATTATAATAGAATCATATATCTAATAAAGGAAATATATATTCAAAAAACATTACCACATCAAACATCTTACCAATGTTTAGGGATACAGAGAAAAAAGTATCCAAAAAACTCTTCAATATAATGGTAGGTTCTTATACCATTTTACACACACTTACTATGAAAAAACCATACTAGAATGTGTATGGAAAATATTTGGTCTTACCAATTTAGATATGGTTTCATTCTCTTTAAATATACTTAAAAATCCAGATAATTAAAATTCAAGATTACATTTTATTCTATATTTAATTCAATACCATAGATAAAAGAGGCTAAAACCCTTAAATTTCTTGAGGGTCCCTAATACAGTAAAAATTTTCTATATTTCTTTTTTGACATTAATTATTTTATCTTGGTTAATTTAACAACCGAATTTGTTGAATCAAAAATTTAATTATATTATTGTAATTTTTTTATAAGAAAAATATTACCTAGATTAGGATTTTTAGTAATTAAAAAATATTATTTATAAATTTTTTTGGTCATAAATAGAATATGTAATATTGAATGAAATTATGGGGATGAAATAATTAGCATGACATTTTTTCAGTAAATGGCCTACGATACCAACCAAAATTGGAACTTAACCAAATATGAAACATACATGAATGGTGTTTTTCATCCCCATGGCATAGCGAATAGAACCTAGTTATCAACAAAAACCATAGGTAATGATTTTACCCCACATGAAATAGAAAATATAGTATATATGTAAGGATGTTACAGTGCATGATTAAAAAGAAATTATGTATATGTGATACCCAATGTAAAACTATGATAGAGATATCACCTATAAGCTAGGTAAAACCAAAGATATTTTTCGGAAAAATACCACCCGAAAGGAATACTAAACCAAAAACTAGTAATACATCTAATATGTGGCTAAAATCCCATAAAATAATCCCCAAAAACAAAATATTTATCTTCATAAAATACCAACACCTCAATAAGATTCCATTCCTTTCTCATAATTAAAATACATTACCAATACTAGAAATTTATAATGGGGTTTGTAGGGTGCAAGATAACATAGTTCAGTAGGATCCCAATCAGGTGTTATATATCTTTTCTCTCTATAACTATTTGAAACTTATTAACATTAAATAAAAATTGTATGATAATCAATAAAAATGATTCTATATAATTATCATATTAAATCAATCATTTTTCTAAATAGATATAACTAATATAGTTAAACAGTTTAAATGATTATCATATATATCAATGATATCATTCAATGAAAAAAGTCAAAAAAATAATAGGTAAATAACACCAAAGATCACTACTGGTGAGTCTAACGAGAAATATTATTCCCAGTATAGACAATAACAAACATCAAGCCCCTCTAGATATGCATCAAATCTTAGGTGAAGTGTAACGCCCCAAAAACCAACCTCCAGAAATTTTATATATAAGGCCCCAACCATGAACATTATATAATGTGGTCTTAAATCATGAATTTTAATTTATTTTACAATGATGATATTTTTAGTTATAACCAAATAGATAATTAGTCCATAACAAGTACATAACAACTCAAATATTATAATCTACACACTTTTAATCACTATACATTTTTCACAAAACAGAAACTAATAAAATAAATAATGGGTCCTTTTCATGATCAGTCATAAAAACCTTTCCATTGCTAACATCCTTGTCAATATTCCCTGTTATATAATATTTTTTTTAAACATGGAATGATCATAAAAAGGATTGTAAGGGAATCATGAAGAAGGAAAACTATTAGCCTTGTGAAAACATGTAGACCTTGAACAATTTAAAATAATTTAATACATTTCACCTCTATGAAGTAGTTAATAATTTCCTTTGAATATAAGCTTATTGCTAGCATTTTATGTAATCAAGAGATTACCATTAATTGAATAGAAATAATATATAACATATAGAGGTAACTTGGACATAATCATACATAAATGTAAAAATCATGCGGTCGACATCCATAAATATCACTCCTACAAATGGATTAGCCATATAGTTGACTTCTATACACATCTCAATGGAGGTTATAATGTAACCACATATCCATGGTTTATCACAAAACCACCTTTATTTTTTATCATGTAAACACCCAAAAAATTTCCATGTACCATTATAAAATTATAACACATAATATATTTGTTTTATAAACATTATACTAATAAAATATCATTATTAATTGAAATAAATCATTTCAAAATATTGAAAGATTAAATCAATTTTTAAAACCATTTTCACTACCAATATACAAAAAAATGAAATAATGGATTTTTATAACTTTTAAAAGCATTAATTATTATAGAGGAACCCAATTATTAAACAATAGGTATAACGGCAGATAAGTCATTGTTACTACATATGTTAAAACAAAACATTCTTATTATAGTATCTAGAGAAATCCAAACTCTCAATATAAAAGGATTCATTTTGAAAAAAATTGAATGAAATGAAATATATAAATAATATTTCCTATGTAATCCTCATAAAAAAATTTAAATAACTATGTAAATAAATACCATCAAGAAAATTATTTGGTAAATAAATCATTTAACATTCATGGTGTCTCATACCACTTTGACGTTTAAATTTTAATCTCATGAATATATATATTTACTAAAACATTAAATAAGGATGTTGTTTGTAACATCCCAGATAAATAAAGAATGTAAAATTTTTATATTTATTAATATCTATGAATTAAATATTAACTTTAATTTAAAGGTGATGTTATGTCTCATAGCATACTCAACTTGCAACAATAGGTTTCTTTGAAATCATATGTTTCACACAACATTGTGTTATAAAGAAAAATAATATAATATTATTATTATGGTACTTAACGCCTAGTCATTGTATTGGTAGAAATGAAGAGAAATAATTAAAATATTATTATACATGTTTTTTAAATGACATTAAATTAACCCAATAAATTTTAATGGTTTAAAATAAGAATGAATCCCATTTTAAGCATAAAATGCTCTAATATTCTTTAAAAAGTCATTTTACCTCATTTTGATGGAGAACACTTTTTAAATCTCGGTTTGTCACTTTTATATGTTTTATTTGACAAAATAAAAATATTATTTGGAATTGGGACATCAAAATTTATATCGGATGAAATTTTGGTATTTTTCTGATAATGGTCATTTTTTAATAAATAATGAAAAATACTGTATTTTAATTCAAAACATCTGTTTAATCTAATTTATTTATATGGTTATATTATCTTTTTAATTGATTTTAAAGTTCAAATATATTATGTTTTTACAATTTAATCCAATTTTGGTCATTGAAAGTAATTTCACATTGAAATTGTACATAAACAATTGTTAATATTTTCAAAATTAGTATTTCTTAAAAACATTCTTTTTATTTTTACAGTGGGAATTAATTATAAATTAATGTTTTCCTATTATTTTGTTTGAATTTGTGAAAATGGATTCCTTATTTAGTATTAGGACATCCAAATTGTGTAGATATGTAACTATTATTTTAAAAAATTATGAATATTTAATTCGGTAAATATTTTATTTACCATGGTTAATGGGTAAATCTCATAAATAAGGGTTAAAAATATTATTAAAACTAATTTAAATTACCATAATATTTGTCCTAATCCTATTGGTAGATAAAATTCCTAATATAGATATCCTTGTGTAGATTTTGGGACCCCATATATCCACATAAGAGTGATTATGAAACATTATATTAATTAATTTAAAGTAAAGGGAAAAATGACATTGACAAATATATTTTAGTAAACAAAATTTTACATGGGATTATGAAAGTTATATCTTAGACTATAAATATTCATTAGAATGATATAAATATTTCCTAAATCATTTAATCATATTTATAATTTTTAGGAGTCATATAAATAAATGTATTTATGAATCAATGATGATGTACTGTTTATCTCATTAATGAATTATTTAAATAAATAAGATTATAAAAAAATAAAAAATGTAAAAAACCTATCCAATTTTTATTTGATGATTTTAAATCTAACATTAGTGCTTTTATCTTCTACAATAATGTGTTTTGGACATTTTGAAACCTAATTTATGTTTATATTAAAATAATATTTTCAAACATCCCTAAAGAGCCCCTTCTCCCCTTGTAAAAAGCCACCACCAATAACCCATTATTCAATCATATGAAGCCACATGTATTGTCCATAATCTACCCAATTATTCTTCCTACATCACAATACTCCTCCTAGAAACCTTAACTTATTCATAAGGAACTTAAAGTAAACATTTTGATTCAAACGAAAGGGAGTTACCCTATTTAAATGTAACATCTTCTCTGATGTTCTTTTATTTTATTCTACATTTCAACCCCCTAAACTATTTTTATTCATTTATTTTATAAAAACAACACTATAATAAATATAAGAGGTTGTTTTTATGATTATTATTTGAACTATAGTTACACACACGTCTATCTAATTGGTAAAGAACATATTGTTTCTTTGGGCGGCAAACTATCTCCTCACGAAACGATGATTGTTCCATTGTCTCCTACCGCCTCACTTAGTTTCCATTATTATGGAATTGTATATATATGTGGTATATATTATATTTTTATTTTTTATACACTTTTAATTTTTAATTTATAGCATACCTTTATGGTTTACCTAATGTGTAAACGCGATAATTTCATTTGAGGAAGTACAGACTACTGCTCCCTCAAAGTGATATAGATCATTCATGCCATATGTGGAATATATAAAGGATGTAGATAACTAAATTACATTGATATTATACTGGATTTATAATATAATTATTTATAATTACATTTTCATTCCATTTAAAATCAAATAGAATTGAAAGTAGCATCTATGCATACGTACGACTTACCATCTCCATGAACAGTGCATTTCATTTATTATCTACAAATGCTATGTACAATTATAAATACATATATATTGGATATATATGAAATATATTCTACCTATGTCATGAATGTTATTCGGGTTATAATTGAATTTTGACCACATTGTCAATTTGTAATTATAACAAGTTCATTTTTGAATCATGTTCCCAACATCGACAAAATGTCCAAAATGAACTCAAAAAACTAACTAATTTTCATAACAAGGTAATAAGTGATATAAAAGAAAAAATAAAATTTAAAATGGTTATTAAGAAATTTCAAATTTACTTATGTTTATTAATTTGAAATAACAAGGAACATATGAGTCATGTTGGACATGAGGTAAGGGGTTTCGTATCTCACTTTTAATTCTGTGATATTTCCATTATTCACCACTTATTTCTTAAATGTGGTGTATTTGTTATTGAAATTTGATATATATTATGATGATTCTATTTATATTCATGTTATTATATGTATCATTTAATGGTTATTAATTTTTTTTCATATGACTACATTGATTTCTTACATGGTAAGGGTTTTTCATCTCACTTCTTATTCACGCGATATTAATGTAATATTGCCACTATTTCATTTTATGTGGTGTATGTACTTCCCATGATTGTATTATTTTTTTATATACTTTTATTTATATGTATATAAATCTTAATTGTATGATACTTATTTCATGGGGTGTATTTTTTGTATGTTACCAAATCGATAAGGGATCCTTTCACCCTTCTCTTTTTAAAAGACTTCATTTTTTATATCTTTTAATTTACATCTTATTATGTTGGTATGTGTTCTTAAATATCATTATTGTGGAAAATTTTATGTCCATGTGATGGGATACCATTTTCCCTCTCATCATCTCATTTTCTGAATTTTAATGTGATGTTGTTAGGCTGTCGAAGTTATGTCAGCAAACTTCTTAACCCAATTTCAATTCCTTGGGATAAAATAATATTTGTTTATTATATCATGCTATGAATATTTTTAAATTTCCTATGATTTAATAACATCTAATGTACAATAATATTGAGTGTATTTATAATTTTCACACATCATTATGCAATTGATTTTTCATTAATCTAAAGATATGATATTTTCAAGGGACTTTGTCTCAATTTACATTCCATTGAAACTTATATGTTTTTATACACTAATTAACTTTTATATGGTGTATATACTGACCTTTGGAAAATTATATCATGAATCTACTATTTCTCATTTTATTAAAATCTTTGATAAATTTTATTCCACAATTATTTGTATCCATGCATTTTTCATTTGGTTATGAACTCTTTAACTAAAATATCATTATAAATGTTTTAGGAATTTATTATTCTAAATAATTCTTATTAGTGTCCATGTTTTAAAAATGGATGTATGAATTTATTTATATGGAAATTAATATTTTAAAATATTAATACCTTTAATAGCTTCAAAGTGGTATGGGAAACTTTGATTAAAAATTGAATTTATTAAATGTTTTAAATAGTTTTGAAAATTATTTTTATAAAGAACTGATTACGACAAAATCATGATATTATATATTGTAACTGCAATATGGAAATGTTATTTTTCCTTCATGATTGTTTTATGTGTTATTATTTATAATGATACTTGGACTTTTGATGGGTTGTTACTTGATAAACCAAATGACATGTGGTTTCGTGATAAACCAGGAGGGGTGGTTACGTTATAACCTCCAATGCACTGGGTATTGAAGTCGGCTATATGGCTATTCCATTTATTGATATGTGTGGAAGTCGAACGTATTATTATTCCATTTTAGTATTTTTTTATGTCCCATGTTATAAATATATGTTATGTGTGTTTTGTATGGGGTTTATGTCAATATTTTTGGAAACAAATGGGTAAGAAATGAACTTTTATTCAAGGAAGAGTATTTACTACTCCATAAAGTTGAACATTATTACATATATTAAGGTATGAAGGATTTACATGCTATTTTTAAAAACAGTTTTCCTTCATTGTGTATCTGTTACTGATATTTTTATGCTCATCCCAAGTCTTTGAAATGTTTTTCATTGGATATAAACTGGAATTGGGTCAAGTATGAGATCATGGAAAAGTCATCCAGTCTAGAACATTGAACTAGAAATGACTCTTTTTTAAGAGATTTTATATTATGAAAAAATAGACACTTAGTAGAAGTTTCTACTTTATAATTTTTTAGATGTAATATAATAGTTATGGATTAATTCTCTAAAAATATAAACCTGAAAACATCATCAATGTGAATTACTAAATTAATTCAAGATTATGTAATGTTTATGTTTGCGTCCTTACAATTGGTTTAAGAGGTCTATTTAGATAACTTTATAGGTTAGTGTGTTATTTAATCATTAGAGAAAAAACTATAATGGTTAGGATTTTAGAAAGAGTTATGTTATTTTAGATAAATTTAATGAGTTTAAGATAAAATGAATAATTATATCTTAGTATTTACCCTCCACATAAGATATTATACGATGATTTTACTGATATACTCACACTGACCGTTTTGGTTTTAATAAATAGATGGATCTAGGATGCACCAAAGTATCAGTGGATGTGAAGAAAACTGTGAATGTTTTTTGAATGAGAAACTGAATGAAATATGAGAATCAATGAGAATTTTTGTAGTTATTCTCAACCAACTATCTTTATTCAAGATTGAGCACCTAAGCTATAGCGATTTTTATAAGGCATCGTATTTGAGAGAAACGAATCCCAACAGAAGATGAGGTAAAAATCATAAAAGTAAACATATTCAAAACCATATATGTCAAGAATGATGAAAGATTCACTTAGTAAAATTCATCAAAGGGACGGGAATAGATTTTAGATGTGGTAATGTAGGTCAGAGATCAAGAACCATCCATGGAAGAAGGAAGCATATAGTTGACACCATGAAATGGAAAAAATTTCTTTCAGAGGGGTTAATGGAATGTTATAAATGTCGTATGTATGGTCACTACGCAAATAGATATCCTATGAAGATGTTTCGGGAAAGGGATCAGCAAGATCATACAAATATACGTTTACGGATTCCTAATTCCTTTCCAATTGAATATGAGGATACTGAAAATGACCTATGAATGGTGTGGATTATTTATTAGCTCATATTATAAAATTAATGAAATATTATGAAATTATTCATAATTTTGTTTGTAGCAATGAAATATAAATGAATAAGATGTAATAAAATGAATAATGAACATGAATGATTTTTGATGATTAAGATGTCTACATTTTAGGTATTGAAGAGTTATGGATGATAAAATGATGGGATTACATTGGAATCGTTTTGTAGTATGTGTACCCCAGTAGTTTGACATGTGAAAATGTTATTCAAAGAAGAATTATCTTTTCTTTTTTTGATATAGTTATAAAGGACTATTTGGGTTTATATGATCCTTGAATTTGATTCTATTATATGTTATTAAATTTTGGGATGTAAACTGAAATTTATTAGATAACCTTTGTGATTAAAATATGTTATGGTTATTTTTGATGAATTTATATCATTTGATGTAATGTTATAAATTTATATAGTTTTAGAAAAGGTACAAAATGAATACCATGTGACAACCCGTCACATCAGACAGAGCTGTGGGAATTGAACTCATAACCAATGTGCAACTAAGATTTATCGCCTACCACTGGGCTATGTGATGTCCCTGGTTAGAATGACTATATATTTCTAGTAGATGATTTTATGAATCTATAATATTTTTATATTGGGTTTTATATAGAAATTAATAACCTTTCATGTAGAATATTTGATTAGGATAATTTCTTTTCTTTATGAGACTTTAAGAGTAACTAATGTTATTTGGGGATAAATATTAAGATTTATCTTGGATGACAATGTGATTAAATACTTAGGGGATTTGGGTTTCAATAATAGTTTGGTTTACATTGATGAATTTTATGGAAATTTTTTTATTGAAAGGTATTTTTTGGTCTTTGTGTATTATTTGACAAATTATCGAGATTAAGAGTAGTTTTTCTTTTTGTAAAAGATGATCCTTTTTGGGGATAATATGATCTTTTACTAACCATTTTGGTTTTGGTTAATTTATAAAGTCATGGGAAATATATAGTTCATATTTTTTGGATTATGTGATTATCTAGAAGTTGATTATAGTGAATTTAATATAAATAAGTCATCTTGAATAATCATCGTTTGGAGAAAAGATGAGTTTGTGGTAGAAATCTAGTAAAGGATGAATGTCTACATGAAAATTATGTATTCTTACTTATGTTATTATTTAAAATCATAAATAAAAATCTCATTCTTTTTAATAAGAACATAAAACAAAAAAAATTATGTGTTTGTTTATTACTGGGGAATCGAAGACTGTTTAACCCCTCACAAGTTTGTGATTCTATAGTGGTTAACTTTCTCCTAATCATGTTTTATATCACTCTCCATCAAGACATGATTGTTTTTTTCTCCTCCATATCCATGTTTTCATGTAATCCTAGTATTAGTAGTCTTGTTTGACCATTTTAATTTTCTTTCATTATCTTAATGTGATTCTTTTATTGACCCTTTTTCGATGTGGTAATTATAACGAGGCCTCCATGGCCAATTTTATAATTTCTAGGACATAATTCCCAAAAGAGGGGAATTCTGTAACATCTTAAGTAAATAAATAATATGAAAATTTCATATTTATTAATATTTGTGAAGTAAATATTAATTTTTCTTATAATAGGATGTTTTGACTGATAGCATACTCAATTCGCAAAAATGAGTTTTTTTGAAATCTTATGTTTCAGACAATAATGAGTTATACAAAAAAATAATATAATTATATTATTATGGTAGTTAACACCTTGTCATTTCATTGAAAGGAATTTAGATAACTAATTAAAATATGATTATACATGTTTTTTAAAAAACATTAAATTTATCCAATAATTTTTAGAGGCTTAAAATAAGAATGAGACCTATTTTAAGGATTAAATACTCTAATATTTTTTAAAAAGTAGTTTTACCTCTTTTTAAGGGTGAACCCTTTTTAAATATAGTCTTTTCACTTTTATAAGTTGTATTTGACAAAACAAAATTAATATTTAGAATTGGGACATCAAAATTTACTTCATATGTAATTTTGGTATTTATCTGATTAAGTTCATTTTCTTAATGAATAGAGAGGAAAACTGTATTTTAATTCAAAACTGCCTTTTAATATAATTTATTTAGATGATAATATTTTTTTTAATTGGTTTTAAATTATAACTATATTAATTTTTTTACTATTTAATCCAATTTTGGTCATTGGATGTAATTTCACTTCTAAATTAGACATACAAAAGTGTCAATATTTTGATAGTTATTATTTTTTAAAAACACGTTTTTTTATAGTGTGAATTAATTTTAAATTAATTTATGGCATTTCTTTGTTTTTAATTTGTAAAAATGGATTCCATATTTGGAATCAGGAGGTACAAATTGTGTAAATATTTGACTTTTATTTTTAATCATTATGAATATTTACTTCGGTAACTAATTTATTTACCATTGTTAAATGGTAAATCATGTAAATAAGGGTAAAAAATAATATTTTAATAAATTTAAATTACCCTTATATGTGTCTGAATCCTATTTTTTGATTCATTTATGATTATTGGAATCAGTGGGTTGACTTTGGGACATCATTGAGAAACTTAAGGGTGATAATGACACTTTATATTAATTAATTTAAAGTAAAGAGAAAAATGACATAATCAAATATATTTTAGTAAAAAAAATTACATGGTGTTATATAAGTTATATCTTCAATAATAAATATTATTTAGAAAGATAAAAATATTTTCTACATCATGGAATATTATTTATAATTTTTATACTTCAAATAAATTATTTAATTAATACAAAAATGATGATGTTGTGTTTACCTAATCAATAAATGATTCAAATAAATAAGATTTTAAAATTAAAATAATATAAAAAAATTATCCAATTCATATTGGATGATTTTATTTCGAACATGATTTATCATATCATTGAATTTAATGGGTTTCAGACCTTTTGAAACCTAATATATGATTATATTAAAAAATTTCTTCAAACGTCACTAAAGAGCCCCTCCTCCTTCTTATAAAAAACCATCACCTCTACCATAATATTCAAACTTATCATGCACCTTGGCTCGTCCAAATACTACCCAATTAAATTCCTACATATTTCTACTCCTCCTATAAGCATTACCTCAGGAATAAGGAACTTCATTTAAACTATTTTGGTTAAACCAAAGAGAGTTACCCTCCTCCCTATGAATTAATTATGCATGTAATAAAAAACCATATAGCTCCCACAAACCATGAATAGACAAAATTCACACATTCTTTTTAGATAATTAGTCTATGATCATGCTTCATTCGTTAATAAATAAATGGATCTATACAACATACATTACTAATTCATATTCTAGATAGTCGCCAATATATTTTTAGTAATGTCGTATAGATATCATATGTAATGTTTTTTCAATGGATGTGGGTATTGACATACAATGTCGAATATAATAGTCTAATATAATTTATTGGGAACATATAATATATATGGATATAATTATGATGAATTTTTATTTCTAATCAAGACACATTGGTAAAACTATTTTTCCACTTATTTAGGGTTTCTCAACCATACAATTTAATGATTTTACCTCATCAAGAGTAACTACAAAAATATGGAATTGAATGTTAGTAAATGGAATCCATAAATTAGTTTATATAAATATGTCAATAAATAATTGTTTCTTATTCCAATTCCTTCTAGGGTTCATTATTCTTATGGATTAATATGTCATGTATTATTTTGAGTATAAAACAACTTGATTGGTTTTTAAATCCTTATAAGGTATATATCTCTAGAAAACATTTTTTACCAAGATAAGTGATTTTTTCCCATTCTAATTCATGTGAAATTAGAGTCTAACATTCATTGATTTCCACCTTAATCCCACATTTTATAGTGTGATATTCTTTAATCAAGATATTATTTCTATTTTGAGTAACATAATTCATACACGATAATTTTAATATCTTATGAATCTATTGAATATTAATAGATATGACCATTACATTTCCATTTATAGTTATATGAATCATAATCCATGTTTAAAAACATAGTTCCCATCAAATCCTTTATTCAATAAAAATGGACTATATTCATATCTTAATATTTATTTTACCTATTAGTCAATTTTGTTATCATATTTTTTCTATTTCATTATTATTTTTTAGAAATGTTTATAAATACTATGGAACAGTATAAAATGATATATGACACTTAATTGATCTACTATATACTTATATCAGATATATGATGTGAATAGTATATTGTATATATTGTCAATTTTCTCTAAACATTTAAATAACCTTTGAATTATTTTTATGATATACTTTTAAAATCATGTCTAGATGATCAAATACCATTTTCCAAGTTTCTCTTTTTCTATTGATAATTAATAAAAGTTATCAAAGGATCCTCAAAAAAATAAATAAATTTAGTTCTATATTCTATTTAGAATTATTTACTTGGTCATGATGAAATTCCCCTATTATATTTCTTGATTACCATAATTTTATAAGGTTTCATTATCTAAAACAGAATTTTCATGTTAAAATAATTTCTAAAATTACAATTGTCTTTATGTAATTCTTAATTACCTATAGAAATGTGGGTAAAATACTTATCATTTATATCAATCATTCATTCCCAATGATTCGTGTAATATTGAATATTTAATTATGAATAAAAATCCTCAGATTAGATAAATTTTAGATGTATAGTATATTTTTCTGTCTAATAAAATTCTGAGATATCATTTTTGGTAATAATAAGTAAAAACAAAAAATTTTGAATAAAATAAATCCATTATTCAATATGTAGTCATTTCTATCTCAATATTGACATAAAAATCACCCTTTATCTACCACTATGATAATTCACCTTAATTCATGTAATATTTCAAACCTTATGTGATTCCAATTTTAATATAAATATATGTTAAAAATAAACTATACTAAATTACTAAGAAGTGAAACACATTAGATTATGAATATTCTTAATGTAGTTAAAACTAATTTCTTCTTCTTCAATTATTGAAATTATATATTCTTTTATCCTTTATCACCACATGAAAAATAACCAAAAATTCATTTATATCACCTTTTGTAATTTCTATCTTAAGTGTATATTTTCATATATCCATTGACATTGAAATGAACAAGAAATTTAAAATCAATTTTTTTATTTTCTTCACCTCCCACCATTATATATTAGTAAATCCCAGAATTGTAAAAATATTATGATGAGATTTTTTCTTTTTATTCATTATCTAGATTTATTTGAATATGAAATATTTTTTTCATAATGAATATAATATAACATTATTTGAAATGTTATTATCAAAATAAATTCCAATGTTTCACTCCCCAAGACGGATTGACCATTTAGAGGGGTAGGGTGGGTGAAATGGTGGAATAAATTTATAGATTACCATTTTTAACTCATCCTATTAATAATTTCAATGTCCCAATCCAATCAATATATTATCATACCCTCACATCATGTGAATCATTAATAAATAAAATTGCATAACAAAATATTTAAAAGGTTCTTCTAGGAAATACAACTCCTTATTTGATAGGTAAGTCCTACCAACAATTACTTAGTCCACTTTATACATAGGAGGTTATAGTCATGGACCATAATAGTCAAGTGAGAACTCTATATCAATGTTTTCTAGTTTATTTTATATAACTATAATACAAAATAGTATTAATATTTTTTAATGAAAATATATAATGAACATGTTCTAATTCATAATTCATTTTCACCTCTTAACGTAGGAATATATACATGTGAAGGCTTGATATAAACATATTCATGTATAATCATTCATGTATAGACACCCATATCATCATCATAACATGGTTGTATAACATATATACCATCTCTAATATTTTCTATATTTAATTCTTATTAAAATAGTGATGAATAAAAAACCCTCCTTCTTTAGCGGATCCTCACATCAAACTCATCCATATTTCTTCAATACTATATAACAATCAAAATAAAAATTATTTAAAATTATAACACTCATAATTTTCAAGTTCAATTAATAATCAATGTCTTTTCATTATTTTTTTTCATTACATATATTTCACAAATATTAACATGAACAATAGTTTCCAAAGATGAATATTAGGGACTTAATTAATAATTTATATCAGTTATGATCTAATTTTATATTATTAATTTAATGTATTCTTGATATATGTTATTATAAAATCTCACACTCGTTCATGGAAAAGCATAATTTTTGAGTCTCCAACATAATTAAGTGTTTCCTTTGTTTAATTCATCCATTATATTTATTTCATTAATATTTATTAAATTATATATTTGTATAGGAAAAATTGACTTGACACATAATTATTGCATCTTGAAACTCATCTCAGTATATTAAATATCCCTTGACTAATATTCCTTTATTATATTTATCAATAGTGATCAATGTGGAGTGATAATGATACATTAAACAAAGAAAAATTACATGTCAACATTATTTTAATAATTCATTTTTAAAATAATTTGTAATTCCTAAAATCTCAAATCATAATATCTTCCAAAAATTATAATATAAATAATAAATATATTATATGAATATATTTAAATATCCTAATTGATGATAATACTAATTTTCCATTAGAAAAAAACTTATTCTAGAAACAAAAGTTTTATGTGGAACCCAAATATTTTATATATACCAAAAGTCATGAAAACATTTAAATATAATATAACCAGGATGAAATTTCATACCGGAATTCTCCAAATATCATCCATGAAGACATAACTTATTTTATATATTCATAACTGATTTACCAAATCATTATTCCACTTATTTTATTTAAATGAAAAATAATATTATAGTATTTTTAAATCTAGTCTACAAAACCTGATCACAATAGATTCATGATTAAGCATTCATTTGATTCGTAATCAAACATCCTGGAAGTCATGAACTGTTATCCTTATGTATTCAATATTAATTTAAGAAAACACTTATAAGTAACTGAAGAGCATATTGTAGAGATTATATCCTCTATTTAAAAATTTATAAAATCTATCCAAGTAATATTTTCAATATCTAACCTAAGATATCATTTTCTATATAACATTTATTCACCTCCATAAACTCTTCGTTGACTCTCAACATATAATGGACATCACCATTATTAAAAAATTCATAAAATCATATGGAAAAAAATCAATCTACTATAATCATTGGTTACCGCTTTAGAGTTTTTGGATTTAAAACAACATGTGATTTAATATTTGTATATTTTCTTCTCATTTCCATCTTATTTAGAATGGATTAAGAAATATTGAGGGATCTACTCAACTCAAATTATATTATCTATTTTATTTTGATCTTAAATTTTAAACAAGGAATTAATTCATTTTATTATTATGTGAGGGATGATACCTTATTTTTTTCAAATCAAATTTACAATATTCATTAAAATATAAGTCCACATATGCTAACACTTTATTGAAAAGAAGAGATCATGACCATGGGTGTTGATGTTAACTGAGAAAAACCATACATATAAAACCATTATAAATGTCTAGTTTAAAGTTATATATCAGAAATGTTTTATTAAAATAAGGTATCAAACTCTCAAATCAAAAGACCATTAAAAATTTCATTACTATTCAAAAATAAATCCCTTCATTTAACACAAAATTTTCTCCTCCTTGATTACAAACACCATTATTTCATTATTTTTATTGAGTATAGGTAAAATATATGAATTTTCTTATTTACATAATTTTTTATAAATATTATATATTTTCATATCATAATTTATTTTGGGGGATTTTACCCATAAAGTTATTCACTATTATCCTATTCTTCATAGAAGCCAAAAAACTACAGGAATGAAAAATTCTATAATTTTTAGTTTTGAATCCATAAATCATATATTTAAAGTCCATTAATGTTATAAAAAATATGTTCTATGGAATAATGATGGAAGTCATTCATTATCAATTTAAAAACTGGGGAGGTGGGTTACCTCTCAACCTATGGATATTAACACTTCTAAAATAACCAATTATTCTCTGTTCAACACACTTAATATGTTTCTAACATGTATTCATTCCATTATGGAACTCATTAATTAGGTAGTATCCTTTAACATATAGATCAGGGTAACTTAATTTATTTATTAATTCATCTTCTTTATCATATAATAATCAGGGGGTATTATAATTTTTGTGTTTTTTTCCATATATTACCATCCAACCCATTTCAATCATAAATATTATATTAAATTTTCATGTCACTATTTCTAGATAAAATACCATGTTCCCAAATATAATTTTTTTTCTCAATTTCATTCCATTCCAAGTAAAATAATTTCTAAAATCTCTATTTTCTTATTAATATCCATTTTTTCTACATTAACTATCATGCATAATTAATTATATTTTTAAGTCATCATGAATATTTTTTAGGGTTTACTCATAGATTCAACTTATTTCCATACCACATGATGTCTATAAAATTTCAAAAAATATTGATGATTATAGATAAATATACAATGAAATATTTATCCTTATGACCTTTACGGTTACATCAACAACACAAGTTTTTTAAAATGTAAAATCAATTTTCTGTGGAAAAATTACCAGATCTCTTGGTTAGTTATTTATTCCACTAAGAAACATTCCTCATTTTCTAAAATGAATAATTCATACATGCATCTTCACATAAAAGGAAAAATTATACCATAGAATGTTTTCTATGTTTCAGTACCTTCCAAAAAACATGAAAATTCTATTGAACTCTGATCATCTACATTGATCATAAATATATCAATTTTTTTTATTTCATCCTTAAAAAATATAAAAATTATTCATTTAAAGAAGTGGTCACCCTGTTATATACATCTCTTACATTAATGTGGAAGATTATCTGTTTTTTATTTTTTACAAATAAGATAAAAGATGTTCATATAACATATTATTTTGGAAATTTATGATTTATTTCAAGGTTCGTTAGGTTTATATTTTTATTACTTATTGGGAGTCTATATTTCCCTAACTTGAGAAGATATTCCTTCATCCAGAACATCCATTGATATGTCTTCTATGATCTTTCTTGGGTCAATTTAATCACCAATAATATTATATTATGTTTCAAAAATATCTTCTTATATTGTATCAAACTACTCATTATATCATTTAACATATTCTATTTTTCATTATTACTTCAATTTTATTGTGTTAGTATCATTATAATGGATATCTTTTTTGATGAAAAACTCATCATTTTTAGTGGCCACTTTTCTACTCTGTTAGCAGCTATCAATTCTCTTTCATGATTGTTTTTTATATTATTAGGATAATATTCATACATTATATTTTTTTAACACTAATTTTCTGACCTTATATCACTATCATATATTCTAGAGCCACAAACAATTTTCTCTATCATATAAAAATAATGACTTCACTGTTTTATTGTCCTCTTGTTAAGTAATATTTTACTTATTTCTTTTTAGGATTTTTTTCATAATACAATAATAATTTTTCATTCTTGAAAATTTAGTCATATTTTATATTTAAAAACCTCCCCAATTATATATATTGTTTTTTCTTATTAATTGGGAACATTATTGGATATTTAATATTTTTATTTCCATTTTATAAACTTGGTGTTTTCATTAAATTTTACTTCCACACACATTTCGTCAAAATATTTAATATAGAAGAATTTTTTTTGAAGTCATTATCATCATCCTCATTATTTATATATTATAATTTTGAAGAATCATTTTCCTTTACATTTCTATATCATGTGGCCTCAACATTCATCTCATCTAATTAAATTTTTATACAATTTCAAACTATTCAAATCTTAGTGAAAAGTTGTATATTATTTTACTCATATATTTTATGCATTTTCAATCTCTTAGGGGTGATAATTTTTCATTAATTTTATTTTGGAAATTCCTTATCAAATTTTTAATAATTAATTAATCATATAACTTCTCACCAAAATCTTTTATATTACTCAAATTTTTTTTTACTCTTGAAAATTTCTCATCAATTTCTTAACAAAAATTTATTAATTTTAAAATGTTCTCCTTAATATTTTTAAATTCACATCCATATCAATAAAAATTCTTTCATAGATACGTCTAATTTTGTAACTTATCGAATTCATCACATGAATCCCAATAAACTTTGTATATACCATTTATGATAGAGAAAAAAATTATATTCTTTTAATTTTCCAACCATTTCTAAATTTTTATTTTCAATGAATGATATAGTTTTTACATTAGGAATCAGATAAAATACCATATTAGATGCATATCTTACTTTTATAGAATGTAAAATAAGTCTAGGTAACTTCGTAATCTTCCATATATTGTAATTTTTATCCTTAAATGTTGGGAAACCCCTATTATTTGTTTAATTATGATTCTCCAAACTCAAACACTTCTTATATCTTCAGTGGGAATCCCAATATTTATTAATTCCACTTATGATGATCCATTATATATTGTCCACTATGTGGGGTTTGGTGGTGGATTAAGGGAATTAATATATGAAATAAAATTTTGAAATATCTATTTTAATAATTTTTTAACGTCTTAAATCCCTGAATATATTCTCATAGACTCATATTGTGGGCAATGTTAATAAGAGAGAGTACAATATAATATATTTCAATTGTTCTTCAAGAAATGGATACTCATTTACATTATTTGTTGTTCTACCTAAATAAATATTCATTTATTAATCCTTACATCAATAAATTAATGGACCATCATTGTTCTGTCAACATAGAGTCCCATTTGTTATATCATCTAGTGTGTAATAAGAGAAAATAAATAACCTCTAAAATATGTAATGTAAATAATAAATGATCCCATTTTTCTCTTTGTTTTTTATTCTATTATTTAGATAAATCCTAATATATGAATAATTTGAATCAAGTATTACACATGTTGATTAAATAATTTTTTAATACCCATGTCTTAATGAAAAAAGTTTATTCACCTTATATATCTTCAGAGATCATCAAATAAATGCATTCTACTCAATTATTTTAACAATAAAGAAAAAAATAAATTCATATTTGCAAAAATAGGCCACTATATTTCTCCTTCATATTTATTCTATAATATTTAACATTCATGTACATGATTATTTAGAATTGATATACACCATATTTTTTATTACTCTCAATATTCACATTTCATTTATTTTTTCCATTACACACATATATTGTCACAAAATAATACCATATATAAAATTATTTATAATGGAATTTTTTAAAAAACCTTGATATTTAGTGGTAGATTAGATCTCATATTATTTCGGTATTCAAGGGTTAATCAATTACTATTCTTCTAAATTCATTTTAATTACTATTGAATAATTTATTTTGAATCCCTATAAAAATCAGGTCATCTTTTTTTCTATATACTATATAAAATTCATTGCATTATTATTAATTGAATTATCTATTTATTTATGTTACAATGATGTGGAATCTCATTATTATGGCATAGAACTAATCCAACCAATAATAATCCTTCTCAGTTATTGTTTTTTTATTTCATCTTGAATAAAAATCCAATTAAATTAATCATGGTATTATAATCCATCAATTATATTGTGAGGAATTAATTAATAAATTCTCATTTTCTTTAGAATATTATAATTTTAAAATTATTACATCATCATATTTATAGAATTTATAATTATATATGAGGATAACAAATATATGAATATCATTATGTTCATTATGTTATTCGTAATATAGTACTCTATGATCAAATTACATGCACTAAAGCCAAATTTCATATTCTGAAACAAAAATAAAAACATGGAACCCTGATATCTAATGTTTTCCCAATATCATCTGGGCTCAGAAATGTTTTATGTCTTTATAAAAGAGTTGTATTCAAGCATCACTAAAAATCATACACATATAATGAAATTATATAATAACTTCAGAACCTCTTCCACGCATTCCTATGCTATCTCAAGCACAATAAATCAACTTAAATAATCATTGGGACATATTAATGTTTGAATAAAACACCTAATCATATAATATTTAGTAATAAACAATATATTGAAGATCAATCACACTTATTAATGTATATTCATTATTATAATTTGTTATTTAATTAAAAATTCAACTAGATGATCCAACACACTCAAGAATATTCCATTGATAGTGTTTCCCCCTAATCTCATGTATTAAATTTATCCATGTGAAATTTAAATGACATAACCACAAATATAATATTGTATTCAACATGGAAAAACCTCCACACAGTCATCATAGTAAATCATCACATATTGACATCACATTCATTCAACATGAAATTATACTATATTGAAAATAAATATAATCAATCTAATAGATACATAAATAATTATTATTGATTATAAATATAAATTAATATATTTATATAAAGGGAACATGATGGGAACTTGTTTCCTAGTTTTCATAGGTATAGTGTAGTGAAAATATCAGTTATCTAAAGACATTATTTAACCTTATTATGATATAACTGACGAGATATCATGGTAAACCTATCTATATCATTATGGTTCATTATAAGATATTGGGACATAGATGATAACATTATGTAATGGAAATTAAATGTATCTTAGTATGTCTCCTTTACGAAGCCTTTTCACATACGTTGTATTGGAGAGGTGGTTTAATATGTATTGGGAAATCTAAAAAATTGTCAAAATTTTTATTTAGTAGTTCAGACTATATTTTATTGTACCACCCGTACAAATTATAGTTTCAACGTAAATGAGATTTTTCCATAAATTATTGTAGTGTTCTCATGGATTGTTACACAATTTTCTATAATAATTAAATGATTATTTATTTCATTATACTGACTTAAAAAAGATAAATAATTCATTTTCATTATTAGTCTCCAATATCATTATCAACTACCAATATCCCTTAACAATATATTTGAAAAATCACAACGTGTGGATATACTTGTGAAAAGGATAAATATGTCCCTTCTCATAACCAAGACTAAAACCATGATAATTACTCAGATGTATTTAGGTAGTATTATCCTACGACCTAAATTAAGTCATAGTTCCTTCATTAGTTGAGTGGTCCCCTAAATTCAAAAATATTGGATATAAATTCCCTTAACATGAACCTAAAAATGGTATTGAAAATATTATATTAATTACGCTACATAAAAATTTAATAAATTCATTCCATTATCCACATAATGGATTGCAGATAATTGAAATGTATCCCTGATTATGGCCCAAATTACACTTTTACTATGTGTGTATCTTTACTCAAATAGTTGAAGGAATCATTGAAATAATATTTCCACGAGGTATTTTTTCTATTATTGCTAATATTCTATATTTTTTTCTTTTTCACATATTTTTAATAATATTTTTAATTTTTGGTAAATTATTAACTCTATGTCTCTAAATAAATTTTCACTGAATCTATTTATTTTATTCTATCGATTGTAGTAATTAATTAATTTTAGTATGTGATCATGATAATGAATAAAATAAAAATAAGTAAATAACCATGATTTTTTCTAAATAAAATGAATATGATGTGTGATCATGCTTTTTTTAAAATTATTTTATTTATCATTAAGTGGAAAAAGTAACTCTTAAACATATAGAAACAACTCCTAAAAAAGCATTTATTGTTTTGTATCAAAATAATGTTTGGAGTAATGTATCACATGATATCATATTTAATATAATAAATCATTTATCACATAATAAACTCTAGTATTAAATTTTAAATTAAATAGAAGCAACCAAAAAAAAATTCAACCATGATCATGAATATCCATATATTCAATTAGTTTTCAATTAAAAAGTTGATAGAATTCATTTAAAATCATTATTTAATTGATATATCAATTAAATTAATAAATAAATTTAGTACATTCAATTTTCTTTAATTTATCATGACATATACCCCCATAAACTACATGATTTATTTTATGGTATTTTATTCATATTAAACATTCAATACATGCATCATAAAAAAATTTGAAATTATTATATGATATGCATATAATTTATTCTAGAAAATAAATATATATAAATATATAATAGTAGGAGTGAGTTAATATATTTTGTGTTTTCTACCTATAAATGCCATGACAATATGGTGTATATGACAACCATACCTGTTTTATAGTTCAGAAATTTCTTTAATAATAAATAACCATCTCATTCTGTATAAGAACTATTCATATATCTTGTAGGCCATATAAACACCATGTTGTTTAGTTTATATCCATAATAAATTTTTATTTCAGTTATTTTGATTAGATATTTTACATATTTTTATGTGCAATCAGTATGAACTGGTGCAATTAAAATGGTGTTTACAACCCATTACACACCATTTAATTGATTCTATGACTGTCTCCAATACACACCTAAGTATTCCGTGTAATATATATATTGAAATTTTTTGTCACATGGTGTTCATGCTACCTACATGATGTGTAGTCAAAAATAGAAAACTTTTTTTAGTTTTATTTCATTATATGAAATGTATTAAATTGATATAGTGTACTTGTACTACACAACATCCCTATTTTCTATGGGAAAACAATTTGAGTCTACATGTCATGTTCCCCTACTAAATACCAAATATCCAATCAATGTGGATGAGATCTACAAAATAGACATGTGATGAAAAAGGAAACCACATAGTCCTACCATACATGACAAGTCATGATTTTCAAGGTTATTTCCTAGGTGGCTAATATTATTACATTTCTAAACATTTAAGTTATACAATTTTTAGTCCCATGTTTTTCAACAATAATCACTATAACCTATGTAATTGATCCTCATGAATTTTTACATCCTTCTGTCCAATTTCTGGTACTAAAGACTCAAATGATCATTATATCATGACATTAAAATTAATAATTAATAAACTAGAAATGAAAAAATAACATAAAATGATATATTAAATAAAATATTAATAAATAATTTTAAATTAATATGTAATAGATTTTATTCATCTAATAGGTTCTAGGGTTAATTAGAAGGGACAAAGTCCATTATCATCAATGAATTTTCATTAAGATGAAAAAATTATCCTCATAATGAAAAGAATTCAATTGTAGAATATTCATATAGGGGATCTATTGAAATATAATTGAAAACTAATATATGTATAGATAATAATTACTTACATTTTTATTGATTCCATGTTTTCAAATTAGTTAACATATTCTTGGTATACCACTATAATGTCAATGAATTGAAAAATAAATTCCTCTAGCGGTATTGACATATGCCCTATGGACCTTAAAAAATGGATCATGGAACATTGGGTGTGAGTGAAGAGGATCCAAATCACATGTTCCATCCATCATTGATAAAAAAGGATAATTTTTTATGGGATACCTATTTCGCTATTTCACTCAAACCATGAGAGTGATGAGGAATATCATTGCTCTATATTCCATTAGGCATCTTATAAAGCATTCTCTATTGGTTGAAACTATTTTCTAGGGTGTATATATTTTGAAAAAATGATAATATCCAAGAAATTATAATCACGATCATATAACTATGGTGGTGAATTTTTTATTACTCTGATCTCTTTACCAAATCATTTAATCCATAGTGAACTCCAAAGTTTCTAATAATAATAATAATATTATTATTTTATTTTCTTTTGGAAAACAATCATATTATTTAAATATCTCTTATATATGACTAATTAGTTTATTTTTCAATCATTATTATTATATATCCATCTTTGAGAAATTATATTTAAAAACTAAATAACAAACCATTATCCATTAACTAATTAAATTTTTTTTTGTTTTCAATAAATATCATCTAAATATTTATAAATATTCACATAACTAGATAGATAATTAGTTTTTACCTTGAAATTAATCAAATTGTAAAAAATTATTTCATATTCACATAAATTTTAATTATATTTTGAAAAAATATTTATTTAATATTAAACATACATTTTTAATATAATTTTCTTTTATTTAATTATATTAATAGAAAATTAAGTGTAATTATTATTTTCTGGTTCCAGAATATTATTTATTCATACATAAAAAATCAAATTGAATTTAACTAAGATTACAGATATGTCTAGTTTTAGAACTATTGGGACTATTCCACAATTTCAGTTGGTAATAATGGATAAAAGTAACTGAATAATATAATGCAACACATTAAGTCACCCATCGGGAAAAAAGATAATTTCTACAAAACAACAACGCCTTACAAATGATCATAGTTAAATATATTCATTTGGTCTCAATCTCAAATCAATAAAATTTCATACATTGTGTCAAAAGAATAAATGATTCATTTCTGTTTCATAGGATTCCATAAATGAACACAAAAATATTCTAGTATGGCCAAGGATTTATCAGATAGTTCCATTTCATGTATACATAAAAATATATCAACCTAAATAAAATTAAAATTGGCTGATCCTTTCTTGACATATTAATTAATTTCATATTTCTTCTGATTTTAAAAATTTATCACGAATCATCATTAAAATATATCAATATAATTTTCATTAATACATAATTTTTTTAATACCCATGATATACATCAATAATTAACTTAGGTCTTTGGATAATACATAGGTCCATTGATATTAATATCTAATAACACATCTAAAATTTTAAATTTTCTTGGATGGGATTTTACTCATAACATCATATCTTATAGGTTTACTAATGATAAATCTTGGATAATAACTCTCAATGTAAAATTATCATAATAAAAACGATAGATTTTACAATATTTTTCTAGTTTGATAGATGAAATCAAACAATATATCATATATTTAGTGATATTTTCATAGCATATCATGGTTATTATTATAATGGGGAACTATATTTACCATTAAATGTGATAAATACTCTTAGTCCATTATCACCTGATTTATTCATAAAATAATAGCCATCATCAGATTGGATTTTTATTTATATTTTATTAATATATTATACCAGTAATTGAATGTACAATATAGTTCTTTCAAGGGAACCGACTCCAATAGTCTTCGTCAATGATATTTTTTATTCAGTCACCCATGTGAGTACCTATATAAGTATATGGAGTCTATTTTGAACACCCTAAATGAGAATTGGATATCTTCCCTAAAATCAATTTTTTGGTTATGGTTCAGTGAGGTCTAGTTCTTGACAAACCTGATAAAAATTACGTAAATACTAGTAGACCCTATGATGGATTATACCATTGTTTCATGTGAGTGGTCCCATAATGTCTTATGTTTGATAGCTTCCTGAGATTTTAAGGTTACTATAGAATGTTTAAATAAGACATCAACATAATGGTGTCACTAATGATGCACAAAAACAAGATGTGGGAACAATTCATTTGGTGTGATCATTTTGACTGTTCCTTTTAGATGCTTAAAGAAATATTTAAATAAACACATAAATTTGTTTTTAACATACTGGAGCATTTTGAGGAGTGAATCCTATATTTTAAAACATGATTGGTTAGTTTAGGAGGCATTATGCTTTAGGAAATATGTGTTGTTTATTATGGCCCTAAAAACTTTAAGCCATATGGGATGAATTATAAAATAGTTGATCTAGAGATGTGGCCTATTTTTATGGAACATAATTGAATTTATTCTCATCTTCCAGGAAAAAACCATGTGGTAGATACCACTATTATGTAACCCCATTAGTTAGAACAAAACAACTAGTTGTGGTGGTTTATATAATCCATTTGGGATGCTAGACCTATAAGAATAGATAAACATCAAAAAAAATGGGTGATTTCATGAAAATAATCATCAAAATATAATTGAAGAAAAAATAGTTATCACACCTACATTATAACCTACACTAAATATAAAGATCATTATTTATAAAACAACACCAATATGAATGTTATTATGTAGCATATCATATTAAATTATGAATTTTTTATGTATTGTTTACTAGATTTATTCGCTATTTTGAATAAAAAAATTATGGTAAAATAAATTATTGAAGAAATGAATCAAAAATTAATAATAATTTAGTCAATCATAATCAAACAACACAACAGATTTACTTGAATTTAGGTAATACATATGGGGGACAACTTAATACCATAGATATTTACATCCATTAACTATGAATAAAAAAATGGGAAAATGAAAATTAAATAATAATATTCTAAAACATGAAATCAACTAGTTATCTTCTTCTTTTATAATCGTATTTTAGAAAAATACTAGATAATTTAAAAAACACCATGAAATGAGAAATCCTGTTCTGAAATTAAAAATGGAAATTATTTGATGGATATTTTTTCTTTATGATGATATAATGAAATGAATTTATATAATGTAATGAGTATAATATATTTTTTATAATATCATTATTAAAGCGTATAAATTATTATTTTATAATACATTTAAACACTATATTAATTCATAAATATCATAATATAATTAATGCAAATAAATTTTATATATGTGATGAGAATGTATATTATATGTATTTTAATGGAAAAACAATTGATTTTTTAATATAATAAATGAATACACATCTCTTGTGAAAGTATCATTGAATCTAAATGATATATTATTATAAAATATGTATTGTTTTTTTTTAAAATAACTATTAATTTTGAAGATTTGTATAAATAGAAAATATTTGTAATGACTCAATGTTTTATAAATAGAAATTCCTCTCTTATAAATGTTTTATATAATGACATTAAATCACAACATATTGAATTATTAAGTTCTATGTTACCTTTAAACATAATTTTGTTACTTCTATTTTTGAAATTTCAAAAATATGACATAAACGGTTGCGATCAGAGAGTTATTTGTAGTCCAATAAGAAAAAATTAATTTTTAGATAATAGTAATCTGACCTTCTGAAAAGAAACATACCTTTTTGAATAGTGATATAACCTAATGAATATTAACCTTACCTATGATAGTTTAAAAATAATATTCAAGTGAAAGTATTATTTAACTATGTTAGAATTAGTAAATGAATGTTTTAAAGCTATTTCGTTAATAATAAATTATGAATTTAATTAAATATTAATATAACCTTATTTGGAAAATTATTTTTGAAAAATGGATTTAATTTTTTGATTCTACATGTAGAAAATTGTTACGGTGAATTTTTGAGAATTTTCTGAAATACATGAATTTTTAGTGAATAATAATATACATTAATTTTCTGTATAAATACATTATAATTCAAATCCATTATTATTGAAATCAAAAGTAATGTAAGAAACAAAATATTAAACTCACATGCATTAATTATTTTTCATGTAATCGCCATTATTTATAGTTTTAGTGATATTAATAAACTAATAATTATAAAATTATGATACCCCTTCCCCATCCACTATAAATACCCCATATTCTTACCTCTTATCTTCACCACTCTCAAAGCCTTGTGACTTGCCAATATTCAGCCCAAATTTTGCCCTAATATCCTCCTCCACTTCCAAAGACCCCTAGTCTCTCCAAAACCCCAAAATCTCTCCCCTTAAGAGGTTCTCAAAGGAGGTAGACTCAAGAGTTAAATTCCAGATTCTATTTCATTCATTTCTTTTATGTTCCTTTCCTTTTGTTTCTTTCCTCACCTCCCTTCACACAAATGGTATGATAACTCTGATAACATACATGTTCTAGAGTGAGAATATTCAAATAATATACTTCATTATCTTTTCTATTTTCCAAACCTTTTATTTGAAAGAAATGAAACCACCGTTTGAGATGTACTAAATTTGAGCATTCAAGGACAACAGTTTAAGAATTTATTTTATCATATTTAATTGTTCTCAATATATCATTTGTGTTATTGTTGAATCAGATTACTATATATTTAATATATCCTTGTTATGGTTCTAAATTCCATTTGTACAAATGGTATTATTTTATAATGAAAAACATTTTCATTGTAATAAATCCCACAGATTAATAGAAAATGTTGTCACTAAGCTTTTATATAATAATTTCACTTCAATCTAATTAACCAAATTAAATTTTAAACAATGTGATCTCTTGGATGTTCACTATTAGTATATAAAATAAATTCTTGACAACCAATTTCATATTACATGTGTATCCAAACATGGATATAAGTGAACCGATCATTAAAACCATGTAAGAAATCGGACCCAAACAATGAAATTGATCCTTATAACCAATCAAAAAGGTCTTTAATAAACCAAAAATGTTTATAATAAATAAATTTCATATAGAATAGGGTTTGGATTTATTATTTAATAAACGAAATTTTTTAATTTGGCTCAATAATACAAAGTGGGGAACCCCACTAGATTTAAGGTAAGGGGTACTCTCCATTTCATGCTTAATCAAGATTTTCCACTATGCTATGCCTTTTTCTATGTAACTTATTAATGAGTGATTTTATACAGTATATCATATTTTTCTGTGTACATTATATTCTCATGAACTACTTTTGGATGAATTGTAACGTTAATTCTTCTTTATTGATTTCTATAATTCTTTATAAAAATTAACCATTGTTAATAAATAATCATCAACCTGTTTAATTGTTGTTCTTCCATAGATTCTATATTAATAATTACCATAAATATTATCATTAATTGTTTTTAATGTAGAATATGTATTATCATATTTTCCTTTGTTATTTATCATTTACACTTATCTAGAGTTATTTTTATTTTGCATTCTCTGATGTTGGTTCTGGTAAAGGTATTTTATATTACTATAAAGGCTTTTCAATTCAATATTGTGTATTTAATCTTTACCATAAATTTCTTATAGAAATACAGTAGTCCATATTCCATGATTAATTACTTGAATTTCATTTAATGTATTTTATAAAAATATATGATGTGTTCTTGAAAATTGTCTCTTTAAAAGTGACTCATGACATCATCTTTTAAGATAACGATATAAAATTTTATCTACGAACTATATTTTCATTTAAATTTATTTTTCCTCCTTCCTAAATATTATGTTTCTTATATAATTATGTTTCAATAATTACCCTCTCAATTACCTTTAGAAAATCTATTTTTGGATGATTTATTTATTTTTTGTATTGGATGATCTAATTCTTGATTTCATTTTATGTGAAAATTTTTTCAAGTGTTACGAAACACATTCTATTTCTATAGCTTCCTAATAATATGTTACATTATTGTTATTTTGTGTAGAACTGAGGAAAAAATAATAATTTTTATATGGGAGGGGAATCATATATTCCTACAATGTATGTATTAAGGTTTTAAAGCTCATTAGATGACAATGTTTAGAATGTAAATGACTTTTTTAGAATTGTTCATAGGATTACGTATGTTAATAATTATATTATGATTTATTCATAAGATTGTGCATGGAAATAATAGTTATTAATCATTTTATATGAATTTATGCATCATAATGATATCATTTGGTTCTGTTTTTGACATTTTGTGTAGAAAATATTTAGTATATTTGTTTCTCAAAATGGCATGCCTTAAAATGATTTTATTTAGCATTATTTAAAATATTGTGAATATGCATGGTTTCCTTTACCTTTGTTCATAATATTTTTTATTGAAAAGATTTTATTTGTATTTTATTCATTATTTTATGATTTCCTATGAATATTCTCATGAAACAATTATATGTAATCCAGTATTGTTATGATATTTTCTATGCATCATCATTATTATATAATGATTCTACTCTCTTATTCTTCAGTATATGATTCCTAATTTGAGATTACAATTCCTTCTATCAGGATATGTGGAAATGTATTATTGTTCTATAATATTTTAATAATATAATTCACATATAAACAAATTTCATGAATATCAAATGATATAACCCTTTTATTACAGGTTTATATGTTTTACCTTACTATGTATTTGAGATCACCCATTATTTTGGATCCCTATTCAATATGAAATTATGTAAATGAATATATTTATAGGGAAGAATTATGTATATTTTTTGGAGAGATGTTGAATAAATTATGTGAAATAATATTTTATATATAAAATATAAAAAGACACTAATCCTTTGTTTTTGGGATTGTGTAATTACGATAATATGCAATGTTTAATTTATGGAAATGTATATATATTAGTCTCACGTCATATAATATGATATCCAAATGAGTGTGTTATGAATTATTTTTTTGAACCATTCCAAGGAATATATTTTCTGGAGCCTCCCAAATTACATTATCGTAATCATGGAAATAATATTATATTAAAAGAAGCTATAGACATTCTCAGAATAACAATACCACCATTAAAACAAAACATACATATTATAAAAAATCAATACCATTGAAAATATAATATTTTAATAACATTTTTGACATGAAATCACAGTATCTATACATTAAATACATTTTATAAATAATAATTTAAAAGAAAAATTAGAACCATCATAGAATGTATGCATAGAGAAGTTTGTAATCTACCGAACGATAAAATAATAAAATTTTGAATACAATAATTTCAGTCAAATTCCATGATAAACATAATGTATTACCCACTTTATTCTAAATTTATACACGTGAAATTTAGAAAAAGTAGACAGAAATAGAATATAATATAGTTTTATAACATTTCACAAATGAAAAATGAGGCACAATTAGTATACACATTTAACATTGTGTGGGTAAGGGTGGGTATGATATGACTATTAATCAAAAATAGAGGTTTGTGATATGATACATATTACCACAATGATGGATCAATTAAAATCATTATTAAAAAAATAATAATACTAACACTTTTTATAGTTTTGAATCTTTAGGAAAACATTTTTTATATAAATATGGTAACACACATTTTAGATTATTTTGGTAAAACATTTAATTAAATAACAAAATTAATTAATTAAATTATCTACTTACGAATGTGTTTCAAAAAGAGAAAAAATTCAAAATAGGGTTTTATATATGAATTCCCACACTCGAAACTCATATAAGAACCACATTACCTTTAATTTTTCCACGTAATGTGAATATTAAGTACATTATTATTATCATGATAAATCATTCCATACCACCTCAAAAACAAATACACTCAATTAAAATAGATTCACTAAATTTCTAATAGGATATGTTTTATACATTGAATTATTAATCATTCATGTCATAGAAAAATATGTTATTCATATTATAATAGGAATTAAGGATAAATGAGATTCCCAAAACGTTTATGGGATAATTTATATTTTAAATTGATGAATTATATTTTTCTTTGACCATGATAATAATAAAAGGAATGATGAATTTGTGGGGTGACAATTTCCTGTATTAATTATATATAATAACGATATATCTATTACACCTTACAGTCTTGATGATTCTGGTGGAAGGAAAACCAAATTTCCTCTCTGAGGTATCTCTCAAGTATTCTATTAGTGTACATTATGTATAGATAAATATTGAATGAAATTAAAATATGTTCTAATATCATAGCAGGACAATTCTATATGTATATAGTAGTTATATAATGATTGTGAATAATTTTATCACCTTATTATTAATTTTAGAAAATAAAAATAATTATGTATAGTATCATGAGGTCCATTTGGTCTCTTATATTGTACTTCAAAAATATATTCTTAATAACACTATAGTGAATGGGTTCCATGTTAAATATGTTGTTATTAATCAAAACATTTATATAGATTTAATAATCTAAATGAAACCAACGGAATGTCAGTTAATAAAATCCTAGAAACCCATCCATATCCAAATGAAACTCTCCTAGACATAGATCTAAAATTGAATAAGTATATAAACCCAATCATTACTCCTAATCATAAAATGATTTTTTTTATGGTTAATAATGAGTTTAAAAAATAACAACGTAATTTAAACTAATTTAAATTATGTTATACTGGGGATCATTCATATTTTTTCTAAACTGGATCTCTTTCAATATTCATTACTCTATTAAAATGGTATTAAATCAATTTCATTATAACCAAGATCACAATCCCAATGTTAGAATTATCATCATAAATCCTTATATCATAACTAAAAATCAATAAACATGTAATGTTCTTGATACATTAATTTTTTGATAGAATAATATACAAAGTGAGGTGCTTATTCCAATTCTAAATCATACTCTATAATTAATGGCACAAACAGTCTTAAATTTAGTTATTAATTATATCCAATAGTTAATGAATGACTACGAAAACACCTATGATAATTTTGATGATTTTCCTACTAACCAAGATCATGTGGAAATGGCTAACCCTACGAGACATCATCAAATAGGGTCCCCATTATCATTATGTTGATAATATAAGTGGTTAAGATTGGATTCACCATACCATAGAGGATATAAAATTCTCCAAAAATAGATTCAATAATCACCTGGATTTATCAAATATTATACTATTAGGTATATTTAAATTTTATGAATTACTGAGAAAAAGGGGAATAATTTAACAAAACCACTATGAACATTATATACTAACAAATTATCACATAGAAATTTAACATATTCCTGGTTACTATGTATTCCTCCTCAGTTTTTGTGATGTGGGAGAAACCCATAATGTTACAAATGTGATATATATAAACAAATTTTTGACCCATCATTTAGGAAGAAATATATCCTACCAAGTCTAAAGGATTGAATACTTTGGGAACCAAATGACTCATAACTCTTTATAGTTTAGATGAAAATGTCACGAGTGTCAATTCCAAGGTAATTTAATTCAACAAAAAACATTGTTTCATCATTCCATAACAAAACTTTGTCCATTTCTAGTATAAGGGATTGATGTCATGGGTATATACTGAAAAAAATACACTAATTATATTTTATTCTCACTTCCAAAAATTTATTCTCTATATTCAATAAATTAATTCCACTAATTGAATCTATTACAAAAATCATGACCATATTAATAATGTATAACATCATTAGAATATTTATAGTTCCTTGCAAAATCCTAATGGATAATGTAATAAGTTTTTATAAAAATAAATTATTTATTATTTATTACAAATCTGGATCTAATCCAACAATATTATACAATCATATATATAATAATGGACATATATATTCAAAAAACAAGACCAAATCAAACATCTTACCAATTTTATGGGATAAGTACAAAAATGTATCCCAAAAATTATTTAATAAAATGTTACGTTATTTTACCATTTTACATAAAAATACCATAGAAAACCATACTACCAAGTGTATAGAATATATGTGGTCTTACCTATTGAGACATACTTTCCTTATGTTTAAATATACTTATAAATCTAGATAAGTAGTAGGAAATATCACATTTTCTACTAGATGTAATTCAAAACAATAGAGAAAAGAGGCTGAACCCCTTAAATTTCTTAATGGCCCACAATACAGTAACAATTTTCTATATTTCTTATCTATCATTTATTATTTTATCGTGGTGAATTTAACAACAAAATTTTATGAAATAAAAATTATATTATATTAGTGTAATTTTGTGTATAACAAAAATATTACCTAGATTATGATTTTTAGTAATTAAATAATATTATTTATAATTGTTAATGGTCATAATTAGAATAGGTAATATTGATTGATTTAATGGTGATGAAATAATTTGCATGTAATTTTTTTAGTAAATGACATAGGATTCGAACCAAAATTGGCACTTGACCAAATATGTAACATACAAGAATGGTGTTTTCGATCCCCATGAGATAGAGAATAGAACCTAGTTATCAATCAAATCCATAGGTAATGATTTCACACAACCTCAAATAGAAAATATGGAATATATATAATAATTTAACAGTGCATGATAAAAATGAAATTATGTATAAATGATACCCAATGTGAAACTATAATAGTGATACAACTTATAAGCTATCTAATACCAAAGGGGTTTTTTTCTGAAAAAGACCACCCAAAAGGACTTCTAAACCAACAACCAGTACTCCATCTGATATGTAGATAACATCCCTTAAAATAATTACCAGGTACTCAATATCTATCTTCCTAAAATACCACTGCCTCACTAATATTCGATTCATTTTTCATAATTAAAAGACATTACCAATCCTAGACATTTCTAATGGGGTTTATAGGGTGAAAGATAAACAGGGTCAGTAGGATCCCAATCATGTATTCAATATCTTGTCTTTGTATAACTATATAATACTTATTAACATTAAATAAAAAATTTATGATAATCATTTAAAATGATTCTATATAATTATCATGATAAATCAATCACGTTTTAAAATATATCCAACTAATCAAGGTAAAAAGTTTAAACGATTATCAATTATATCAAAGATTCTAATAAATGATAATAGTTATAAAAATAATATGCAAATCACACCAAATATCACTAATGTCCAGTCTAACTAGAATTATTATTCCCAATATAGACAATAACACACATCAAGCCCCTCGAAAGATGCATCAAATCTTCGAATCAGTTTAACGCCCCAAAAATGAAACTCCAAAAATTTTATATATAAGGCACCCACCAAGAATATTACATAATGTTGAGTTATTTCAATAATTTTACATTATTTTACACTGATGATATTTTCAGCTGTAAATAAATAGATAATTAGTCCATAACACATTCATAAAAAATGAAATATTATAATTTAGACACTTTAAACCACTATCCATTTTTCATAAAACAAAATCTAATAAAATGAAGCATGGATTCTTTTTATGATCAATCATCAATACATTTCCATTGATAAAAATACTTGTCAATATTCCCTGTTAAATCATATTAATTTTTTTAAAACATGGAATGGTCATAAAAAGTTTTTTAAGGGATACATGAATAAGTAAAACTATCAGTCCTATGAAAACTTTTAAACCATGAATACTTTATAATAATGTAACACATTTCACCTCTATGAAGTAATAAATAACTTATTTTTAATATAATCTCATTTCTAGCATTTTATATAATCAGGATATTACAATAAATTTCAAATAAATAATATATAAAATATAAAGGTATCATGGTACATAATCATACATAAATGTAAAAATCATGCGGTCGACATCCATAATTATCACTCCTAGGAATGGATTATCAATACGAGTAACTTCCATTCCCAACTCAATAGAGGTCATAATGCAACCACCTATCCATGGTTTATCAAAAAAGTAACTTTATTTTTTATCACGTAACTAGAAATGAAATGTAAAATTACCATTATATAATCATAACACATAATAGATTTCAATTATATAAATTCCACTAATAAAATATCATTTGGAATGAAAATAAATCATTTCAACATATTGAAATATTCAATCAATTTTTAAAACCATTTTCACTACCAATATACCAAAATATGAAATACCTGATTTTATTACATTTAAAAACATTAATCCTTATAGAGGAACCCAATTATAAAATAACAGTTATAGCAGAAGCTAAGTTATTGTTGCTTCATATGTTAAAACAAACTATTCCTTTTATAGTTTCTAAAAAAATCTATACTCTCCATATAAATAGATTAAAATTGAAAAACGTTGAATGAAATTAAATATAAAGATAAAATTTCTTATGTAATCCTCATAAAACAATATAAATAACTATGTAAATAAATACAATAATGAAAAATATTTTTTAGTTAAATCATTAAATATTCACGGTGTCTCATACCACATTGAACATTTAAATTTTAATCTCATGAATAAATATATTTACCAAAACATTAAACAAGGATGGTGTTTGTAACATCCCATGTAAATTTAGAATATAAAATACTCATATTTATTAATATCTATGAATTAAATATTATTTTTAATTTAAAGGGGATTCTATGTCTGATATCATACTCAACTCGTAACAACAGATTTCATTGAAATCTTATGTTTCACATAACATTGAGTTATTGTGAAAAATAATATAATATTATTATTATGGCAGTTAATGCCTAGCCATTGTATTTGAGGGAATGAGCATAACTAACTACAATATTGTTATACATGTTTGTTAATTGAATTTACATTTACCCAATAAATTTTAAATTCTTAAAATTAGAATGAAACCTATTTTAATCATTAAATGCTCTAATAATCTTTAAAAAGGTATTTCACCCCCTTTTGACGGTGAACCCTTTTTAAATCTAGGTTTTTTAACTTTTATATATTCTATTTGAGAAAATAAATTTTTTCTTTATAATTGGCACATCAAAATTTACTTCAGATGAAATTTTGGTATTTTTCTGATAATGTACATTTTTTAATAAATAGTTAAAAATATTGTATTTTAATTCAAAACTTCCTTTTAATCTAATTTATTTATATGGTTACATTATATTTTTAATTGATTTTAAAGGATAATTAGATTATGTTTTTACTATTTAATCCAATTTTGGTCATTGGAAGTAATTTCACTATGAAATTGGACATAAACAGGTGTTAATATTTGGATAGTTATAATTTCTTAAAAAAAAGCTTTTTATTTCGACAGTGGGAATTAATTATAAATTAATTTAATACACATAATTGTCTTGAATTTTAGAAAATAGATTCCATATTCAAAATTAGGAAGTCCAAATTGTGTAAATAGGTAAATTTTATTTTTATATATTAGGAATATTTATTTCAGTAAATATTTTATTTGGCATGGTTAAAGGGAAAATAAGGTATAAAAGGGTTAAAAAAATAATAGTATAATAAATTAAAATTACCATAAAACGTGACCTAAACCTATTTGTATATACATTTAAGACTATGGGTATCCTTGGGTCTATTTTGGGACCCCATGGAGCTACATATGTGTTATAATGAAAATTTATATTAATTAATTTAAAGTAAAGGAAAGATTGATGTAGACAAATATATTTTAATGAAAACAATTTACATGAGATTATGTAAGTTATATCGTAGTATTAAAATATTCATTATAAATATATATATATATATTTCATTCATAATGGAATTTTATTAATATTTTTTAGACATCAAATAAATAAAATTATTTATGACATAATGATGATGGAGCGTTTTCCTCATTAATAAATGATTTAAATAAATAAGATTAAAAAAATTAAAAAAATTAATAAACCTATCCAATTATTATTGTATGATTTTATTTAGAACATGAGTCATTTAATATTTGGATTTAATTATTTTTGGTCCTTTTCAAATAGAAGATAAGTTTATATTAAAATAATATTTTCAAACGTCCCTATAGATCCCCTCCTCCCCCTTATAAAATGTCATAAACTCTAACCCATTATTCAAACTTCTCAAGCCCCTTGGATCATCCATACAATGCACAATTATTCTCCCTAAATCCCTCTTCTCCTCCTAGTAAACTTACCTTATGTGTAAGGAACTTAATGTAAACTTTTTGGTTCTTACCAAAGAGAGTTACCCGATTTAAAGGTAACATCTTCTATTAAGTTCATTAATTTTATTTTACTTATTCAACCCCCTAAACTATATTTATTCATGTATTTTATAAAAAATACTATCCTCAATAAACAAGGCTATTTTAATGAGAATTATTTGAACTACAGTTACACACACCTCCAACTAATGGGTAAAGAACATATTGTTCCTATGGATGGTGAACTATTGCCTCACGAAACTATGATTGTTCAATTATCTCATATCGCCTCTCATAGTGTCCATTATGATGGAGATAAATTTATATGTGATATAAATTATAGTTATATTTTTTATATTCTTATAATTATCAATTTATAGAATACCTTTATGGTTTCCATAATGAAAAAATTCGATAATTTCATTTGAGGAAGTACGAATAACTGCCCCATCAATGTGATTTGAATCATTCATTCCATTCATGGAACACATAAATGGTGGATATAATTAAATTATATATTATATGATATTTGAATTATAATATACCTATTTATAATTACATTTTCATTCCATTAAATAAGAAATAGAAATGAATGTTGTGTCCATGCGTACGTACAACTAATCATCTTCAAGAAATGTGCATTTCATTTCTTATCTACAAATGTTATGTACTATTATAAATAATAATATATTGGATATATATAATATATATGATATATAAATCATGAATATTATTATGGAGATAATTTAATTTTTACCACATGAACAATTTTTATTTATAACAAGTTCATTTTTGGCTCAAATTTCGAACATCGACAAAATGACCAAAATGACCTCAAATAATTAACTAATTGTTATAGAATGGTAATAAGTGATATTAAAGTAATAATAAACATGAAAAAGTATCATAAGAAATTATAATTTAACTTATTTTTATTATTCAGGAATAAAAAGTAATAAATGGGTCAAGTCATACACGAGGTAAGGGGTTTAGTATCTCAGTTTTAATTCTGGGAGATTTCCATTGTTCGCCACTTATTTCCTAAATTAGGTGTATTTATTATTTTAATTTGACATATGTAATCATGATTCTATTTATATTCATGGTATCTTGTAAATAATATAGTGGTAAATAATTTTTTTCATACGAAGAGATTGATTTCTACGTGGTAATGGTTTTTCACCTCACTTCTTATTCCCATGAGATTCATGATATATTACCACTATCTCCTTTTATGTGGTGTAGGTACTGAAAATGATTTTATTATTTGTGTAATATAATTTAATTTATGGGAATTTATGTATTCATTTTGTGGTACTTACTTAATGGGGTGTATTTTTTTATGTTACCAAATCGTTAATGGAACCTTTCACCCTCTTCTTTTTAAAAGACTTATTTTTGTTATGTCTTTTAATTAACATATTCTAATGTTGGGAAATGTTTGTATATATCTTTATTGCCTAAAATTTTATGTCCATGTGATGAGATACCATTTTCTCTCTCATCATCTCATTTTCTGAATATTAATGTGATGATGTTAGGTTGTCGATGTTATGTTAGGGTACTTCTTAGCCCAATTTGAATTAATTGGGATAAAATTATATTTTTCGATTATGTCAGTCTATGAATATTTGTAAATTTCCTATGATTAATTTACAATTAATATCCAATCATATTTAGTGTATTTATATTTGTAACACATAATTATGTCATTTATTTGTTCTTAATCTAAGTATATGATCTTTATAAGGGGCTCTATCTCAATTGACATTACATTGAGAGTTATTTGTTGTTATACAACAATTTACTTTTATGTGGTGTATATTCTTCACATTGGCATATTATATCATGAATTTCCTTATTCTCATGATATTAAAATTTTTGATTAATTTTATTCCTCAATTATTTATATTCAAGCATCTCTCATTTGGTTATGACCTCTTTAACTAAAATATCATCTTAAATTTTTTAGGAAACTATTATTTTAAATAATTCTCAATAATGTCCATGTTTTAAAAATAATTTTATGGATTATTTATATTGAAATTAATGTTTTAAAATGTTAATACCTTTAATAGTTTCAAAGTGGTATGGGACACTTTGATTTAAAAATGACTTTATTATATGCTTGAAATGGTTTTTATAAAGCATTGATTACATCAATATTTTGAAATGATATATTTTAATTCCAATATGGAATGTTGTCTTTCCTTGATTCTTGTTTTATGTGTAATAATTAATAATGGTACTTGGAGATTTGATGGGTGGTTGTGTGATAAACCAAATGACGGGTGGTGCCGTGATAGACTGGGATGGGTGTTTATGTTATAACCTCCAATGCATTGGGTATGTAAGTGTACCATATGGCTATTACATTTAGTGATATGTGTGTAATTCAACCGTATTATTATTCTATTTAACTATGTTTATGTTGCATGATACATATATATATGTTATTTGTGTTTTATATGGGTTTTAAAGCAATCTTTTGGTTACAAATGGGTAAGAAATGATCTTTTATTCCGTGAAGAGTATTTACTACTTCATAAAGGTGAAAATTATTAAATATAATAATTTATTCATTATTTACATGTTGTTTTGAAAAACTAACATATTTCCTTCATTTTCTATCCCTTACTAAGATTTTTATGCTCATCCCAAGTATTTTAAAGGTTTATCATAGGACATAAAGTATGAATACGGTGAAGGATGGGATCATGGAAAAGTCATGAAGTCAAAAACATTGAACTAGACATGAATATTTTTATCAAATAGATTTTATTTTATAAAAAATAGATACTGATTAGAAGTGTATACTTTTTAATTTTTGAAATGTATAGTAATAGTTATGGCTTCATTCTCTAAAACTCCAAAACTGAAATGATCCTTAATGTGAATTATTAACGTAATTATAGTTTATGTAATGTTTATGTCTGGATCCTTTTAGTTGGTTTCAGAGGTCGGTTTAGATAACATTATTTGTTAGGGTGTTATTTAAGTATAAATGACATAACCATAATGGTTAGGATTTTAGAATGATTCATAGTTGTTTTAGATAAATTTAATGAGTTTAAGATAAAATGAATATGTATATATTTGTATTTACCCTCATCATAAGATATTATATGATTATTTTATTAATAAACTCAGAATTTCATTTTTGGTTTTAGTAAATGGATGTATCTAGTATTTTTTCCATGTTTCCAATGACAATAAACTATTATGGTCCTGTAGAAATTATATTTTCAATGTAATAAATATTCATCTAAAATGATTTAGTATCCATGTATTCCATTTTATAATTATATATTCTATATATTATTATAATAAAAATATATTCTATATACACTATATTTACATAATTATTCACATTAAGGAAATCATGATAGATGTATAAGAACCAGATATATAACAAATTAAGAAACATGGGAAGAACATAGAGAATATTACCTAAAAGAAAACTTACTGTTGGATGGATAACAAGAGGGTAACATAAGGTCATAATGAAACCATATATGGTTTTATATATATGAATATTATTCAATAATGATTTATGACAAACTTATATTTATTATATAGCAATAATGTATGAGTATGAAGAGAGTCAATATTCAAGGAAAGGGGATTTCATTTCACAATTTATTTATATGAGATACATGGTTTATTCGCCATCCATTATTTTTGACTTGTGTTTATTCATAATATTTATGTATTATATTACTTGTAAAATTAAATTTACTATTATTTTTTTATGACAAAAGATGAATTCATTAATAAATACGATCGGCCGAAGTACAAGCACGTAACCATGATGGGAAGTGATCAAGCCAGAGCAGATTGTTGTAAGGAGGGCCAACGGCTGCCAACTGGTGAGCGGCCTCATTTCCTTCCCTTTTGAATAATGTAAAAATGCAAGATGTGAAGCTTGGCCAGAGAGAGTGAATAATCCGAGTGATGGATCCAAATGATTGTAGCCCTCCATCGTTGAGATTGCTGGCATTGATGTTGGTGAGACTATTTGATTTGATGAGAATTGAGTCACATCCTTGGTGTTTTGCAAAATTTATCCCAGAGAGGATGGCAGCAGCTTCCGCAATTGAGGGATCCCAAATTGCGTGGCATGATTAGTTTTTGTCTGCAATAATATGTCCATGTTTTTCCCTATCCAGCATACCAAGTCCAACAGGACCATCCATAGGGAGAGAGGCATCAACATTAATCTTAATAGTCCCTTCCGGTGGAGGGCAGCAATGTAGGGAGTGAGGAGGGGGAGAAAATAATCATTGCTGCTCAGTGTGGTGCTGCCAACCCGAAATCCAAGATGATGCCCAGTCAACCCAAAATCTTGGGGGGCTAAGAATAATATTGAAAATGGCTTCGTTACGCCGGTCCTAGATAATCCAGGCCAAAACGTAGAGAGATCCAGCTTTAGCCGGTGAAAAGGAGGAACACCATCTCATCATAAGAGAAGTAAGGTGCGAGGAAGCGTCCAGGTAAAGATCTGTGGAAGATCCCCAGTAATTGCAAACCTCCTGGTCCCCTGGGCACTGGATCAGAGCATGAAGCTGGGATTCTAGGACAAATGGGCAGATGGGGCATGAATTGTCGTTTGAAAAGTGTCAGAAGTCAAGGAGGCTCTTGGTAGGGAGGATACCAATGCACACATTACACCATAAATAACGGATTTTAGGGGGAAAATTGAGCTTCCAAAGTGATTTCCAGGGCCTCGCATCCCCTTTAGTTGTCCGAGTACCGAGAGCGAGACGGTAACCGGATTTCCCAGTGTATGTTCCCAAGATGTCATTGGTCCAGTAGAGATGGCTTGGGCCTGAGTCCGAAACATATGGGGTACTCAGTATAATCCTTCTGTCCCTTTCATTGAACAAATATAAGAGTTTTTCCAAGCACCACCTCGTCCCCTGGTCCGCAAAAAGGCATCGGACCGTGGCGTACTCGTAGCCTAGATGGATAGGATATGATGACCTCACACCTGCTGAATTAATAAGACAGGGATCAGTCCAAATGTTAACCATTGAGACCTTCCCAATCCTCAAACCAAGTCCTTTATTCAGAAGATTGCGGGCACCCCAAATGCTTCTCCAGATAAAGCTGGGTCGGTGGCCAAGATGGGAGTCCATGAACTCCTTATGTGGGAAATATTTTTCCCGAAAAACTCGTGCGCAGAGAGATGATGGATGATTAATAAGGAACCATCCTTGTTTATCCAGTAGTGCATCATTGAAAAGAGAAAGGTCTCGGATGCCCATTCCGCCCTCAGATTTGTGTTGGCAAAGTGTAGGCAAGGCAATCCAGTGGATTTTATTTTTTCCATCATTTCGACCCCACCAGAAGTTGGTAGTGCTAGAGTGAATTTGGGTAATAACAACAATAATAATCTTAAAGATAGACATAAAATAGGTGGGAACAGATTAAAGATCTGCCTTAATGAGAGTTTCCTTGACGGATTTGGAGATTTTTTGGGAGCCCATCCTTGGATTTTTTTCTCTATTCGATCCACAATAGTTGTACAAATTAATTTCTTGGACCGACCAACCACTGTCAGGAGACCAAGATACTTCTAATGCTTTTCAACCATAGAGATGCTTGCTATGGAACATAGATCTTCTCTTTTGGGTTGAGGGACTCAAGATCTGAATGAAACTCTTCACTTTCCCTGATTGATCGTTTGTCCTAAAGCCCACTCATACTATTCAATCACCTAGCAGATGGCAATGCACTCGTTTTGGGTAGCTCTGGAAAAGAGAAGGAAATCATCGGCGATGAAGTGGTAGGAGATCGGTGGACCAGTGTGACAAAATTTCTCCCAATTAATTCTATGAGAGGAGGCTGCCCTGGAGAGGAGGTTAGAGAAAATTTCAGCCATCAGAATAAAAAGGAAGGGTGAGAGAGGGTCTCCCTAGAGAAGGCCACGGGATGGGGAGAAGCCTCGGGTGAGCACCCTGATGACATTAATACGGAAGGACATAGACGAGACGCAATGCATGATCATGTCAATACATTTGGTGCAGAATCCCATTTTAAGCATCACTAATCTGTGGATGTTCCACTCCACTTTATCATAGGCCTTAGCCATGTCCAATTTCTAAGCCATGATACCTCTCTTCGCTTGTGAATGTGTTTTCATGGAATGAAAAACTTCATTGGAAACAATGTCATTATCAGTGATTAATCTCTTTTCCACAAAATCATTTTGGTTCTCTAAGATGTTGTCAGGTAACCACGGATGCATACAATTAGCAAGAATCTTTGATATGATCTTTTATGAGACATTGGACAGGCTGATAGGTCAAAAGTCTGAGACAACGAGCAGTTTTTTCAACTTGGGGATAAGGGTAAGGACTGCTTCATTAATAGAATACAAGTATGTTTTCCCCACCCAAATATTCTTCATCAAATTGCAGATGTTTGGGCCAGAAATGTGCCAGTAATTCTTGAAGAAGAGGTCATGGAAACCGTTTGGACCCGTGGCCTTAGTAGGGTGGATATGATTCAAGGCCTGGAGGGTCACGTCGTCCGTCACATCTTTGGAGAGCTTTTTGTTAATCTCGTCAAAAATCACTGGTGTTATGAAATCTTATACTTCAGCAGAAATATCCATTTGATTATATTAAATTCAAGGGATTTGGGATACCAAAATTATCAAATTCATAAAATAATTTTGTATCAATTTTACTTCATTGTGTAAAATTCCATGATATGAACCAATATTATAAAATTACATGTAAATATTTCCATTGAATTGTTATATAATGAATCTACTTATTTTCATGATATTTTTATCTTCATGTAATCTTATTTTCTTACATGTGGAGTATGGTTCAAATATACCAAATAATTAGAGATTATTAAGACAATATTATCTCTTTTCAAGATTGTTTATGTATAGGCATCCTTTGAGAAACATTATGATAATCTCTCAATAAAATTAATGAAACTTATTCACCTGTAGGTATTCATGACTTATTCATGTATTGGGAACATTTTTCTTCACTTTGTTATTTTATATACTTAGGAATGTGTTTTTAAGAAATCATAACTTTGCCTTATCTTTTGTCAGAAATTTTTGATCCTTCAATCCAATGTTTTCTAAAAAATTATCCATTACTATTATACTACTCTAATATATTCATTAAATTAAATTTATTCATATTTTTTATTTTAATAATATTACTACGGATTCATCCTTTCTATTTACGAACACTAAACTTTTCCAATGTTTTAAATGTGAAAAAATGTATGTTTTTACATCATATGACATGTACAGTTCCATGACCCGTCCTCAAGACCCATGCCGTGACTACCCCATGCCTGCTTCCCCTAGGCTAGGGACTGGCGACTAGTACCAAGGCGTAAATGCCGAAAAAAGGGATTTCATTTCCTTTATAAAGTAAACAATCACCATACTTTAAGAAGGCAGAAGTAAACACTAAGTAAAACTTGGTACAATAGTAGTGCAGAAATGTATGTGGGTCAAAATATATACCCAATACTGAATATAAAGTACAACTGGAATGAAAGTACAACAACTGAAAAGTAAAGCAGCAACGTCGAGCCATCCACTAGAAGTCCCACTTGAAGGGTGGGTATAGATAGTCTCCCCAGATCCACGGGTCCAGCCCTCCGCTCCATGTACGTCCCGCCCTGTGCTCCACCTCCAGGTACTGACTTGCTCCACAAGCCTCAACCACAATCATCGATGTCCGTCTTCTACATCCAACACAACGTAGTACGGGCATATCCCATGTAGGGGTGAGTATACGCTACTCATTAGGGACTCCGAGACCCATGAAGGTCTCCCAGAATCCCCAAAGGTTAATCCACAAAGGAAAGATACAATCACGAAGTAACATACAACACTACTTAGGTATATGCCCATACATATACCTATGTTATCATTTTCATTTCGGCTCCATCATCTTAGCCGATGTTCGATCTAGTCCACACATTATAGTACTATCCAATCTACACAGGATAACACAACCCAATCCATACAAGAAAGCACAACGTAATCCACACAGGATAACAAGACAAACTTATTGAAGATAATGATTGAAAATCAAGACTCAGTTCACACAGGTATACTTATTTGTAAGACGATAGAGATGATCAGATGTAGCCACTGATTCATCTAAGTCGTTGGAACCACACAAGATCGATAGTAACTAACCCCCAAAATGACCCACACAAGATCGATAGGTACTAACCCCCGCAATGACCCACACACGATCGATAGGTACTAACCCCCACAATGTCCCACACGGGATCGATATGCACTGGCCCACACAGGACCGCAGAGCGCTGACCCACACAGGATCTGACCCACAGAGGATCAATAAGCACTGATCCACACAGGATCGCTGAGTGCTGTAGTCATCGCTGTCGAACCCACGGAGGATTTCTGTACAGTCGCCATCATCGTTACAGTCACATCCAGCTCTAGGGTTCCCACACACAGCAAGCTCGTTCGGGAAGGGCCCGCTACATGAGCCAAGGGGGTGATACATCAACTGACATGAAATCCAGAGTTGATTTATCCCAATGTCCTGTATCGTCAATAGGAACTCAATGTGATAGATGGCACGTCAATAGGACGCCCGGTCTGAGAGTTATTGGCTTTTTCGTCCCAGGGGCCCAGTTGGTTTTTATGTCAAAACCAACCTGACCATACTCCAACTGCATCCAAACCACATGCGGAGTAATCCAAAAATTCTTTCTTAATAAGAGGAATCTATCAATGTTGATGTCACATTAATCGGACGTCCGGAGCACAAGTTATAAGTGTTTCTGCTCTGAGGGTCAGCTCGTTTCGTGTTCGAACCAACCCAGTTGTACCCAAAGTTCTTAGAAACCTCGAGTGTAATATATCAAAACGACCGACTCGATCCAAGGATCTCATCGCAACTGACAGTGCGTCGATCGGAGATCCGTAGTCCATTTTACAAGCGTTTGAACTATCCTGACTATTTTTACGGGGTTTTGGGCCCTGATCGACCCAGGTCTGGGTCCGGCCCAGCCGGTGTGGCCTGGTGCGGCCTGGGCAGCCCGGTCCGGTGTGGCCGATCTGGCCTGGGTAGCCGATTGGCTAGCGTGTGCGTGGCCCGCGTGGCCAGCTCGGTGCTGGCAGTGTTGTTGGGGAAAGGGGGGGCACTGCCCCCGTAATTGAGAATGCCCCCCCCCCCCGCATGGGGGGCCTATCCTTTGCCAGCCAGGAGTTTTGATCCCTAGCTTTCTTGGAAACCGGCCAGCGTTTCCGGTCGTCCGGTGTGTCACTGTGGAACCCCCACGGGTAACACCCTCCTTGCACCGGCGCCCGGAATTTCCGGTTGTCGTGGCCCCGCTCCGGCCGCGGCCTCTTCGTGGTTCTCCGGCACGGCGCGACAGCGCCACGCTTTTTCTCTGCGTTCTTCTTTGTTTCTACGCGGTGTCATTGCAGCGCGCTGCCTTATTTCGAGCCGCGACAAATGAAACATCAATGGGGGAGGAGATTCAGCAATTTTCCTATGGTCCGGCCCCCTCCCGCTAATCCGATATCAAGCGGATAAAGAATTTGACATTGGAAGGAAAGGAATATTTGTGATCAAAATCAAACCCCTATCTATAGGTGTTGTCAAATGGAGGACGTCTCAGAAAAACAACATCGCGGAAGACGACGTCATGGAAAAGAGGATCGTCGGCATCGTGGTACATGGTGTCGCATCGTCTATCTGCAAGGAAATAGCATTCTTCGTCATCTTTCATTGGAGGTTGGCGTTCTTCATTGTTCTTCACATTCTCAAACTAAGAAGATGAAGATTCCAAGGCTTGAAAACTTCCTCTACCAACCTTCTCGCTCAACGAAATAATCCCTAATTTAATAAGACTTTTTCTTATTTAATTAACACACAGAAGCCTACTTTCAATTTGATATTAAAAAGTATTCACGAATTAATTATATTTAATAACATAATAACTTAATTATTTGGAGAGTTGACTTTTCATTTATTAAGGGGTTGTGGGTGTCTTACAAAATAATGGGGGTTCGAGGATGTTGAAAAGTGGGGCTCGTGGGGGTCCCACCACACTAATATCCTATCAGGAGGGGTTATGATATAGTGGGTCCCACCTCAACCTCCATATGTAGGTTTAAACTACATAGAACATAAAATAAAAATTGTTGCATAACTTTTATTTTATTCATTAGTTAACCCATTTTTTTAAATATCCACACCTGAGAAAATGCAACTCCAGAAATAGTATTCATAAGAAATTACCGGCACTGAGATTCCATCGGTGCCCTCAGATTTTGATTCCGAGCACCGGTTCAAAGGTTAGGAAATCCCACTTGTTCGTTCACTGAACGTACCCGAGCTAAACATCTGAAATTGTTTCCTGGAACACCGGGTCTGGAAATTATGTGCCGTCAGAAACTGCGTTCTTGTAAAATCCCAAAGAAAATTAAGAAAAAATTTCCCTTGAAATTTACGGGTCCTTAAATTACTCCCACCTCTGGGATTTAAATCCATATAAAGATAGATCATAAACTAGGGAAAAATATTGGTACTGTGCACGCATATGAGCCTCCCACTCCCATGTGCTCTCATGGAGGTTCCCGTGCTACCATCTGATGTGCATTAGTTGAATCGACCACCCATGTAGGACCCGCTCTTTTCGATCATCGATCTCCTCCGAGACCTCTGCAGAAGTCTCCCCATCATCAATGTCCAGCTCCCCATGGTCGATGATATGTGTCGGGTCATGCACGTATATCCTCAGTTGAGATACGTGGAATACGTCATGCACCTGGTGAAATTGAGGTGGTAGAGACAGGCGATAAGACACCTCGCCTATCCTACTGAGTTCCTGAAAAGGTCTGATGAAGTATGGAGACAACATTCGGCCTCTGCCAAATCTCTGTAATCCACGTCATGGTGAGACCCGTAAGAAGAGTTTGTCACAATCCTCGAACTCTAGTGGTCTCCGCCTCCTGTCAGCATATGACTTCTGTCAGCTCTAATTTTTCCTCATCCGCTCCTGGATGACCTGGACCTTCTCTGTCGTGGCCTGGACCATCTCTGGTCCAATAAGAGCTGACTCCCCAGGGTCTGTCTAGCACGGAGGTGATCTGCAAGGTCGGTCGTATAACGCCTCGTATGGTGCCATCACGATGGTGGAGTGGTAGTTGTTGTTGTAAACGAACTCCGCCAAGGGTAGGAGATCCTCCCAGCTGCGACCAAGGTCGATGACACATGCACGGAGCATGTTCTCGAGAGTCTGAATGGTCCTCTCTATCTGACCATCCGTCTGAGGGTGAAAGCGGTGCTCAAATGTAGATGCATCTCGAATGCCTCCTCCAACCCCTTCCAATGCTGGGAAGTAAAGAGAGCATCCCGATCGGAGATGATAGATGATGGCACACCATGAAGCCGTACAATCTCCTGAACGTAGAGGCATCACAGGCTCTCCACTGAGCCCTGCTCTCTGATTGGTATGAAGTGGGCCGACTTGGTGAGCCAGTCGACAATCACCCAAATGGAGTCGTGACTTTTGGAAGTACGTGGAAGTCCTATCACGAAGTCCATAGATATCCCGTCCCACTTCTAATTCATGAACTCCAAGGGCTGTACTAATCCTGCTGGTACCTGGTGCTCCGCCTTCACCTACTGGAAGGTGAGGCATCAAGAAACGAACTCTGCCACAGCCTTCTTCATGCCCGGCCACCAGTGCTATCGTCTGAGGTCCTGGTACATCATTTACACTCATGGATGTACTGCTAAAGGGGAAGTGTGAAACTCCCTCAACACCTCCTCTTGTAAAGAAACTGGTACCATGGTACGTCCTCTAAAAAGGACGGCGTGCTCTCCTCCCACATTGAATCCATCAGGTGCCTGTCCTAAGGATATCTGTGCACGTTGCATCTCACATTCAACGTCTCCACGTTGTGCCTCTATGACCCACTGTAGTAGTGTAGAAGTGACTGTGAGTGACTGAAGAAAGGCTTCTCCATCTCTATCTATGATGGATATCTTCAAAGAAGCCAGCTGCTCTGCCGCCTCCCCACGTAGTTGAATGCCCGTCCTCCTACTGACAGCATTAGCTACTATGTTCCCCTTTCCAGGAGTATAGACTATCTCAAAGTCATAGTCCTGTAGGAATTTCAGCCATCTCCGCTGTCTCAGATTTAGGTCCTTCTGTGAGAAGATGTAACTGGGGCTCTGGTGGTCAGAGTAGACTGTAAAGCGCTCTCCCATCAGATAGTGTCGCCACATCATCAGAGTGAAGACCAATGCTGCTAAATCCAATTCAAGGGTAGTGTAGTTCTTCTCATGCTGCCTCAATTATCGTGATATGTAGGCGATCACTGCCCGATCCTCCATCAGAACACATCCATATATGGTCCCTGATGCATCGTAGTAGACTACGTACCCCACTCCCTCCACTGATTCCCTCAAGATAGGTGTACTAGTCAACCTCTTTCTCAGCTCCTGGAAGCTCTACTGACATATGTTTGACCACATGAAGGGTTTCCCCTTCTTCGTCAAAGCTGTAAGTGGTGCCGAAACTCTGGAGAAGTCTTTCACAAATCTTCGGTAGTACCCTGATAACCCCAAGAAACTCTGCATCTCTTTCACGCTCCTGGATGGCTCTCAAGCCAGCACTGCCTCGATCTTCGCAAGATGCACCGCAAATCCCACCTCAGAGATGACGTGCCCCAAGAAGTGGACCTCACGTATCTAGAACTGACACTTAGAGAGCTTACCATAAAGATGGTGCCTCGGAGTGTGTCCAGTACAACCCGCATGTGGTAGACATGCTCCTCCTCAGTCGTCGAGTATATCAATATGTCTTCGATGAAGACCACGACAAATCGATCGAGGTAAGGATAAAAGATCATGTTCATGAGGACCATGAACACTTCTGGAGCATTGGTTATGCCAAAAGGCATAAACAAGAACTCATAGTGGCCATACCGACATCTGAAGGCGGTCTTCTGCACATCCTCATCCGAAACTCTAAGCTGATGATAGCCTGACCTGATGTCTATCATCGAGAACCACCATTCTCCCTTGAGCTAATCTAAGAGTTTGTCAATCCTTGGTGGAAGATACTTGTTCCTCACGATCATCTGGTTCATGCGATGATAGTCAACACATAGTTTCAAGCTCCCATCCGCCATCTTGGCCAACAAAATCAGGGATGCCCAGGGTGAAACACTGGGTCGGATGAATCCCTTGTCCTAAAAGTCCTCCAGCTGTACCCATAGCTCTTGAAGCTCGGCGAGAGCCATCTGATATGCTGGGATGGATATCGAGGTTGTCTCGGGGTACAGGTCAATTTAAAAGTCTACCTCTCTACGAGGAGGTAGTCCTGGAATGCCGTCCAGAAAAACATATGCATACTGATCCACCACTATAGGAAAACTCAGAATCCGCATGTCAACTGCTCCTAGGATGAGGCTATCCAACTAATGAGTGATGGGATGTCCTCTCCTATGCGTGATTCCATCCTACGCTACAAAGTATCCCTTCTCACCGGTGATGGTGAAACTGCTCCCGTCGGTGTGGACACACCACACCTTGCCCCTAATACAATCGATCTGAGCAAGGAATTTAGATAACCAATTCATGCCCATGATGACGTCGTAATTCCTTGACGCTTCTACAGGAAGATCCCAGCCGATTCCATTGCTTCCTTGAGTAAACTCACACTGCCGGTACTAGTGCGTAATCGTCGCGTCTACTCCCGTAGAAGTCTCTAGCCGTAAGGATCGAGCCAACAGCTCCATCAGAATCTCTGAGCTACGAACAAGGGCAGCGACAATGAAAGAATGACTCAATACTATGTCTATAATAATTTCAACAAGGGTGGAGTAGATACAGATAGTACCTCGAATCATCCCAGAATCGCCGTGGTAATACGCCTCTGATTCCTGAAGTTGAGCCTGCCTCTGCCCGCCAACTCTCTGTGGTCGGGGTGGACCTCCTGGTGGTGGTGGTGGTAGATCCTCAAAGCGTCGTCCACCACCTAATACGCGACCATCTCCTCTGCCTCGTCTGCCTACTCCCTGTGGACCGCCACGTTCGACCCTCTGCCTCTTCCTGGGTGGTCCCTCAACCATCTGCTACTCCTCTGCACGGTGGGCCGGGATGTCACAAGATATGAGGCCATGCCCGCTGCATGCGTAGAACTGTCTGCCCCTTGTAAGACTGGCTCTGCGCTGTGTGTCCTGCACCTCTAAGCCAGTGTCCTGAGGTTATCCGCCTGATGGTCTGGTCCGCCTGGACCCCTGTGACATCTATCGACTTCCAGCTGCAGATGACTCAGCTACGTGCCGCCTTGCGGTACGTCTCACTGCTGATGTACGCTTAGCAAGAAATCTCTCAATGAGAAGGGCTCCCTCCAGTACTCCTGCCTGAATCAAAATCCTAAGGGAGATTAGCGATGACCTGATCTCATGTCACAGTTTGTGCTCGATGGTCCAGGCCCATAAGAATGGTTCATGTACCATGTCCGTCGAATGGCGCGAGAGATCGGTAAATCTCACCGAGTACTGGGCTACCATCATGCTGCCATGCCACAACTGTATTAGCTCCTGGATTTGCATCGGATGGAGGGTGGCTGGGATTAACTTCGAGCAGAAGAGGATCTCAAAGTCCATCCAGAGGAGAGATTCCTCGTTGTGAACATGGAGCATCAAGCTCCACCATCTACCTGTTGTCTCATGCCGGAGGATTGCTGCAAGGATCACCATGAGGTCTGCTGGTGTCCCTACCAATCGGAAGACTCATACAACTGCCTCCAGCCAATCCTCGATTGCCTGAGGGTACGTCTCCCAGCGGAACCTGGGTGGTCTCTGATGCTGAAACTCATGTAGTGCACCAAGGTGACGTGCACTCACATCGGCTGGGGCTGGTGGCATCGATGGCTCAGCTGGTAGAGGTACCGCTGGTGCCTCTGCTGTAAAAGGGCCCTGCACCGAGGCCTCGTAACTCAGTGGGCTGTCGTCACACACAAAGCTCTGAACCCAAGTTGGCTGCCATTGTTGGGCCATCCTGAAAAGAAACAGGTGTGACATGGTCAAAACAGTATACCTGGTGAGCTGACAAAAAGTAATCACAAAGAAAACTTGGAAACACACATGAAATCAATGTTTTCGTGCACTGAGTCATAAATCCGATGTTAGGGTCCAGGTGTACGGATACGTCCGCCGCCGCACCAACACTGGACTCCTTGGACGGATAACCACACTCAATACTCTTAACACTATTGCTTCACATAGATAAATGATCAGAGTCCTGAGTTTTGCGGTAGAGCCGAACTCCTCTGATACCAATTTGTCACGACCTATCCTCCAGAACCCTACCGCGACTACCCCAAGCCCGCCTCCCATAGGCCAGGGGCTGGCGACTAGAACCAAGGCTTAAATCCGGACAAAAGGGGAAGACATTGCCTTTATAAAGTAATCAATCACCAGAGAGTTATCAAGAAGAAGTAAACATTAAGTCAAACTGGGTACAATAGTAGTGAGGAAATGTAAGTGGGCCAGAATACAAACCCAATACTGAAAGTAATGTACAACTGGAATGAAAGTACAACAACTGAAAATTAAAGTAGCAAGGTTGAGCCGTCCACTGGAATTCCAACCTGATGTGTGGGTACATATAGTCTACTCAACTCCACAGGTCCAGTCATCCTCTCCATGTACGTCCCGCCTAGTGGTCCACCTCGAGTTACCGACTTGCTCCACCAGCCTCAACCACGATCAGCGCTTTCCATCATCTACATCCAACAGAAAGTAGTGCAGACATAGCCCATGCTAGGGTGAGTATACGCTACTCAGTAGGGACCCCGAGACCCCCAAAGGTCTCCCAGATTCTACAAAGGATAATCCACAAAGGCATGATACAATCATGATGTAACATCTGACACTACATAGGTATATTCCCATACATATAACTAAGATATCAATTCCAATTCGGCTCCAAAATCCGATCCCAAGTTCGATCTAGTCCACAAAGGATAGTATAGTCCAATCCACACAGGATAACACAACCAAATCCACACAGGAAAGCACAACCTATTCCACAGAGGATATCAAGTCAAACTTATTGAAGATAATGATTGATAGTCAAGACACAACTCAAACAGGTATTCTTCTTCGTAAGAAGATAGAGATGATGAGATGTAGCCACTGATTCATCTATGTTGTCGGACCCACATAGGATCGATAGGTTCAGACCCCCGGAATGAGCCACACATGTTCGATAGGTACTAACCCCTGCAATGACCCACACAGGATCGATAGGTACTAACCCCCGCAATGACCCAGACAGGATCGATATGCACTGGCCCACATAGGACCGCCGAGTGCTGACCCACACAGGATCGGTAAACACTGATCCACACAGGTTCACTGAGTGCTATAGTCGTCGCTGATGAACCCACGGAGAATTTCTGTACATTCTTCATTGGTGTCGCAGTCGCAGCCAGCTATAGGGATCTCGCACACAACGAGCTCGTTCAGGGAGGGTCCGCTCCATGAGCCAAGGGGATGATACATCAACTAACATGAAGTCTAGATTTGATGTATCCCAAAGTTCTGTATCATCCAAAGTAACTCAATGTGATAGACGGCGCGTCAATCGGACGCCCGATCTGAGAGTTATTGGATTTTTCGTCCTAGGGGCCCGGTTGGTTTTTAAGTCAAAACAAACTCGACCGTACTCCAACTGCATCCAAACCTCGAGCAGAGTAAGCCAAAAGGTATGTATCACTAATAGGAATCCATCAATGTTGATGTCACATCAATCGGACGTCCGTAGCTCATGTTATAAGCATTTCTGCTCCGAGTGCCCAGTTGGTTTCGTGTTCAAACCAACCCGGACATTCGCAAACTTCCCCGAAACATTGAGTGTAATATATCTAAACAACCTTCTCGATCCAAGGATCACACCTTAGATGACGGTGCATCGATCGGAGGTCCGTAGCCCATGTTACAGGTGTTTGAATAAACCTATCCGTTTTAGGGGTTTTTGGGCCCAGACTGACCCGGCCCGAGAACCCCTGGGTCGGCCCGAACCGGGGCTACCCGACCCCGGTCTGGGTCCGGACCAAAAGGGCACGGCCCGACCCAGCCGGCGCGGCATGGCCCAGCCTGGCCTGGTGCGGCCAGTCCGGCTTGGTGCGGCCAGTCCGGCATGGTGCGGCCCGTCCGGCCTGGTGCGGCCAGTCCAGCCTGGGAGGACAGTTGGCACGACGCGGGCGCGAACCGTGCGGCAAGCTCGGTGATGGACGAGCTATTGCAGATAGGGGGGGGGGTGTGTTGCCCCCCAGATTGAGAAACCCCCCCCCCCATGGGGGGCCCACCCTTTTCCAGTAGGGGGTTACGACCCCCGACATTCTCGGAAACCGCCCAGCGGTTCCAGCTGGCTGGTGTGTCACTGCGGGACCCCCTGCGGGTCCCGCCCTCATTGCACCGGTAGTCGGCAGTTTTGGCCGCCGCTCCCCACACCACAGCGGCCTTAGGCCGTGAACTTGTCCGAACGGCGTGGCCCAAGGACGCTACGCCCCTCCGCCATGGCCCCCCTCTGGTGGCGGCCTCTTCGTGGTTCTCCTGCGTGGCGCGATGGCGTCACGGCTTCGTTCGGCCTCAATGGCGCGGCTTGACGGCGCCTCATTTCTTTGCCACTTTCTTCATTGTTTCCGCATGGTGCCGTTGCACCGCGCTGCCTTTGTTCGAGCCACAACAAATGCAACATCAATGGGGGAGGACATTCGGCTGTGTTCATGTGGTTCGGCCCCCTCCCGTTAATCCGATATCAAGCGGCTAAAGAATTTAACGTTGGACGGAAATGGATATTTATGAACAAAATCAAACCCCTACATCAAGGTGTTTTCAAACGAAGGTCGCCACGGAAAAACGGCGTCACGTAAGACGGCGTCGCGGAAAAGAGGATCGTCGGTGTCGTGGTACATCGTTTTACATCATTGATCTCAAAGGAACTAGCGTTCTTTGTTTTCTTTCGTCAGAGGCCAGCATTCTTCGTCGTTCTTCGCGTTCTCCAACGAAGAAGATGAAGATTCCATGACTTGAGCAATTCCTCTCCAAACCTTCTCGCACAACGAAATAATTCCAAATGAAATAAGAATTTTTCTTATTTAATTAACACACACAAGCCAAAATTCAATTTTAAATTCAAAAGTATTCACAAATTAATTATATTGAATAACATAATCAATTAATTATTAAGAGAGTGGACTTGGCATTTATTAAGGGGTGCAGGTGTGTTACAAAATAATGGGGGTTTGAGGAAGTAGAAAAGGTGGGGAACGTGTGGGGAACACCATACTAATATCCTATCAAGAGGGGTTAGGATATAGTGGGTCCCACCTCATCTTCCATATGTAGGTTTAAACTACATAGAACATAAAATAAAAATTGTTGCACTACTTTTATTTTATTCATTAGTTAACCCATTTTTGTAAATATCCACACCCGAGCAAACACAACACTAGAAAAGAAGTTCCCAAGCAATTACTGGCACTGTGATTCCATCGGTGCCCTCAAATTTCGATTCCGAGCACCGGTTCAAATGTTAGAAAATCCTTCTCATTCGTTCACTGAACGTACCCGAGCTAAACTTCAGAAATTGTTTTCGGGAACACCAGGCCTCACAATCAGGTGCTGTTAGAAACCGCGTTTTTGTAAAATCCCAAAGAAAATTAAGAAAAACATTCCCTTGAAATTTATGGGTCTTTACATACAGATTTACCCAAAGTCATTTCATTGAATCTTCTTTTCCTTGTTTAAAGGGTCATTTTGTTAAAAAATGTGTTTCTAATAGTATTTTCAATGAAAAGGTCATATGAAAAGTTCAATACAACTTTATAATTTTGAAATGTAATGGTATTAAGAAGTTCAATACTTCTTTACATGTTCACAATGGTATGTGTGAACCTAATTACATGTTTAAAATGTTATTAATAGACCTAGTTTGGTTTCCATAATGTTATGCATGAACCTAATAAAAAATTTACCATGTTATTCGTTGAACTAGTTTCATGCCAAGAAGTTAATTTTGGGTCCTAATTTCATTTTCGTAACATAATGAGTGAATTTGTTTCCACTTATGCATGTTCACAATGTTATAAATCAATGTTCATACTGAAAATATCATGCCTTGTTCCAGAGTTATTCATTCATGACTTATGATATTAATTTTATTTTTATCTTTGTCTTATGAAAAACCAATATTTATTATGATATATAATATGTAGTGCACTATCTTTATATTATATGCTTAAGTTACACATATTTTTCATTAATGTTATCATTAAAAAAATATTTACAATTACTATGAGTCTATTCTCACCCCTTTCTTACATTTCCATTCTCCATGTTATGAAGAATAGTTATAGGTAGAATTTATAAAGGTATAGATATTTATGAGAGATGTTTCAGATCTTTCACTGGGATAGAAAATATTGATTCCATATTTCCAAAGACATAGAACTATTATGGTCCTTGGGTATGTACTTCCGCAATGTACTAAATATTAAACTAAAATTATGAAATGTCCATGTATGTTAGTCATTGGTCACTATATATGCAATCATACAAACATATACTTTTTTATTTATTATGAAAAAATTAGTTACCTTAAATGATTTATTGTTATTGAAATAGTGGTTCCTACCCATGATGCATCATAGACATTGTATTATGACCACTAATAAAAAGACATTAATTTATTGAAGTATAAACCATTATCCAGGACAGTTCATTCTAAATGTTTCACAATATGCCATTTTCAATGAATAACGATTGAGCCATTTTAAATATTATTTTGTTTCTATTCCATACCTGATTATTTTTTGAGTGTTTTTTTGTGAAAACATTATGTAGTATAACGTTCATTTTTTAGATAATATTATACATTGATATTCAAGACTATCTTTCCATTATTGACTGATAAATTAAAAATATTCCACTAGTATATTATTTTTCAAGCTCAAATAAGGTGAAACATAATTAAAATATGTTTTTTGTTTCTGCAACATGTCTTATTGGTAATTGATATAGAATATTGAAAATCACACTAACAAATTAAGCATAATTTTTTGTGAGAAAACCATCTACTCTATAGAAAAATAGATATTACGGATAGTTATGATCATACAAAAATATTATGGATCCTTTTCATATTTTATGGTCATAAATATATTATTTATTTTTAGAATTGTAAATAAATTTTTAATTTACTTCTTTGTTCCACTATTCATCTACAATGAAATATTCCTTTTCTTATATGATGATTAATATAGGGATATTTTCCTATATCATTAAAGTATAAAAATTAAATGAAATAAATTTAATTATTATTCAATAAAAATAATTATTCTTATTTTATATTTAATATTATATTATATATTTACAACAGAATTCATATAATTTTAGTTCACCATATTTTCAAAATATAAATAAATAATATTATGTGTTTACTTTTATATATTCATTTGTATGCCATATAATTTTAGATGTCACAAAAATAATTCATATTTATTTATTTTGTAGCTTGTTTTATTAATTAAATCATGATTTTTATGAGGTCAACCCCAAATACTATATTTTATCAATGATAAATTCATTTCCATTTAAATGAAGATTCAATATACCTTGATGAATCATTATGTACCAACTATGAATTCTAAATATATTGTCTGAGTGAGGAGAATGATTTCATTTTTCGAGCCATAGACTTCCGTTGATCAATGTGATTTCTTCTCATTTGGGTTTAATATCCACAAATATCATCAATTTTTATACCATTTCTTCAATATGGTTTACATGTAATCAATATTTTTGGATTTCTCCTAAACATTGAGTTTGATATCAATAAGTATATATGAGTTAATTTTTTACATATTTGATCATTTTAATATTATCCATCAACAAAATTTCTTATATTAAAGATATGAAATATATATTTTATTATCACATAACACAACATTGGATTTAATTGTTTTGTCCTATTAAATATTTCTATCATCAAACATTAATCATGAATATTATGTCAAAAATTCAATTCAAATATGATGTTGTGTGTGATTTCTCATCAAACTTTATTCATGTTGGATAATATAAATTTTTAGTTCATTTTCCACATACGATAAATTTATAGTCTAGTGGTAAACTCATTTTTCTCTTAATCGCTATGAATATTTTTGACATCTATCACTAATAGATTTGGTAGAAAATTTATTTTTAAATTACAATCCGTTCTAAATTATACTAGTGAAAAAAATGTAACACATTTTTTAAAAATCATTGTACATTATTGAAAAATGTTGAACATTAATTTTGTAGACGTGTCAGGAAACCGAGAATTTGAAGAAAAAATGTTCAAAAGTTTAAAATGTATTTATAACCAATTTTAATGAATATTTTTTCCAATGACATAAACATAAATGGATTTTTATAATATAACTAATTATACAATAAACCCAAAATAAAATAAAATTTTACAATATATGTAATTTAGACCAAAATGATGTTTTAAATTAAAATTCGAATTTTTTCACTATTCATCTGAATATGCAATATTTTATAAAAACTGATCAAATTCAACCTCATAAAATTTTTAAATTGGGAAATGTATTCTTCATTTTATATTGTCAAATTAAATTTCTAAAAGTAAAAAAATAATTATTTTATTTTTTTGAGGAAGACATATTTTATTAGAAAATATTATTTTTAAATTCTATATAGATATTACAAAAAATTAGGTATTTTATTATGAAAATTTTTCGATTATAAAAATATCCTTATTAGATATTATTCATTACAATTCATAATAAATTTATTAACTCCATGGTTAATATAGTCATTGTTACGTATCTATAATATATCATTATTTTTTTAAAACTTAGTGTCACTTTTAAGGGCCAATGAACCTGTACCCCTATGGTAAGGGCTCCTGCTAGACATTAATTGAGACCTAGATTATAAAACGAGAAGGTGATTTATTTTGAGAAACAATAGTAGATATTTTAGTTAGTAAATTAGTACGTACTATTCAGTATGGTATCAATATGGCACTATTCATCCGATTTGGCCTTTTGGTACACTAGTTTGTGCATATGTACCTCGGGGACTTCAGGAAATCAAATGTATTAAGTCCATAGGGACTTTGGGCCGTGAAGGCATATGTTCCATAAGGTCTTCGGGCCATAAAGGCATGAAATCATCTCGAGAAGCCCACAAAAGAGAAATCCTGATAAGATGATTTAGAGCAAGTAGCATCCACCCGACCAAAGCTAACCATAATGGAAGAACAATAGGGTATTTCAATTTCCCATGGTACCATTCACCATAAAGATCATTATTGGGGACAATATACCTGATAATCCATGAGAATTGAAGATCATATGAATTAATTGTTTTTTATTCTAAAGAGGGGATATTCCAAGGTTCATGGTCTGGGATTCATTCCATGTATAAGTCCATGTGCCTCTTTACATTAGGAGAATGTATTGGGATTAATTCTACTAGACCTATGAGCCATGTTAAGGTTCCCCCTCATCTCTTAAAAGGAGGACTATCCAAAGTAAATAAAAAATATATAGGAGATTTGGGATGTGTAATTTGTAATCAAATCTATGTTACTGTTGTCTATATTAGAAGCGTAAATTTACATAGAGTATAATGAAGGATTAACTTGGTGTGGTATTAAACAGAATACATAATGGGTATTTAATTTATTCAAAAAATAAATTTCATATAAACTCGCATTTTTACACATTAAATATCACATTCTCTATAATTTCCTTAATGAAATGTCAATAGATGATATTTTAATGAATCCTATGAACATACATTAGGGCATAATGTAAATGATCCATTTTAATTATAAATTTATTTTTGAAATTAATTTTCATCCATCATGTGATAGTGGTTATCCCCATACAGTTTTCCATTGTGAGTATAGACTAAATAATTTGAATTTTTTAGTTGAATATCTTATAGGTTATGTTTTTTCAAAGGAGGTGAAACATTCCCATAAATAATGGAGTATCATAAAATATGATATACATTCTAGGAAGTCGATCCCTTATACTATAATCAAGGGTGGATCTATAGGAAACTAAAAAAATATCTTTGCTGATTCTCCCAATATTAATGATGGGAATGCTAATATGGGCTATGGATCAACATTTTCATAGATTTGGCGGCCATCTTTAGTATGATATGAGTATTTAATAATGGTATATATGTGATCATATATTTGTATATTTCCAGTGGAGTGTTGTTATAGTGGGAAAATAGGTGATATTTAGTACTTCCTCTATAGTACATCTATGCTATCTAGTTTTCATAGGGATTACCATGCCCAGGGATCACAATAGAGATCAATTCCATCATTGGTGGGTGGTTTTTTATGTCATATAATATGTGAAATGTAGAAATATTTTCCTGGCAGTTAGATCCAACATATCCAACAGGGAAGTAATCCTCGGTTTAGTCATATAAAAGAATGAAATAGAAGAGTTTCATGGTCATAAAAACATCATTATGTTAATATGATTCATATAGACTATTTGAAGGGGACATATATTATTCAATAATGGATATTTGTAGAATATAATCAATAATATACATCGTTTTATAGTATTTTGAAACATTTATTAACATTTCATAGTATACTAGTGATCTGGGGTTATTACTAGAGTTTATATATTGAGTTATGTTTATCGATAGAAAAATAGGTCTATGACTTGAGGATATTAAATGATGATAAAAGTTGTCCATTGTTATCGATGTATATCAACATCCTTGAGATTTTTGAACGGTAGAGATGTTGTAACTACCCTATGTTTTATCAATGGAAATCCATTGTTATAAATATTCCTTATACTATAATAACATTAGGAATCACAATGAAATATCATGATACCAAATACTAGGTGATCATTAAAAATAATTATTTCCACTTATATGTATTGAATTTCAAAAATCTAACATACACGGTTCTGTTGAGGATGAATTTTGGGGTATAATAAAAAAATTAATTTTTATTCAATACAATCATACCATTTATAAATAGTAATGTTGCCCTTATGAATATTAAAATACCCTTATTATAGTATCCTAACCATTTATAGTATATATGTTTGATTTAAGTGAAAGCACGATGTACATAAGTTTGGGAATAAGTAAAAAAATGTTTTGAAACTGTATTTTCCACGTAAAGTATGATTTAAATTTAAATAATAAATTATTCATATTTATAAAAACAGTTTCGAAAAATGGACTTCATTTGTTGATTCTAAAAATTTAAAAATTGTTAGGGTGTTGTTTTATGATGTTTCTAAAATACATGAATTTTTGTGAACAGTTAAATACATTAATTTACAGTATAAGTACATTATAATTTAATCCAACTATTCCTGACATCACAAGTGATATAAGAACCCAAATCTAGAACTAACAATCCCTATTTACACTTATTGGTCATGTAATCATCAATATTCCTTGTCTTAAGGTAAATTAAAAAATTAATGAATAATATATTAATAAAACCCCTCTCCCCTCCACTATAAATACCACCCTTCACTCCCCCATTTCATCACATCTCTAATGTTTGAATCTTAATTTAAATTATACCCAAAAATATTCCCTAGATCCTCCCCCACATCTAGGAGATTCTAGTCTAATATAATTTCCATGTCTCACTTTCTTAAGAAGGATCTCAAGGGGAGGATTTACGAGGTAATTCTTCTCACTCTTTTCTTTCATTTTATCCTTTCAATTTTTTTTCTTTTCTTCACTTATCCTCAGATTAACTTATACCAATTTCTGGAAAAATACATTATTCATGATATAATGGTATGATATCATGTTAATTGAAGATTACTCATTATACTCATCACTCCCTCCCTTTGGGAATAAAATTAAATCATTGCCCATGATGAGTTAATTTACATAAATCACCGGCGATGAACTTCCTTTTTCCTTCATATCCATACATGATAACAATAAAACCATAAAATGGTTGTAAAATATTTTAACGTATGTGTCTTATCCCCTTTTATTTTAGGAACTATTTTATTTACATAACACTATGTGATGAAATAATACATGTTCATTGTGATTAAAAAACCACCCCATATAACTGAAAATGATCATCATTAAATTTTATCTAATCATTAATCCTAATTGTAAATAACCAAATTCATTATAAGATCATTTATATCACTTGAATCTCACTAAAAATATATAATAATAATTCTGTATGTTCAACCACATTTCAAAGGTACATTTGTTCATGAATACAGGTGAACCATTCATAAAAGCTATGGAAATTAACACTCCCGAACAATGAATCTAAGCTCTAAAACTCCTCCAAAGTCCCCAAAAAGAACATAATGAAAAAATAGTAAACATTTTTATTGTATAAAATGTTCATTAATTTCTAATTAATGAATATAAGGTCATTATATATGTAATTAATTTGAATAAGGGATTCAGATACTAGATAAGGGGAAAATCTCAAACCCATCATTCATTCTTCGGGTTGTCCCTCTTTCACAACATTTTGGGTATTTTCAATCCTTAAATGTCATTTTTTTCATCATTATATTACCTTTTATGGGATATATAAGTTTTCTACTGAAATTTATGTCAATCCAATTATTTCCAAAATAACACTTCACTCAAAAAAACCCCTTTTAATTCTCAATCAAGGTTGATGGTTATCATATCATGTATGTTATTCCCACTTAATTTCAAGAACCCAATGATTATTAATGTGTTATTATGAGACGAAAAATATTCCCTTACATTGGTTAATTATGTTCATTTTGATATATGTTCATTAATTTATGAATGATAAATTATAATGTTATGATGTGACGGATGCACCCGGAATTATATATCGCAATATGAATGTTTCAATGTGACGGGTGCACCTATAATTATGCAGTGCTCCAATGTATTGGGTAATGTGATGAATCTCATGAGTTAATGTGAAATTATGTGTCAAAAATATTTTATCTTCGTTCACAACTATGTGTGGTTGTTAACCACTAAGACATGATGTTTCATTTTTTATGCATTACCAAATTTAAAGTCTTTTATTATTCATTCCTCTCATGTTCATGATATTTTTCATATGTTATGATTATTATCACCCCATGCTATATTGTTCATATATATACTCATACTGGGCTTATAGATCACCCCTTTGATGTATATCCTCGAGTGACTACATGTACTAAGGAGAGTTCAAGTTCCAATAATAAGCTAGGGAAGAAGGAATAAATTAAATGATTATACTTTATGTTGTAAATGTTATGTATTTCCCTATTTTACCGAAGAATCTAACCCTTTGGATCCTGTTTTTGTAATAATATTATGTTGTTTCTCGTTAAAATGATTTAATTGTAATATATGAAATGTTTGGGTCTCTATAGTTGCTATCAAAGGAATGATTTAGTTAATTTGGGAATTATGATTAGTTAACCCTAGAGAAAACCTCTAACATGAGACTACGTACAAATATTCACAGAAGAATATTTACATAGGGATCCCATATGTTATTATTTCAGTATAAATTTTACAAATTAATAGGTTATTCATGACTTGTTGACTTATACTTTGTTCTAACCTTCTATATTTTAGAATATGGTGGGTACCAGGAGAATCCAGGCCAACAACTTCAACAACAGCCAATGCAGCGACTGCCCGAACGACAACACCAATGATTTGGGGGTAGAGTTAAAAACATCCTAGCAATTATTTCCCAACTATCTCAGGTTATGATGAATAACCAGAAATAATGGGGAACATCCTCCTCCACCAAAGAGGGATAAACTAGCTATAGAGTGTTTTAAACGGAAATGACCACTTATGTTTAGTGGATCTTCATATCTACTAGTTGTGGAGTAGTGGGTCAACTCCATGGTGAAAATATTTTATTTTCTTTGTTGTAATGAGACAAAGAAGGAGAATCTAGCAATTTATCATCTAGAAGGAGAGGCTGATCAATGTTGGTATTTGATTAAGAACAATACGACAAGGGAGGAAATTGAGAAGATGGATTGGGAAGAATTTTAATATCATGTTTCTTAATAAGTAGTTCCCACAAACTCTTCATATGAAGATGGTGAGATAATTAATAGATCTCAAGAAAAAATATAGAGAATATGTCACAACCTATGAATCAAATTTCAAAGGTCTTCTAAGGTCTGATATGGGTTTTTTATCATCAATGATAGTAAAAGTTATATATTCATTAGTGGATTAAAACCACACCTTCGAAAGGATATTGAAATTTGACACCTTTGGAGTTACGAAGAAGTTGTTTGGTTTGATCTCAAAGTGGATATGGAGTTTGGAGAATGGTCACATGGATATGGTGATATGAAATGAATGATGGAGTTTCAATCTGGAGGTTATAATGATAATGGTTGGAAGAAAAATCAATGACTCACTTGCCGAAAATGGGGGAAGTTGGGTAAAGGGAACTGCCTCAAAGGGATCACGAAATGATTCATGTGTTGGAGAGAAGGATATAAAGCTCAAATGTGTCAAAAAGTCATGATAAGGAATGAAAATGTAGTGGTAGAATGGAGAGAACCAACAACATTTCAATGCTACAACTATAAGGAGAAATTTCACTATGCAAGCCTGTATACTAAACCTTGTGTTCTCGAGGGTAATCATCGTCCGTAGCTCCCAAAGGAATTGGAACAACGGAAGGATTATACCATCTGTTAGGACCAATAGGGACTATATACCCTGAGAGGGGGGGGGGGGTTAATCATGGTATGGATATTCTTTTTTAATATTCTTTGTGCCCCAATGGATCATGACCTCTTTATTACAATAGTCACTTTTTTGCACTAGTGAGTTTATTATGATCACTGATTTTTGTCTTTATCTGATGATGATGATTTAAATGCAATAAAGGGAATTAACCAGGAAGAAACAAGTATTTATACTTGGTTCACCCTAAATGGGCTACGTCCATGGAGCATACGCCAACATGTTTTCGGTCGTACCAAATTCCACTATTCTTCAATAGATGTGGATAAAACGGTTTGGGAATAGTCACTCAGTCCCAGGATCACTACCTTTATAAGGATTAGTGTCAGCTCACTGTGTTCCCAAGGGGTCACTCCTTGTTTCACTCTCTTTGGATCACTGCTGGTGGAGAGGATCACCTTCATCCTCTTCCTTTGCTCACTACTCCGAAAAGGATCCACTCACAGTTTATAGACCTGTAGGACTTTTCATTATCACTAATGAATACATCCCATGTTGTATGTAGATTCTCTATTGAATTTCAACCTTCGCCCATAGATAAATCTCTCTTTACACTGAAGGAATCAGGCGATAACCCATCTTTTATGCAGCCATGAATAACTGTCGTGAATCAACTTTACTTGGCGCGAAAGACTAACTCGGCACGCAAGTATGGGCGCACAAGTCACAACTTGTGCACAAGTCTACCTCAACCACATGCACGACACAAGCTTCGGCAACTCCAAACTAGCGTGAATCACTTCCCTTTACACCCAAACCAATATTGGAAAGCAACCAACAACTTTTTTGCTTCTTCCAAACTAGCACAAAAGTCCTACTTGTGCGACTAGACACCACTTGTGTGACCACCACACCTACGCGACAGGAGATCTGATATTTCTATGTGTTTAAATCCATTAAGAATGAGGAGGGGTTGACCTATATTTATAGGCATTTGGAAACCCTACGTGACGGCGCAGAAGTCTCCCCTCCGTGTGCAACTTTCAGCGTGCAAGTTACTGCCACACAAACCACTTGCGCGACCTAACCCAAAACTTGCACAACCCTTATCCCATTTCCATATTTTGATGTTCTGATCTTGAAAAACATATGGCATGCAAGTTTCATCTCCTTCTATTACATGGAGCGCAAGTCCCTTTACCAAAAACAATTTCCTTCATTTGTCAATTTTCATGCCCAAAATTTTGGCAAACACTAGAAAACGGCACCACCTTGTATCTGTTCTTTTTGTACTATCTCTAGATTATCCATTCCTTTGTCAATGATCTTGAATAAAACATGAATCGTTAACCATATCCCTTGAACTCAATATGCCACCATGAAATCCCCTTTGTTAACAAATTTGTATGTCATGGTTTGCTTAGTCAACAATCACAACACAGATGTCCTCTTTGTCAATAAACACAATCACCTCAAAAATGATTCAATGATACCTTGAGATATTTTTTCCCAAAAATCTCCCCCTTTTGGTTTTTTGAAAACTCTTCCATAAAAAGATACATCATTATTTTTACAGCTACCATTTTCTTGTCGCAATTCTGATAGCATTCAAGTATTTACTCAACACATACTCTAAGCCCACATGATAAATGCTCGGTGTGAGAAACCAAAGTAAATGAAAAGTTCCTCAATGAATCACTTCATTTATGACACACACTATTTACACCAAACTGATAACAATTTTTGGAAAAAATTTGAATGATTCTTACCATAGTCCAACACCACTCTTATGCTTTTGTCACGATCCTCAGCTGTTTTGATATCTGTTCTTTGATCGATCACTTCTAGCATCGTCAGGTTTAATACTCTCCCCCTTTCTCATTGCTCCCCCTATATCGCTGCTCCACTTGTTAGCTTCTTCTGATATCAGTTATGATTTATCAAATTGCCACACAGTTTCCCCCTTGAACAATCACCATTTTCACCCCCTGTGTCAAAGAACCCAATGGTCACTATTGTGAAATCTGTAATAGAGTAGAGATCATATATCAAAACATTAGATAAAAACACATCATACCTTGGAGATAGGGGGTTTGTTTCACATCCACACTCTTTAAAATGTGGGTAGTCGACTAAACTCTCAGAGCTAGTCGATGTCTCCCAAAAGCTTCCTTCGGTAAAGCCTTTGTCAGAATGTCGGCAACCTGTATCTTTGTAGGCACATACTCCAACTTCATGATTCCCTGTTCAACCTTTCCCTTGATAAAATGATATTTTATCTCAATGTTCTTTGTCCTTGAGATATGGATGGTATTTTTACTGAGATTTATATAACATGAGTTATTACACTAGATTCCGATTGGAGACTTCAGTTCAACTCCCATATCTTCAAGCTACTACTTCATCCATAATAACTATTTGCAAGCATGAGTGGCCGCAATATACTCAGCTTCCGCGGTACTCAATGAAATGCAATCATTCTTCTTGCTTAACCAAGAAATACACAATCCACCAAGATAGAATGCACCTCCTGACATTAATTTTCTGTCATCTTCTCATCGGGACCAATCTGCATATGTGTAACCTAATAACATTGATTGAGCTTTGTCATTATACATCAGATCGAAGTCCACCGTGTCTTTGATATACTGAAGTATTATTTTCACTAAAATCATGTGACATTCCTTGGGATGACTTTGATATCTCATTGCTCGAAATGTGGAGAAAACAATATCAGGCCATGTTGTGGTCAGGTATAACAAACTTCCAAGTACTTGCTTGTATTTTGAGATATTAACTACCCTTCCATCCTCATCTTTTGATAATTTCATCCAGGTAGCAACCTGAGGCTTCATCTCTATGGAATTATCCATGAAAACACATCTTAAAACCTCCTTGGCATATTTGTATTGAGAAATGAATGTTCCATTCCTTCCCTGTGTCACCTATAGACCAAGGGAAATCATTATCTCACCAATCATTGACATTTCAAACTCATTTTTCAGGAATTTATAAAACTCTCTGCATTGAGCATCATCTGATCCACAAAATATTTTGTCATCGACATAAACAAACACCATAATCGTTTTATTATTGTTGTTGTTGAAATTGAAATTGTAATCAATTTCACCATTATGAAAACCAAGATTCTTCACATAATGATCGAGCCATGAGTACCATGCTCTTGGTGCTTGTTTCAGCCCACATAACCCCTTCTTCAGCCTAAAAACATTATTCTCATCCCCATGAATGAGAGAACCCTCTGGCTACTCAATATACACCTCTTATTCCAGAACTCCATTCAAGAATGAAAATTTGACATCCATCTGGAACACATTGAACATTCATTGCACTTCTATAGTAAAAAATAATCTCATTGTCTAAATCCTAACAAATGGTACAAATATCCCATCAAAGTCGATACCCTCTATTTGATAGTATCCTTTGCACACTACTCGTTCTTTTTTTCGAATAAATTTTCCATATTATTTCGTATTGTTGCGAAAGATCCATTTAGTCCCAATTATGTTCCTATATACTATCCTCAAAACAATTTCTCATGTATTATTTTTCTCAATCTAATCTAGCTCTTCATTCATGGCCTGGACCCAGTTTTCATCTTCAGCTGCATCAGCAAAAAAATTCAGCTCAACTAGTGATAGTACTGATGTCTGCTGCAGTGATTTCATTATTCTTGTCTGAACTGGAGCTGACTGATCACCAACGACATTCTGCCTGTCAATTTCATCTCGAATCTTTGTCTTTTGTGCAGATAATGATTTTACTTCCTCGCACTCCACATATGTATCTTCTTCTGAGTAAACTTTAGCCAATTTTTCTCTCCATGGGTCTCTTACCACATCCCCACATTTAACAAAAAAACATTTTACTATGTCGTTGTTCAATGATGTCATTTCTTTGAACATCTTCTCTCATATTTTTGTTAACACACCTTCAATTTTCTCTCGCAGATTCTATGTATTCTGAACGCAGTCAACTGATACCACATTGTTAGAGAAAAAAAAATAAGCTTGAAATGATTGATTATTGTTGCTTCCCCCACAATATGTCTTCCCTCCATAGACAACACCTGAGTCGAGTAATCCAATTATTGTATTGATGGAGATTGCATATGATTTTGTTATTTAATGCTCCCCCTATGTTATGAAACACTTCCTGGGGTTAGTCCCATTGTTTAGACTCATAACCATTCTTCTCCTCATGCATCATTTATTCTAATCTGGCACTCAGCATCATGCCAGTAACCAAATCTCTTACCTTACTGAGTTGGAACACGGTGTAGGAAACATGAGATAGATTTAATAACACAATAACTTCATATTGTGATATGTTTCTCCATTTCTCGTTAAACTTTGGTACCTGATTTGAGTCATTTGAATCTCTGGAGCATATCACTTCTCTACTTTGCATCATTAGATTCCACTTCTCCATGGATCGTATCTCCCTAAAACCTGAATCACATGAATCATTAGTTAATAGCATTTATATACATAGGGAGAGGGGTTATTCTATAATTCTAAAGATAAGGATTACAGTTTATCTTGATGGGTAAAACCTATGATTATTTATTGCAGAGAATCACACTCTTTCCATGATTCTTCTAGATTCCAAGCCAACTTCAACTACTCTGGAAATATGAATAAGCATTCATCATCTACATGCTGAGTCATTTTCTAATATAAATATTCTACAGGCTTATCCTTTCTCACCATTTGAGGATTAAACCCACTATTACACATTTTTTTCTTTGATGTTCCACAAAGATTCCATTTACCTTGAATCCTTCTCTGCGTAGGAATATCAATGCCTTCCATCTTCCCTTGATTCTTCCACCATTGCTAGGATCTTGCACCTTCCTCCACTTTTCGATGTTGAACACAACATGAGAATTTTTCAATACATTCTCTTTTCATATTTCTATTATCAGATATCCGAGTCACTGCACTCTTTTTCACTAGTGGTGAGTCCACCATTGATCGTTCATTCTTCTTTATCAAAGCTGGAGAAAATCTACCCTTAATCTTCCAAGTTTGTACAAATTCACTCCTTGAGAGTTATTGTGAGTATGAAATAGGAGGTGACTGATACACCTTTCGTTCAGCTCCATGTGATTCCCCGGAGGCTCTAAACCTATTCTTCTCCCTACCAATATTTCGGCCATTGTAGAATTTCTCATTATGCTTCATTGGAGTCAATAATCTCATTTCGAGTTACTTTTCCTTTATTGTGTACTTCATACTGCAACTTCTTTCCAAATTCCAATAATATGAACATATAAAACATCTTCCATCAACGAAATACCTTGTTTTGTCATTTCTATGTCAAGATGCTGATGCACCTTGAGTTATTCTTCTGACATAGGGCTCTTGAGATTCCTAACACATACTCTTGTTTTGTCTCATTCTTCCACAGTAATAGCATATGATGAATGCTTTCCTATGAGAGACTCTTCTCTCTGATTTCATATGATACTTCATCATATTCTCAGATTTTGTACATTTTATATTTTCACAATACGAAATGTATTCCTGACCCTCGGAACAAAATCATGATGTGTGTTCATGAATCCCATATAAATAGTGCGCTCTATAATTTCTTCCTGTAAAATCCTTGTCATGGTCTATCTCTAGCACCTAATAATAAATGTGGGAAGAAAAGTCAACAACCCACATGAAAATTATGTGGGAAGTAGCAAAATGGGAAATGTCACAAAGGGATCGGGAAATGATTCAAGTGTTTTAGAGAAGGATACCATGCTCAAAAGTGTTGAAAAGACATGATAAGGAAGGATAATGTTGCGGAAGAATGGGGAGAAACATGCATGGTTCAATTATACAACTATACAGAGCAAAGGCGCTATGTAAGCCAGTGTACTAAACCTTGTGTTCTCGTGGGTAATCAGCGTCAGTAGCCACCAAAGACAATTGAACAAGGGAAGGATTATTCCATCTGTTAGGACCAATATGGGCCTATATATCCTGAGGGGGGGGGGGTGAATTAGGTTATGAATATTCTTTTTAAAAATTATTCCTTCCCCACTGGATAATTTACTCTTTAATACAAGTGTCACTTTTTTGCACATGTGTGTTTATTATGATCATTTATTTTCTTCTTTATCTGATTATTATGCTTTAAATGCAATTCAATGAAGTAACCAGGAAAAGACAAGGATTTTTACTTTGTTCACCCTCAATGGGCTATGTCCAAGGAGAATACGTCGACTAGTTTCCGGTCATACCAAATTCCACTATTCTTCACTAGATGTGGATACAAAGGTTCAGGAATAGTCACTCAGTCCCAGGATCACTGCCTTTACAAGGTTTAGGGTCAGCTCACTGCTTTCAAAAGGGGTTAATCATTGTTTCACTCTCTCTGGATCACTACCGGTGGAGAAGATCACCTCCTTAATCTTCCTTTTCTCACTACTCCAGAAAGGATCCACTCGTAGTTTATAGACCTGTAGGTCTCTTCATTATCACTAATTAATACATCCTCTGTTGTTTGTAGATGCTCTATTGAAGTTCAACATTCATCCGTAGATGATTCTCTCTTTTCACCGAAGGAATCAGGCAATATCCCAGCTTTCACGCAACCCTGAATAACTGCTGTGAATCAATATTACTTAGCGTGCAAGACTAACTCGGCGCCCATGTATTGGCGCAAAAGTATACCTAAACCACTTGAGGGACACAAGCTTCTGTAACTCCAAACTTGTGTGAATCACTTCTTTTATGCCCAAAACAATATTGGTGAGAAAACAACAAATTTTTCACTTCTTCCAAACTAGCGTGCAGGTCCTACTTGCGCAACCAGACACCACATGCGTAACGACCACACCAATGCGACGAGAGCTCTGATTTTTCTAAGTGTTTAACTCAATTATGATTGAGGAGGGGTCGACCTGTATTTGTAGGAATTTGGACACCCTACACGATGGTGCAAAATTCTCCCCTCGACGCACAACTTTCGGCATGCAAGTCACTGTCGCGCAAACCACTTGTGTGACCTAACCAAAACATGCGCAACCCTTATCACTTTTCCATATGTTGATGTTCTAATAGGTAAAAACATATGTAGCGCAAGTTTCATCTCCTTCAAGTACATGGAGTGCAAGTCCCTTTACCAAAAACAATTTCTGTCATTTGTCGACTTTCATGCCCAAGAATTTGGAAAACACTAGAAAATAGCACCACCTTGTATCTGTTTCTGTTTGTACCGCCTCCAGATTATACATTCCTTTTTCAATGTTCTTGAATCAAACATGAATCGTTAACCATAGCCATTGAACTCGACATGGAACCACGAAATCCACTTTGTCAACAAATTTGTATGTCATAGTTTGTTTAGTCAACAATCACAACACACATGTCCTCTTTATCAACAAACACATTCACCTGAAAAATGATTCATTGATACCTTGAGGGAATTTTTCCCAACACCATCACTACGGCGGAAGTTGAGAAAGATAAGGAAGTCATATAAGGTACATTTCCTATTAACTTCAGAATGGAAAATGTTTTATTTGATTCTGGTTCTACGCATTACTTTAGATCTTGCATGTTTTCTAGAACTATTGTACCAAAGCCCGGAAACCATGAAGTTGAGATATATGTAAATACATGATGTGGTGAAATCATTACAAACCAATTGTTTGAATATTATATTATTGTAGTATGTGGGAAGATTACTACATCAAATCTTGTAATAATTCACTAGGTGGAAATTGACTCTATAATTGGAATAGATCAGGTCTTGTTATAAAGAGAACATATCAACTATTAAGAAAAATAAATAACATTTTATATTAAGAACAATCCCATGTTACTCTACAAATGAAAGGAAGTTCCTGAATCTCTATTGAAAAATCGTTCATCTGTGTGGGTGTTGTTTCTCTATGAATAAGAAAATATCTCTCAAATCATTGGGTCAATGTATTGTTCCAGCAATACCGAAATTCCCATTGTGAGGCAATATGGTGATGTATTTCCTGAAGAGTTACTCAAAATTCCCCCGGACCGTGAGGTACAGTGATCAATAGAACTCATACCCGGAGCTACTCCTATCAAAATGTTTCCCTATTGGATGGATCTTATCAAGCTGAATGAGTTAAAGAATCAACTACAAGAGCATCTAGACAATGTTTCATACACCATAGTGTATCACCTTTGGGTGTGCTGATGCCCTTTGTGAAGACGAAAGATGAGAAAATGTGGTTGTGCATCGATTCTCATGAACTCAATAAGATTTCCATAAATAAAAATTATCCTCTTCCAAGGATAGATGATTATGTCGATCATTTAGGATGAGCATAATACCTCTCAAGGGTGGATCTTCATTTTGGATATCATCAGTTAATGGTTAATCAAGAAGATATTTATAAGACTTCCTTCCGTACTAGGTATGAGCACAATGAGTTTTTGGTGATTCCCTTTGGACGTAAAAATTCCCCTGAATTCATCATGGATTTTATTAATAGAGTCAGTATACATTACAACGAAAATTTTGTGATAGTGTTAGTTTATGGTATTATTATCTACACCAAGAGAAAGGAGGAACATGAAGAACATCTAATACTTTTGTTGGCGACACTGAGAAATGAGAAAGTGTATTCCATGTTCAGCATGTGTGAATTTTTGATGAAGCAAGTCCCGTTTTTGGGAAATGTAATCACATGTGAGGTAATTTCTATGGAACCTTAAAAAACAAAGGCCATTGAGGAATGGCCCAGGCCCATTAGTTTCACTAAAATCCGTAGTTTTCTTGGATTAGCTGGGTAATAATGACGTTTTCTGTGAAATTTCCCATGACTTTCAAGCCCATTAACAATGTTAACAAGTAATGAGGTAATGTATTTCTAGATGGAAGAATGTGAGGGAACCTTCATGGAGCTAAAAAGAAGGCGGATCACTGCACCTATACTATCATTACCGAAGAGTGATGCAATTTTGGTGATATATAGTGATGCTTCAATGAATGTCTTGGGTTCTGTACTAAGGAAAAATGGAAATGTGATAGCCTACACCTAACGATAGTTAATGATCCATGAGAAGAACTACCCGACACATGATCTATAGGTTGCATCCATGATTTTTTCCTTGAAAATCTGGACACATTACCTTTATGGTGAGATGGGTTACATATACACCAACCACAAGTGATTAATTTATATATTAACACAAACGGAGCTCAACATGCGTCAAAGGAGATGGTTAGAGCTAATCAAGGATTATGATTGCTTTATTCACTATCATCATGTAATTATGAACAAGATATCTAATGCTCTATGAAAAAAAGAACATGCTACTCTATTTATGTTTTGGATTGAGAAAGACCTTGTATTCTTGGATATGTAAAGAATGGATTTAGAAATGATATGGGAAAGGGATAAATCCTACATTTCCCAAATTATTTCACAACCATATATCCAATAGATGATTAAAGAAGCACAAAGTGATGATGTGGAGATACAAAAGAGGGTGAATGCATTAATGGAAGGGAAGCTGGAAGAGTTCCATATCAATTATGATGGTGTGATTTTGTTTGGAACACAATTTTTTGTTCCTTAAACACAGGGGTTAAAGAAGGATGCATTGTATAATTCACATAGCTCAACATTCTCTATCCATCCTAGGAGTACCTAGATGTTCCATGATCTCAAAGAAAACTTCTAGCGGGATAAAATGAAGAATGATATTTCAGAAAATATCTCAAGGTGCTTGGTATTTCACCATGTTAAAGTAGAGTGAAAAAAGTCAAACGTGTTGATGAAGCCATTTCCTATAACCTTATGGAAATTTTAGAATATTACGATGGACTTTTTCATGGGTCTCCCGAAGACATCGAAGCAAAATAATGCGATTTGGGTTGTGGTTGACTGACTCACCTAGACAACCCATTTTATAACTATTTGGGAAGACTGTTATATTGATCTAAATACAACGATATATGTGAAGTAAGTGGTGAGAATGCATGGTGTTCTACTCACAATTGTCTTTTATCATGATCCATGGTCGCAATATAAATTTTTGAGGAGTATTCAACATGATCTGTGTAATGAATTAAATTTCTACATTACCTATCAACCACAAACTGATTCCAAACTGAAAGGAATATTCAGATGCATGAAGAAATTCTATGATCCTCCAACAATTAATTCAATGGTTGATGGGATCAACATATCCCATTGTTTTAGTTGTCAAACAACAATATCATCCAAACTAGTTTTCAAATGGCTCAATACGAATCTGTATATGGAAAGCGATGTAGAACTCCATCCTTTTGGGATGAATTTAGAGAAATAAATCTACATGGACCTGATCTTGTGCAAGAGATGATAGAAAATGGTCATTTCATCCAAAAACACCTCAAATCTGCTCAGAGTCATAAAATGTGTTATGCTGAAAACCATATAAGGGGCATGTAGTTCGACATTGGAGAAAACGTCTTACTTCTATTATCACCATGGAATATAGTCATGTGATTTGGAAAGAATGGGAAGATAATCTGAATGTTCATTGACCCCTTTTATATCCTTGACCACATAGGAATCATGGCATGTCTTCTTGCAATTCCACTAAATATTGCTCAATTTCATGATGTGTTTCATGTATCACACGTATGAAAGTACATACCGAACCCATCACATGTACTGATCTCAGAGGTGGTACATCTAGAAGATGATCTCACTTTTGAGGAGCATCTAGTAAAGATTCTAGAACAGATAGATAAGGTTTTAAAAAACATGGCAACCAATCATTTCAATGTGTTGTGGATGAACCATACGTTTGAGGAAACAACTTGGGAACTAAATGAGGAAATTAAGGAGAAGTATCGTCACTTTTTTATGTAAAACAAATTTTTGAGGATGAAATTTCATATGGGGAATGAATATAACGACCCCATGTTTTTTCAATGGAAATCCATTCTTATAATTATGCTTTATAATATAATCACATTATTAATAAGAATAACATATCATGATACCAAATACTATGTGATCATTAAGAATATTTTTTTTTCAATATTATTTATTGAATTTCGAAAATATTACATACACTGTTGTGTTCCGGATGATTTTTGGAGTCTAATAGAAAAAACGTAATTTTTGTCGAACAGTAACAAACCCTTATGAATATTAAAGATAAACTTATGAATATTAATATAAATTATAAATACTAACCTCAACTATGATAGAATATATGCAGGACTTATGTGTAATCATGATGTGCCTATGTTTTGGAATAAGTAACCAAATGTTTTAAGAACTGTATTTTTCAAGTAAATAATGATTCTAATTTAAAATTAAATTAATTATATTTAGAAAATTATTTTTGGAAAATGGAATTAATTTTTGAATTATACACGTCGAAAAATGGTTAGGCTGAATTTTTGGGATTTTTCTAAAATACATGAACTTTTGGTGAATATTAAAATACATTAATTTACCATATAAATAAATTATAATTTAAACCCACTATTACTGACATCAGAAGTGATGTTAGAACCCAAATCGCTAACTCAAATTCCCTATTTACTATTATTGAACATGGAATATTCACTATTTATTTTCTTAATAAAATTTAATAAAGTAATGAATATTATATTAATAAAATGCTTCTCTCCTCCACTATAAATTACCACCCTTCACACCCTCATTTACTCACACATCTCAAGCTTCAAGACTTGTCTAACGTCTTCCCAAGAAACTTCCCTAGACCCTCCCCCACGTATAAGATCCTATGATCTCATCAAAAGATGATGCCAATATTCTTTAAGGAGGATCTCAAGAGGAGGATTCAATAGCTAATTCATCTCTCTCTTTTCTTTCTTTTTTTCCTTTCAAATGTATTTTCTTTTATTCTCATATAATCAGATTATATTATCCAAATTTAATGATAAATCTAGTATTCCTAATATAATTTTATTATATCACGTTAATCGAAGATTACTCATTATACTCCTTCCTCCAATTTTTTTAATAAAATGATATATTTGCCAATGATGTGTTAATTTATGTAAATCATGGGCGATGCACTTCATTTTTCCTTAAAATACATCAAGGATGCCAATAAAACCATAAAATGTATAAAACAATATTGCATATTTTATTTAATTTCCCATTTTATGTTCTAAAACTAACTTATTTACGTGACACTATGTGGCGAAATGAAACAAGGTCATTGTGATTAAAAAACGACCCAAAATATTCAAAATTGATCATCATTTAATTTTATCTAACGATTCATCATCATGGTACATAAAAAACTTCATTATAAGATCATTTATATCTATATTGTCTCATAATTAAAATATATATTAACAATTATGGGTGTTCAACCACATTTCAAATGAACATTCGTTCAGGAATACAAGTGAACCATTCATAAAAGCTATAAAAATTAACATTGCCAAGCAATAAATGTAAGCTCTATAACTCATCCAATATCCCATAAAAAGAAATTAATGAAAAAATATTAAACCATTTTCATATATAAAAGGTTCTTGAATTTCAAATTAATTAATATAATGTCATTTTACAGGACATTAAACTGAATAAGCATTCAGATACAATATATGGGTAAAATCTCGAACCCAACATTCATTATTTGGGTTCTCCCTCTTCCACAAAATTTTTGGGACGGTAAATCATTAAAACTTGTTTTTTCATCATTATCATTCTTTTTATGTTATGTACATGTTTTCTACTAATTTTTATTCCAAAAAAATGTTTTCCAAAAGGACCCTTCTTTCAAAAACACCCCTTTTACTTCTCACTCATGCTTGATGGTTATCGTATCAAGTATGTTTTTCCCACTTAATTTTGGTAACCCAATATTTATGAATGTGTTATTATGAGATGAAACACATTCCTTTAATTGGTTTTGTTATCTTCAATTTTATATATGTTCATTGTGTCATGCACTATATATGATAATGTTATGATGTGACAGGTGCGCCCGAAATTATATAGCACAATATTAATGTTTCAATGTGATAGGTGCACATGGAATTATACAGTGCTCCAATTCATTAGGTAAAGTGATGAATCTCATGATTTAATTTTAAATGATGTGTGAACAAGATTATATATTTGTTCAAAACTATGTGTGGTTGATAGAAACTAAGACATGATGATTCGTTATTTATTCATTGACACATTCTTGTCTTTTGTTAATCATTCCTCTCAAGTTCATGATATTTTTCTTATGTTATGATTATGATCACCCCATGCTATATTTTTCATATCTATTCTCTTACAGGGATTTTATTTCATCAATTTTGATTTATATCCTCGGTGACTATATGTACTATGGAGAGGTCAAGTTACAAGAAGAATCTTAAGAAGAATGAATTAAATTAATGTTTATAGTTGATGTTGTAATTCTTATATATGCTCCTATTTTACCCAATACACTAACCCTTTGGATCCTCTATGTGTTATACTATTATTTTTTTATCTTTAAAATTATGTAGTATTAATATAAGAAAAGTCTGGGTTGCTATAGATGCAATGTTAATAAGTGATCGTAGGTTTTTCTTTGTTGAGTCGAGTTCAAGTTCATATGTACTTCTATAAAATCCAAAGACAATTCATGTTAGATGGGGGTAGTATTTATAAATTTAATGATGAGTTTTATTAATATGAAATATATTAAAAACCCAAAAATTATAGGGAGCTGTTTCAAGTGGTCATTAATTTTAATGTTGACTAATTCTATGATGTTTATACTGGGGACATCAATTGGAATCCACCTAATGGATATATTAAGTTTATTATTGATTTCATTCATGAGAAATAACACATATTGGAAATTATTAATTGTATTGTGCTATTAGAACATAGATTCGAAAAGGCTCATTTAGAGGATCTCGAGGAAAGGGGTTAAATTTTATAATGCATTCCTCCTTGATGTACTCTCATTTTTTAACACATCGGTTGATCGTTCGATGTATTATGTATATATTATCAAATGTTAAAACAAATTAGGTTAAAAACATATATCTTCTTTGACATGTTGAATATCTATTTGACCATATATGAGGTTCTAAGTGGTTATCCATGTTCAAATTGCCGTTGAGATTTTGTAAACATTGACTAAGGCCTTATAATATTCATTGTACTTATTTCATGGGTAGTTATGTTCTCTATGAGTATAATGTTATTACATTAAAACTAATAAATTCATTATCCATTTTTATTTTCCCAAAAAAATTGATAAACTCATCAATATATTGATCCATTTGTAGGTGGCATTGAATGTTCTTGGGCATAACAGAAGTTGTTGGAACCATTCCCAATAACACAATTTCATTAATTTATTTACACATATCATCAAATATTTTATGAATAAAACCACAATATATTAATTTAAAGGATAATATCACATAAAATTTATATTTTATCTATATGGATACATGAATTACCTTACATTATAAACAATTATTCATTGTAAAATCAGTTTATCACATCTTTTCACACCATCATTGTATCGATGACTTCAAGGGAAAAAATACCTTTTTCAATTACAAAACATTCTATATAAATCTTATAATGACAGTATTGTAAATATTTGAGTACTTTAAAAGATATATATATTTTATGACATTCTCATTTTATCCAGAAATTAATTATGTAGGATGGAAAAATTATTTACTTTCTTCTGTCGATATTTTAGAGGGAGGGGGAATATAGTTTATCGCTATAAATCAAAGGGTTTTAGAGATTGTTCTCACATTTGGTGAGACTATTTTATGGGGATAATGATCTGAAAATCAATATTCACATCCTATAATTTTTATAATTGGGTTATTTATCTCTTTTATAGAATTGAGTATTTCACATATGCCATTAACCGATCAATTTATCATTAAAGAACACACAATTAAATAATAACAACATTTGAATTATTATATCCCTAACATTCATTAATATCATAAATTATTGAAATACCATTTCTACAAGACCCCTAACATAGAATGATAATCCACCTATACATTTATAAAACCTTGATTAATTATTATATATTTATATAAATAAATATCATCGTATCAATCAGTGATTAAATAGAAAATTATTACATTCCATAAATTGTAAATAAATAATTATTTATTATTAAAGTTATTGGATTAATAAATTTTTGTTACATTTGGATTAAATAATACATAAATATATATTATATATTCACATTATTTTTAATTACATTTTCTAAAAAAATGTATATTCAAATCACTTATATATTATGTCAAACAACTAGTTATAAAAAATATGATTTTAACATACTAAATGATTATTAAAACTCATGTCACAAATAATAATTATAAAAAATATGATTTTAGAAGATAATTTAGTAAATATTATATATAAACATAAAATGTGTCCCTTAAAGTATCTTCATCATTTGAATTAGGAAAACCTACCCTAATGTCAATGATCAGCATCTTGAAAAATTATAGCATACACAACGAGAATGATTTTAATGTTTTCATAAAATAACCCCTTTTAATGTTCGCAAAATAAAATAATATATCTATATAGATTTCTCATTTAACATTCCACAAAAATGTTTCATCAACATATAGCATTGATACATATTTAATTGAATTGTGGATGTGAACAAGTCAATATCCTACTATGAACATGGATTTATCTGAATGTTTTGATTCAATAAAAGGGCATGCGATATCAATATAACTTGTACGGGAAGGGAAAAATCATTTCATGATTTAATAATTAATCTCATATCCCTTATAAAACACCGAAGATATAGTACATCTCCATGAACCAATGTTATCAATTTTTTCATCAATAGATCAAATTACATGACTCATGATATAAATTAATAATAATATCAGGTTTATGTAAAAACAAATAGGTAAAAAAAAATAATACCCAAGGGAATATATATATGTGAAAATCCTATAGGTTGTTTTATTCTCACTAACTTCTAGCCTGACGATTACTAGGAGTCTTAATAATGAGAAAAATACACAATATCATCTGATCAAATACAACTGATATAGAACAACATCAATATTCCCAAAATATATGTAATACAATCATATAACATATATTTCTTAATGTTATCATAGAATTTAAATCTTTTCAACATAAGGATACATTAATAACCATTTAGTTTGATGATGAATTTTCTGACATTATCTCATTAATGTAACATGGATGAAAACACATATTGGGATTTGATATTTAATAATATTCAATAAAATGAAACTATCATTAATTTAATGTACAATGTAGTTTGTTTTGTGATTGGAAGACCAACGATCCACCACTTTCAATAAAGTCAGCTGTTAAAGAAATTTCAATCCATTCTCTCTCACAAGTTATTCATGCTCATACTAAAATATTTATATCTCTACTTAGTCTACAATGTTCAAATAGATATTTTGTATATTGTAACTCTATCTCAATGATAAATTCCCAAATGTTGTGACATTACTGAATATTAGGAATTTTCCCTATATATTCCTCAAATTCCATTATATTACCATACTCTATGGTATATTATAAAAACAGTTTAAATTAATATATTGGAAAAATTCAGAAATCCTAAAAAAATTATTAATATACAAAATTTGTATGATCATTTAGAAGCCGTAACAAACTCTATTTATACAATATATTCAAAGAGAAGAAATAATATTTTTTCTACTTGAATATTTTCATATAGTATCTTTGACTCTAAATTAGAGTGATATAGAAGAAGGGTTTTCTGTATCCCCAATATAACTAGTATTCCCATTTCCATAATAACATGGTACTCATTATGTATTACATTCACAATATCTCTCATAAAATTTGGACTACCATCCTTTGTAGTTTTCCTTTTTGTCTTGGATTCCCTCTCTATAATCTTTACAAAAAAGAAATATAAATGAATAGTATGTATTAGATAGGGAGTTATTTATACGACATGACAAAAAATCATTACTTGATAGGGATATACCACTTATGTAGGGTTTCTCAACCATACCAAGTAATGATTTTACATCAACTAGAGAAACTAAAAAAATATGGAATTGAATTTTAGTACATGGAATCCAAAAATAAATTTGTATAAATATGTCGATAAATAATTTTTTATTATTCATATTCCTTATAGAGTTCATTATTCTTATGGATTAATATATCATTTCTTTTTTTTGAGTATAAAACAACTTGATTGGTTTTAAAATCCCTATATTGTATATATATCTAGAAAACATTTCACTACCATGATAAGTGATTTTTTCCCAATTCCAATTCATGGGAATTCAGTGTCTATCATTCATTTATTTCCACCTTAATCCCATGGTTTTTAGTTTGATATTCTTTAACCAAGATATTATTAATATTTTCAGTAATATAATTCATACATGATAATGTCGATATCCTATGAATCTATTGAATTATTAAATGAGATGACCATTACATTTCCATTTATAGTTATTTGATTCATAAGAAATATTTTGAAAACATAGTTCCCATAAAATCCTTGATGAAATAAAGAATGGACTATATTCATATCTTAATATTTATTATACCTTTTAGCCAATTTTGTAATCATATTTTTTGTATTACATTTTTATTTTTTAGAAATGTTTTTAAATACTATGGAACACTATCAATTGATATATGACACATCTTTGATCTACCATATACCGATATCACATATATAATGTGAATAATATATTGTAATAATTGAAAAAAAATTCTAAATATTAAAATAACATTTGAATTAATTTTTATGATATACTTTGAAAATCCTTTCTAGATGACCCAATACCATTTTTCAAAGTGTATTTATTTCTATTGATAATTGATAAAAGTTTTCAAAGGATCCTCAAAAAATAAATAAATTTAGCTCTATATTCTCTTTAAAATTATTTAATGGGTCATGATGGACTACCCCTATTATCTTTCTTGATTACCTTAATTTTAGAAGGTTTCATTTTATAAAATAGAATATTCATGTCAAAATAATTTTGAAAATTACAATTGTTTTTATGTAATTCTTAATTATCTTTAAAAACGTGGGTAAAAGACTTATCATTTATATCAATCATTAATTCCCAATGATTCTAGTACTATTAAATATTTATTTATGTATAAAAATCCTCAAATTAAATTCATTTTATAAGTATAGTATATTGTTGTGTCTAATAACATTTTGAGACGTCATTTTTGGTAATAATAAATAAAAACACAATTTTTGGAATAAAATAAATCCATTATTCGACATCATGACATTTCTATCTCAATATTGACATAAGAATCACCCTTTATCTAACACTATGAGAATTCACCTTAATCGATGTAAATTATCAGACCTTCCGTGATTCCAATTATAATATAAATATATGTTAAAAATATACTGTACTAAATTACTAAGAAGTAAAACACAATAGATTATGAATATTCCTAACATAGATAAAAATAATTTCTTCTTCTTAAATTATTGAAATTATATTTTCTTTTATCCTTTCTCCCAATATAAAAAATTCCCACCAATTCATTTCTATCACCTTTAATTCTTTGTCTCTAAAGAGGATATTGTCATATAACCATTGACATTGAGATGAACAAGATATTTTCAACCTATTATTTAATTTTCTTGAACTTCATCCATTCTATATTAGTAAATAAGATAATAGTAAAAATATTATGATGAAGTTTCTTCTTTCTATTCATAATCTAGAATTAGATGAATATGAAATATTTTTGTCATAAGGAAGATAATATAATATTATTTGAAAAGTTATTATCAAAGTAAATTCCCATGTTTAACTCCCCATGATAGATTGACTATTTAGACAGGAAGGGAGGGTAGAATGGTAGAATTATTTTATAGATTCCCATTTTTAACTCATCCTTTTAAACATTTTATTTCCAAAATCCAATCAGTATACTATCATACCCTCACATCATGTGAATCATGAAAAACTAAAATTGCATCACAAAAAATTTATAAGGATCTTCTAAGAAATCCAACTCCATATTTGATAGGTTATTTCAACTAATAAAACCATAGTACACTATATACATAGGTGGTTATAGTCATGGACTGTCATAGTCAACTCAGATATCTATCTCATTTATTTCTAGTTTTTTGAATATAACTATAAGAAAAAACCATAGTAGTATTTTTTAATGAAAATATATAATGAACATTTTCTAATACATAATTCATTTTCACCTCTTAATGTACGAATAAATACATTTAAAGGCTAGATATAGATGTATTCATGTATAATAATTCATGTATGGACACCCATATAATCCACATTACATTGTTGAATAACATGCATACCCTCTCAAATATTTTCTTTATTTAATTCTTATTAAAATATTGGAAACTAAAATACCCTTCTTCTTCTTTAGTGGATCCTAACATAAAAAACATCCTTATTTCTTCAATACAATAGAACTATCAAAATCAAAATTATTTAAAATTCTAACAATCATAATTTTAAAGTTCAATTATTATTCAATGACGTTTCATTATTTTTATCATTACATATATTTCACAAATAAAAACATGAACAATAGTTTCCAAAGATGAATAAAATAGACATAATTAATCCTTTATATCAGTTATAATCTAATTTTACATTATTAATTTAATTGATTCATGATATATGTTATTATAAAATCAAATACTCATTCAAGGAAAAGATAAAATTTTTAGTCTCCAACATAATTAAGTTTTTACTTTTTGTAATTCATCCATTATATTTATTTCCTTAATCTTTTTTTAAATTATATATTTGTTGATGTAAAATGAATTCATATATAATTCTTGCATTTTGGAAGTCATCTCTGTATACAAAATCTCCCTTGACTAAATTTCCTTTATTATATTTATGAATAGTGATCAATGTGGAGTGATAAATATACATTAATCCATGAAAAACTACAATTCAACCTTATTTTAAAAATTATTTTTTAAATAAATATTTTAATTCTTGAAATCTCATATAATAATATCTTCCAAAAATTATAATATAAGAAATAAATATATAATATGGATATATTTAAATATCTTAATTGATCATAATACTAATTTTCCTTTACCAAGTGTCTTAATCTAGAAAAAATGGTTTTATGTGGAAAATAAAATATTGTATATCTACTCAAAGTCATGAGTACTTTTAAATATAATATAACAAGGATAAAATTTCATATAGGACTTCACGAAATAACATTCATCTAGACATAACAAATTTAAAATATTCAAAAATTATTTACCAAATCTTCATTCCATATAAGTTATTTAAATGAAAATAAAATTATAATATTTTTAAATGTAGTCAACAAAACCTTATCACAATAGAATCATTATTAGGCATTCATTTGATTCTTAATCAAACATCACAGATGTCATGAACTGTTATCCTTAGGTATTCAATATTATTTTAAGAAACTACATATAAGGAACTGAAGAACATATTGTAGATATTATGTCCTCTATTTAAACATTTATAAAATCTACCATGTAATATTTCCAACATCTAAACTAAGATATCATTTTCCATATAACATGGATTCATCACCATAAACACTTCAGTGACACTCAACATATAATTGGCATCACCATTAATAAAAATTTCATTAAATCATATTGGAAAAAAATCAATCTACTTTAATAAATTGGTACCCCTTTAGAATTTTTGGATGTAAAACAATATGTGTTTTAATATTAGTATATTTTCATCTCATTTACTACTTATATAAAAGATATTAATAAAATATATGGGGATATAATCAACTCAAATTACATTTTCTATTTAATTTTGATCTTCAATTTTCAACTAGATATAAATTCATTTTATAGTCATGTGAGGGATGATAAAACATTTTTTCATATAAAATTTACATTTTTCAATAAACTATAAGACCTCAAAAGCTAACACTTTATAGAAAACAAGAGTTCATAACTGTGTGTATTGATGTTAACGGAAAGCCACCCTACATATAAAACCATTCCCGAAATATAGTTTAATGTTATATATCAACAATGTTTTATTAAAATGATGTATCCTACTCTGATCTCAATAATTCCATTGAAAATTTCCTGAGTGTGAAAAAATAACTCCCTTGATTTAACAAAAAAATTTATCCCCCTTGATTACAAACTCCAATTTTTCATTAAAGTGTTTTAGTATAGGTAATATACATGAATTTCCATATTTACATAATATTTTATAAATATTATATATTTTCATATCATAATTTATTTTGGTAGTATTATCTGATGGTTTCTACCCATATAGTGATTCATTATACTCCACTTCTTGAAGGAAGATGAAAAAAATCCAGGAAAGAAAATGTTTATAATTTTTAGTTGTGAAACCATCACTCTTCTCATTAAATTCATTGAATGTTATAAAAATTATGTTCAATGGAATAATGATTGAAGTCATTCATTGTCAATTTAAAAATTAGATAGGTGGGTTTACACTCTACATATGAATATTAACCTTTCTAAAATAAACAATTATTCTATTTTCAACACCCTTAATATGTTTCATACAAGTATTAAATCCATTTTTAAACACATTCATTAGGTAGTATCCATTAACACATAGATCATGGTAACTTAATTTCATTATTCATACTTCCTCTTTCTCATATAATTACCCTTTGATTTTATATTTGTTGTGTAGTTTTTCCTTATATTAACATCCAACCCATTTCTATCATAAATATTATATTAAATTTTCATTTAAAAATCTCTAGATAAAATAACATCTTCCCAAATATTATTATTTTTTAATAATTTATTCCATTTCATGTAGAAATAATTTCTAAAATCTTTATTTTCTTATTAATATCCATTTTTTTATACATTAACTATCATTCATAATTTATTAACATTATAAGTCATCATGATTAATTTTTAGGGTTTACTAATATATTCAACATATTTCCATACCACATTGTGTCTATAAAATTTCTCAAAAATTTGATGTTTATAGATAAATATACAATTAACTGTTTATCCTTATGACCCTTAGGGTTAAATCAACTACACAATTCTTTTTAAAGGTAAAAACTATTTTTGGTGGAAGAATTACCTGATCTATTGGTATGTTATTTCATCTACTGAGAAACAATCCCCATTTTCTAAATTGAATAATTGGTACATGAATCATCCCATGAAAGGAATTATTATACCATATAATGTAGTCTATGTATCAATACCTTCCACAACACTTGAAAAATATATTTAACTATGATAATCCAAATTTAGCATAAATCTATCAAATATTTTTTGGGGGTTTCATCCTTAAAAAATATTATATTTATTAAACTAAATAAGTGGTCACCCTATTATATTCATCTCGTAAATTAATGGGGAAGAGTATCTTTTTGTTACAAATAGGATAAAACATGTTCTTATAACATATAATTTTTGAAATGTCTGATTTATTTCAAGGTTCGTTAGGTGTATATTTATATTACCTATTGGAACAACTTATTTTTCTAACTTTTGAAGATATTCCTTCATCCATAACATCTATTGAGATGCCGTCTCTGATCTTTCTCAAGTAAATTTAATCACTAAGAATAGTATATTATGTTTTAAAAATATCTTCTTATATTTTATCAAAATACACATCGTATCATTTACCATCATCTATTTTTCATTATTCCTTCAATTTTATTGTGTTAGTCTCATTATAATAGATGATTTTTTTTATGAAAAACTCTTCATTTTTTGTAGACACTTTTCTAATCTATCAGCAGCTAACGATTCTCTTTTATGATTATTTTTTATCTTCTTAGGATAATATTCCTACATGAAAATATTCTAAAACTGATTTTTAGACCTTACATATTTATCATCAATTCTAGAGCCACAAAATTTTTTCTTATATCAGATAAAAATATTGAATTCACTATTTTATTATCTTCTTGATAAGTAATATTTTCATTATTTCTCATTAGGATTATTTTCATAATATAATTATAATTTTTCATTATCTAAAATTTAATAATTTTTTTATATTTATCAACCTCCCCATCTATATATAATATTTTTCATTTTTATTTGGGAACCTTATTGGATATTAAAATTTTTCACTTCCATTTCATAACCTTGGTGGTTTTATTCCCTTTTATTTCCAGAAACTTCCCATAAAACTATGTTATATAGATGAATTTGTTTTGAAGTCATTATGATCATCCTCATTATTTTTATATTATAATTTACATGAAACTTTTTCCTTGACACCACCATATCACATGGCCTCAACATTCCTCTCATGTTATTACATTTTTATAAAAGTTCAATCCATTCATATCCCAATGAAAATTAATATAATATGTTACTCATATATTTTATGTATTTTCAATCTTATAGGCGTGATAAATTTTCAATAAAAAAATTGTGCAATTCCTTCTCTAATTTTTAATAATTCATTAATAATATATCTTCTCACCCAAATCTCGTATATTATTCAAAATTTCTTTTACTCTTGAAAATTTATCATCATTTTTTAACAACAATTTATTAATTTCAAAAAACATCCCCTTAATTTTTTTTAAAATTCATGTCCATATCATTATTAATTACATCATAGATACATCTAATTTTTTCACATATTGCATTCATCACATAAATCCCAAAAAACATTGTATATACCATTTATGATAGAGAATAGAATAAAGATTCGTTTATTTTTCCAAACATTTATAAATTGTTTTATTAGAGAAAGATGCATTTTCCATCAGGAATCAGATAAAATACCATATTGATGAATATCTTACTTTCATACAATGTAATAGAACTATAGGTAACGTAATACTCTTCCATATATTGTAATTGTTATACTTAAATATTGGGAAACCCCTAGGATTTGTTTAATTATGTTTCACCAAAATCAAACACATCTTATTTCTTAAGTGAGAATCGCGATATTCATTTATTCCACTTGTGATGCTCCATTATATATTGTCCACTATGTGGGGATTGGGGGTGAATTAGGGGACACATTTTTGGATTTAAATTTATAAAATATCTATTTTCATACTCTGATAGGGTCTTAACTCACTAAATACATTCTAATAGCATCATATTGTGTGCAATGTTAATAAGAGAGGGTACAACATACTATATTTCAATTGTTCTTCTAGAAAAACATACTCATTTAAATTATTATTAATTCTCCCTAAATAAATATTCTTTTATTAATACATACATGAATAAATGAATGGACCATCATTTCTCTATCAGCATAGAGTCCCATCTTGTTATATCATCTAAAGTGTCCCAAGAGAAAATAATTAACCTATAAAATATGTAATCTAGATATTGAATGATCCATTGTTTTTCTTCGTTTTTATTCTCTTATTTTGGTAAATACTCATCTATGAATAATATAAACCAAGGTGTCCACATGTCTATTTCATCATGGTTTTATGCTAATGTCTTCATGAAAAAAGTTTATTCACCTTTTATGGCTTCACATATCATCAAATAATTGGATTATCCTCAATTATTTTAACACTATAGAATAAAATGAATACTTATTCCATAAAATATAACAATATATACATCCTCTTTATTTATTATATACTTTTGAAACATCATGTACATGATTATTTAGAATTCATACACACTATATTTTTGATTTCTCTCAATATTCACACTACATTTATTTATTTCTTTTACATATATATTGTCACAAAATAATAACATATATATAATTATTTATAATGGAATTTTAGAAAAGCCCTTGATATTTATTGTTACTGCAGATCTCATCTTATTTAGGTATTCACGAGATTACTCAATTAATATTCTTTCAAAATCATTTTAGTTCCTATTATATAATTTCTTTTGAATCCCTATATAAATCAAGTCATCTCTTTTTCTATATCCTATATAAAATACATTTCATTATTATTCATTGAATTATATATGTATTTATGTTAATATGATGTGGAACCTCATTCTTATGGCATGGAACTTATCCAACCAATAATAATCCTTCTCATTTAGTTTTTTTTAAAATTTCATCTTGAAAAAAAATCCAATTAAACTAATCATGGTGTCACAATCCTTCAAGAATATTGTAAGGGAAATAATTAATAAATTCTTCTTTTTTATTATCATATTGTAACTTTAGAAGTATTACATCATCATATTTATAAAATTTATAATAATCTATGTGGATAAAAAATATATGAATATCATTTTTTGCATTATGGTATTCTCAATATATACTGTTGTATCACGTTACATGCACTAAAACCAAATTTCAAATTCATAAACAAAATTACAAACATGGAACCCAAATATATAAAGTTTTACCAATATAATATGGGATCAGAAAAGTTTTATGTCTTCATAAAAGAGTTGTCTTCAAGAATCACTAAATATCAAACACATAGATTGAAATTACATAATAACCTCATAACATCTTCAGCGCATCCCAATGCCATCTAAAGTACTATAAATCAACTCAAATAATCATTGCGACATATTAATGTAGGTTTGAAACACCTAATTATATACTATTTAGTAATAAACATTCTAATAAAGATTAATCACACTTATAAATGTATATTCAATATTATAATTTGTTATTTAATTAAAAATTCAACTAGATGATCCAACACACTCAATAATATTCCATAGATAGTGTTTCCACCTAATCTCATGTATCTAATTTATCCATCTTATATTCCAAAGATACAACCACAAATATAATATTGTATTTAACATGGACAAACCTCCACACACTCATCATAGTAAATCAACACATATTGACATCACATTCATTCAACTTGAAATTATAATATTTTTAAAATAAATATAATCAATCTAATGGATACTTAAATAATTATTGTTTATTATAAATATACATTAATATTTTCATGGAAAGGGATCTTCATAAGAACATGTTTCACTATTTTCATAGTTATAGTGTAGTTAAAATTTCAGTTATCTAAATACATTATTTAACCTTATTAAGATACAAGTGATGAGATATCATGTTATACCTATCCATATCATCATAGTTCATTATAAGATATTGGGACACAAATGATAACATGATGTAATGAAAATTAAATAGAACTCAGTATGTCTCCTTTAAGAATCCTCTTCACATATATTGTCTTGGATAGGTAGTTTAATATTGATTTGGGAATGTAGATAAGTGTAAAAAAATTATTTAGTGGTTCATTCTCAATATTACTATACCACCAATAAAAATTTAAGTTTCGTCGTAGTTGAGTTTTTCCCATTAATTATTTTAGTGTTAGCATGGGTTGTTTTACAATTATCTATAATAATTATGTGATTATTTTTTACATTATCCTGACTAAATAAAGATAAATAATTGATTTTTAATATTATTCTCCAATAACATTATCAACTACCAGTATCCCTTAACATTATATATGAAAAATCACATCGTGTGTATATACATGTAAAAAGGATTAATCTATCCCTTCTAATAACCAAGAATAAAACACTGATAATTAATCAGATGTATTTAGGAAGTATTATACTACCACCTCAATTAAGTCATAATTTATTCATAAATTGAGTGGTCCCCTTATTAAAAAACTATTGGATATAAATTCCCTTAAAAGTAGATTCAAATTGGTAATGTAAATATTATATTAATTACCCTATAAACAAATTTAGTAGATTCATTCCATTATCTATGTAATGGACTGTAGATAATTGAAATGTATCCCATACTATGGCCCAAATTACACTTTTACAATGTGTGTATCTCTTCTCAAATAGTTGGAATAATAATTGAAAAAAAATTTCCAAGAGGTATTTTATCTTTAATTGTTAATATTATATGTTTTTTTCTTTTTCAAATATTTTTTATAAAATTTTTATTTTTGATAAATGATTAACTATATGTCTCTAAAGAAATTTTTACAGAATCCATTTGTATTATTCTATCGATTTTATTAATTAATTAATTTCCATATGTGATCGTGACAATGAATAAAATAAAAATAAATAATTAACCATGATTTTTTCGAAATAAAATGAATATGATGCATGATCATGTTTTCGTTAAATTAGTTTATTTTTCTAGAAGAGGAAAAAGTAACTCTCAACCATATGGAAATAACTCTTGGAATAATGTATTGATTGTTTTTTATCATTTTAACTATTCACATATGTTTCCCATTGGTGATTTTCACATTGACTCGGGTTCGAAATCATCTCCTATTTTGGGAGATCCAGTCATTAAATGTGTTTACATACATATGTGTGAGAGTCATCGGGGGGTGGGGTTATAAGAAATAATTTATAGAAAAAAGGTCTCATACATAATAATGTTGGGAGTAATGTGTCAAATGATATCATATTTTATTTAATACATTATTTATCACACAATAAACCCTATTATTAAATTTTAATATAAATAGAAACAAACCACAATCATTTGTCAACCATGATTGTCACGACCCCCTCCCACCAAAGATGCCCCTCCTGAGCTGGCAATGGTGAAAGGGAGATAATGACCCCCCGATTCCCGCCTCCAGTAGGCCCCGGGTTGGCGACTAGCACCAAGGGTATGAGTTTTCACCAATATGGGAGGCATTACCCTTTTTATTATTTTGGATCGGGAAATAGGACAAGTCAACCGCCAAAAATGGAAAAGAACAAGTGTATATAAATAAACCCAAACCAAGCCCACATGCATGTTTAAACAATTTTTTATAACAAGGTACAATACAAGGAAGCTCAAAAGTACAATGCCAAAGAAAACAAGAGAACAACAACTGCAACAACTCCAACTGCCCGACTAGTAGGGTCCCGCACGGCCCTGGTAGTCCTCCTGGAAACCTGAAAGTAAACGTAGGGTGAGCATACAAGTATACTCAGTAGGGAAACCTAAAGCTCTCATGCACAAGTGGGGAGAGACCCTAATGTCCCGTGAGAAAACAGAAGAACCAGAAACTGACAAGGAAAAACTATCCACCCAGCCTCACTGGTCACACTCACCAAGTAACACAAACAAGTTTAGTATATATATAAAACAAAAGTATTGGGTACCCCGCACCATTTCCCACTTAATTAGATGATGCTCTTCCTAATGGCAAACATCCGGACGGTACCACATTCTTCCCGCCCGCAGACACCTGGGCCAAACCACGCATCCCGCCCGCACACACCTGGGCCACAACCACTAACCCACCCACAGACACCTGGGCCTCATCCCGATGGTTCTTGGGAACGGTAAGCCTGCCTGAAGAGTCTTGGGATAAAGGTCGCCTCAAGCCATCACAGCCTCCGAGACCTACCCGAAGAATCTTGGATGTAAGGTCACCTCAAGCCATCACAGCCTCTGAGACCTACCCGAAGAGTCTTGGGTGTAAGGTCACCTCAAGCCATCATAGCCTATTGAAGAAGGAGCAGGAATGAGCTAGTAACTAAGGGGGAACCCCCTCTCCCATAAAATGGGAGTGTTTGGAACTAGGTGCTTGACATGGGTGTGGTGCGACAAAACACAAAGATACAATTATATATATACATATACCAAACACACAGCCCAACCTATGGCTTCTTAAAAAGTGAAACTGAGCATGTGCCTCAGCACTGCTACCACGAAGCATGCATCAACAACCAAACAATCATCCCCCAAACCCAATTAGGTTTTCATGTTTCATGCAATGGTTTAACAAATTATTACTACTGGGCAACTATCATCTAGACAAAACCTTTCACAAACATATCCCTGCCATCCACAACCAAGGTTAGGTAAAACGCAAGCCACCACATGCCATTTCATTTACAAAAGATTATCACAACCATACAACATTCCATCATTCATTTATTTCAAAGTTCCACACATAAAACCCTTTCCACACACAAAATATTTCCTCATTTGAAAACACCTTTTACTTCAAAACACTTTTCATAACCAAAACACTTTTCATAAATAAAGACATTTTCCACAACCAACCACTTCCTATTTCAACCCCATCGTTTACAAAACATTTCACACCTCCACCGTCATCCATTCCAATAAGATCACCACCCAAACGTCGCAGCATCGCTGCCCAGCATCACATCACAACACCATTCCAGAAAAAAAACATTTCCCACAAAACAACCAAACCACCAACATGTTCATTATTCCAATTTTGTCCAACCAGGGTGATCACACAAGGTTTTCATTCTCATTTAATCAGCCAGTATTTACGTGCTTATCCATTTTCCATGTTTTAACAAAACCAACCACAAACAATTCAGATATCAATTGCGCACGCAAAGGCCACCAACGGCCTTGATTTTCAGTAGGCAAAGGCCTTTCAATCCAAAATCACAATCAGAAGATAAAGAAACTGGAAGGCAATAGAAACAGCACAAAACCCCAAACCCTTCATTATCCGGTTATTATCTTTATTTAAAGTTCAACTTCATCCCATGGAACAAAAGAAAAATATCCCACCCCACATGTTGCACCAAAAATAGAGACTAAGGTAAACCCCTACCTCAAAAGGTCCCGATCACGTCGCATCCGACGACGTCCTTCGGCATCCTCCGCCTTCGCCAAACCCGGCAAAAGCCTCCTAGGATGGAAGCTGGAGAAGGAAGGCCGGAAGGAAAGGTGACAAGTCCAGGTTTAGAAGCTTCGTCTCATCGCTATGATCCTGTGGCCGCTGACGGATCGTAATTCGGAGCTCGGACAAAGAAGTTAGAGGAGGAATACTTCTCGATCGTCCAAGAGCGTCGTCATGTGACAAAGAAGCGATCGATATGGAAGATAAAACATGACCTCGTTCTTATATAGGCAACAAATAGGTAAATCCGTATTCAGCGTGCATTAATGAATACACGATGTGACCGTACATACGTTACAAGTTTCGATTGGTTAACACACAACACGTCACGCGGTTTCCACGCGTTTTAATAAAAAAACGTTAATTTTATTAATATGTGTGATTCGTTGACCCGAGACATATGTCATAAAAAGTAGCTCATTAATGGTCTTAAAATGACTGTCATAATTTCAGGGTTACGCTGTCGCTGACAGATCGTCAATCCGATACCGTATGAGGGAGATACGTTGGATACAAGATCTCGTAATAATAACAACATTATTTTTATTGGGTGTCTCGTGGCCCCGAGACACGAACCACAATTTAATATTAAACATTAGACTGAATTGACCGTATTTATTATTGGATCACATCGCCACTGATGAGAAGCCAATCGGACGTCGCACATGGAAGTTATGACAAGCCAAAGATTTAATAATAATATTAAATCTATTATTTACCAACCGCTTCAGGTGCCCAATCCGAAACCCCGAAAAAGTCCTCCAATATTGGATTCAAAATTTTCGTCTCGTAGTCAGGGTCGCACTGCCACTGACGGTTCGTGAAACCGAGGTCGCACGATGAAGTTATTGTTGGAAAAGTGTTTTACCTACAAAAACATTAACATGATTATTATATTATTATTTTTAATTGATTTATTTCAAATACCTAAATCCAGCCAACCCTATATCTACAATTTGGTGCGCCTTTCTCCTTTTCTCCTTAATTGATTTCTTTTTCTTTTCATTTATTACTTCTCTTTTAATTCTCACACTCTCTCTCCAATTTATTTCAAATCTTTAACTCACTCCACAAGTGGCGCCTCCCACTTTCTTTTCCCCATGTTCAACACGTCCCATGATTGACTCCTCTTTAAATTATTTATATTATTGGTTTAAATATTAAATCATTATTTCATTGAAACCTTTTCTCTCTCCAATCTAATTCTCTCTCCAATCTTTATCTTATTGGTGCGCCTCTCCTTTTATTTCATATCATTATTAATATATTGTTAATATTCTCTCTCCAATATTATTCCTACCAAAAATATTCATAACGCCCACATAAAAATGGCTCCTCCTCATTCTCCATGTGGTACGCCCAAAATTCATTTTAAACATTTATTTAATTATTTTTACACAATTATCATAACATCTCTCATTTATTTAATTTAATTCAAAATTTAAATTTCATTAAATCTTTATTAACGGATCATTCAAAAAATTAATCCAACATTATTATTATTATTATTTAGTATAACACTTATAATAAAACCCCCATTAAAATTTATTAACACGTCACCATTTGTTATTAATAATAATTATTATCATTGATGTTCGCCGCATTGACCACATAAAAAAAAACGTTTTTACAAAGTAATCGACCGGAGAGGTCCAGGCCATTACATTAGATACCTCTCAAAACATTCTCGTCCTCGAGAATTAAAAACTGACCCAGAAGAAGGAAAGGATCTGAAGAACCACTCCACAAGATACCTCTCAGGGCTCTCGTCATGACAAGGAACCAACCAACAACTCTATGAGTTAGGAATTCCCTCTCCTATGTCAAGATACTATCCGCTTTAGGCGGCACTGACTCGCCTGCATGGGTTTAATCGCATCCTCATTAATGCGTCTTGATTAAGGATCAGGTTTTTCCTTTCCCATATATTAGGTTTTTTTCAACTTACACTGCACCCAACAACGTACAACCCACACACTGCCCGGACACATGGCTTGAGGAATTCCTTCTCCCATGTTGAGATATTATCCGCTTTAGGCGGCACTGACTCGCCTGCACGGGTTCAATCGCATCCACATTAATGCATCTCGATTAGGTATTAGGTCTTCCCCTCCCCACATGATTGGGCTCTTCACGTACATTTAATGAAAAGCGGGAAACAACATAGCATTATAGACTCATGAAAAACAAGGTCCAGGCCCAAAGCATGGGCGAGAATGAGTTTCAACAATTGAGTGTGATGCTCCTGGATTTAAACAAAACATAAACGAGAGTATTTAAGTAAAACATGAAACATCTCTCTCGATCTTTCGCCTTGCTGGGGTTGCCACTTCTGTTGCATGAAATTGTCCGCATCCCACTCCTCTGCATTTCTGTTAACGTCCAAGTGCCATAGATGTACGGTAAACAAGGATCGGCTATGCCCATGTAGTAAGGAAAAACTCAAAGTTTTAATTATCATTTTATTTCAATTTCTTTCCCAGAACACCCAAATCAAGTAAAACACAATCATGATGATGCATGTACCTTCCCTAGGGTCTCTACCCTGCAATCAATATAGTCTCACTTGGTCGTTCGGTAGGCTCAGAGTCCTTGCATCGGATCACGGGGGGCCCTAAAATCCCATGTCCTAGCCGGTCTTCCCTGGCCTATGTCACGCACCAAGATTAACGAACACTGTTACCCTACCATCCCATGCAATCCTCACTGTGCCTAACTCCAGACTCCATCCTATCCCTCAACCATCAGCTTCTGATACCATTCTGTCATGACCACCTCCCACCAAAGATGCCCGTCCTGAGCTGGCAATGGTGAAAGGGAGATAATGACCCCCGAGTCCCGCCTCCAGTAGGCCCCGGGTAGGTGACCAGCACCAAGGGTATGAGTTTTCACAAATATGGTAGGCATTACCCTTTTTATTAGTTTGGATCGGGAAATAGGACAAGTCAACCACCAAAAAGGGAAAATAACAAGTGTATATAAATAAACCCAAACCAAGCCCACATGCATTTTTAAACAATTTTTTATAACAAGGTACAAGTACAAGGAAGCTCAAAAGCACAATGCCAAAGAAAACAGGAGAACAACAACTTCAACAACTCCAACTGCCCGACTAGTAGGGTCCCGCACGGCCCTAGTAGTCCTCCTGGAAACCTGAAAGTAAACGTAGGGTGAGCATACAAGTATACTCAGTAGGGAAAGCTAAAGCTCTCGTGCACAAGTGGGGAGACACCCTAAGGTCCCGTGAGAAAACAGAAGAACCAGAATCTAACAAGGAAAAACTATCCACCCAGCCTCATTGGTCACACTCACCAAGTAACACAAACAAGTTTAATATATATATAGAACAAAAGTATTGGGTACCCCGCACCATTTCCCACTTAATTAGATGCTGCTCTTCCTAACGGAAAACGTCCTGACGCTACCACACTCTTCCCGCCCGCACACACCAGGGCCAAACCACGCATCCCGCCCGCACAAACCAGGGCCACAACCACTAACCCGCCCGCAGACACCTGGGACTCATCCCGAAGGTTCTTGGGAACAGTAAGCCTGCCCGAAGAGTCTTGGGCTAAAGGTTGCCTCAATCCATCACAGCCTCCAAGACCTACCCGAAGAATCTTGGGTGTAAGGTCACCTCAAGCCATCACAACCTCCGAGACCTACCCGAAGAGTCTTGGGTGTAAGGTCACCTCAATGCATCATAGCCTATGGAATAAGGAGCAAGAAGGAGCTAGTAACTAAGGGGGAACACCCTCTCCCATAAAATGGGAGTGTTCGGCACTAGGTGCTTGACATGGGTGTGGTGCGACAAAACACAAAGATACAATTATATATATACATATACCAAACACACAGCCCAACCTATGGCTTCTTAAAAAGAGAAACTGAGCATGTGCCTCGGCGCTGCTACCACGAAGCACGCATCAACAACTAAACAATCATCCCCAAACCCCATTTAGGTTTTCATGTTTCATGCAATGGTTTAACAAATTATTACTACTGGGAAACTATCATCCAGACAAAAAATTTCACAAACATATCCCTACCATCCACAACCAAGGTTAGGTAAAACGCAAGCAACCACATGCCATTTCATTTACAGAAGATTATCACAACCATACAACATTCCATCATTCATTTATTTCAAAGTTCCACACATAAAACCCTTTCCACACACAAAACATTTCCGCATTTGAAAACACCTTTTACATCAAAACACTTTTCATAATCAAAACACTTTTCATAAATAAAGGCATTTTCCACAACCAACCACTTCCCATTTCAACCCCATCGTTTACAAAACATTTCACACCTCCACCGTCAACCATTCCAATAAGATCACCACCCAAACGTCGCAGCTCCGCTGCCCAGCATCACATCACAACACCATTCCAGAAACAAAAAACATTTCCCACAAAACAACCAAACCACAAACTTGTTCATTATTCCAATTTTGTCCAACCGGGGTGATCACACAAGGTTTTCATTCTCATTTAATCATCCAGTCTTTACGTGCTTATCCATTTTCCATGTTTTATCAAAACCAACCACAAACAATTCAGATATCAATTGCACACGCAAAGGCCACCAACGGCCTTGATTTTCAGTAGGCAAAGGCCTTTCAATCCAAAATCACAATCAGAAGATAAAGAAACTAGAAGGCAATAGAAACATCACAAAACCCCAAACCCTTCTTTATCTGGTTATTATCATTATTTAAAATTCAACTGCATCCCAAGGAACAAAAGAAAAATATCCCACCCCGCATGTTTCACTAAAAAGAGAGACGAAGGTAAACCCCTACCTCAAAAGGATCCGATCATGTCGCATCCGACGACGTCCTTCGGTGTCCTCCGCCTTCGCCAAACCCGACAAACGCCTCCTAGGATGGAAGCTGGAGAAGGAAGGCCGGAAGAAAAGGTGACAAGTCCAGGCTTAGAAGCTTCATCTCATCGCTACGATCTTGTGGCCGTTGACGGATCGTAATTCGGAGCTCGGACAAAGAAGTTAGAGGAGGAATACTTCTCGATCGTCCAAGAGCGTCGTCGTGCGACAAAGAAGCGATCGATATGGAAGATAAAACATGACCTCGTTCTTATATAGGCAAAGAATAGGTAAATCCGTATTCAGTGTGCATTAATGAATACACGATGTGACCGTACATACGTTACATGTTTTGATTGGTTAACACACAACACGTCACGCGGTTTCCACGCGTTTTAATAAAAAAACGTTAATTTTATTAATATGTGTGTTTCGTTGACCCGAGACATAAGTCATAAAAAGTAGCTCATTAATGGTCTTAAAAGGACCGTCATAATTTCAGGGTTACGCTGTCGCTGACGGATCGTCAATCCGATACCGTATGAGGGAGATACGTTGGATACAAGATCTCGTAATAATAACAATATTATTTTTATTGGGTGTCTCGTGGCCCCGAGACACGAACCATAATTTAATATTAAACATTAGACTGAATTGACCGTATTTATTATTGGATCACATCGCCACTGATGAGAAGCCAATCGTACGTCGCACATGGAAGTTATGACGAGCCAAAGATTTAATAATAATATTAAATCTATTATTTACCAACCGCTTCGGGTACCCAATCTGAAACCCCAAAAAAGTACTCCAATATTGGACTCAAAATTTTCGTCTCGTAGTCAGGGTCGCACTGCCACTGACGGTTCGTGAAACCGAGGTCGCACGAAGAAGTTATTGTCGGAAAAATGTTTTACCTACAAAAACATTAACATGATTATTATATTATTATTTTTAATTGATTTATTTCAAATACCTAAATCCACCCAACCCTCTCTCTCCAATTTGGTGCGCCTTTCTCCTTTTCTCCTTAATTGATTTCTTTTTCTTTTCTTTTATTACTTCTTTTTAATTCTCACACTCTCTCTCCAATTTATTTCAAATCATTAACTCACTCCACAAGTGGCTCCTCCCACTTTCTTTTCTCCCTGTTCAACACGACCCATGATTGAATCCTCTTTAAATTATTTATTTTATTGGTTTAAATATTAAATCTTTATTTCATTTAAACCTTTTCTCTCTCCAATCTAATTCTCTCTCCAATCTTTATTTTATTGGTGCGCCTCTCCTTTTATTTCATATCATTATTAATATATTGTTAATATTTTCTCTCCAATCTTATTCCTACCAAAAATATTCATCATGCCGACAACAAAATGGCTCCTCCTCATTCTCCATGTGGCATGCCCAAAATTCATTTTAAACATTTATTTAATTATTTTTACACAATTATCATAACATCTCTCATTTATTAAATTTAATTCAAAATTTAAATTTCATTAAATCTTTATTATTGGATCATTCAAAAAATTTAGCCAACATTATTATTATTATTATTTATTATAAACACTTATAACAAACCCCCAATTAAAATTTATTAACACGTCACCATTTATTATTATTAATAATTGTTATCTTTGATGTTCGCCGCATTGACCACATAAAAAAAACGTTTTTACAAAGTAATCGACTGAAGAGGTCCAGGACATTACAATGATCATGAATATCTATATATTCAATGATTTATCACTTAAAAAGTTGCTAGAATTGATTTAAAATAATTATTTTCTTGATTTATCAATTAAATTAATAAATCAATTCAGTACATTCAATTTTTTTGATTTAGCATGACATATACCCCTAAGAACTACATGATATCTTTTAGAATATTATTTATTCATATTAAACATTCTATAATTTCATCATAAGAAAATTGTGAAATTATTAAATGATATGTATTTAATTTATTCTAGAAATTATTAATTTAAACCATTATAATAGAAAGAATGTGTTAATATATGTTGTGTTTTCAAAATATAAATTTAATGACTACATGTGGTATATGAAAACCATATAAGTTTCATTGTTCATAAAATAACAATATACTAAATAACCATCTAATTATCTATAAGACCTATTCATATATCATGTAGGAAATATACAGACCATGTTGTTTAGTTTAAATCCATAATAAATTTTTATTTCAGGTATTTCATTTATTTAATTTACATATTTTTTATGTGTAATATATATGAACTTGTGAAATTAACATAGTGTTTACAACCCCCTACACACCATATATATGATTCAGTGACTGCCTCCAATACACACCTCAGAATTCAGTGTGATATATATAGTAAAATTATTTGTCACATGGTGTTCATGAAACCTACATGATGTGTAGTCAAAAATAGAATACTTTTATTAGTTTTATGTCATTGCATGAAATGTATTAAATGGATATAATGTAATTGGACTACAAAACATCCCTATTTCCAAGGGAAAAACATTTTGAGGCAACATGTCATGTTCCCCTACTAAAAAACACATATCCCATCAATGTCGATGAGATCTACAAAATAGAAATGTGATGAAAAAGGAAACCACATAGTCCTACCCTACATGAAAAGTCATGATTTTCAATGTTCTTTCCTAGGTGGTTAATATTTTTACATTTCAAAAAAAAAATTGATAACTTGTAGTCCCCTGTTATTCGACAACAATCACAGGAACCTATAGAATAAATGCTCATGAATTTTTTACATCCTTTTGTCTATTTTTTGGTCATAAAGACCCAAATGATCACTATATCATGACATTCAATATAATAATTAATAAACTAGAAATGAAAAAAATAACATCAAAAGATATATTAAATAATATATTAATAAATAATTTTAAATTAATATGTAATTGATTTCATTACTCCAAAATGCTCTAGGGTTAACCAGAAAGAATAAAGTACATAAACATCAATGAATTTTCATTGAGTTTGTCAAATTTATCCTCATAATCAAATGAATTAAATCGTATAATATTCATATAGGGTATCCTTTTAAATATAATTAAAAACTAATATATATATATATATATAATAATTACTTATCTTTGTGTTCATTCCTAGTTTTCAAATTTGTTAACAAATTCTTGGTATACCATTGTAATGTCAAAGGATTGAAATAAAATTCCACTATCGGTGTCGACATATGCCCTATGGACCTTGAAAATTTGATCTTGGAACTCTAGGGGCGAGTGAAGTGGATCCAAATCACTTGTTCCATTCATCATTCATCACAAAAAGGATAATATTTCATGGGAAATTTATTTATCTATTTCACTCAAACCATGAGAGTGATGACGAATATCATTGATCTATATTCTATAAGGCATCATATAAAACATTTTTTAATGGTTGAAACTATTTTCTAGTATTTTTACATTTTTAAAAAAAGTTCTCATCCTAGAAATGATAATCATGATCATATAACTGGGGTAGTGTATTTTTTATTACTCATATCCCTTTACTAAATCTCTTAATCCATAGTGAACTCCATAGTGACTAATAATAATAATATTATATTTATTTTCTTAATGAAAACTATAATTTTATGTTAATATCTCTTATACATAGACAATAAGTTTATTTTTCAATCATCATTAGTATATATAGATCCTTGAGAAATTATATTTAAAAATTAAATAACACAACATTATTCATTCACTAATTAAATATTTGTTTATTAACTAAATATCATCTAAATATTTATAAATATTCACATAACTATATAGATAATTAGTTTTTACCTAGTAATTTTTCAAATTGTAAAAAAATATTAAATATTCACTTAAATTTTACTTAAATCTTGAAAATATATTTATTTAATATTCAACTAAGATTTTTATTATCTAATATATGTTTTTATTTAATTCAATTAAAAAAATCAGTATAATTATTATGTCCTGGGTCCAAAATAATATTTATTCATACTTAAAAAATCATATTGAATTTATTTAATATTATAGATATAATTATTTTTACAACGATTTGGACTATTACACGATTTCTTTTGGTAATAATGGTCATAAGTCCATTAATAAAATATTGCAACATAATAATTCACACATCGATAACAAAGATAATTTCAATAAAAAACCACTTACAAACGATCACATTTAAATATATTCCCTTGGTCACATTTTCTAATAAAGAAAATTTCAGACATTCATTCAAAAACATAAATGATTCATTTTTTGTTTCCTTGGATTCCATAAAATAACACATCAATATTCTAGCATAGCCTTGGATTAATCAGATAGTTCTATTTCATGTTTGCATAAACATATATCTACGTTAATAAAATTAAAATAGGCGGATCCTCTCTTGACTTATTCATTAATTTAATACCACTTCTGATTTACAAATTGTATCAGAAATCATCATGAAAATATATCAATATAATTTTCATTAATAATTCTTTTTATAATACCCATGATATACATCAATAATAAACTCATGTATGTGGATAATACATAGGTGCAATGATAGTAATATCTAATAACACATCTATAATTTTGAAGTTACATGGGTGGGATTTTACTCAAAACATCATCTCTTATTGATTACCTAATGAATTATCTATGATAATATGTCTCAATGTAATACAATCATCATAAAAATTATATATTTAAAAATATTTTTCTAGTTTGATAGATGACATCTTACAATAAATCATATATTTAGTGATATTTTCATAGCATATCATGGTTATAATTATAATGGAGAACAACACTGACCATTAAATGTGATAAATACGCAATCCATTATCACATAAATATTACATAAAATAATAAACATCATCTGATAGGATTTTTAATTATATTTTATTAATATATTTTACTAGTAATTGAATGTACAATATAGTTGTTTCTAGGGAACTGACTAAAATAGTCGTCATCAATTACATTTTTTTATTCAGTCACCCAAATGAGTGCCAATCTATGTATATAGAGTCTATTTTGAACACCCTAAATGAGAATTGTATATCTTCACACAAATCAATGTTCACGTTATGGTTCAATGAGGTCCAATTCTTAGAAAACCTAATAACAAATACATACATATTATTAGAACCTATGATGGATTATACAGTGGTTTCATTTGAGTGGTCCAAGAAAGTTTTATGTTCGGTAGATTCATGAGATTGGAAGGTTACTATTGACAGTTCAACTAAGACATCATCATAATGGTATCAATAATGATTCACAAAAATTAGATGTGGGAAAAATTATTTTTGTCTGATCCTAATGACTGTTACTTTTAGAAGCTTAAAGATGTATTCAAATAAACATATACACTAGTTTTGAACATACTGGAGAATTTTGAGGAGTGAATCCTATATTTTAATACATCATTGGTTTGTTTAGGAAGAATTCAGATTTAGGAACAATGTTTTGTATGCTTATGGGCCTAGGAAGTTTAAGCCATATGTGATGAATTATAAAACAATTGATCTAGGGAAGTTTCCTATTTTTATGGAACATCATTGAACTGATTCACCTCTTCCATGACCAAACCAAGTGGTACATACCTCTATTATTCCACCCCATTAGTTAGAACAAAACAACTAGTTGTGGTGGTTGATATATTCCATTTAAAAGGAAATACCTATAAGAATAGATAAACATCAAAAAATATATTTGGTGACTTCACGAAAAGAATCATAAAAATATAATTGAAGAAAAAAATAGTCACCACAACTACATTACAACCCACACTACATATCAACAACATTATATATAAAACAACACTAATATGAAAGTAATTAGGTAACATATCATATTAAAAAATAAATTTTATTGGTATTTTTTTACTATATTTTTTCACTATTTTGAATAGAAAACATTATTGTAAAATACATTATAGAAGAAATGAATCAAAAATTAATAATAATTTAATCAGTCATAATCATACATCACAATATATTTACATGAATCTAGGTAATACATATCAGGGATTACATAACACCATAGATTATTACATCTCTTAATTGTGTATAAATCCAAATGGGATAATGAAAATTAACTAATGATATTTTAAAACATGACATCCATTAGATTATCTACACCTTTTATAATAATCTTTTAGAGAATAAACCCGATAATTTTAAAAAAACACCATGAAATGAGAAATCCTATATTGAAATCAAAAATGAAAATTATTGGATGGATATGTGTTCTTTTTGGAGATATAATGTATGAATTTATATAATTTGATGACTATAATATATTTTTTATATTATCATTATTAAAGCATATATAGTATTAGTGTATAATATATATAAACAATGTATTAATTCATAATTATCATTATATAATTGATAAAATAAATTTTATTTATGTGATGAGAATGTATATGATATTTATTTTAATGGAAAAACAAATGATTTTTTCATATAATTAATTAATACACATCTCTTGTGAATGCATCATTGAATATAAATGATATCTAATTATGAAATAGGTATTAATTTTTAAAAAACAACTATTAAGTTTGAAGAATAGTATAAATAGAAAATATTTGCAATGACCCAATGTTTTATAAATGGAAATACATATCTTATAAATATTTTTATATAATCACATTAAATCACAACATAATAAACTACTATATTTTATGTTGCCTTTAAACATAATTTTGTCACTTCTATGTTTGAAATTTCCAAAATATGACATACGGTTGGGATGAGTTAGTTATTTGGAGTCCAATAAGAATAAAATAATTTTGGTTGAACAGTAATGTAACCGTATGAATAGTAACATACCTATATGAATAGTGATATAACCAAATAAATTTTATCATTTCCTATGATTGTTTAAAAATAATATTCAATTGAATGTATGATGTACATATGTTTTAGAACAAGTAAATGAATGTTTTAAAACTTGTTTTTTAATAATAAATTATGAGTTAAAATAAATATTATTAAAATCATATTTAGAAAATTGTTTTGGAAAAATGGAATTCATTTTATGATTCTATATATCGAAACTTGTTATAGTGAATTTTTGATATTTTTCTGAAATACTTGAATTTTTTGTGAATAATAAAATACATTTATTTACCGTATAAATATATTATAAATCAAATCCAATGTTAATGACATCAAAAGTGATGTAAGACCAAAAATATTGAACTCACATGCATTAATTGCTTTTTTGGGTCATGGAATCATCTATATTTCTAGTTTTGAGTGAAATTAATAAACTAATAATTATAAAATTACGAAAACCCCTCCCCCTCCAATATAAATCCCCCACATTCTTACCTCTTATCATCACCGCTATCAAGCCTTGTGCGTTGCCAATATTCAGCCCAAATTTATCCCCAATCTCTACCTTCATGACCATATACCACTAGTCTATCACAAACACCAAAACATCTCCCATTAAGAGGTTCTCAAAGGAGGTTGACTCAAGAGTCAAATTCATATTTCCAATTCAATCATTTCTTTTATGTTATTTTCTTTTTGTTTCTTTCCTCACCTCCCTTCACCCAAATGGTATGCTAACTCTAGTAAAATACATTTACTAGAGTTCTATTATTCCCATAGGATACTTCATTATATATTCTCTTTTCCACAAATTGTATTTGAAAGAAATTAAGGCACTGTTTGAGATGTGCTAATTTAGCACATTCAAGGACTACAGTTTTCCAATTTCTATTATCATCTGTAATTCTGGTCAAAAACCCATATGTGTTATGGTTTAACCAGATTATTATATATTTAATATATATTTTTTATTGTTCAATAATCCTTTTGTACTAATGGTATTCTGTTATAATTCAAAACATGTTCATTGCCATCAAACCCTCCATTTAACAAAAATAGTTTTTAGTAAGGTTTTATATAAAAACTCGACCTCAATATAAGTATAAAAATTAAATTTAAAACCATGTGATCTCATGGATGTTCACTATTGGTATATAACTTAAATTTTAGACAACCACGTTCATCTTAAATGTGTAAACAAAAATGAATATATGCGAACCGATCATTAAAACCAAGTAAGAAATCGAATCTGAACAATGAAATTGAACCTTATAACTAATGAAAATGGTCATGGATGAACCAAAAGGTGGTAAATATAAATAAATTACATATATAATAGGTTTTGTATTTATTAATTAATAATGATAATTTTTTTATTCCACTCATTGATACAAAGTGAAGAACACCACCAGATTTAAAGTATGGGATACTCTCCATTTCTCTCTTAATGTAGATTTTCCACTATTTTATGACTTTTTCAATGTAATCCCAAATTATGGGGTATGATTTACCACCTACCCCATACTGACCACATGATTTATAAGTTATTATAAGCCCCTTTTCTCTCTCATCAAGACCTCTTTGGAACACCTGACACCATGCCAATAAACTGTAACAAATTCTACTGGAATTTTTATTATTGTTGGGTGCCTTATCATTCATTATATCAAAATAGTGGAATATTATCTGATTATTAACATATTATAAATTCCATTTAATTTTAAAAAATTCATTAATGAATATTTTTTCATCACCCTCTTTCGGGGATACACAAGTTTTTAAAAGATTCCCTCCCTAGAATACTTCGATAAGAAAACCTATTTTAAGGAAATTTTTCAATTTTTTACCCAATTTCATGTGAAATATATAATATATATTAAGAAATAATGTCATTATAAAATCAATCATTTTATTATGAAAACATTCTTGTTTGTATTTTGGTTTTAGAATAAATATTTTCTCCTTTCCTCTATTAAAAGCTCTAGAGTATTTTCTTTGAAACCCCACAATGAATTGTTTCAATTCAAATGAATATAAAGTACATTTATTATATGTTTTCACTTATGATTGACACAAATTTCAATGTTATATCACATTTTTACCTTATTAACGTCCATGTATGTTCTAATACCTTTCATTCATGGACACTTTCATGATACACCCATTATTTATGCTTTATGTCCTGATTGTGGTAACAATTTCATTCCATGGGTTCCCTTATGTTTATGTATGGTTGATTATTTATGATTAAAAATGTGTCAAGAATATTCATGAAAATTTTGAGATGGGTGTGCCCAGATAGCACTCTAATTCATTGGGTAAAGTAAAATATCATGATATGCGATGTGAAATAGGATTGGCGGTTATCCTTGACCCGTACTAAAATGGGAATCTAGATTGGAGGTTAGCCTTAACCCGTAATAAATTAGGAAATGAGATTTTTGATTGTCCTTGAATGTTATTAATGAAATGTTGTATAATTCTTCCACATTTATGCGATTCCATGTTTATATGATCCCATTCTTATATGATATGATTTTATATATTCTATTCTTTGGATATCATTATGTCATGCCTCCTAACTCATGTTCTTAAGATTAATCATCATGTTCATTCCCTTACTAGGATTTTTAGCTCATCCCTTTGTTCATCTGTTCAATAGTGTACCCTTTGCAGATGTAAGGGCTAAAACAATGTTATGATCTCTTTATTAAGATTAAAGAAATATGTTTTTTAGCCCCATTATTTATGTTCTTTGTACAATTTCTTCTAATAAAATAGACATACCGATCCTTGGATTGTACTCTGCTATCTTAATATTCTTAAAAACATGTAATGTTATATGAAAAAGGGTCAGGTCAGTACAGTTGGTATCATTGGATGGTCTAGTTATTTTTGAAGATTAAAAATAGAGATCCTTAGTGATAACCTTAAGGATGAGACTAAGTATAAGAAAATATTCCTAAATATTTGTGACTATTGAGTAAATGGTTTATCAAATAAATTCATCCTTATCTAGATACAATCAGGTAGAGGTGACTCTGGCACAGATGTATGTTGGGAAAAAACACGAAAACACTTCATTGGGGTAGACTCAAATGAGAACTGATGCACTACAACGGGCCTTGGTGCACTCTTTGTTACGACACTCATAGGGGATATTCTTTGGCAGATAAATATTCTTTGCAAAAACCATTTTTAATGGGAAAAAACTCCTATAAAAATATAAGTAATGAAATAGATCAAGGATAATCTTGATTCAAACCTAAGGAATCACATGTTCGGATATACATATTATTTACAAGTTTATACTTATATGTTCAATGATTCATTTTTAGGATCAATATCTATGTATTCAAACCCTATAATTGTCCGTTCGTTTTTGTTGTTAATTGTGGGAAATAGAAGAACACGCTCCAACAACCAATGTGTCACGTAATGTGAATATTTCCCTAATGATATGCCTGATATAATGGGATCGAGTGCTCATGAATTCATGACCGGACTTGCTCAACAATCTTGAGTTATGAATAATAACTTGAATCATGCGTAACACCTTCCCCCTCCCTGGAAAGAGAACTTTGTCGTATAATCCTTCATGTGGAAAATGACTCCCATGTTTAACAGATCATATGATACCCTCCTCATGGAACAGTTGAATAACTCTATTGGCATGATATTCTCCATCTTCCAGTTCTCAGAAGATGAAACAATTGTACTAGCAGTTTATTGTTGGGATGGGGAAGCTGATCAGTGGTGGGAACTGATCAAAAATACAAAGTCCCAAGAAGAAATTAATTCCATTGATTGGGAGGAATTCAATAGGATGTTTTTCAAAACATATTTTCCTCAAACCCTCTATCTCAATATGGAAAGAGAGTTCCTCATAATCAATAAGAAGAAAGATGAGTCCATTAGGGTGTATGGAGAAAACTTCACAAGGATTTCAAGGTATGCCTCTGGCTTAGTCATGAATAACGAAAGCAAGGTGGATCTTTTCTTAAGTGGAATAAATCCAAGTATAAAAAAATTGTTGGGGATTCAAGACATCAACAGGTAAGTTAAGATTTTATGTTGAGCCCTCAAGGATGAAATGGAGATTGGAGTCTCTCAGTGGTCTCATGGGACAAGTGAAAATAAGTATAAAATAGAGAACAACATGGGTGATTGGACAAAAAAATCCCATAATTGAAAGAAGAATAAATTTTCCCCATGTAAGAGTTGTGGGAAGAAGCACCCTGAGAACTGTTTGAAGGGACCAATAATTGGTTCAAATGTGGAATGTTTGGTCATCTAACTAAAAAAAACCAAAAAGATATGAAGAATCCCATTAATACGAATTAAAAAAAGGAAGTTCTAGAACAATAGTAATCATATAGAATAGTGTTACAACTGTAAGGAAAAAGGGAATTATGCAAGAAAATTCCCTATGCCGATATTTTTCATAGGTAATCAACAAGAAACTCTAAGGAAACAATTAAGTGATTATGATATCACTATGACTGCGGTGGATCCAGACCATGATGTGTTGACATGTACTCTAGTTATTCACTCTTGAATAACGAAAATACTATTTGATTTTGGGTCTATGTATTCTTTTATATCTTTCTTGTTTAGTAAGTCTATTTAATCACCATCTCAAAATATGAAGGAAAAGTTATCTGTCAGAACATTGAATGGGGAAATTATTGTGTCCATGGTTTATAACTCCTCCATGGATAATGTTTGCGGACTGAACCTCTCATTAAATCTCATTATACATCCTTTAATGGAGTTCGAAACTATCTTCGGCAAGGATTGACTATATTTTTACAAAGCCAACATTAACTATCATGAATAGGAGATCAAACTTCAAATCATGAAGCATCCTTCGATTTTATAAAAGTGTAAGGAGGAAGATAAATCTCACTTAGAATCATCTTCTCATGTGTAGATATTTGTGACTCGTGATAATGTATATATATCTCAATTTATAGAGATCAAGGATATAATTGTGCTTGAAGACATTCCCATTGTGATAGATTACAGTGATGTAAACCATGAAGATTTTTCTGATATTCCTCTTGACCAAGTGGTTGAGTTCTCAATTGAACTTATCACTAGATCTCTACCTATCTAAAAGAAACATTACTGAATTGCCATAATAGATCTTGATGAGCTAAATAAGTAGTTACATGAGAGTATGTAGAAGGGTTTTATATGAATGAGTGATTCACCATGGGGTGAACCAGTCCACTTCGTCAGGAATATGGATTGATCAATGCGCCTCTGCATTGATTATCGTGAGCTCAATAAAATATAGATAAAGATCATGTATCCCCTATCTTAGGAAGATGACTTGTTCGATCAGTTTCATGGGGCCAGTGATTTCTCTAGGGTGGACCTCCAGTATGAATATCACCAATTAAAGGTGTGGAAGTAATATATTCCCAATAATTCCTTTCAAACAAGATATGGATACTATGAGTTCATACTGATTCCCTTCAGACGCACTAATTCTCCGTAAATTCTCATGGATTATATGAATAGAGTCTTTAGAGATTACCTTGAAATAATTGTGGTAGTATTTATAGATGATATTTTTATATTCACATCGATAATGGAGCAACATGATGAGCATTTGAATATTGTGTTAAAGATATTCCGAGGGGAGAAGATGTATGAAATTTACATTAAATGTGTGTTTTTGAAGGAGGAAGTATCCTTCATGGGGTATTTTATCACCAGCAACCAGATATCTATAGACCCTTCCAAGACAAGGGCAATTGAAGAGTGTACCAGACCAATTTCTGTAAGAGAGATCAAGAGTCTTTTGGGTCTATCTTGGTATTATTGAGTATTTGTGAAGAAATTTTCACGATTTTCAACCCCATTGACCTAGATGACATGGAAGGGAGTAAATTTTTCTAGACTCATGAATGTTAAGACTGTTTCATGGAGTTGAAAAAGAGGCTTATCACTAAGCCAGTAATCTCACTCCCAATGAGTGGAGAACTCTTTATGGTGAACAGTGATTCTTCAAAGAAGGGCATAGGCTGTGTACTAATAAAAAATGATAAATTGATTGCCTATACCACAAGGATACCGAAACTCCACAAGAAAAACTAGTCTACGTAAGATTTGGAGTTGGAATCAAGGATATTTAAATAAAAAATCTAGCAGCATTATCTCTACAGGGAGAAGTGTGATATATATACCGTCATGAAGAATCTCGAGTCGACCATAAACCAGTCACCTAGGATAACCTTTGAAAAGTCCCAAAAGGCATTCCAAATACTGTCAAGATGGAGAACAGCACTGAGGCATCAACAGAATACATAAGAGAATGATTTGACCCAAATATTAACAATCAAACAAAAAGTAGAATGACATGGACAGCCCAAAATACATTTATAAAAAAATTGAACTAAAAATTATTTGTTCAAGAAACATAATTTAGAACTAAAAAAATATTGGAGTGACCAAACATGGGGACCAACTAAATCCATGTGACCCCTCATGTAACACTCCAACAAAATGATCACATTTTACCCAAGGAGATCGAACTCAAGATGAAACCTTCACATAGTCTAAAAACAGAAGAACACTATATGTATGAGTATTAAAACTGAGTACGTTATCCTGATATTTTATTCCCAATGAAAATCCTTTAAGATAAAAGAAATTTTTTTTCAAATTTTAAATGAAATATATAAAGGTATGTTTTCCAAATGTGGTACAATGATACAAAAAATTTACCAGACAAAAACATTCATGTTTTATAAACCAGAATGCTATTAACAATTTTCAAAGAGGTGTAACTTCAAAATGAAATTTCTTTTCAAGAGGGATTCATTATAGAAAGTATAAATTTAAAAAATAACACAAACTACTAACTGTACCAACTAAACACACCATATTCTGAATTTGAGTCCAAAATATCCAATGAGCACAAGTCACAGTACCACCCCTATGCACTAGTTAGTTGTGATCCCTATATACAATGTATCTCTGTGAATGTAACCACAATAAATATCCATTCTCATGAAAACGATCCACTAGTAGGGATCATACCCATATCATAGTGGTCTCCCAACAACATCATCATCATATTTTAAATATTTTTGTCATCATCAATCTTTCTACGTGAAACTGGGGCCAAACCCACGGGATCACTAGCATATAAGTACATGTCTGCCCACCTTTATACCTGTGACTCACTTTAGTTCTCAATAAATTTATACATATTATAAGATAAACTATTAACCTAAAAAATATATTTCCAAATAATTTTCATAGAAACATACCAAAATCATTATTCACATTTCGTTCACGAATCAATAAACCACTAACAAGTGTCGTAAAACAATTTCAAGTAGTATAACGAGGCCTTTCACATATAATAAATTCCAAAATGCTATTTTAAGGGAAAAAACCCATAAATAACATTTAAAAAAATATTTGGAAGCCCCAAAGAAGATTAATAAATTAATTTCATGGACCATAAAATGACCCCAAAAGAAAAACATGAAATACACATTGAAACCATTTTTACAAGAGAAAAATGCCAAATAGTCTTTTAAGTAGTTATGAAAACAATCATTTGAAATAGGTATGCATTTTAATTTTATTAAGGAGTTATATAATAACAATTTATTTTAGAATAAGAAATTCATAAATCCATTAAAACGCTCAGGATATATATTCAAAACACAACCATTTTCATAAGGAAGTGAAATGGGCCATTTTTGGGAAACTCGGGACAAAATAGGTTGTAAACCAAAACTCATTTGATTTTAAAACCAAATACAAATTATAATTACAAATAAGGAACAAAAATACAATTTTTCATTCTTCCAATGAATTTATTACTCTAAACATGTAATTTTTAAATCACACATAACACATAAAAGCCAACCGGGAAATTTACGGAACACATGACATGTTCTTTTATAGAAAAATAATTATTTTAAGAACTTGACAAGGAATAAAACACAATTTTCATGCCATATATAATTCAAGATTTCATAAACTGTTCAAAATACCATACACCAGGTTCTAAACCTCGCATAATAGTTGATAAATATAGCAGAACTTTTAAACCATGACTTGGTGTGCAATTTTATGACAAAATAACACTAACTTTCACAAAAATGGCTTAAAATACCATTTTACACAACATGGAAATTATAAAAAAGATGAAAAATATTAATAAAAATATATATCAGGTGAAAAAATTTATAATATGATGAAAATTAAATAATAATGGAATGTGCAAGGGATATCATATATCAAATCCACGACGTAATGGAAACGCAAACACGATGTCACCCGATGCTGGTATATAAGCCCAAAAACTATGAAGAAAAGAACTAAATGAATACAAAATCCATCAAAAATTATGAATAAACATTAAAATAGGTTTTTTATTACTAGGTTAAAGTAAATACCCTAGAAATAATGGAAATAATAGGAAGAGGGAAGATAAATGAGAAGGAATCTCACATTGGAAACGATAAAACTCTTTGTATTCTTTTAGATCTACACCCTTAGAGGAATGAAATAGCTTGAAACTCATTGTATAGGTTCATAAGGTCGTGAAGAACCAGTTTAAAATATTTTTTCACAAAAAATGGAATGACTTGAATGATTTTTGAATGAGAGAATTTACCTTTGGAAAATCTAAACGATTTGAGAGACATTGAGAATGTTTTCCCTAATTCATAACTCATATGAGCTCCAAATAAAAATAATGGATCATGGGGATTCTAAAAGAGTTATTTTATTCAATAGAGAGGTGTAATAACCGAAACATATACAAAAAAAGAACAATATATAAAATAGACAAATTTTATTTTATAAAAAACTGGGAATGGGACCTCGGGCTGGCTGACACCTGAATAAATAACCCAAATTAACCATGCTTCTGAATTTATATGGGGTAGAAAATATATGGTAGTTTTTATATGTTAGTGCATGAGGATTGTGAAGTTATATGTGTGAAAAATATTGAAAGATGAAGGATTTATAAAAGAAATAAATTTTGTTTTTAAAACATGAAATGGGATCATGGTTGGCACAAATTATGAAGTAACCACCCTTTCCCCAAAAAACATCAAAACAAAAATGGGGAACCCAAATTACCGATATTATGCATTGATGAAAATAAAAATATCAGCATTAATCACACATAAGACACAGGAAAATGATCTGGATTTCCAATGAAACAGATCAAAACAATGACATGAAAACCCAGGTGTGACTATTCACCCCACCATTAGAGTTTTCTACCACTGAAAAGCCACAACACAATCTAACAGATTGATCGACACCTAAGTATTCATTATCAATGTGATCCAAACTATCAAGATAAGGAAATTTAATTTACCATCAACCGAACTTAATCCTCTTCCCAAAAAAAAACACCAACTCACAACCACTTCGTGAAAATCAATAGAAAGATCATGCCAACACCTCCACAACGAAGCCAAGAACCATATTGTTGGGACTTCTTCTAATGAACCCAAAGATCAGCCAAATAAATTTCCCTCCTGAAATAAAATGACTTGTTAGGGGAGTATAGAATGGGATTCCCACCATTATATCACAACTACCATCATAATAATCCTTAATGGAATAATCTACAAGACCCGTAATGGGTATCTCAAACATTAGAGACCAACTATAAATGACTAAAAAATAATTCAACATGAACTAGAATTGGGGATCACCCAGACAGGCCCACCAAAACTCTCCCACAAAAACCTTCAATCCCAAGTTAATAGGGTTACCAAATGAACATCTTAACCACCAACTCCCGAACAGAGGGGACATGAAATGGGCCATCAATTTCTTCACAGATCCTGAACTCCAAAACTTGGGGAGGGGAGGGAAGGGGAATCAATAGTTAGGCCACTAAAACCACAAAAGAAAAAATGGAACTACCCAGCACTCTCCACTTATAAACTGGTAAATGAATACCACACCCGATTTACACAGGCAATCCGCACATGGAAATTGATTACAGACCAACATTCTTCAAGGAATACCATAGACACTATGCGAGGGGTAAATCAACCATTCTCATTGTGAGAATATTAAATACATAGTGATGAGGAAAGAAAATAGATTAGAAAATACCTTAACAAAATCATGGAGGTAGGAGCCTAGTCAAGCACTCCACAGATGAGGCGATTTCCTCACTATATGAAAAGCTTCATTCCAAGGCGTATGACTGGATCCCTTATTCTTGAAGCATCGGCTACACCGCAATCAGGTGCTAAGGATCAAACCACTCAAAAAACACACTTTCTCAATAAAACACCTTTATCTAAATAGGAACTCATAGATACATATCAAAATTATTTATCACTTTTAACGAGGAGTTGAATAGAAAAGGAATACATTGTAACACATCAACATGACCGAACTAAAATGCTATGTCCAAAAGAATTATCGCGACCTAGAAGCACATTAAATCGATCCCAAATAGCTCCCTATTCCAAAAAATGGTCTGAGGAACCATCATAAAAGGTTGATTTAAAACATTAAATGAATCATTCAGTTGACCAATAGGAAATATTTCTAACGGAGATCTTTCCATGTCCACATCACAACATCCAACACATATTTAGAAACCCACTGAACATTACACCAAAACAGATCCACCAATAAGATCTCATATAAAAAAAACAAGAGTATGAATTATATATCACAAGTAAGAGTACTGAATAAAAAACACTTCTAATACAGAAAAAAAACATGCCACATAACCATCATTTTATAAAAAATTCCCCAATTGTTTTAGCTCAAAACACTTTTGAAAAAACAAAATAACTTCATGGATTTCCCCATTAACCAATGGGATTTCATTATTTATCTATCACATGAAAATTTCCATTCCACTCTGGGCACCCAAACACCCCATCACATAATACAACCTTCTAGATATCAATAAAACCATGAATTTGAGCACCCATGAAAAAAAACAAACCGCTAAAACTAAACAGCATCATTCCAAAAATCTTGTACCTTCCAAAGGAACAATAACCACCAGGTCAAAAACCCTTTTTATATTTCAGAATCCATTCAAACTTCTAAAAGAAACTTTTGATTAAAAACCTACATATTTTCATTTCTAACAACTCTTATAAAAATAGAACTACTCCAAAAAACCCCATCACATTTTCTAAAATTCATTATGTAATCATTTCATAATTTGATGGCCATTGAGACAAATATCCTTTCCAGGAAAACTCCATCCTCTAAAAACCAATTTCTGAATCTAATTCATCATTTTCAAAAAAACATCAACATCCCAAATCACACCATTTATAACAATGATTCAAAATAATCATAAATTTATTCACACATTAGAATGGTTATTTCAACAAACAACTTGTTATGATTATGGAAAACTCAGTCCCATTAAATCATTTCCGCTTCCACCGAAAAAATTGTTTCACCAAAACACAAACATCGACAAAAATTCTTATATTATATTTATGAAAACACCCTTTTCCACTATTAAAAATCCAATCATTCCTTTAAAACATAATTCCACAATTCTTACAAAAGGATTATAAAATTAAATCTAAATTCAAGAAAGGTCCCTCATACCCACAAAAGTGATATAGTGTTGGTGGGTGAGTTGACCATATGGTTGGCGGCAATTTTTCAAACACAAAACCAACACATAGATACATACTAGGACCATGCCCTGGCTCCACATGGCTTTCCAAGACCTGCGAGCTCAGATATTCCATTAGTTAGAATCCCCTTGTCATATCCCAGCACTAAACAATCAACAAGAACAATGGAAACTAATAAAACTAAACATCCCATGGAAACCTGTAGATCATAACGAGAAAGAGTTTGTGACGTTCACCCCACACTAACCCCAAAAGTCCCAAAAATACTACTCCATCTACCTTGACGACACCAAAATAAAAAAGGGTACTCTAAAATTAAACTTTTAATAAGAGATGACCTCCTCTGATAAAATTTTGTCACGAACCAGCCCATGTTGACCATGAACTGGTCACATAGGCCCACCCACGACAAGTACAGAGAGGCATTCCCAGTCCTCCCAGGATGGAGAAAAGAACCAAGGTCATCAATAGAGTACACCATAGAATGATATAACCCAAATATAAATAATCAAACAAACAGCGGAATGAAATGGATAGCCCAAAATACATTTATATAAAAATTGAACTGAATATTATTTCTACAAGAAAATGAATGTACAACTGAACCAACAAATCTACTGACCAAATATGATAACCAATTATCTCCATCTGACCCCTATATTCACTCTCCAACATATTGATTACATGTCTCCCATGACAATAAAACTCATGTTAAAACCTACGCAATGTCTAAAAACAGTAGAAAACAATTGGAGTGAGTTTTAAAACTCAGTAGGTTAGCCCGATATTCTATTCCAAATACACGCCCATTAAAAAGGAAACATTAATTACCATTTTTCAATAAAATTTATAATGTTATTATTTTGAAATGAGGTCCCATGCTATAAAAAATACCAGGAAAACACATCCATGTTTTATAAACTAGAATGCTAATAATAATTTTTATAGAGGTGTAATGTCAAAATATAAATATTTTCAATAGGGATGCATTATATAATGTACACTTTTAAATAAATCACACAAAATACTAAACCTTCCAACCAAACACATCATATGCTGACAGTGAGTACAAAATAGCCAATGAGCAATAGTCAGGGGAACACCCCTAGGAACTAGTTAGTTGTGAGCCATAGATACATCGTATCTCAGAGAATGTAACCATAATAAATATCTATTATCATTATCATGAGACAATATTAGGGATAATAACCATAACATTGTTATCCCCCAACAACAACATCATCATTGTTTAGTTAGTGTTGTCATCGTCAAACTTACTATGTCAAAAGGGGCCAAACCCATGTGATCACTAGCATACTAGTACATAACTGACCACCAAGATACCCAGGATACCCATTAGTGCTCAATCATGTTACACATATTATCAAATACACTTTTCAAATCAAAAAATACATTACGAAATCATAAACACACAAAAATATAACAAACATTCTTCATATTTCTTTCACGAATCTATGAAACACTAAAATGATTCCTAAAACAATTTCTTGTAATATAACGAGTCCCTTCACAAAAAATCCATTCAAAAATGCACTTTAATGTCCCAAAACCCAAAAATAACAAATAAAAATATATTTGGAAGCCCAAAAACCAATTAAAAATTCAATATCATGGACCATAAAATGCCCCAAAATATAGATCATTAAATACACTTGGAAACCATTTTTACAAGATAAAAATTCAAAACGGGCCATTAAGATATTCTCAAAACTAAAATTTTATAGAGGTATGAATTTCACTTTTATTAAGGAGGTTTATCCACACCATTTACATCAGGAAAACACATTCATAAATCCATTAAAACAATTAGGTTTCCTATTCAAAACACAACCATTTTCAAAAGGATGTGAAACGGGACAATTTTTGACAACTCGGGACAAAATATATTGTAAACCAAAACCCATTTATTTGTAAAATCAAATACAAATTGTAAATACATATAATGGCCCAAAAAACCATTTTTATTTATTCAAATTCATTTATAAATCCATAAAAAATAATTTTTAAATAATACATAGCACATAAAAGAACACATGGAAATTTACCGAACACATGACATGCCCATTTAAACAAAACATCTTATTTTAAACACATGATAATGAATAAATCACCAATTTCATGCCATATTTTTTTCCAGATAATTGAAAATGTTGAAAATAACATAAACATGTTTCCAAACCTCACAAAATAGTTAAAAAAGATAGAGGAACATTTAAACAAATAATTGTTCTGTAATTTGATGAAAAAACAACACTACCTTTCACAAAACAAGGCTTCAACAACCATTTAGCACACCAAGAAAATTATAAAAATTATGAATAATAATAATAAACATAAATATCATGTGAAAAAAATAAAATGATGAAACTGAAATGATAAAGGCATGTTCAAGGGATACCCTACATCAAATCCTTAGCATAATGGAAATGCACACACGAAATCACCCGACACAGGTTTATAAACCCTAAAACTATAAATACCAGAATTAAATTAATATAAACTCCATCAGAAACCATGAAAAACATAATCCTAGGCCATTCATGGCCAGGGGAGAAGAGATAACCATGAAATAATGGAAGTTGGAGGAATAGGGAGGAGAAATTAGAATGAATCTCAGATTGGAAATTAGAAAAATATTTATATTCCCTTTGATAATCACCCATAGAGTAAAGGGAAGGTATAAAATCTCCTTTTAAAGTTTTATAAGGTCTTTAATAACATGGGGAAAATATTTTTTTCAAAGAGAGTATGGATTGAATGATTTTTGAATGATACTATTTACCTTTGGCAATTTTGGACGATTTGAGAGACATTTAGAATGTTTTTCATAATCTGTGACTCATATGAGATCCAAAAAGGAAAAATGGATCATAGAGGTTCAGCTAGTGATAGTATCATCAAGTGGGTGGTTGAATAACTGAAAATTAAAAAAAAAATAATATATTAAAGAAACTAATTATTATTTTTTATATTGGAAATTAGACCTCGGGCATGCCCAATACCTGAATAAATAACCCAACTTCACATGATTAATAATTTTTCTGGGGTCAAAAAGGTCATTATAGTTTTATTATGTCAGTGGAGGGATCATGTGAAGTCTAATTAGTGAAAAAAGATCATAGATTAAGGAGTTATAAAATAATCAAATTTGGTTTTTAAATCTGGAAATGAGATCATAGTTGGCCAAATCATGAAGTAACCACCCTTTCCCCAAAATATACTAAAATAATTTGAACCCAAGTTAGGGTTCTTAGACAGTGATGAAACTTCATAACATAGAATTCATCTCACAAAATACCAAAGAAAAGTTTCTATATTTCCAATGAACCGAATCAAAACAAAGACATGAAAAACTGGGTGTGACAATTACTATAACACCCCATAATGTTAAAGGGTTAAATGAATAAATGATATAACTCATCTCAACAATGTGAACCTTCCTTTTTCGGAGCCAACATTATTAGAACATCATAGTTAATCATGAATTTATTGGAGTAGTGATCAAGATGGGTGACCTTGTTGGATGTTTTTCCCATGGTGTGTGTGAGTGAGGACAAAGCACACTAGAAAGGACATGTGGTGGCCTATGCGGATTATCATTATTCATATGGACAGTTGATACATTCAGTATCATAGGAGGAACCCATCATTAAGTAAGGTATACTGCATTTGTTGAGATTTAGGGCCCACAATGTTGACATTATTCCTTAATGGGGGAGGGGGGAATGTAACACCCCAGAATGATAAATGGTTAAATAACTCACGTTAATAAGGTGATCCTTCCTTTTTAGGAGTCTACCAGATTAGAACTCCTCGGGCATGCTTGTCTTGGAGTACTAATCAGAATGGGTTACCTTCTAGGAAGTTTCCCTGGGTCGGTGTGAGTGAGTAAAATGCACACTGGAAAGGACATGTGTTGGCCTAGGGCGATTATCATTAGTCAGATGACCAGTTGTTACATATACAGTCCACAAGAGTCCCAATTACATATTCACACCCAAAGTTCATAATATGCACCAACTAAGATGGATAGAGCTCATCATGGATTATGAATTATCAATCCACTACCATCCCAATAAGGTAAATAAGGTAACATATGATCTAAGTGGAATGGATCCTACATATTTATCAATGATGAGTATTGAAATTATCTGATATTATTAGATTTGAAAAGGATAGTCTTGGAAATCATTAAGATAGGAACATCATCAATCCTTTCTCAAATGATTTCTCTACTATCCCACGTTGATAAAATAATAGTTTGTCAACGAAAGGTTGTGGAAATTCTGAATAGGGTGGAAGCTGCTAAAATTGGGAAATCCTATGAGTTATTGATTGATGAGGAATGAGTTGTAATATTTGGGTCATGATTATGTCTATCGTCTAATCTAGAGATAATGAAGGAGCTTTTGAAGGAAGCACATAGCTTGACCTTCTATATTAACCCAGAGTGCACAAAGATGTATTGAGATCTCTGAGAAAACATTTGGTGGGACAATATGAAAAGAGATATTTCTGAATATATATCAATGTTACTGATATGTCAACATGTGAATTCCGAGAGGAAAAAGTATAAGCGGATGAAGAAACCACTACCCATACAAGCATGGAAGTGGGAGAACATTAAAAAGTACATTGCCACTAGACTTATAAGGACATTCAGTGGAAACAATTATTTGCAAATCATTGTGGATCAACTTCAAAATACATCTCACTTTATCACGATTTTAGAGGACTTCTATTTGGATCAATTTTCACAGATTTAAATCTAATATGTGGTAAGGCTACATGGAGAACCACTATCTATTATATCTGATTATGATCCTAGATACACCTTGAAGTTCTAGAAATGTATCGGACAAGCTCTAACGACTGAAATGAACTTCAATACCTCCTACCATCCCCAAACTGATGGCCAATCTAGGAAGACTATTCAGACATTGGAATACATGTTGAGACCATGTTCTAGGTAATTCAAAGTATTATGGGACCAACATCTTCAAATGGTTTAATTCTTGTACAACAACAATTTCCACTCAAGCATCCTAATGTCACAATAATAATCCCTTTATGGGAATAGGAGAATATCATTGGTGTGTTGGGATGACTTCGGTGAGAGTAAGCTGCTATGACATAAAATGTTTAAAGAAATGGCGGAGAAGTTGAAAACAATTCAGCAATATATCATGACATACCAACGTCGATAGAAATGTTATGCATACAATCATAGATGAGACCTTGAGTTCAATGTTTGATACATGATATTTATATGCATATCTCCATGGAAGTAGGTCATGAGGTTTGGAAAGAAAGGGAAGTTAAGCCTCAGGTACATCGTACCCTTTGAGATTCTTGACCGTTTCGGGGCTGTGGCCTATCGACTGGCACATCCACCTTCAATGTCGAAATTACATGATGTCTTTCATGTATCCATATTATGGATGTACATACCAGACCCCTCACATGTAATATTTTCAGAGGTGGTACAGTTGGAGGATGATCTTTCTATGAGAAGCATCCAATGATGATCTTATATTATAGGGGAAAAATTATACGCAACAAGACTACTTATCTTGTTAAGGTACTATGGAGAATCCATAAGTACAAAGAAGCAACATGGGAACTGGATGAATTAATAAAGGAAAAGTACCAACATCGATTTATGAATTAAAATGTAAAATGAAATTTCGAGGGTTAAATTTCATAAAGGGGGATGAATGTAATGAACCAGTGCTTTATAAATGGAAATTACACTCTTATAAATATTTCATTCAATCACATGATATCATATACGAATGAACTAAAATGTGCTATGTGACCTTTAATAATAATTTTTTCTCTTCTCTATTTGGATTTTTGAAAATATGACATACACGGTTGCGATCAGTTGGTTATTTGGAGTCCGATATGGAAAACATATATTTTGGTCAATATTAATCTAAATTGATGCATAGTAAAATACCCTTATAAATAGTTATATAACCAACTAAATATTATCCATACCTATGATTGTATAAAAATAATATTCATGTGAATGTATGATTTACCTATATTTTAGAATAAGTAAATGAATGTTTTAAAACTGGATTTTTAATAATAAATTATGAGTTTAATTATATATTAAAATATTCATATATTTAAAATTATTTTTGAAATTTCTACTTCATTATTCAATTATACACGTTGAAAAATGGTTATGGTGAATATTTTGGATTTTTTAGAAATACATGAATTTTTAGTGAATAATAAAATACTATAATTTACTGTATAAGTACATTATAATTTAAATCCACTATTACAATCATCACAAGTGATCTAAGAACCCAAATCTCAAAATCACATGAATTAATTGCTGGTTTTTTTCCTAGAATAATAACTATTTCTGGTCATTATGGAAATTTATAAACTAATATTTATAAAATTATGAAAACCACTCTCCCCTCTACTAAATACCCCATATTAGTGCATCTTCTCTTCACCAGTATAAAGACTTGTTCCTTTCTAATATTCTACCCAAATAACTCCCCTTGATCCTCCCCCAAGTCTAAATACCCCCAATCCCTTGAAAATAAGAAAACCTCTCCCCTTAAGAGGTTCTCAAAGGAGGTAGACTCAAGAGGTAAAATCCTCTTTCCAATTATTTCATTTCTTTTATGTTATTTTATTTTTGTTTCTTTCCTCACCTACCTTCACCCAATTGTTTTGATAAACCTAGTAAAAATTATGTATTGGAAAGATATTATTATATTGGGATACTTTATTATTTTCTCTCCTTTCCCCACCTTTTTTTGAATGAAATGAAAGCACCATTTGATATGTGATTATTTAGCACATTGAAGGGAAACCGTTTATCAATTTCTATTATCATATTTAAATTTGGTCATAATACCATTTCTTATGGTTTGTACAGATTGATATATAATAAATATATCCTTTTTATGGTTATTTAATCCTTTTGTACTAATGGTGTAGTGTTTTATAGAAAAACATTTTCATTGTAATCATACCCAATGTTTAACCAAAATGGTTGGAAAAACGGTTTTATATAATAATTCTACATCACTCAAAGTAACCTATTTAAATTTGAAACCATTTTATCTAATATATGTTCACTAATATCATATAACTTCAATTCTATAAAACCACTTTCATCATAAATGAGTATCCTAAAATGAATATGAGTGAACTGTTCATTAAAACCAATTAAGTAAACGCGTCTGAACAATGAAATTGAACATTATAACCAATCAAAATTGTGTTGAATGGACCACAAAGGATTATAATAAATAAATTAAATATAGAATATGTTCGGTATATTTTTATTGATAATCCTTATATGTTGATTTAGTAAATTAATAACAAATGGTGAACAACATCAAATTTAAAGTAAGGGATCCTCTCCATTTCTCTCTTAATCATGATTCTCCTCTATGTTATTCCTTTTTAAATATAATCCCAAATGATTGGGTATGTTTCCTATCCTCCCACATACTGAACAAAGGATTTATAAGTTATGACAAATCCCTTTATCTCTCATCAATCCCTCTTAGTAACACCCAAAACCATGCCAACAAACTGTAATGAATTCTACCAGATCCTTTTTGTTTTTTCAGGCTAACTTATTTTTTGTATATTAAAATGGAGTAATCTTATATATTTATGTAGATATTATAAATGATATTTATTTTTACAAAATTAATTTATGAATACACATTTATCACTATCTTTTGATGATATACATGTTTTTAAAATATTCCCTCCCTATAAATTTCCAATAAGAAAACTTATTTTAAGGGAAAATCCCAAAATGTTACCCAATTTCATGTACACTCTATTATCTGTTTTAATACCCCATAGCCTTTATAGAATCATTATTTATTATTATTAATACCTTCATTTTTCAATTATGGTTTTATATAAAATATTTTTTTTCTATTTTAAAATCCCTCAAGAATTTTATTTAAAACATCACAAAAATATGGTTTTAATGACAATGTTTCTCAAATATATTTTTTATATTTTGTCACATTTGTTTGCCACCAATTACCATGTTATTTTCCTTTTTTAACTTATAAACCCCAATATATGTTCTAATACCTTAATTTTATTGTAACTTTCATGATACACCAATTGGTTATGCTCAATGTCATGATTGTGGTGCCCAATTATCACCATGGGTACCCCTAGGTTTATGTATAGTTGATAATTTATGATTATTTATGTGGAAAAATATTCATGAAAATACTGATATGGGAGCGCCCAGATAGTGCTCCAATTCATTGAGTAAATTTATGTCTCATGAGATTCAATGTGATATGGGATTGGCGGTTGACCTTGAACCATACTAAAATGGGAATCTAGATTGGACGTTAGCCATAACCTATAATAAAATGGGAATCAGGATTGGCGGTTAGCCTTGACCCATATTCATGACATGTAATATGATTTGGTGATATTTATATGATTCCATGTTTATATGATCCCATTCTTATATGATATGATTTTATATGTTCCATGATTTAGATATCATTTTGTAATACCTCCTAACTCATCTGCTTAAGATTTACCCTAATGATCTTTCCCTAACTAGTATTTTTTGCTCATCACTTTGTTCCTGTTTTCCCCAGGGTACCCTATGCAGATGTAAGGACTCAAAGGATGTTTGTATCTCTTTATGGATAATAAATAATGAAGTGTTTTTTAGCCCCATGTTTTATTATCTTTGTACCTAGTCTTCAAAGACACCGGACGTAATGATCATTGGCTTGTACTCTAATGTATTATTATTCTTAAAAACATGTAATGTTATATGAACAAGTATAGGGTTTCTACAATATTGATCAAATTAAATGATTCATTATAAAAATCTTAATTACATCCATTTAATAAAAATGTATTTAATTTTTAATAATAAATTTTTAATAAATTTAATGGAATAATATATATATTTATATGATAATAATGAATTTCATTATTATTAATAATTTTTTAAAAAATAAAATTTTATTTGAGGCTAAATGGAATTTTATTTAATAAATTGTTTTTCTCTATAATGTGTGTTTTTTAAAAATAAGATCACCATATTTTATGAATAATTTTCATTAAATTTATTGAATATAAATATAAATAATTAATTATAATTACAAATATTGTTAATTTATAAGTAATAATGATAAATTCATTTTATTCATAAAAATAAATTTTCCCAAAATCTATATATTATGTATTTTGAGTTGTTATATTAAATATTTTATTAATAGTATATAAATATAGAATCCTATAAAAAAGATTTTATATTTTAAATTAGGTAAAAAATTATTTAATAGCTAAAATTCCATTTATAACAAGAAAAAAAATTACTAAGGTGAAATATAGTTACCCATATAAATGATAAATGATGTAAACGTTTTTTAACTAAATAAAAAAATAAATTAAATCTAATAAGTAATTATATCTAAATGAGATTAGGATATTATGAACAACTTCCACTTATTATATATCATTTTTATTTCCACATTGGATCAAGTTTTCAAGATGTTTTTCATTCTGCATTCATTGAGGAATGAATATTTATAGATATTCCACTCATGTTGAACAATAAAGTGTGCCATTCAATACCCACATAAAAGAAGAAGATTTTACCTTTATACTATTGAATATATACTAGTGATTTTTTCCTAAAATGGGTTTTCTAGGTTTTCTAACATTGGTTACATGAAGGAGTGTAAAATCGCTCATTTTAAAGAGATTTACTAAGAGAAGATTTGTGTCATCAATGTAATTCTTATATGTACATTAATAACTGTTTTTTAATATTCATAATCCCATTCTTAAATAATATTTAAAACATTAGTAATATTTTCTAAAATTATTAATCTCATGAATAATTTACACTATCACTATATAATAACATGTTCTTAGTCATTTAGTTTTTTAGTGTCTTCTTATTTCATTAAGTATTATCACAGACGTGGAGAATGAAAAATTAATTTTCATTTTAATTTACTAAGTAACTATAAATATAGGATGTTTATGTGAAATATATTTATAAAAATATTTTCAAAAATTTGGAGTGGTAGTGTTGAAAATTAAATAAACTATCAATTTCAATTCTATTGTTAATTCAAAAATATCCCAAATAAATATTTTTATATGTTATATGTGAACCATAAAAATAATATACATATAATAATGATGGAAATATATGTATATAAAAATAATATTTTCTAAAAATTAAATTTTAATTATTTTTAACCAATGATTGAGGTTTAAATACAAGAACATCCAAATCAATGATTTTGTGGAAAATAGAAAAATTAACACAAAATAATTAAATTTAAAAATAAAAAATTATTATCAAAATATTAAGTAATTATAAGGATATGAAAAAAAATTTTAAAAAAAGAAGAATATTGTAATACATTTGATTAAAAACCATAATTTATTATACATGGAGTTATAGAATGCCTGGATTTGAAGATAATCGACATGATATGTGTAACATCCCCAAATGATAAAGGGTTAAATGACTAAATGATATGACTCATGTCAACAAGGTGCACCTTCCTTTTCGGGAGTCTCTCTGATTAGAACTCCACAGTTAAGCGTGCTTGGCCTGGAGTATTGATTAGGATGGGTGACCTTCTGGGAATTTTCCCAGGATATGTGTGAGTGAGAAAAAATAACATTAGAGAGGACATGTGTTGGCCTGTGGGGACTATCATTAGTCCGATTACCCGTTCAGGTATGTGGGTGGACCCTAGGGTGGGCCCCACGTGTCTGCGGGGCAACTGGGGGTACCTGGTGGGCAAGCACCCGGCGACCATGTTAAGGCGAGGTGTCTATACTGTCACAGGGACCCGGTTTTCACATTTGGTATAAAAGGAGGATCCCGGCCTTAAGTGCACGGTGCTCTGCCTGGGTTGTGATGTAGGGCCCACAATGAGAGTGTTGTGCTCTAAAGGGGGGGTGGGTGATTGTAACATCTCCAAATAATAAAGGGTTAATTGACTAAATGATATGACTAACATTAGTCAGATGACCCGTTCAGGCATGTGGGTGGACCCTAGGGTGGGCCCCACGTGTTTGCGGGGCTACTGGGGGTACCTGGTGGGCATGCACCCGACGACCGGGGTGTCTGTGCTGTCACAGGGACCCGGTTGTCACAATATGTTTTGTTGACTTAGTTTAACTTCAATGGTTCATACTCATTATTATTTTCATATGTTTTTATCTTCACATTTTATTATATCTTATGATTTCATTATATATTTTTTACATTCCGATTTTTTAATTTACATTACATTCTAGTAAATATCATTCCAAATAATTCTAGCTTCATATATTTGGATTTATATAAGGGATTATCATCTCAAATTCTATTCAATAAGATATTATTTTTATTCATTCCATGTCCTAGTTTTAATGGTGTTGGTAAATTCTCATGGATATGTTTTACAATATTTTTCATCTATTTAAAAGGATATTAAAATACATATCAGTTTTCCTATTTTAGGGGTTGTTGATAGAAAAGTTAAATAATTCATTCATGTTTCTTTTTTCATTATGTCTCATGAAATTCAAGATTCTTTATGTCATAGCCCCATTTTATAGATATTTTATTTTCAATATCTATAAAACAGCAAACTAAATATATTATAGTTATTAATGTTGTTGACATTCCACATTATGATTTAACCTTCTTTTGGTTCATAATTTATATGAAATTATTCTTTTTTTTGGAAATTATAATATATATTTTTTCTTTGAAATACATCTCCACCACGTTAAATATTTTTTTTCATTTTTTATTGATATAATTATCCATACTACTATGATTGGATATACTAATATCTATTTAATTTTTCATTCCTTACAAATTTTTTAAATAATACCATTAATAATGTTTTATACATGTCTCATTTTCTATTAACAATAATATTATTTAAAATTTTAATGAAATATAATTTGAATCATTTTCAAAATGGTACCATTATTATATTATTTTATTCCTACTTCATCATGAATCTTCATTCCCATATTTTAATGTGTTTCAAATGAATTTTTAATTTACTTTATCAATTTTATTTGAAACTAATTTTTATTGATTATATCCATTTAAAATAATTATATCTTAATATGAAGGATATTTATATTAATTTGCACTATAAATTTCCAAACTATATATATAATGTTTTTTTAATTACATTATTATCATTTAATTCATCACTGGGGATTTGATCTATTAAAAAATTCTCATTCCTTCATTAGTATCCATAGTATCATTTGTTGTTTGAATATCCATGAGTCCCATTTCATACTCATAGAATAATTTTTTTATGAGGGGATATATAATTATTTTGTATTCAAGTGTAACAAAAATGTTTTTTATTATTATTTATAGTTTGGGTCTGAAATTGTGTAACCAGATAATTAAATTTTTAGTGCAATATATATCATCCAATGCAATGATATATGGAATAAAACCAAAACATTTTTTGATTGTATGGATGAGAAATATACACCCATCAAATCAATTAGGTAAACTAATAAATCCCTATTGATAACATGTATTGTGGAGTAAACCTAGTCATGTATGTGATGGGAAGGATTGAATGATTCAACATTCTAATGAACTGGGAAAATATTTGCATCTATTTAGATGATAAGGAATGGGGATTCAACACTATCAACAATGTGATAGGTGGGACTAGAATTATACAAACTCCAAATAGAATGGTATGTTTTTTATCTATTTAGATGATAAGTAATATAGAGAAAACAAAAACATGTAATGGAATATATTGAATATTTAATTATATTCTAGAACATATTCATTTCTATAAAAAGTTATTATTATGATTCTTTTTATATAAAATTATTATAAAAAATCCTCATTATGAATCATTTGTATATAATTTTTTCATGGATCATGGATACTGAATCATGTTTCTACACCCCTAAAAATAATTTCATTTGTTATTCCAAAATCCTTCTATAATATATTTTTATATATGTCTTATGGGATAATATTTTATTATGTAATGTTTATACAAACTAATTCAATTCTCATACCTATAAGTTCATCTAATTCACACTTATCATCATCAATTTTTATCTATTATGTTTACCTAAACTGAGAAGTTAAGGTAATAACATCAAATATTTTTCATATATATTATATTTGTATAAGACTTATGTGTGATTTATCAAGTATTATTTTCTGTGTTGAGTATTTATTTGGAAATTTCAATATCATATCATAAAAATAAGAAATAATTTAAAATTTTCATAAGGAAATAATATTATTGTTTTGGAATTTTATTTTTCAAGAGATGTAATTTGTTTTTATTTAAAATTATGTAATAAGTATATATGAAATTTTTTACTCTTCTATGATGATATAAGAGTAAGGGTTAGATATATTTGTGGTTTTGGTTTTTAATATAAAGATGATAGAATTTAAAATAGCATTAGTTGATAAAAATTGATATAAGAGGAATCAAAAATTCTTTTTGATGAATTAAATGTGCAATGATATAAGAAATCATAGGTATTATTTTTATTATTATATGATTTCAACTCAGATTATTATTTCTTAAAAATTTACGAAACCATTTTTATAATGGATGGAATATGGATTCATGAAATTCATGGTGGTTACAGATAAACTCAATACTGAAACTATCATATTTAATCATTAATTTATGAATTTAAATTTAACTTGAAATTTATATAGGATTATCAATATAACATATATCCCCATGAAAAATTAAACATGGAGTGGGAGGGGGTGATGTAGTGGTTTAATTTTACAAATTACTTTTCCTTAAGTTCAACCTCTTTAACATGTCGAAGTTATCGTTCTAATTATTGATATAAACAATTCTCACCTAATATGATGAAATGATAAGACATAGTACATCACACAGTATATAAAAAGTTAAACACAAATAAATTCTCCTTCTCTTGTTAGTTTTACAATAAAAAATGTATTCCGCAAAAAAATCTTGTTATATATTTAAATTGTAAATGAAAAAAACAAGATATAGACCCTAGTACTCAACCCTGAAGATTATCCATAAAATACGACCCCACCAATCAAACCCCTATACCATAGTTTATGTAACTCACTCCAACCATTTAATCCTTGGATTGTTATAAAAACCATCATTGGTCCTCTTCCGAAGCTACTTATAACCATTGTAAAAAATACCATATTTTATTTTTTTGCTGATCATATAGTATAATTTCCTCTAAATGTTAAATAAGTTATATAGAGCCTAAATCATTAAAATATTTTTTCACTATAATTATAATTAAACCATTGGAGTATGTTCACCTCAACTAAAACCATTTCCATAGAGTGATTTGATTATAATTCATTTACCCTTATTCCTCCTTATATAATTAAACCGCCCTATTGGGTTTTTGATATATACAGTGGATTAGAATTCCATATTTCTAATTAATATTGGTTTATTTTAGAAGAGTGGTATCTCATGTATTGTTATAATTAAATTAGTTATATTATTATATAGTGATAGGCATTCCTATGTAATAATAAATACACATATTAAGTGTTATAAATTCATTAATAAAGTATGTAAATTATGTAAATGTATATGAAATGATTAATTGAATTATTATTCCTGTAAAATAGATTGGGAGTTGATCAAGGGGATCTCCCTAATGAGTGTATTAATTAATGGTAAACACTATAATGGCTTGAAAATGACCATTATTCACCCATCTCCCTAAAGGAATTCACATTAGGAATATATTTAGGTGATCTATCACAATTCCTAGTGGATTATTGGTGGTGGATAAATCGAGTTATGAGACTATAATCAGAAAGAAGAAGTTATCTACTTTAATGGATGCCCTCTAATGACATTGACAACAAGGAGGATAACTCCCACCCAACATTGATTTAGATTACTCTCGATCTGAACTAGGGGAAAAACATTTGATAGTATATTGATGGATGATTCTCCAAATATGTTTATTTTTATATGATTCACTTCAGTTGCCTTCTCTATAAACTCTAATAGAAAAGTGATGTATGTGAAGGAAAACAATGACATTTGGGGAAACATACTCTGGTGAAAATTCATTCCAGCCAATTTTAATTTTCTATTAAGGGGGATATTTAAATCATTTTATTCCTACAGATATAAAGCGCAAGCATAATGTTATTTATATTACCTCTAAATGTTCTTATTGAAGATCAATCAATGAGGAAAGATCATTATATCTCTTTAATTAGATAGAGTGGAAGGGGAATGTTTGGGGGATGATGGGGTATTTTTCTTGCTTCATGTTGTAAGTGGAATCCATCAATGATTTTCTAAAAACATAGTTCACATGCACCATAATGAACTCCTAGGTGGAATAATCACACTCTATACTTCATGTGGAAGGATTATAGACAATTTTTGTGGAAATAAACTATTCTCATCACAATGCACACCCCCTCTCACATGGACTTGTTGGTTAGAAGCATTATCTTTTTGAGGGATATTGTTATTGTCAATAACAATGGGGAGGAAGCTCCATTTATTTGGCGTATTTATCTAGGAGGAATCTGCTCATTTCTAGCCTATATCCAGTGTGTAATTTTGTAAATTGGAACCCCCAACCAATTATTCGAAATTGAACATTGATGGATCTTAAAATCAAGGATACATGTTGGGTAGAGGTGTGGTTCTTGATTCTATGAGTTTGGTGCTGGGTTTTTAGCTCTTTTCTTTATCTGAGAAATCAGTCAAGGTGGAGGCTAAGGCTATGATCAGTGAACAAGCCATTTTTCATTTGGTACATGTCTCTATGGAAATTGTGGAGATGGACTCTATGATTTTATAGAGATCCCTCAAATACCTCTCTCATACCCCGTGGGAAATAACCTATTTGATCCGTAAATGAAAATCCCTTCTCCCCGAAGGTGTTATGATTTCACATACTTGGTGTGAAGAAAACTGTGGCACAAAATTTTTTACATCAAAGGGCTTTCCTAGTTTTTCTCTCATAAAGTGTACATGATATGTCTTTCTTCTTCCAGGTTGTATAGAATTTTTCATTGGAGATACACTTCATATTAACTTTTTCAGAACCTCGTGATTGTATTGTATTTTAGCATCACATAATTTCATTCTAATAATGGAATTGAATACTTGAGAAAAAAATAATACATTTCACTTATTATATAATAAATAAAATATATTTGGAATTGTACCAGAATTCTAAGACTTCAGATATGACATGGAATTGTTTTGAACATAGAATCTCATACAATTGAACATAAATGATTAAATTAATTTTTTACACCATATGCGATACACAAAATCCTTTTTACGGATTGAAAATACTGAAATCATAGTTCACATTATTTATAATACACCTACTATGATACATGGATTAAAATTTATGAATTAAATGTTAGGAATATTACAAAGATTTATTTTTATTTTCCTCGAGCGATACATGGCTTCCACTATAGGAATTATATTCAAAGAAATAATGGCTATTTATGATTGTTATCCCTATAAGAAATGATTGTACAATAGGGTAGATTCCTTAGATGTGATCAGTTTTATAATGGTTACACTATTCATTGAGGGATACACATTACCCTATGAGAGATGCATGGGGGCAGCGTCAATGGGTTATATCTTATACAATTATGAGAGTGATACTTGGGAATCCTCTTTACGAATCACCCTGGATTGAGTATTGCGTTGATGGGTAAATATAGTGCTCATAGAGTTATACTGGGGAGGCAACAATATGGATCACCATGGATGGACCAAATAATCCTTTTTAATAAGAATTGTAATTCATATTATTGATTACATAATACATTCTAGTTATGAGATTAAATGATGAGCCCTGGAGGCCAAATAACATTCTTGGGTTCAGTCCATGTTTGTATTTGGCCATTATGATGGAAGGTAATATCCCCATGTGTAAACACATGGATAATTATATATATATATGTTTATAAATATATACATACATATAAATTTATTCATAAACATTATATCAATATTGGTGGACTGTGGTTCATGATTTTATATCATAATATGAAGAAATTATTGTCATATAGCATTCCTTGAGGAACCTAAGCCGATATATATACTTTTATTTAAATACATATTTACCCTTCGTACCATCACATAGGTGTATTTTGTATTCACAACCATTATAACATTAGAAACAATTGTTTGTGACATAATGAGTATATCACACACCCTATTTAGGATACAATATCACTATTGAACCCAAACAGACATCATATTTCTAGATTCGGGTTCACTATTTGTTCTCTAAGGTTGTATGTTGTAAAAGGGATCATAGGAAGGAAGGCTAGGCTATTACATAGGATGATCATGAAGATCACCCTTAAGGATTTTTAATCATTATCCTTGTTTACTTATTTTATATATATTGTATGTTTCATAAAATGGGATTTTACCACCACATGGATATGAATAAATGCATATATTTAGTTTTTTGTATAATTATTCAGTTTATTATATTATTTTCCCATGTTTTATTTCTTATTATTACTAATTTCACTATTTAGTGTTTATTATTTATTATTATTTTTAAATATTAATTAGTTTATATTCTTCCCATCATAACACCATTATACCCTTTCTTTTAATTGAATCCTCTAGTGTATGGGGAGCCACACATTTTTCCATGGGACCGACTGGCTCGGGGCAGCCTATTATTTGATTTGGGGTAAGGACATTACATTGATATGGTTAAATTTTATTAGAATTTGTATAAAATCAAAATTAGTTGCATTATATATTTATTTATCCAATTTATATAATTTTAATAATTATTTATATTAATTTATTATAGTAATTTTTTTAACATTTTAAATTCTTCATTTCTGAAAACAATATATTATTCCTATATGTGGGTATTAATTTAAAATAATTATGTCAACTAATGTGAATGGAATTTTCCCAAATTGAATAAATATTTAAAATAATAATAACTATTATTATATAATAATTCAAACATGATTTTTTAAAAATATTAATAGAAAATATAGTAAAAACTAAATGATTCTTTTAATGTTTAAACAAGTTTAAAAGGGTTAAAAATAAAAAGATATGTATCAAATCTATAAAAATATTTTTTAAATTATTTTTGGATATATATATTTCCACTTTATAAAATATAATTTTTCATAATGATTCATTTTAAATCCTCTAATAATAATAATTATGTTGGTGCACCTTTTTTAAATAAATTCTATGCATTTTCTCTCCACATCTTATAAAAGGCCACCCCCTATCTCTGGACATCACATATACAATACATATTTCTTTTGAAAAAACAAAAAAAATATCTTCCTTAAATCCCATCCCAAGACCTATATGTCTAATTTATATTATGAAACACTCTTAGGATGGAATAAGTTTTAACATAACCGGAATTTAGTAGAACATTTAATTTTCAAAACAGAGGAGTATTATTTTACATCTTCCTCCACCTCTATAAAATAATAATAAAGTATTATTATATAAAAACATAAATATATCACGTATTCTGAAATTTTTTATTGTTAGGCCTATCACCTAAATCCATATCATCTTCCATCATATGGGAAATGAATCCTTTTATCGTTAATATAGAGGAATTCTGCCTCACAAACCAATTTAAATTATTTTCCATCACTACCTCTCATATATGGATATAATTTTTAATTTTTATTATATATATATAAGATATTTGTGAGCTATTTATACTAATTTAATTCAAATATCACCTACAAATTCTATCATTGACTTCTACTTGAATATGGTAACATCACTCATTTATACGGAAGAATATCACCTCACGAAACGATGTGATTTTTTTTCACTTACTCTTTACATATAATGTAATATGGGTAAATTTAATTAATACATGTGATATAAATTACTTATTAATGATACAATAATAGTCATATATTATTTACCTTAATTTCATTACATAGTTTCAAATAATGGAAATGCAGTATATGCATACGTATGATCTACAATATCCAGGAACAATGTAATTCTTTTTCTAATTCATATCCTTAGTGGATGAATCCGAATAAAAAAGTTATGAATATATATTAAATTTATATTATAATTTAATTTCATGTTATTTTTTATCAATAATAAATTTAAATGTACCAGGAAAACCAAATAAACAACATATATGAAAAATAAAGCAGTTATTACCTAAAAAACAATTTTGATAGGGAATTGTTAATAAAATGAAAATAAGAGGTCATAAATATTTAATATATTTAATGAGATATATAATTATGATTATTTAGTAAATATAAAATAATAATATATGTATTATAAATAAGGTTCAATCATGTACAGAGGAAGTCAAGTCTTATTGTGAGAAATTTTCAGTATCTCTTTTATTTCATAGTGACATATGACATATTCACCACTCATTTCATTTATATTGTGATTATAATGACACATTTAAATGATATATCATTAATCTATATATTTTAATGTTATATCAATTATAAATGAATGTTATTATTTCATGGGGGCTCTTATTCTAATGAAACAAATATTGACATGGTTTTTTTGGTTCAAGCTCATTATTTGTTTGGAATTTATATGGTTGTGATTATATTGATTAAATATTATAATATAACTCCAAATAATGTCATGAGTTTATAATCCTCTGGTTAATTAATGAAAATAAACGTTTCCCCCATCCTTATTTCGTCCTTTATATACTCAAGAGTTGAAATGAATGTTTCTAATGAAATATGACTTTATCTCTCTTTTTTGGTCAAGAACCATATTTCTAGAAAATCAATTATTTCAAAAAATATTTCAATGTAATTATTTTATATTCAATTTTTAAAAATTACATTTATTTTTACCAATTATTTAATTTTTAAGAAGAAGTTTAAAATTATTCTTCTTGTAATTTTCCAAAAACTCTACTTTTAATTTTTTTAACAAATTTGAGAATGTGTTGATAGTTTTTCCTTATAATAAAGAACCAAAATTTATAACATTTATTACCATATATTTCATTTTTGATTCATTTATATGTTTCCATGTTGATTTCAGATGAATAGTATTTATATAATTTTTTATAATTTTTTAAAATAGTGATTGTCAATGAAATATTATATTCCTCATGATATATTCAAAGTGATATTTTAAAATAATTTTCCTTATAATATAATATCTTTGACAGTAACATGAGATTTAAAGGAGATATAATCCAATGATACCATCAATATTCCTTAATTTTGTGGTTTATACTTATTATAAAACGTTCTATATGAAAAAAAAATTATATCCATAGGACATGTTTCAATGAAATGATGAGGTATTCATGAATCCATATTCATTTCATGGGTTAGGATATGATTAATGTTTTTTGATGATTTTTAACACATATATATGAACATAATTATTTGATTGGGTGGACCTATATCTCAGTTCATTGAATTTAGTAATGATTTTTATCCCATGAGATAAATATAACTAGAATAGAAAGGGATTATAGTTTAGTAAGGGAATATTTCCACTGTGATAATCATGAGAGTGAAGGGAGACTACTAGTATGGTTTGGGAATATTACCCATTCCTTTATGATAACAATGTAATTGACCCTTTAATATCAAGGAAATGAATTTTTATTGTTATGTTTATTCCAAAAATTAGTTTATTATCCCAATCACAAACACTCATGTATTATTTAGTTTGTTTCCATTATTATTAATGTCTCATAATCAACCATGAATTGTGAATTGACACACTTTTTATGATTTATGATATATAATTTATGGGTCAGAATGTTACGTTCACATTCTCATAACCCTATTATGATGTTATACTACTTTGATCTTTGATATCTACCTTTATTATACTTACTGAATATATTAGCTCACCATTTGTTATAAATCTTTCACAATGTTATTAAGAACGGATTTATGTACGATAATTCTAATATGGTTTTTAGTTATGAATAACATTGTGCGAGAAGATGTACTTCATATATGAACCTATTGTTTATATTTCCATGTTTTCTAAGGCTATAAGCCTACATTATTCTGTGGTGGATAATTTTGTAATATGATTAAATTTCCTCAATTATTACGAAATATCAATTTATCAAAATTATAGGTTTCTATGACTTCAAAGAACTATTCATTTACTAATCTCTTCAATTGTGTTTAACAAATGGAAAGGCCCTTGTATCTTAGATTTTTCACAAAACTAAAATGTGTGAAATTTATAAGAAAGGGAACATGTAATTTTCTTTTTCATGAACTCTATATGTTCTTTATTATAAACTATTAATCTATAGAAAATTAGAGTGCCTATGAAGGGTAAAAATATTATCTTGGTTTAGAATATTTGAATTTATAAGAATTGTTCCACAACTATAAACTCATTTATTTATTTATATATCTTTGATAAAATTCCATATCAACCAATAAAATTAAATCCCATATGATATCAACATTAAAAAGTCAATGCCCTTATATTTTCCAAATTTGGTATTTTAGGATTGTAAAAAATAGAGCATCTCTTATTATATGTGATTTAGTCTCTATCTCACAGTGATGTTATTAAATTCCTCAAAACATCACATGTATCTTTACATGAATCCAGAGTACCTCAAACAATATTCTTGTCGATATCATCATTCTATAGAGGATATATATACCTTTTTGTATCATAGTACCCTTACATGGGTACAATTATTGATTTTACTTAACACATAGGTTTATCGTTATACAGGAACCATGATACCCTTAAGTAGTTATGTACCCATATTTAGAAATTCATATACATAGGATTTACACATACATGAGTGTACAATTACCATTACCTAGGTATGTATCCTTATGTAGTGTTATCATTATATCCTTATTTAAGTAAGAGTACACTTATGTAGACTCCTCTTATTTATTACCCTAACATATTTCATCGACAACCATTTATAATATAAATAGATTAAATGGTAAACCATTATGAATCATTAATATACCATTAAACATGTGTGAGTTTAACATTACATAATGACTTAACTAACATTAAAAATCTTATTTCTTAATGAAATTAGTATATTCAAATCATAAAATTCTTAAAATAACACTCATAATTCTCAATTAGTTCAAGCACATGTCCAATATGTATTATAAAATCTTCCTCTTCCAATCAATAATTGTATTCTTATTGAATATTAGTTAAATAATAATAATGTTTTTAAAAAATTTATAACTATCTATTATTCTTCCCGTAATATATTCTTATTATATCCAACACATATTAACCGTTATTGAAAAAATATAAAATATTATCCCATTATTATAAAATGTTATATAATAAAATCTCTAGATAAGGAATTGTCAATGATAATTGAACGTGGTTCATTGATGGAATCACATAACTATAAATCCACTATGACTGATGTTTGGGGGATTATACTCAATAAATATATTATTAATCTCTCATTAGTCAATTTTGATGTGATTTTTGGAATGGATTGAATCTCTCCGTATATATCCTATCATAATTAATTGGATAAGGTAATCAAATTTCATATCCCAAATCGTCAAATGATCGTATAACAAAATAATGTTGAATATAAACTCTATATGGTAATTAAAAACATTATAGGTATTAATAACAAATCAGGATGACTATATTTCAAAAAATATTAGGTAAAATATACATATTAATAATATGAATAATATGAATGAATAAATTTATTTTTTTCTGAAGGAGTTTCCTAAGTATCTTAGTGATAGTGATGTTTTATTTTCTACATGTGTATACCTACTATAATTTCTATTTCAAATACTCATAATAGATCTTCCCCTAATAAACTATAGCAATTTGATAATAATCATCAAAAAAATTAGTAAAATGATTAATATACTTGAGTACCTCACCATGGGATGAACCTATCCTCTTTGTTAGTAAATGGGATCAGTTAGTGCATCCCGACATTGATTAATGTAAATTTAAATTGATCATGATCATGAAGAAGTATTATCTACCAAATGTTTATGAATTAATGGATTAACTATAAGGGTATCAATAATTATCATTGGTTGAATATCAATATTGATATCATTAATTAATATATAAAATGGCATTTACAACATAAGATATACTTTTTAATAGATCAATACAATATATATTTATAGTGTCTCCCTTCAGGAATAAAACTTCCCATACCATCATCAAGGATTTACTGAATTGTGGATTTAGATATTACCTATATAAATTTATTAATTTTATGATGATATTATAAAAACATTCCTGATCAAATAAGATAATAAAGTTAATTTTAGGATTATTTTTAATATGGTGAGTAAGGATGAATTGTATGCCAAATTTAACGTATTTGAATTCTTTATTCAAATTTTTTTGTAATGTAATCATAAGAGTCAGTATAATTTTGGATCCTTAAATGATGAAGGTAACTATGGAATGGAGAAATCCAACCACTATAGAATATATCTTCAGCATTCATTGATAGGCACTATAATATAAAATTTTTTCTTATAAAATTATCTACATATTAAAATCCTTTAACCATGTTAACGTGTAAGGGAGGAAAGTAAACCCTATATAGATGAATAAGAATACAATTTCAAGGATCATTATACTTGGATTCCATTTGAAATGGTACAAAAACTACATTCTAGTTTCAAATGTATTATGCTATACATTGAATCGTTAAATTATGTTATTAGATAGTGTCATCATGAAAAATGATATTATGGTAGTCTTAATATCAATTAATAATACCTGAGAAAATTTGTAGGACACATGAACAAGAGGTAGTAGTGGTACCATATTCTTTAAAAACATGGAGGAATATTCAGAACAAATGATTTTGAGAAATGAAAACATAAAAACAAACCTATAATTAATGAAAATATAAAATTTAGAACCTAGAGTGTGAGTAAGATATATTATTAGGAATAATATCTCAAGTTCTTATAATAATATTAATTCCATAATCCTATCCAATCTATGAGGGAAATTATAATTCCTGTGATTCCATTTTTTTAGAGGGGGATATTTTAAAATTTTAGATTTAATTATTCAAGTTATTTCAATATGATACATGGGTTATTATTAATAATAAATTATATCTAATGTTGGAAATAAATCATATATAAAATTTATCAAATTAAATGAATTTCATTTACTCATAATGGAATATTAAAATACAATTACCTTAAATTATATATTACATACAGTGAACATTTATATACCGTGGATGATTAAATACATATAAGTGTATAAATTAAAAAGGAATAATAAATTGAAAAAAATAATATTTTCTCTACATGATAATCCACCATACCAACTTCATGAATTGGAATATATTTTATTATAAAAACATATAATGAATAATAAATCAGAAAAAATGATGCAATATCAATAATGAAAATTATATGAATAATACATGTTTGTTATAATTTCATAATTGAATGCACTTATAGGGTGTATAGCAGTTGAGGACAATAATGTTAAATATCATACTATTGTATAATTATTTTTATATAGTTGATATGGATATTTTTTATTCAGATGTCAAAAATATTAAGGGTATGGATTTTAATGTTTATAAAATAAATGACTTTGTAATGGTATTTAAAAAATCAAATTCTCTTGGGAAATTATGATTCGTTCTAATGAATAAATTTGGATGAATTTTGTAATTATATAATTTGTATTAATTTTTTAAAAAATAACAATAAAATATATGGATAATATTAAAATAATGATTATAAGAATAAATTAAGAACATCGTTGAAATATTTAACATGATATACTGATTTTTAATATAATAACTATTAATTGAATAATAATTATCATTTAAATATAATAATTTTCTTATATATTATATGATTCTATTTAAATGTTAAATTCATCATATTTGGAATATGATATTTATTGAAATAATATATATATATATATATATGTATGTTAATAATCAAACATTCATTTGTTACTAATAATCAACAATAATGATAAATATATTTCAATGTTTTAAAGACCTATTTCATAAAGAAATAATTTTCAATATATTATATATTTTAATGTGAAATTAAAATTACCACAAATATTGAATGACCTTAGGGAAATTTAAATTTTATATATAGAAAAAGAAATTTAACATCCATAGGATGATTCATACTTTGAAAAAAATAAGAATAAATACATTTGTTTTCTTAAAAATTCATTCATTAATTTTTTTTTGAGTTGTTATATTATAATTAGTTTTTAACAATTTAAGAAATTTTATGAAAATTTAAAAAATTTAATATTTATAATCATCTTGTTCATATTTTTTTATATTTTTAATTTTATATTTATCAATAAAAAGCTTATACTAATTTATTTTTTATTGATAAAAAATGTTATCATTGAAAAGAACAAGTTACTATGATAATGGTAAAATGGTTTAACTAAGGAATGAAGAACCAAAATATCATAAATATTCATCTTTCATTGATTTTATTATGGATTTCATAACCACCCATTATCATATCTCTATTAGTTATCCACTTTGGTTTCACTTTTAATGATAAATTACATGCATTATTCATCAAAGATGAGTATTTGTGTAAATTCTACTAAAAATAACGTATAAAAAGTACCATAATCTACCCATATCAAGTTATATTGTTCATTCATTGACCTCAAAAATAAATTCCCAATTTATATCCTTAATAATGGTCACCCATGTTCTGTGAGTGCTAGTAACACCTTAAGAATCCACTTTACACTTCTCTTTGAATAATACTACAACTTGTGTCGTACGCAGCTCGGAGTTATATCACAAAATGACCAATCATACTAGGAAATTAAAAAAGTTATGAATATTAATAGCCACTTTTTGAAATATATAAATTTTATTTTTCAAAATAGACTTCAATTTTTTGTTCATAATATCAAAATATTCTTAGTGTGAATTTTTGGTATTTATCTGAAAACATTCAATTTTTTATGATTAGTGAAAATAATTGAGTTATTGTTTACAACCAAATTTTTATTTAAATATTTATTTTTAATTTTGAATATATTGTTCAGTCAAAATAGATACATAATAGTTATATTAGTATAATATAATTCATTGGAGTAATTTTATAATAATATTAGATATATAATATTTTATTGAACTTTTTAACGTATTTTACCCATCTTCTAGGCACATTTTCAAATTTTTATAAAATGTAATTTTACCACTTCTATGAATTGAATTACAAAAATCAAACTGACATAGTTGTCAACGGTAAGTGAAATGTGGCTCAATATGATGAAAATAGGTTTTCTTGAATAGTATTTATTGAATTTTATTTACCCCTATTAAAAGTAAATAGGGAAATTAAAGGTAAAAATAATATTATAAAAATATAAAATTACCTCAAACACATTCCATACTTTTATTGGAATTTTTTTCGATGAAAGTCAACAATAGGACAAAAATATGATCATTTTTATCCATTTTGTTAAGATTAAGAAATTTATTATATTTTATTTAAAGAATTGATAAAAGTGTTAAATTCAAATTTTAATAACGAAACCATTTTTAATATAAGATTATTGAAAAGATAAATTAATATATAAATATTATTTTGAAATATAAAAATATTTCGTACCTCATATTATATTATTTTTATTTTTTAGACATTAAATAAATAAAGTTATTTAGTATATAATGAGGATGTATAAATTACCATATTAATGAAGGATTAAAATAATTAATATTGTCAATATTATAATAAATTTAAATTGAAACATTCCATGAAATACAATAATTATTTTGGATAATATGACATGTTAGTTTTTATTAAATGTGTTTTTTTTCAGGAATCAAGTTCTTATGTCTTTCATAAAAACCGAATACAAAATAGTTTCAAAATTGACATAAATGAGTTTTAAAAAAAATAATATATTATTAAATGAAATAAAATTCCTAAAAACAAGAGTCCTAAAAACGAATTATATAGAGTTATATATTTCATGAATGAACCACTTCAGTTTCTAATGGAATTTTATTGCAACTATATTAACCATGTTGTATAAAAATACAAAATGACATGGTTAATGTTAAATTACTTAACTAAGGGTTAAATATAAAAGATAAGGATAATACATTGACCTAAAATTGTCTAAAACCAATGGTTTGAGAGGATTTTGACCCAAAAACACCTTAGCATCAATTTTAATCCATTTTTATCTATTATAAACTGAATATTATTTTCGAATAAAAAAAATATTTTAAGATTTTCCTAAAGTTCCCCTCAATTCTCTTATAAAAGGGAACATCAACTTCTCTTAAATTCACACCTCCAAAGACATGTGGATAGAACAAACCCCACTTAAATAACCTACCAATATTCCATAAATTCAACATAGAGGCCTTAATTTGATCAAAAATCCATTCTATGGAGCCGTTTTGTTCAAATCAAAATCAAGCACCCGAAGAAGATGTAATTATTTTATCACCTCTTCCAAAATTATTTTATTCATCAACGTCATATTTTATTGTTTTTTCCATATTAAAATAATAACTCTAGTAACTTATACATTAAGAGATGTTATTATAAATTTGGTACAACCATATTAATTAATCTATTCATCTTATGAATGACAAAGTCACAATACATCCGTACACACAGCTTACCGTCTCCACGTCTCGGTGTAGTTTGTTATTAAAAACTTAATTATTTGGATGGGTATAATAATGAGTATAATTGACTTAAATAATATATATATATATATATAATGTTAGTTATTGTATATATGAAATATATCATCCAAATAGAGACGATTCCACCATCAATAGAACAATATTTTCTCTCATGCGTATGCAAGTCTTACCGTCTCCACAACGCGACGATATTTCACTCCCCATCATTACCATTAAAGAATATTCTTCATTTTATGATTAAAAAATAATGGTTAAGAACATAATTATCATTTTGGATATGAATCAAATATACTTTATCCATAAATACATAATTTATGTAACAAAACATATAACATAAAATGAATCAGTTAACACCTGAAATAATGATACTACTGAAATAATATTAACAATGAAATATTATAGAATCATATATGATATTATATTTTGGTATTTTGTTCTTTTTTTATTTAATAAAAATTATTTAACCATTACACAATAGGTTAACTTACACTCGACTAAGAAAAATTACAAGGTAAGTGTTAAATTTAAAATCTCTCTATTATCCAAGGTTATGTATACCAAAGTATCTACTTGGATTTCATTATAATCCACATCCATGTTACATAAAAAAGTATTTAAAAAATAATTCTTTCCGAGAATATTGGTTAAATACATTTATTCCCTTGATTTAATTTTTATAAAAAAAATTAAATGAAACTTTCTATCGTTTTCCATACAAGGTACTTTATGACATTTTCGATCAATTAAGGAAAGAATGTTTTTTAACTTATACAAAGGGTGAAGAAATTTTACTCCAATATAACACCTTTTATGATTCCCTCTCAAGCTTATATAAATATTTAAAAAATAAATGTTTTCATTTATAATTATGTGACTTTAAAATGATTTCAATGTATAAATAGTTTTTTCTCTCAAATAGTTTTTTATTGATTAAATATATGTCCACATCTATTGTTGGATTTTATGTTTATTTGAAATTTATTTATTATGAGTAAATAATCCATATTTTATTGATAGTTATCCGATATGTTTGACTGTGGATGTGCTATTTTTATGTCATTCATAGTTTATGGTAAAATTATTAATATTTTTTTATGTTAGTTTAATATGAATTTTTATGTTATGTTTCACCATTTTCATAAGAGGAATGAATTGGAAGTAGTAAGTGTCAGGAGGGTCCCGATATAGCCCCTTAATATATCAGTATGTCTCATGAGATAAACTATTTTATTTCTATAAGACCACGAAAATATTTTTTATATATAGTCTTGGCACTAGGCTATGAGTATGTGATTATGATGTATGAACTTATGCATTACATCCTAACGAGAGTAGATATTGATAATAAAAGTGATTATTCCACTAGTAGAATATCCATGTGAATATGTAAATGGAATTATTTGATTAATATTTTCCATATTATAATAAAGAGTATTTTTAAAGGGATTTTGTTTTTGTCTTATACATTGGTTTAAATGTTTAAGCTTACTTGTGATTGTTTGGCTATTTTGTTATCCTCAAGTATCATCTACTTTCACCCATTTCTTATATTTTAATATTTCCCAGGATGCAATAAAGTATATTATGACCAAAATATATGGATATGGTAAGTAATATGATGGTATCCAATTGAGACACAATTATTATTTTTCATTTAATAATATAATTTTAAACTTCTGTATGTATCTAGTAATTACAACACTACAAATTTTTTTTGTCTTTCAGGACATGATATCTTGTGATCATGCCAATGTTAGGTTATAATGCACTGACTCTGGGTAACATGGGTCTGGACATTATAGTTGGTATCATAGGTATTTGAGTATAAACCATGGAAACCTGATTTAGAAAAATTTTGATTAAGAAACAATACCCAAAGATAGACTTTAAATATTATTATAGAAGAACATCGAAATTTTTTGGTAATGTAGATATTATGTGGGTTTTCGAATAAATACATCCCTATCTGGATAGTACAAGTTTATGTGGTTATGGAACAGATGTTCCTCATAGTGAAGAATCTAACAATGAGTTATGAGCTTGACCTGGGGTATCATGGTACACGACAACATGCCTTACTTCACACATGGATTGAAACTACCATTAGATATGCTTAGGATAATTCACATTTTCATTACAAATCATTATGATGGTTTTATGAGTAAATACATCCCAGAAGAAATATTTTTTTTATGATTATGGATTTTATGCATAATCTATTCAATTTATGTTAAGTATTTTACCCGTTCAAAATTATGCATTGTTATTCGTAAACTAATCTAGTATATTACATTTTTTAGAAATGTTGCCTAGTGGAAGGAATGAAAACTATATCAACACATGTAATCCATGTAGGGATTTCCCTCATATTCAAGATAATTATAGTGGAGTTGGTGATGAAACTCGAGCTGAATAGCTTATAACCATACTAGGATAACTCACTATGGTTATGAATAATATCCATACCTTTACGGACCACCTTGATACACAATACAGAGGATCAATGTTAGACCAATTCATGAGTTCGAAACCACTGACATGTAATGGGATAAAAATATACATTTTTAGTTGAGAAATGGATAAGTTTGTTATAGAAAATATATCATTCTTTGGGGAGTAACGAAACTGAAAAAGTTTTCATAGCAGTTTATCACCTCTCAGTAGATGTAGATCAATTGTGTTCATTAATTCAAAACAAAATTGAGAACTAATAAGTATCAAATAAAGAAATTCAAGGCACATGAGCCTCATCCCTATTAGTGAGGACTCACTAGGTGCATCCAAGAGACCTGAGATCAAAACCAGGTGGAGGAATATTTAAGGGTTACTATAGTAGTACTGTAGCAGTACTATAGTAGGCACTGTTCAATACTTAACATTAGAGACTATTCATTCATCTGGGCCATCGGGACACCGGTTTTGTCCACGGGTCTTGTATGGCTTCCGGGCCACCCAAGGCCTTCAGTCCAGTTGATTATCATGTCCGTAGGGCCAACCCAAGGCCTCCAGGCCAAAATAATACAGGTACCAGAAACACTACAAAAAAAGAAGATTCCCCAGAAGAGGATTCGGAGCAGGTGTAGTCACTAGAACAGGGCCAAATGGATTTTCAGAATGAGAGGGTATGGTTATGCCATCGGTACCAGCATGTGCTTGCACGAGACGCCTAGACAAATGGTCATGCAAAGGTGGAGAGCTACTATCAAGATGCATATGCTGGGTAGGGGCAGTTCCTTGTAGATAGTCTGGTTGAATTCCCAAAGACCTTCGGGTCATGTAATCTCCTAAGCCTATGGGCTATGTAATATCTGATCCTACGGTCCTTGTAAGGGTTCCCCTTCATCCCTTGAAAGGGGGGTTATAAAAAATCTATAAAAATGAAGGCCTTCGGGCCATTTAGGAAAAATATGGAATGTATATATATTGAATATATTTTCATTGAAAAATACTTTCCTCGTGAACATCAAAGAGATATGGAATGTAAATTGTTTAGCCTGAGGAAAATATAGGATAAGAATGTCGCAAATTCTGAGGCTATCATTACAAGGATAGTAATGCATGATTCAAATTATATATATAACCCATGTAGTAATATTGATATATTATTTTATGGGTTCAAACCATTTCTTCTATGAGAATTAGTCTTAGAATCGTTCTCAATGTACGTATATATAATATCATGTTCCATAAAGACAAAAAAAAGAATTATATAAATCTAGTGACTTTAATGTGAATCATGAGAAGAAGTGATCTTTTGAACACTAAAAAAATTATAGGAAGAAGGTAAAATTTGACTTTTCTACCTACAGTAATTGTGGGAAGAAACATCATGGTACATTCCTAAAAGGGATGGGAGTTTGTTACAAGTGTGCAGAAAAATGCCACTAAGGTCATGATTGCAAGGGGAAAAGGAATGTCATCTATGTTCAATGTTACAATTGTAAAGAAATGAAGAATTATGAAAATGAATTTTCGAAGCGTCATGGTATCATAACATAGAAATGTCGATGCGATAAATTTCACGTTTATGTGATCAAAACTACTGAGGATGAAGTTCCTAAATTTGTGGTGGCATGTACATTAATCATTTCCTAAAAATTAGCCAATGCATTATTTAATTCTAGAGAAAAACATTCTTTCATATCTTCCATGTTATCCATGAAAATTATATATTTCCAATTTGAATTAACAAGGGAGTTTTCAGTCAAAAATCTTATGTGAAGTATCCTTGAATCAATGTTTTTTCAATCAGTTACCATTTTGGCATATAAACATGCTTTATCTGCTGATCTTTATTTTATACCCATGATTTAATTTATCATAATCCTTGGTATAGATTTGATTTCAGACCATGATAAAAACACGTATTGTAATAATAAAGAGGTTATAATTTTTTATGATGATAACAAATACTTTATCATTAGAGTAGAAACATCCCCATCTGTTTCTCATATATATCCACCATTTATAGCTCCAATAAATTCAATTATTTTGGATGAAGGGAGTAAAATAACTATGGGAGAGGAAAAATATATTAAAATAGAGTATGTAACTATTGGGAAATAATATGTTGATGTGTTTCTATAGGATTTACCTGGATGTCCTCCAGAATGGGAAATTGAGTTTTCCATTGACTTAATTCCTTGTTCATGGCTCATATCAAAGATCCCTTATAGAATGACCACTGTGAAATTACTGTAACTAAATGAATAAACTAGATGAATTGAGTAATAAATGATTTATTCTAATTTTTTTTTCTCTAATGGGAGCCACTATTCTTGTTGTTAAGAAGAAGGATGGATCTATGAAATTTTTCATTGACTATAGAGAGATCAATTATATTACAATAAATAACATGTATAACCAACCTAACATTGATGATTTATTTGATCATCATCATAGAGCTCAATGTTTTTCAAATATTGACCTTCAAACATGATATTATCAGTGGTGTATAAGGAAAGAAGACATTCCAAAGACAACATTTCAAACCAAGTATGGGTATTTTGAGTTTACAGTAATGCCTTTTGGACTGACTAATGAACCCTCTTTTTTCACGGATCTAATTAATAGTGTTTCAAGGAATTTCAATATGAATTTGTAGTAATATTTATTGATGATATCATGGTATACTCCAAAATCTATGAAGATCATGAAAATCACATGATCACTTTTCTAAAGACTCTTAGAAGAAATTAGTTATATGGGACTTTTTGTAAGTGTGAATTGTGGCATCAAGAGATTTATTTTCATGGATATATTATCTCTAATTATGGAATACCTATTGATTCTTTAAATACAAGGGATGTCCATGAATGGTCAGCATCGATGAGTATAAATGAGCTACACAAATGTTTTGGTATAGTATAACACTATTGGGTTTTCGTACAGAATATTTCCTAATTGGATATCCCATTAACCAAGTTCACTGGTAAAGGCGTTAAATTTGTTTGGAAAAAAATGCGTGAAAAATTCTTTGAATAATTCAAGAGAATATTAGTCAATTCTCCTATATTTATTCTACAATTGGGTAATTATGGGCTTGTTATTTATAGTGATGCAACAAAGAAAGGATATGGTTGTGCCCTCATGAAGAAAGATAGGGTAATTTCCTATATATCATGAAAACTGTAATTTTATTAACAAAAGAACCTTACTCATGATCATGATTATCAATTTTAATCATTGTTCTGACGATATAGACACACTATATCTAGGGTGAAAAATGTGACATATATACTGATAACAAGAGTGTGAAATATATTCTCTCATAAAAAGAACTCAACAATATGTAGAGGAGATGACATGAAAAAATCAAGGATTATGATTGCACAATAAACTACCACCCGGGGAAGTAAAATTTGTTGGCTGATGCTATAAGAAGAAAGGATCACATATTTTTGAACATAATGAGAGTTAAAATGGATCATATGTTCATTAATCTATTAAATAAGGATATGAGAATAATTATTTAAGGTGAAACATTAATATGTTTTTAAATGATTTCCAATCCATCGTTACTATAAATGAAAAAAAGTTCTTAGACTAATGATGAGGAGTTTAAAATGAAAATTAAAGCTGTGAATGATGGGAGATTGATTGACTCAGTATATGAAGATGGACTTTTGAAAAATGGGAAGAGGATCTATGTTCCTGATATAAATGATCTAAAAAGGGAATTGATTGATGATTCTCATTGCTCTGATTTCTCTATACACCCTAGTAGAACTATGTTTGATAGATATTTAGAGGAACATATTTCTTTGGGTAACATTTAGAGGTAGATTGTGGAATATGTGTCAAGATGTATGGTTTTTCAGTAGGGGAGGCTTGTAGACAACATCCTATTGGATTCATGAAACCATGTCCCATTACATAATGTATATGGGATGATATTACGATATACATTCTCATTGGGCAACCAAAGACTCCTATAATGATTGATGTAATACTGGTCATTGTAGATCATCTTACCAAGTCAGATAATTTTCCTTCTATGAGAGAATATGTACCAATTTATTGTTTAGAAATAATATATTTTAATTATGTTGCAAGAATTCATGGTGTACCCCTATCGATTGTTTCTAATTTTGATACCATTTTTACATCAAGATTCATAAAAATTATTCAAAAATCCCTATATACTTAACTTATTTTCAACACTCCCTACAACCCTCAAACCGATGGAAAATCATAACAAACTATTCAATACTTGGAATAAATGTTGTGATATCACTCATATGACTTTCAAAGTATGTGGGATCAGTATTTACCTTTAAAATAATTTTCGTATAACAATAACATCAATTAAAATATTCAGATAGAACCATATGAAGCGTTATATGGAAAGAGATTTCACACAACAACATGACTGGATTATATTGGTGAAAGAAATATCATAGGGCCAAAACATGATGAGGAAACAATAAAAAATATGAAGATTATCCAAACCCAAATCAACGTATCTAAATGTAGGTAAAAGAACTAATATGATAACGGAAGGAAGGATTTGGAATTTCAAGTAGTTGGTCATTATTTTCATAAATGTATCTCCATTGAAGGGTGTTATAAAATTTGGTATGGAGGGTATATTTTGTCTTAGGTACATCTTACCATTTGAAATTCTATAACAAATTGATGTTTTAGATTACCGTTTGGAAATGCCTCCAAGTCTCTCCAATGTTCATGCTGTGTTCCATGTATCACTTTCAAAAAATACAAGCCTTACCCAAAGCATGTACTTACCTATAAAGAAATAGAACTGGAACCTGATCTGTCTTATTGTGAAGTGCCTATCAGGATTCTTGATACCAAAGAAGAAGTGTTGAGAAACCGTATGACTATTCTTGTAAACATTCTTTGGAGAAACAATTAAATTTAAGATGCAACATGGTAATCTAAGGAACATATGATGAAGAACCACCAAACTACTTTTCTACATAAATATTGTATAAATTTCTAGGATGAAATTATTTGAAAGGGGGAATAATTTAACACCCCAAACTTCCACAATACAATTATCTTTAAATAATACAACAGCTTGTGTTGTACGCATCTCTGAGTTCTAGCACACCATGACCAAACAAACTAGCTGCTTATAAACAAGTTATGAAGAATAATAAACAGTTTTTGAAATTTTTTAAATTTTAATTTCCAAAATGGACATCATTTTGGGTTTGGAAAAACAAAATTATGTTAGGATGAATTTTTGGTATTTTTTAGAAAAAATTCAACTTTTGATGAATAGTGAGACTATTTATTAAAATAATTATTTCAAATTTAAATTTATTTTATAGTAATAATAGATACATAATTCTTATATTAGTACAATTTAATTCATTGGAGTCATTTTATAATAAACTTAGATATATAAAATTTTATTTAGATTTTTAACGTCTTTTACGCACCTTCTAGGCACATTTTCAACGTTGCATAAAACATAATATTACCGCTTCTGTCAATTGAATTTCAAAAATATGATAGATTCTATTGACATCATTAAGTAAAATATGGATCAATAGGATGAAAATTATTATTTTTTAATATTAAAATTTGTATTTTATTTACCATGGTTAAAAGTAAATAGTGTAATTAAAGGTAAACATAATATTATAATAAAATCAAATTATCCCAATAGAAGTCATAATTCTATTGGATAATTATTTTTGACCAAAATCAACCTTTGGAAAAAAATCATTTTTGATTTATTAGTCTAATATTAGAACATTTATTTCATTTTATATAATGAAAAGTTAAAAGTGTTAAAATCAAATTTTAATAACTAAAAAAATATTTATATAGGGTAATAAGAAAGATAAATTTGACTATAAATATTTATTATGAATATAAAAATATTACCTATGTCATAATTGTTTATTTATGATTTTTATACACTAAATAATAAAATTTATTTATTACATAATGATGATGGAGTAATTACCTTATTAATCACTGATTAAAATAATTTATATTATAAATATTATAATATATGTAAATTGAATGTTTTGATTCCATGAAAAAAATTTCTAGGTGAATATGACATGTTAGGGGTGATTTAATTTTTTTGATGGAATTATGTTTTTATGACTTTCAAAAAAACAATATACTAAATAGTGTCAAAATTGACATTAATGAGTTTTAAAAAAACTACTATTTTATTAAATGATATAATTTTCCTAAAAATATAAAATTTGTCCAAATTACATAGATAATGTTATATATGTCTTTAAAGAACCAGTTGATGTTATTTTTTCATTTTATAGTAACTATATTAACAATGTAGTATAAAAATACATGAAGACATGGTAAAAGATAAACAATTTAACAAAGAATTAAATCTAAATGATAAGGATAATATGGTGTTCTAAACTTGTCTAAAACCTATTGGTTGAGAGTATTTATACACCTCCCCTCCTTATACTCTAAATAAATACATTTGGAGTTAGAATAAATAGATATTATTTTATAATAATTTAATATTTCAAGCATTTACTGAAGTGCCCCTCACCTCTCTTAGAAAAGGGTACTTCACCTTCCCATAAATTCAAAACTCCAAGTCCATTTTTCATGGACGAATCCTGTTCAAATATCCACCAAAATACCCTCAATTAAACCTATAATCCCTACATTGATAATAAATTCTACTTAAGTATCCCTTTTGTTCAAATCAAAAGGGATAACCCAAAGAAGGGGTAATTATTTTATCATATATTTCAAAGATCTTTTCTTTTTCTACAACATCATTCATTGTTGTTTCCATAATAAAATAATAACCCCATTACATTATACATACTGATATGTTATTATAAATATGTTAAAACCATATTCATTATTATATCCATCATATGAATGACAATGTCACTATAAGTGTGTACATATGGATTACCATATCCACGTTGTGGTGTAGTTTTTTATTGAACACTTCATTATTTGGATGGGCATAATAATGTGTATAATTGATTTAAATAATAAATATAACATTTTACTAATTAGGTATATGTAATATACCATCCAATTACTTACTATTTCACCATCAATAGAATGACATTTTTTCTCGTGGGTATGTACGACTTACCATATCGAAGACGCGATGAGATTTTATTCCCCATCGTAACCATTCAAGAAGAATTTTCATTTTATGATTAACAAATAACGTCTATTAACATAATATCATTATGGATATGAATCAAATACATCCTATCCATAATAAAAATTACTTAACTGACAAAACATATAAAGGAAAATGAATTATTTAACACCCGAAACAATGATACTACTAAAATATTATAAAAAAATAATATTAAAGGATCATATATGATATCAAATTTATTTATATGGTTATTGAATAATTAAACATCAATGATTTATCCATTATACAGGATGTTAACTTACCCATGACTAAGTAAAATTTCAAGGAAAGGGTTATTTTTAAAATATCTTTGTTATCCGAGGTTGTTTACATGTAAGTATCTACTAAAACATCTTCATCATCCTCATATATGTTTCTTAAAAATGTATTTCAAATTTTTTTTACAATTTACTAGACTATCAGTTAATTTTATATATTGAGTTATTTTTACTTTTAAAAAAATTAAAGGAATCTTTCTTTCATTTTCCAAAAAAGGTACTTTATGACATTTTATACAAATTAAGGAAAGAATGTTTTTTAACAGATATAGTGGGAGTGGTTGTTTTCAACCAACATAACACCTTAGATTATTCTATTACAAGAATATATAAATATTTTCAAAACAACTATTTTATTTTATAATTATTCAACTTTTAAATGATTTCAATGTATAAATAGATATTTCTATCAAATTGTTTTTTGTATTGACTTCATTTATATCAACATTTATTTTTGTATTTTATGATTAATTGATTATGGTTTAAAATGATATGATATTCCAAATTGAATTGATATTTTAATGATTTGTTTGAATGTGGATGTGCTATTTTTATTCCATTCATGGTTTATGGTAAAAGGATTAACATTTTGTATATTAGTTTAATACAAATGATTATGGTATGTTTCACCGTTTTCATATGAGAAATGCATTAGACGCAGTAAGGAATTCTTGGGGCTCAGTAGAGCCTATTGATGCATCTGTAGGTATCATGAAGAAAACAAGTTTCTCGGAAAATGGCCTTGACAATATTTTGAATTTATAGTTTTGGTAAGAGGCCTTGACTAAGGTTTTATAGTGTCTGGCATTATGCATTACATCATTATGAGATTATCTATTAATATTAAATGTGATTATTCGTATAGTAGAATATCCATGTGAATCAATAAATCGAATTATTTGATTTATCATTGCCATATTATGATGATGTTTGTGTTTAAAGGGATTTTGATTAAGTCTTATAGATTGGAATAAATGTTTATTCTTTTTTTTAAACATTCTGCTATATTATTATCCTTACTAAGAATCAGAGATCACCCCTTTCTTATGTTTTAATCATTCCTAGGATGTGAATAAGTATATTATAACTGACATACAGGGACATTATATTGAATATGAGTGTGTAAAATGGAGACACAATGTTTCTTTTTTCATTTGACAATGTAATGTAAAACATAATTATGTATCCAGTACTTCCAATGCTACTAAAGTAATCATTATTTCAGGACATGTCCTATCGTGGTCATGAAAATGTTATGTAATAATAGACAGACTCTGGATATCTTGGGTTGGGGCGTTACAGTGCTAGTTATAAGATGTATCCTCAAATTAATCATTTCTAAGAGAGTATTAAAGGGAAGATAAAAATCATTAACATGATTGTTATACACTCCTAAATAATTTTAATTTAACGTTTTAATCTGTATATAAATAAATATTCTTATGAAAAAAATGGATTTTAAATAAATAAGGTTTCTTAATGGTTATATTAACAACAATAATAATAATTTATTCTCAATTGTTATTCCCTTAGAACATTTTCTTGTTTTTTTGAGTATTCTCTCATACAGAAATGATGTTATTATATTTACATCATTAATGAATAATAAAACATAAATAGATTTAATATAATCTAATAAATATTCAATTAATATTTTTTTTCATAATCATTCCATGGAAATATTCCATTTATTATTGAATAATAAATTTAATTGTTTTATTAGTTGAATAATATCCCATGAGGATATTTTAAAGAATTACTTAGAATCCTTCTACATAATTTCTATGAAATGAACATGGTGATCCAATTTTTTTTACAAAATATAATAAGGTATAAATAAAATTATATAGTTGAAAAATAGATAATTCGATAATGAGGATCAGAACAACCATACTAATATATCCATAGAAAAATTGGGAAAGTAACATACAAAGAAGAATTTAAAAATCAATTAATATGTGGTAAATAATTAAATATAAATTTTTGGTAATATTTAAAAGAAATTTTAATAATGTTATTAATCATATAAATAAAATTCATAGTAATATTATATCGGGTTTTTTTTGAATGGTCATATATGAGGAAGACTGAGTTTTTTGTTTTTATTAACTTAATCATATTTCCTTAGTTCAAACCGATTAATCAATAAGTATGTCATTATATGATTAGTTTATTATAAGAAATGATGTCATTTATTATTTTATTTTCGTATATTTATTTTAATTTAATTTTCATAACCTTCTTTTTATATAATAGTTAATATATAATCGTCGATGCATGTATGGGTTACTCATGTAAATTTCCCATCATTGATATATGATTAATAATCACCAAAAATTTCTATTTTGTTTTTTATGTACTACCATATAGTTATATTTTATAATAATTATCATAAATCTTATGAAATTCATAAATCAATATCATGTTATATCTTTCAATATAATTGGACAAAGATGATACAAATTGTGTATCAGACTATTTTTTCAATTCAGATAATAAAGTAGTTATTATATTGGTCTTATTTTCATTTAGGTGAAATTGTATTTTTTTTATCTTTAAATCCCCATAAATTTCCACCAATTGTTTTTTATTTTATGTTATCTTTACAAATTCCACTCCTTTCAATTAATAAATCATTCTAAAGTGTTCTTGTATGTGCATCCAACCTTATCTCTTTCTATTAGTCCAAAATAATTACCATAAACGAATTTTTTTCATATTCAATTATATATTTTCTTATCACACCTTTTATAATTTCTCAGGTAAACATTTCTATCTACTATTAAATTATATTTAAATGTGTGTATGATCTTTTTTTTATCATTTTTTATATTTTTTAATTTTTATTGACATAGGAATCATTACATAAATGTTATCATAATATCTTTTTAAACATTTTCCATATGATTTTATACTCTAACAATATTATATTGTTTCCATTATGAATCTTAACATCCAATATGTCACAATTTTCTATTGTCGTTGATATATACATAATAATCATTTCAAAAAATACTATTTTTTAAATGATTTCCGTTTAATATAAATGATATCATTACTTTAATGGATATTTCTTCATATTTTTTATTGTAATTATTTATTGGTACTATAAAATGTTTTCAACTATTTCATAATTATTTTTTAATTTACATAGGATATTGTCTAATGATAAATCCCAACATCAGTATATAAAGAATTATAATCATGTATTTTAAAAATTCCCATACAAAAGTTTTTTATTCATTGGTATTATGATATGATTGAATTATTAAATCACCCATGTTTATTTATCACACACACAAATATATATTTATTATTTTAATGTTGGGTCATGAATTATGAATCCCTATAATTTCTATGAAATTTTTTCATATATCCTCTGATGAAAATGTATTTGGAGTTAACTAAATCTGATATATAATTGGTGGGATCAAAATTTTACAATAATAAATTGCATTGGGTAATGATTTAGATCTATAATGATTACAATGAATGATAATATAAACATATCAAATTTACAACATCTCGGGACACAAATACATTTCCCTTCAATTGATTGGGTATGAATTTATATTTATTGAGAAGACAAGATCGGTGGATTATTCCTAATCAATAATGAGCGAGGGAAAGGTTTGGAATTATATATCACTAAAATGTATTGAGTAAACCATTATATATCCAAATATTAAAAGGATTTGATATTAAACCTAATAAAATAAGAGACACTACCATCTATGTGATGATGGTATTAGATGTGAGACTCAATAAAATAAGTTAATTTCTTTGTATATGTATATTCCAAATTTGAATTCCATAACTCATAGTTATAAAACCATTATTTATTTTGCATTTATCTCCCATGAATACTGAATCGAGTCTCTACTCCTCTATGATTCATTTATATTATCACTACAAAAGTCCAATTATATGATAAATGATCACTGATTTATTAGGTATGATTTATTTATTTAATGTTCATTCACCATAAATATATCTTTATACCTATATGTTAATTTCATTATCATATATGATCTTCAATTTTTATATCTTATTTTTACCCATACTAATCAGATAATCTCACCCCTTATCACATTTCCATTATAAATAAAATGAATAGGTTTATATTGAGTGATATTTCTATAATTATATTATATGTAGAGAATTTTTTCTGTAAATATTGAAAACATATTAATAAAAAAAATTATCATGTTTCTAATATCCAAATAAAGTAAACCTATCAATTATAGGGTGTGATATTTTGTGATATGTAATGAATTTTCATGTAAAATGGTGAAGTATTTATGTATTATTGGGTTGGGATATCTCATATTCAATTAATATAGTATAAATAAGATCAACCATGAGATGATTCCATATAATGGGTTCTAATATTCCAAATTTATATTACACACAACAACTGGTCTTGAGTAATTTTCCAAAACCAAATCAATGAAAATAAAATTATCTACCTTAGTACCCTTTGTAGTAGTAGGCCAGAATCGATATCTTTTGTAAAAACAATTCTTCTCCAGTTCCATAGAACCTATGATGGGTGTGAGTACTACACATTAAGAAACAAAAAATTATTTCTCAATGATATCCAGTAAACAACTTTTGAGACACGATACGATGATCTAATAAATAATATAAATAAAAATGTCATCCCACTAAGTTATATTTCACAAAAATATTTTAGCATACCAATATTAGATATTTTTAGTGGGGAAAAATAAATGTGTCATAAATTCACATCTCTGATAAATTATTAATCAAACCTCTCAGAATAATCACGGGGAATGAGAAATTAGTTTCATAAATTTTTGGTGAATGATGATTCAACATCAAATTAAATCCATGTGAGTGATCTAACAATAATCCCATGTCCTTATAAAACTATTCATCCTTTGTTGAAATATGTATCCCTAATATAATATGGATGATAAACCACCCTAATCCTCATTCAGGTGGAAGATATACCCCCAATTGACGGTTCTGATGGATGAAATATCACCATGTATCAAAACTAGTTGGGGTGGTATTCTACTGTCATTACACCATTGACATATGAGATACCATTGTATCTTGTCTTTATGTGTATTATGAACTCCCCAATACCACATCCACGAGTGAAAAATACACCACTAATATTATCAACATGGTTGTTGATGTACCACTGATACCACATCACATGTAGTTGATACACTATCAACTGAAAATATTAATTTGGATGTAATTCCTTGAGAAAAGATCCCAAGTATATTATGTAATTATGAGAAATCTATTATATGTTCAAAAATAACAATTTAAAAAAAATATATTGAATTTTATTTCATCGTGATGACATACTAATATGGATGAATTTATACTATTTCATCTTCCTCAGGGTGAATGATAGATCTCCCACATTATTTTGGAGGAATATATACCACTATGAAGATCAGAGTGTTTGAAATACACCATATTATCCAAGGGTGTACATTATACCACTTAATTGAAATTATAGGAGAGATATCTCCTCTAATAACATCTATGTGTATGAGTAACCCCCTCATACTAAGAGTCCATTTAAATAAAATAATTAATTAATTAAAATTAATGTAGATAATTTCTAATTCACTGACTGATACATTTCCCATCTAAATTCAAAAATATCCCATTAATAATATATTCCTTATAATGTAATTATATATGAATCTATTCATCGATAATTGGATTGATTCTCAATCATATGCATATTTCAAAATTCTAAAGCTAATTAATCACATTTAAATTCCCAAGATAAATTATTGTCGATGAACTATAGTGTTCACACGCACATCTCACAGACTAATCATCACATTCATGGGTTCTCCTCATATAATAAGGTTCTGTGACTAAAATGTTTTTATTTTTTACATTCATAACATGTTTTACATTAAAATATTTCATATGAACAGTGCAGCACAAGTAAAATCTAATGGAAAAGCTAAGGTCCAACTAAATATGTATAGCCGGGTAGTTCTCTTAGAAATCACCATTTTATTCAGATTCATATAGCTGGAACTAAAAATAATTAAATTATAACAAATTAATGGTCACATTTAATTCTTAATGAAACTATTAGAGAAAGTGAAAATAAAAAGAGGATTCATAACCCTATAGGTAACGAACATTGGGGATCAATGGGATCTATAAAAATTAATGAAAATATTGAATGTAAATATTTTATTACAAGAAAAGATAGGACTTTAAGAAGGAGAAATCAATATTGTAAGAGTTAAATGAAAAATAAATTCCATTAGATAAATTTTTATTGAATTAATTAATTAATTAAAATATGTTTAAAAACCCAAACCACCAAATATGCACTCATTATCAAACCACATGGTTCCCAATTGTAATGAGTACACCATTTAGGGTTTCATGAATCTCTATGGGCCACCTAAATAGACTTCATATGAATCACAAACCCCTATGTACCATATACCAATCCAAATAGTTACTGCAGACATATTTCAATGGATTGATGTCTTGACACCTACACCATTTTCATAAAACAGGTTTCTAAACCCCCGTAAAAAATATCAAACACTCTGAAATCAAAAAAGTCATGGGGTTTGGAGAAATTTAGATATAAATAATACCTTATATATATTCATGTTTATACATCCTCATAAAGAGATAGTATCTTATCCTTGATTTTTTCCTTTGAGAATCACCATGTCTCATCAGTGACATGCTCTTCCCATAATGACTGTATATTATACTCCCCCAACCACACATTCTCATGGATATTGATATTCTTCTTCTGTACATAAATCATATGTAATATCATCCAATGAAGTGTCTTATAACACTATTAATCTACCTTAACAATTCTCTCCTAGATTTATGAATCCTTAACCATCTCATCCTAATAAACATTGAACACATAAAACAGCTCAATGTATTATCCTTAAATATATGTAACATTTGATATATCTTTTTGAACATTAAATATCATATATTTTACTAAATTAAACAAAAATGGAAATATACCTTATAAAACATCATAAATCAGCTTGAACCTATATTCCAATATTCCATGTATCTAAATATGTTTAGGTCACCAATGTGGCTATACTAATTGAAATACATTATCACCCAAACTAGACTCAGATGGTTGTGTCCTTAGTCATTACATGATAAATACAACCAATGAGTAGTTTATAACAAATTATAAATTAAAAATATTTGTTCTCGAATCTCAAATATAAGTCTTATCCCAGTAAAAACTCACTCCCCTTACTCTAACTATAATAAAGAAAGTTTACACAAACTTCTATAAGGTGACTCAAATGGATCCCTCAGAATAGGTACATGATAAATGTTAATATATGAAACCATTAATGTGAATGATTATTCTCCAATGGACAACAAAAATCATGGAATCATTAATAAAACATGTCATCTAACACCTTAATGGTGCACTTGTTTTTGTCCTCAATCAATGGATAATAAACAATTATCAATTACAAAAATTTATTATGTTACATTTAGTGCTCTAACCAAAATAATTACATCAAATGGGATTTTCAATCTGATATGGTGCTCCAATACACCAAATTGATATTAACTAGAGAATTCATAAATATATTTGTAAACTCATCAATGATGAAGGTCCCTTATATTGATATTAAATATTAGATTTCCATCAAACAATCCATTAAGTCTCACACTACATCTCTTCCATGAGAGTACCTATGAAATATAAAAAAAATTACATGGCCATATCAACCCACTTCTACTCTAGAATGGTTAATGTTAGAATAAGTCTCTTGAGTATGTAATTATTAACCATTACCTATAAATATGTTAACCATCAAGAAATGAATCACACTATATCATTCCTTATATTGAGCCACCATTACTTACTCAAAATGTTATGAAAACTCATTATAATCAGTGGTTGAACAAGCTTTCTTGATGAATTTGAATCTCTATACTACTACTCAAACATTATCATATTTACTACTACAAGGAACAACACATAATGGATCTCATTAAAATCTAACGGTGACTTATGTTGATGTAACCAAATATAAATATTGTCCCTCATTATCAAATAACCCTTCTCAAAAATTTAACTCTCTCTCACCCTCACATAGATTGAAAATGTAAAATCAATATATGTATGGGTCAAATGACCATAATAAAATTGAACATTGAGACATATCTCTATAAATATTATCATAACCTATAACCTAGTAATACATAATACCACCACTTTTTACTAATTATTCCTACTCAATGAATCATAATATTTCCCCCTTCCTATAGTTGTAATCCATATAAAAATAAAATACTTGTAGGTACATCACCCACAACCAAAAAATAATGGGTCATGTATCTTAATGAAAATATGTTTGTCCAGAACATAAGGATAATATAGACTATTATCCTCTCACCATGATGTTATTGATTCAAATATATCAACTTGTATGCAATTGATACCACCTCAAAATATTTTATTGGAGTTTTCCTCTTATGTTTCATAAGTTTCATGTGCCCATATATAAACAAATTCTCATCATTCATCAGAATATCCATAAGACTAAATCCAGATGACTCAATGTACAATGTTTACTCATTGACCATATTCGGTGTCATTATGATTAAAACATACATTAATCTAAATTTAATTAATATAATATTCCTATAATTATTAAACCACATTATTATTACGCCCTTCTTCGTTAGAACCAACATCGTTACGCCCAATTGGGAGAATTCAGTGATAAATATAAGTTAGTAAACAAAAATCATAGGAAAACAAAAGAAAATCATTATTTCCACTTTCGAATCCAAAACCATACCCTTCATTAGTTCCATCAATACAATTACGTCATATATCATGTTCTACAAAAATTATGACACACTAATCAATAACTAATACTTTAATATGTTATAATAAACCCAATTCTTCCCCAAATTTTGTATAATGATTTATTTCTAAATAGCATGATCCAACTTCATATGGAAGTAAAATAGAATATGATTTTCAAAAATAATGATGAATGAAGTTAAATAAGGATTAAATAACCAATTCATTAGTGAAATGTTATGGATTTTTATTCATCTCTAATATCACCACATTTTACTCATGTATACAATAAAATCTATTGAATGTGGATTACATAAAATCAGAATGCCCCGCCTTCAATTAATGAATTAATAAACTCAAATAAATCATAGAGAACCAATTGGACATTTTAATTTGATTGAATAAATGATCAATATATGGTATGTTTTAACATATCACATCCTTCATTTTTATTTGAATACTATAATCTACACATATCAATAGAGAACGATCCACCTTTTTGGAGAATAAATTTAGAGAACTCAAAGGTAGAAATCATTAGAGGATAAACAACATAGACTCCTCATCCTTAGTACGAGTTTTTGGCCATTAATATATGTTGGATTAATTATGTGATGTTGCACATTTATGGAATCTATTCTTGGAAAAATCTCAATTATAAAACTGATCTCCCTAACTTGTTTGGAAACCAATGAACTATATGGTGGTTCTTGTTGCTATTCTCCTCCACAGTACAACATTTTAACGGTGGTCTTTGATAATCACGAATCATAATGTGGTGACATTTTAAAAGAAATAGATTTATTTTCCCTTCCATTATGATTAATAGATAATTATTTTGAGATCCAGTTATATATATGACCTATTTTAGATTCATCAGTCTATCTTTTTAGTTTCTGAGTAAATAACAAACTTCATCGATATAATTAGTGCATTCCATGACATGATCTGTAATGGATTCTTCCGAGGGTAAAATTTTATGAAAATAATACACATATATATATGAGAAGGAAGTATTCCCATATGTATGAACACCTACATAGGTGTTCTAGAATGTTCCACTGTTATAGTGAGAATCTTATCAGATTTGCAGTAGGTAATTTTTGTTATATGCAAACACCCTAATCATAGTCATCAACTACAACTAGACGATTTTTAGTATCAATGTCTTCAAAAATGAGTATCAAGAATGACTAGTTTCATACCCTAGGATTAGTATCATAGTGGTAATACAACAGATCCACTCAGTAATATGAATAGAATGGATATTCTTAGTACGAAGGTGACCATTTGGCGTATGACAACCAGACTCACTATACAGGGGAAAGTGGTCAAATGGTTGATGGACTATCATGTCACATTAATTAATATTATTTGGGATATAGTAAATGTAGTTTGGATGGTCCTTATGGATAATATTTTTTATAGTATATAGTGGTGAACTTAGACTAAATTCAAGAGTTTATAGTTATTTGACTCTCTTACAGCATTGCTACCCAAGTTAGTCCATGTTAGGATCACAATGATATTGTCAAGGGATAAATTTAGATGTAAAAAATGGGAGATATATAGACATGTTGTTCCAGATATGTTCTTATATATAATACATGTGTTATATACAATAGAACTTGTACTCATAAACACAACCATGATCCATTATTTTTTTGGAATCTATTTTTGAAAACCAGAGATTCTAGTCTATCCATTAAGAATATCCATGAAACTAGAGGCTTTTGATACAAGGGATTTATTTCTAACTCACATCTTATATAAGTTTGTTTTTATGTTTAGTTAATATTCATTTTTGGAACCCATATTAACTCTAAAGTATCCATATCACGTTATTCTAAAAATTTACCCTCTATCTAGATCACAGACATAGATAGAATCATTAAATTGAATACATAGGTTATATAAATCTAATGGATCATTATTCTACTACATGTGTGAGGGTGACATAAAAAATTTATGAGAAGGTCCTTTATATGGGGAATTACATCTGATTCACATTAATTTATAATTTTATTACTTTATTATATGGAATCCTCTAATGATTACTTTAAAATATTAATAATTAAGTATATGGATGTTTTTCTAGAGGATATTTCGGGATAAACCCTTTATTTAGTGGTTTAGATCTGTAAAAAAATTTCACGACATGATAACTTGATATATTGTAATCTTATCGGTTCAATATGGTTGAGATCAAGAATGTGAATTTTTTTTAGTGTACAATACAGAGATGTTATTATTTGATCTTGTATTCCTAAATGCCTATCTCAGATATTTTTATCAATGAAGGTGGAAATTATCATGTATATTTTTTTAAACACCCCATGTCATGTAACCTAGAGTCGGTGGATACATTTTTACATTGTTACATAATTAAATAAATCAAATAATGAAGTAAAATATAATTAATTAGTGTTATAAGACCTGAAAAAAATCCATTTCCCCTTTTTACATTGGAAAATAAAATATAACAAATGTTGGAGTAATTATTCATCATCTGTTAACTCATTCAAATATTCATTCTTCATATCCCAGAGAAATAAAAAATAAGTGTGATCTAAAATTCTAACTAAGGGTAACATGAAATGAAATATATTATGATTAAATAATTCATAATCAATATATAAATGAAAATAACTAAACAGATATTTCATTCAATAAATTACTGGAGCACACTGAATAATACAGTAGGAGTTAATGGTGAACAATTTATTCAATATATGTTATCACATGTTCATGAAACTTGTCCATGGATATCAGAAATAATAAAATAATTACGTGGAAATGAATAAATAATCTAATTATCATTGAACTTATAATTAAAGAAAACATAAACAAACAAAATAAGCCTCATGACATGAAATCATACATAAATGGTTAAGGCTATACCCAAATACCAAAACTAGATTATCTCAAGAAACCAAACAATGCATTAGGTGGCTATAGTATGACCTTCTGGTCAAATATTAACACAAATTGAAAATTCATATGAATGGGGTGAAACATTACTAACATAAAAACAAGTATTGAATAGTTATCATAGGAATTGTTAATCGTTTCCCCATTCAATATACATAATCATAATCCATCCAAACCAATATGGTAAATGATATCAATATAGCATATACCTAGTTTAAATGATCATGTTAATCATGAGAATGAATAAATATCATATGATTACAAATAATCCACAGTGTAAAATAAGTAATATAATGGTTTATTTTCATTGATGATGTGAAATTCTGTAAAATGATCATTAAAAATATTATTCCAAAAAAAACATTTTTTAAAATAAATTAATTTTTTATGAATAATAATTTCTAGAATAATAGGAAAACTATTTTCAATAAAGTGAATAATGGAATTCTTATAAGGAATAACCAGATCATTTATTGGTCATGATTGTATTAAATTATGATTATGTATTGTACATGAAAAAATGATTCATTTCACATTTTCTATAAAAATTCAAAATATATCTCATTCATAAAAATAGAATAATGATTCTTTTAAAACATTTTTTCGAAAATAAAAACAATGGAAAAAATTACAATTATATATAATTATATAATAATGTAAAAATTATAATAAAAACATTATATAAAATTTGTACTTGTATGAAAAATATTCCCCATCGAGCACGAAAAAAATAATTTCTTCCATGAAAACACTCTATTGGTTGCTTTAGTATATAAAAGAGGATATGATAATGAATTTTTTTAATTTTTATTAATAACCAACTTATAAGAAAAGATACTAGTTCTATAATGAAAATACAAAAAAAATCCTTATAGATACTTAAATTTCATCAATTTTGAATAATGATAATATTATGAAATAAAACATCACTATATTGGTAACATTTAAATAATTAACCCAATAAAATAATTACATCAAATAAAAAATAAATATATATAAATAATATTTTTAGAATCATCATGTATCATATAAAATTTTCATTAGATACACTATAAAATAAAATATAGTTGTATAGAATAACATTTGTCCTAAAAAATACAATCCTTAAACATAGAATGTTCATATTGATCATAACATTGAAGTTAGATTTAATCGATGAGGTGATTACGAGTTAAAGTGTAAATCCATAAAAAATTAAAAAATAATTAATTAATATAAAATTTTCAAATAATATTTTAATAATATAATCAATGATGTTGAATTATATCCCAATAAAATAAAATTGATTTATAAAACCCATTAGCTCTTTGTGACATTCACATGAAATCCTCTTGGATAATCTAAAATGAATTTTAACCATAAATGCAATTAATTATGAAGGATTCAAGATATAATTTTAAAATGGGTCTATATATAAACTATAAAAAATTAATTTTGGAGTGTAACATCAAAATATGCATCAATTATGGTAATTTGAACCAAAATACCTTATCTCACATCTAATGTGCAATGTATGTGATTTTATCATCCTTTATAATAAACTAAATTTTATATAATTATATTAATGAAAAATATAATGAATTATAATATTATATATGATAAAATTGAAACATTTTTTCATCCATTTATTAATAATATATCATTACTACCATATAATATGGTTTTAACTACATCATTTTCTCATTCAATTTTTTTTCATTGACGTTCTAGAAATTCTGAATAGTAAATTGATCCATATTATCAAAATTTATATTGATGTTATATATATATATATATATAATTTATTCATTGGGTAAAATTTTATAATTATTATTTAACTATTGAAAATGAAAATGAATCACATTTCTCAATGGATATGATAAGTTGTACGTACACATGAGCAATGTTATCATTTATATAATGTGTGATAGGGTATGTAATTGGATGATTAGATTATTCTAAAAAATCAATATTATTTCATAATTATCATATATATCCATGAATTACATTTTTATTAATTTCCATGTCATTCAGTGACGGAAAAGATATTACACAATTTAGTGATGTGGTAGCCACTGCACACATGAGAAATGGTTTTGTTTCCCATTTGATTTAGATGGAAATGAATATTTATTATTTCATCATTTTAATTTAATATAAGTATATTGGATATAATTTTGTTATTATATTGGTATTATTAATTCATAACTAATGGATAAATATGAAAAATAAAAAATTAAGAGCTCGGTGAAGCTAATTACATTAACATAGATGGAACTCCATTAGATCTCTTATTTAGAATTAAAGGGTTCATTTTTCGAGGTAAAATAAAATATTGAATATGGATAATGACGTTGGGGATAGATTTTTCCTTCTTTTTTCAATTTAATTTTTTTAGAGGTGATAAGAAGTGATGGAAGGAGGTATCATTTTATAAGGGAAGATAATTGTAAATTTTATAAATAACGAAAAATATTAAATAATTAGATTTTTCGCACAAACAAGTATCCAAACCATTTATAAATAATGGATTAATTGGAATTATAGTCTATAAATACCAAAAAAACACAAAAATAAACATATTTTAAATAATTTAGTACCATTACAACAAATGTTACCCACTTGAACCATTTTTTTATCACCATAGTAACTATTTTATTTAGACTAAAGAGGTCATGATGAATATTATCAAATCAAAAATTGGAAAATAATTGGAAAATGGATGATATTTCAAACCATATAATAATTGGATTGATGAATAGATGATATTTGGGAATATTATTTCATTTAATAAAATATTAATTATTATTAAATATAATTAATGCCATTTTTGGAGCAATTCATTGAATTTTCTAGAGCAATTGGAATTAGAATATAATAATTGAGTATACTAATACTGTAACGGCCCGAAATTTTGAATAAATCTTGTTTCCTAATTTCATGTGTCATTTTATTTTATTTTTTATACTCAACAAAAATGTTTTATATGATAAACATGATTATAATTAAAATGAGACCATTGGGTTTTGATTGTTATATGACAATCGGTCAATATGACCACTGTGAGAAAAATGTTTTGATTATTGTCTCTAAATACAAGTAATCTTGGATAATTATTATAGAAAGAAGATTCGATGGCCTCACCTAGTAGTCTTGGACCGATCGAAGCCCATCTAACAGAGCTTGGGAAGGAGTTAGCACCAATGGGCTTTGCTCTGGATCAAATCCAAGCCGAACTTCATCATGTGAAGCTAGAACGGAATAGCCTTCGTGAGAAGTTCAAACTGATAGAAATTACTACTCGGGCAATGTTGACTGAGCCGCCCCAAGATTCTATCACCCTAGCACACCTTACTCTTAGGTCCTATGCTGGTATTATAAGAAGCTATGTAACGAGACCGTAACTGCCTTGTGTAATCCTTGTTTTAAATAAAAATTTGGATTTATTCTTATGATGAAGTTTATGAATTTTGAAATGACCGGATAAATATAGTATGCATATTTTTGATGAATTTTAGAAAAAGGATATTTTAAAAATGGTTGTGTGAACCTTAAATAATTAAAAATGTGTAATGATTTTTAAAAAATTGTCTTCTACAATTATGTCCAGTACGAAATTTAGAGTCTAATAAGATCAACTTGATTTTTGATGAATAGTAAATTGTGAATAGTGATTTTACGCTTAGGATTAGTAATGAGACCAAATGGATTAGTAATCTCACTTAAAGAAAGTTTTAAAATAATCTAGGCACCTTGATTAAGTAATGCGATTCAATAAAATGGTTAAATAACGGTTTCATTAATTATTATTCAAGTATTAGTTTTTTCGGGTGAATAGTGTTTTTTAATTAAAAAATTAATTAAAAATATTTAGAAAATTATTTTTATAAAATGGATTTCATTTTTGAACTCAGAGCATCGATATTATGTTAAGGTAATTTTTGGGGATTTTTCTGAAAAAAATGAATTTTTGGTGAATAGTGAATTTATTTAAAAATTGAATTAAAAATATTTAGAAAATTATTTTTATAAAATGGAGTTCATAAATGTAATTAGGGAATCGATATTTAGTTAAGGTGAATGTTTGGGATTTTTCTGAGAAAGATGAATTTTTCAGTGAATAGTAAAAATGCAGTTTTAGGGTTTCGGTATGTTTAATGACATCATAATTGTGTCATGATGATGTCATGAGATATTTTAAGGTTTGGCCGGCCAAGGGTGATGAATTATTGTTTTGGGGGCCCCATGTGGCCTAACTCCATGATAAATGCCAAGGGAGAGCACATGGGTTTGAGAAAAGCACATGTGAGGTGTCCCTTGGCCATTAATGCCTTGTCCCCTCACTTTCCCTATAAATACCAAGCCCTCCCTTCATCCATTCGACTCCCCACTCATTACCAACGAATTTATGGTCTCATTACCTCCCAAGGAGCCCTCCCAAGGTTCCCCCAAGCCCTCAAGGTCCCAACCATTGAGGTTTAAGAGTTACATTTTAAGGTAAGGGATCCGACCTCTCTCTTTCATTTCAAGTAATCTCTTTTATGTCATTCCATTTATGCTCCATGTTATTATGTTGGTGGATGTTCTTTTATACTCCTCTTACTTCCCTTTTCATATTAATATAATGAGAGATCCCCTCTTACTCTCATTATTTCGTTTTATGAAGTTTTAAGTGGCGCCGTTAGGCTGCCGAAATTTTTGTAACGGATTCTTTCTCTCTTCTCATTTTTCAAGATCTATTTTCATGTAAAGTATTTCATGTTCCTTTTTTTATTATGTTGGGGTATGATATATATATTTATCATACTGATATTTTATGATCATATGATGAGAGACCCCATTTGATCGCTTCAATTCAGTATTTTGAAGTTTTAAGTGGCACCGTTAGGCTGCCGAAATTTTAAGTGGTTCTTCACCCTTCTCATTTTGAAGTTCTACTTTCATGTAAATTCTTTCAAGCTCCTTTTTGTTATGTTGGGGTATGATATCTATATCTATCATACTATACTCTTATGTTCATATGATGAGAGACCCCATTTTATCTCTTCAATTCAGTATTTTGTTGAAGTTTAAGTGGCGTCGTTAGGCTGCCGAATTTTTAAGTGGGTCTTCACCATTCTCGTTTTGAAGTTCTACTTTCATGTCAATTATTTCAAGTTCCTTTCTATTATTTTGGGGTATGATATCTATATATATCATACTGGAATCTTATGTTCATATGATAAGAGACCCTATTTGACCTTTTCAATTCAATTTTGTTGATGTTTAAGTGACGCCGTTAGGCTGCCGAATTCTCACAAGAGAAATCTTTTTTTTCTTCCTTTCATGTTCTTCATTTCATATGGTATATTTTCAAATTTCATTACCATGTTCTTAAATCCCTTATATTTTTTCCCTCTACTGTTTGATGGGTCATTTATGAATGTTTGACCCACGTCCCCTCTCTTCTCAATGTTTTCTAAAACCATGTAACATAGCCGTTATGCTGCAGAATTTTCGTCTCAAAATGCCTCCCTCTCTTTTCTAAAAATTATATTATGTTATAAAGTGAATACTCAAAGCTCTTATTTATACAGGGGCATTCACATATATATCAAAATGTTCTATTTTAAATTCTGGGAATTACATACATGAAACCCCCTTTCCCTTTCCGTGGGTTTAAAGTGACGTAAAGATCATGTCTTTAAAGCAGTTTTTAAAACGTTATGATTACGAAATGAAACCCATTTATTTTATGCTATATGTGTTATTTATGAAATGTTTGATGATGATATATGTGGCTCACATGATAATAAATTTAAGGGTGCGCCCTGATAGCGCTCCAATGCATTGGGTAATGAAGTAACCACTAGAGATTACAATTTTCACGATACCTTGGTGAATAACCTTGGTAATTTTAAAATGACACCTTGGGGATGGACCTTGGTGATATGTTCATGATTGTCTATGTTAAATGATGTAGCCACATCTTCAAGTTATGAAAAAGTTTTATTTTTATTATGATATGCCTCATGATTTCATTTTCATGCCTTAAAGTTCTTTTCATGACTTTATTGATGTATCTCAAGTTCATATGTAAAATGTTTCACTTGTTTCCCTTGCTGGGCCTTCTGCTCACCCTTTTTTTTGATGTATGTCCCCAGGTTATCAGATGCAGTAATGAACCTAGGATGAACTTAAGGAGAAGCCTTTCAAGTGTTTAAGAAGTGTGTTTTTGTTCTTTTCATGTTTTATGTTCCTGGTTTCCAAGACACCAAACCTTAAAGATCCTCGGTTTTTGTAAAATGTAATGAATGTTTATGTGATAAAAAGACGGGATGCTATAGTTGGTATCAAAGGATGGTTTAGTTATCTATGGAAATTAGGATATGAAAACTTTAGGAAGAAGCCTATAGAAAAGTTAAAATATAGGAAATATTCCTGGTATTTTGGTGAGTATTGAGTAAGGGGTTGCCAAGCAAATACATTCCTGTCTAGATACGAGCAGGTAGAGGTGGCTCTGGCACAGATGTACATAGTGGTAAAACCCGAAAACACCGCTTTGAGCTAGACTCGAACGAGAACTGGTACACGACAACGGGCCTTGGTGCACTCTTGGTTACGACACTCCCGGGGGATATGCTTTGGTAAATTCATAAGCTTAGTATGAAGCATTTTTAAAGGAACAAAGATAAAATAAAATGAAGATTCACATAAGAATATATGATCATGGATAACCTATATGGGAACCTAGGGGATCACAAGTTAGGGTATACTTTTCAACTACAAGTTATCCTTATATGCTTTAAGATTCTTTTCATGATTATTGGCTAAGTATTTAAGCCCCTAATTATAGTTTCTTTTCTTAGTTAATGGCGGGAAATGGAAAAACATGTCTCAACAACCAATGTGATAAGAAATGCTACGATTTCCGTATTAATATGACAGAGATGATTAGGGGATTAAAATATGATTTTTTATTTTGGAATACATTCACTATTTTGGGGACCCTATATGATCGAGGTAAATAGATTAAAACGGTATTTTCATTGAGGTGTAAGGTTGATTTATATTTGAAGAATCGATGAATTTAAGGTGGATTTATAGAAATTTAGGTTACTTTTGGGAATGATTAACCTATCTTGGGTTAAATATGTTTAGATTAGATACTTTTGTTATAAGATGTTAGGAGTGGTTGATGTTGTTTGGAGATGAACAATGAAGTTTATTTCGGAAGACTATGTTATCAAATCCTTCTTGTATTTGGGTTTCAATCTTAGTTTGGTTTATTTTGAGGAATTTTAAGGACCGATATTTATGGAATGGACTATGATGAACTTTGGGTAGTACCATGGAACTTTGAAGATTTAAAAGTAGTTTCCATTCCAATGGGATTCTTTCTTTTTGAAGAGTTGTTTTACGTTACCCTTTCGGTTTTTGGGATAATGTTTAAAGATAGAAGAAATAGATAGTTGATCTTTTGTGGATTATGTGATTCTCTAGAAGATGATTCTTGTGTTTTGATGAGACCAATTAGTTTTGAATGCTCATCGTTTGGAGAAAAGATTAGTTTTGGTAGAAACTTATTTAAGTATGAAAATCTACATGAAGGTAGATATATTTCCTTATGTTTTTGTTCTATGTTGTAAATGAATTCCTCAAAGTTATTAAAAGGAACGTAAAACAAAAATGTTGTTGGTTTACGTTTCCTACAAGTTAATCAAAGACCTCTTACACACATCATAAGTTTGGGATTTTCTTATGGTTAACTTTCTCCTAATCATGTTCTCTATCACTCTCCCTCAGAACGTGACCCTTTGTTTTCTCCTCCATGTCCATGTTTCCTACATGGAATCCTAGTATGAGTAAACTCGGGTGGCCTTTGTACTCCCTTTTATTTCTTTTAAAGTAATAGTGTTACTGACTCTTTTTCCGATGTGGGACTTTCAATGAAATTTCAAAACCCAATTTTAAAAAATTTCGAGGACGCAATTTCTTAAGGGGGGAAGATTGTAACGGCCCGAAATTTTGAATAAATCTTGTTTCCTAATTTCATGTGTTATTTTATTTTTATACTCAAAAAAATGTTTTATTTGATAAACATGATTATAATTAAAATGAGACCATTGGGTTTTGATTGTTATATGACCATCGGACAATATGACCACTGTGAACAAAATGTTTTGATTATTGTCTCTAAATACAAGTAATCTTGGTTAATTATTATAGAAAGAAGATTCGATGGCCTCACCTAGTAGTCTTGGACTGATCGAAGCCCATCTAACAGAGCTTGGGAAGGAGGTAGCACCATTGGGCTTTGCTCTGGATCAAATCCAAGCCAAACATCATCATGTGAAGCCAGAACGGAATCGCCTTCGTGAGAAGTTCAAACTGATAGAAATTACTACTCGGGCAATGTTGACTGAGCCGCCCCAAGATTCTATCAACCTAGAACACCTTACTCTTAGGTCCTATGCTGGTATTATAAGGAGCTCTGTAACGAGACCGTAACTGCCTTGTGTAATCCTTGTTTTAAATAAAAATTTGGATTTCTTCTTATGATGAAGTTTATGAATTTTGAAATGACCGGATAAATATAGTATGCATATTTTTGATGAATTTTAGAAAAAGGATATTTTAAAAATGGTTGTGTAAACCATAAATAATTAAAAATGTGTAATGATTTTTAAAAAATGGTCTTCTACAATTATGTCCAGTACGAAATTTAGAGTCTAATAAGATCAACATGATTTTTGATGAATAGTATATTGTGAATAGTGATTTTACGCTTAGGATTAGTAATGTGACCAAATGGATTAGTAATCTCACTTAAAGAATGTTTTAAAATAATCTAGGCACCTTGATTAAGTAATGTGATTCAACAAAATGGTTAAATAACGGTTTCATTATTATTATTCAAGTATTAGTTTTTTCGAGTGAATAGTGTTTTTTATTTAAAAAATTAATTAAAAATATTTAGAAAATTATTTTTATAAAATGGATTTCATTTTTGAACTCAGAGCATCGATATTATGTTAAGGTAATATTTGGGGATTTTTCTGAAAAAAATAAATTTTCGGTGAATAGTGAATTTATTTAAAAATTGAATTAAAAATATTTAGAAAATTATTTTTATAAAATGGAGTTCATAAATGTAATTAGGGAATCGATATTTAGTTAAGGTGAATGTTTGGGATTTTTCTGAGAAAGATGAATTTTTCAGTGAATAGTAAAAAATGCAGTTTTAGGGTTTCAGTATGTTTAATGACATCATAATTGTGTCATGATGATTTCATGAGATTTTTTAAGGGTTCGCCGGCCAAGGGTGATTAATTATTGTTTTGGGGGGCCCATGTGGCCTAACTCCATGATAAATGCCAAGGGAGAGCACATGGGTTTGAAAAAAGCACATGTGAGGTGTCCCTTGGCCATTAATGCCTTGTCCCCTCACTTTCCCTATAAATACCTAGCCCTCCTCTCATCCATTCGACTCCCCACTCATTACCAACGAATTTATGGTCTCATTACCTCCTAGGGAGCCCTCCCAAGGTGCCCCCAAGCCCTCAAGGTCCCAACCTTTGAGGTTTAAGAGTTACATTTTAAGGTAAGGGATCCGACATCTCTCTTTCATTTCAAGTAATCTCTTTTATGTCATTCCTTTTATGCTCCATGTTCTTATGTTGGAGGATGTTATTTTACACTCCTCTTACTGCCCTTTTCATGTTAATATAATGAGAGATCCCCTCTTACTCTCATTATTTCGTTATATGAAGTTTTAAGTGGCGTCGTTAGGCTGCCGAAATTTTTGTAACGGATTCTTTCTCCCTTCTCATTTTTCAAGATCTATTTTCATGTAAAGTATTTCATGTTCTTTTTTTTATTATGTTGGGGTATGATATATAAATTTATCATAATTATCTTTTATGATCATATGATGAGAGACCCCATTTGATCGCTTCAATTCAGTATTTTGATGTTTTAAGTGGCACCGTTAGGCTGCCGAAATTTTAAGTGGTTCTTCACCCTTCTCGTTTTGAAGTTCTACTTTCATGTAAATTCTTTCAAGTTCCTTTTTGTTATGTTGGGGTATGATCTCTATATCTATCATACTAGACTCTTATGTTCATATGATGAGAGACCCCATTTGATCTATTCAATTCAGTATTTTGTTGAAGTTTAAGTGGCGCCGTTAGGCTGCCGAATTTTTAAGTGGTTCTTCACCATTCTCGTTTTGAAGTTCTTCTTTCATGTCAATTCTTTCAAGTTATTTTCTATTATGTTGGGGTATTATCTCTATATATATCATACTAGAATCTTATGTTCATATGATGAGAGACCCTATTTGACCTTGTCAATTCAATTTTGTTGAAGTTTAAGTGACGCCGTTAGGCTGCCGAATTCTCACAAGAGAAATCTTTTTTTTCTTCCTTTCATGTTCTTCATTTCATATGGTATATTTTCAAATTTCATTACCATGTTCTTAAATCCCTTATATTTTGTCCCTCTACTGTTTGATGGGTTATTTATGAATGTTTGACCCATGTCCCCTCTCTTCTCAATGTTTTCTACAACCATGTAACATAGCCGTTATGCTGCAGAATTTTCATCTCAAAATGCCTCCCTCTCTTTTCTAAAAATTATTTTATGTTATAAAGTGAATACTCAAAGCTCATTTTTATACAGGGGTATTCACATATATATCAAAATGTTCTATTTTAAATTCTGGGAATTACATACATGAAACCCTCTTTCCCTTTCCGTGGGTTTAAAGTGACGTAAAGATCATGTCTTTAAAGCAGTTTTTAAAACGTTATGATTACGAAATGAAACCCATTTATTTTATGCTATATGGGTTATTTATGAAATGTTTGATGATGATATATTTGGCTCACATGACAATAAAGGCAAATTTAAGGGTGCGCCCTGATAGCGCTCCAATGCATTGGGTAATGATGTAACCACTAGAGATTACAATTTTCACGATACCTTGGTGAATAACCTTGGTAATTTTAAAATGACACCTTAGGGATGGACCTTGGTGATATGTTCATGATTTTCTATGTTAAATGATGTAGCCACATCTTCATGTTATGAAAAAGTTTTATTTTTATTATGATATGCCTCATGATTTCATTTTCATGCCTTAAATTTCTTTTCATGACTTTATTGATGTATCTCAAGTTCATATGTAAAATGTTTCACTTGTTTCCCTTGCTGGGCCTTCTGCTCACCCTTTCTTTTGATGTATGTCCCCAGGTTATTAGATGCAGTAATGAACCTATGATGAACTTAAGGAGAAGCCTTTCAAGTATTTAAGAAGAGTGTTTTTGTTCTTTTCATGTTTTATGTTCCTGGTTTCCAAGACACTAAACCTTAAAGATCCTCGGTTTTTGTAAAATGTAATGAAAGTTTATGTGATAAAAAGACGGGATGCTATAAATACGATGTAATATTTATATAAAAAATGAATTGGAAAATAAAAATTATTATTATTCTATTAAATTTAATATTTTAAAAATCATATATTTATTATTACAGTTAAAAATATTGTAATTTCATTGATGTTTTGTTGGAATTTAAGGTTATAATCTTTTAACAGACAAATATAAATATAATACCATGATAAATGAAAAATAGTTATGCGTAAAATTTATATTGATAATAAAATATAACTTATTTCTTTTCTTTTTGAGATCAAATAAGATATTTTCAAAATATAGAGAGTGAGATTTTATAATTTTCATTACATAAATTATTATAAAGGTTATAATCATGGAAATATGTTAAAAAATAGACAATTTATAGAACATAGATGATATATTGTCTAAATATGGAATGAAAATAGAAATTATACATTTTTTATGTTATTATAACCCATATCCCATTATATTAACAACCAGTAAACTTGTTTCACCTTAACTGTGTTAATCTTTTATCACTATTTTTATTGTTCATTATTTCTAAATTTTTTTTAATAGATTTTATAAATGATTCATGTTTTGGGATATATTTATTGATATAAAAAATTATCGAGTGAAAGATAATATTAATTTAACTATTTGAGTAGTGCTCATCATTATATAAAAAAATATTTAAATAGTTTGATATATAATATATATAGTACATATATATAATTCGTTATTAATTTTTATTTAAATTAATTAATATTGACGGTAATTATGCATTTAAAATACTTTTCAATAAAATGAATAATTATTCAATATCAATTGATAAATAAAACATTTAAAAAAATTAATAAATTAAACCTATGAAAAATAATCAATGGTGATTTTAAAAAATATTGGTACTTTTATAAAATCGGATCTATGAATGTTATGGATATTAATTATAAAATTTTCTCCAAAAAATATGTAGAAATTTTTTTTTGATAAAATTTGTTTTTTAATCATCAAATTGATTTAGTAAATTTGGATTAATTATTTAAAATGAATAAATCAATAAAATTATATTAATTAGATATGTATATTTATTTCTTAAAATAATTAATCATATTGATACCAATTATTTTAATGGATACGTTATAACATTCATATTTTTATAAAAAATATTGTATGTCATTTGTGCTCTATCTTGTTTTTTTATATGTTATCAAATATAATATTCAAATTTTAAAATCTCTAGTTGTTACCCTCTCGAAATCTTTATAAAAGTGTTTCCCCACAATTTGAACTTTATGTAGAAAAAAGGGTTTAACATTTTAAAATATAGTATGTAAAACGTATAACCTAATTGTGTAAACAAAATATCCTCTTAAAGAGAGGGAAATGGAAACAAAAGGTTCAACATGAATAACACTTAACTATGATTCAATGTAAGAAAAAATTACATGGATGAAAAAATATGTACTTGGGGGAAAAAAGTAATGGGAAAAAACCTATGTATTGTTCTAGAGATCATTGATCCTAATAATGAGAATGATGAATAGAATGTTATAAACCATATAACCTTAAGATTATGAGGTTTGAAAAATACCATTGATTCATTGGGAATAAAAAGTACATATATAACATTTTTACTTCAAGATCTTTTTCTTAGAGTGGTGAAATTATTTTACCCTATATCAAAAGAAAATAAGTAATTTTAACTAATTGAAAATTATAACACCATCAATAAATAAATTATTACTATAGTCTCATATTTTCTCTAAATAATTATTATCCATGATGACTTTTATTTCTAAAAAAACCAAAATCTCAATATATAGGATCACATATAAAAAACTTATTACAATATCTTCATCAAATAATTATTAGAACCAAAATTGTTAGCATATTTTACAATAATTCCCAAAATGAACAAACATTCAGATTAATCTATAAATATGATGATAAATATATTTCATTCAATAAATAAATATCCCTACATCTGAAAACCCCAAAATTCTAATACATTGAATTTTGTACATTCTAAATCCTTACAGTAAACCTAATGGTTATATATACATCAAAACAATAAAATGTTTCTCAAAATAACATTCTAAAATATTTGATCCAATATTAAATTTCCCAACTTCAACCTAATAATCATCTATCAAACCATTTATGTTATGAAAATTTCATATTAACCCTGATATAATCTATTCCAGTGGTAGGTGTTTCACCATTTTCACCAATCAGTTGTTGTTTTAATCCCTAGAGATTTTGCAGATGTGTTGTGTTGACACCCTAAACCTGATTTATCATTTTCCTAATTATATATTATTATAATGGTTATAAATCTCCCAAAAATATAATGAATATAATAATAAATTACATTTATTATTCTACAAATTTTTAACTGTTGATGTATTAAATAATGATTATTTTTTCAATAACATAAAATAATCTTATTTGACTATTATTTCAATAACATCATTGACCATATTAACCATAATAATTATAAATAAGATCATTCATATGTCCAGAAAATATAATTTTTTTCTAACTCAAATAATATTTTCCCTAAAACAAATGCTAAAGTAATTGAATTTTTCCAATAAATGATTAACAAAATATTTATAATCATTATAGCATACCATCACATTAAACCAAAAAAATATATATTATTTTAAATATGTCATTATCCATAGGTTTATAATACCTATACACTAATAGTGTATAACATATAACTATGGCGTATCATCATATCCCAAATGATATTTTATTTAATAACATTTATATAATTATATAGAAATTTTTATTTAGTTAGTGAATATCATATAGGAAATTAAAAATAGTTTTACATTAAGTACATACTCATATTGCAAAAGAATAATGGTCAATATATAATCAACCAAATATTTTTGGGCTTATTACCCATTTGGGCATCTATTACATGACACAATGTACAATTGTGGTATCCAATAATTGATTTACTTCTTTGAAACCCACTAAATATCTCCCTTAACAAATTTTTCATTTATTATACTACACAAATAATTAGCCTAAAATTAATTTATATAGTTATTTTCCATAATATGTTTTCATAAATATAATTTCCATTATTTCTACTAAATATGTTCTTATTCATGTTGTAACCCCCCCCCCCCCCTTTAGTACCAAAGATCTTGTGGTTTCAATAATATAGTTCTATTAGATTAAATAAATCAAATAAAAATGAAAAAATAATCTATTTTTTCAAAACATTGAACATGATATAATGTTATATTACAATGGGAAATGAAATATGAAACATAGTGAGGGTATTTATTTTGGACTATTAAACTCATTGAACACCTCCTTCCTTATGTCATGAGGAAAGGAAACAAAATAGCGTTAATATCAGATGCCTAGAAAGGGTAACATACAATGGAATACATCATCGATAAATAATTAATAATCATTATGGATAAGTTAACAGTTGAAAACACATTCCATTCAATAAATAAAGCAAGAATGAATAATGTTATTGTAGGATTAACTACTTATTAGATAATTCTATTCAACTATCAAAATCATCTTGAAACATATCCATGTATATAATATGTAATCAAATAATCACACAGACAACAATAAATTGTTTCATAATTATAGAATACATAATTTCAGACATTAAAAACATATCATTAAGGTATTGTTCTAATATATCATAATATAATGTGTAAATCTTGAAAACATATCTACATTAGTTTGACTCATAAGTCATATGGATGCATCGATGAGAAATAAAAGCTTCACCTATCACTTGAGAAGTCCAATGAAATCACCATATGAATGTTTTCCAAATAATAAATATAAAAACTATTATTGGAAATATAGAATAAGAAATATTAATATTTTCAACAAACATTAAACATAATCATAAGATATCCAAAATAAGTTGGTTAATGGTATAACATGATTATATCTGTAGTCAAAAAAATCATAAACTACCCCGATAAAAAAATGAATTCATTACAAAATATCTTTAATGATATATTTTTAGAATAATTTGGAATTATAATTTATAAATACATATACTAAAAAATGATCATTATAATCATTCCTGAGGAACATATTTTTTTATATTGAAAATTAATTTTGAAAACTAAAAAGTTAAAAAATATTATGGAAAATATTTTATTTCAAAATAAATTGGAATTATTTAATTGAAACATAAAATAATGTATCCTTAATGTTGTTTGGAAATTATATTTATATAGACTATATAAACACAAGGATTCCTTAATCACTTTGATAAAAATTAAAATAGTTTCTTATTCATAAAATTAAATTAGTATTTATTTGAATGAATTTTTGAAATTTTCAATCATGGGTAGTAATTTTTTTAATAAAACATTAGAGAATATTAAAATAATTCTTGTAATTATTTTTTGTATAATATGGATGTGGAAGAAATTTATTCCCAATAGTGCAGGAAAAACTAGGTTATTTTTATCTAAATATAATCTTTTGTATCATCATTATTTTGAAGAAGAAAATGAATTGACAAAATATGACTATCATGAATATATATTGGATAAAAAAACTAATTATTTAAAATATATGAGTATCATATAAATCTCCATGAGGATACTTAATCATAAAAATTGATTAATAATTGAGAGATTGTGAAAACAATCGCTACCTCATTGGTGACATATGAATCTTAAGACTTGTGAAAAATGAAATTAAAATTAAACAGTACATATAAATAACATAAAAGAAATAATTTTATATCATATAAAATGGTCATTATATATCCCTCATAAATTATTAGAGGTGTTTAAGATAACATATGTAACAATGAAGACAATTTTGATATGAGGTACACATATAATGATCATAACATTAAGGTGATAATTAATCAGTGAATTAATTATGTGTGTCAAATTTATAAAAACAAAAAATATGTGGAAATAAAACATAAATCAATAAATAATTCATTTAACACATAAAATTTTAATTATATAATCAATGGAGTACAAGTATAACCCAATGAATGTAAATTCAGTTATGAATAACCATTCCTCTTGAAAACATTAAAATAAAATACTATTACAAGATGTAAAATAAATTTTATCATAAATATACCAAAAAATTTGGAGGAATCATTATATAATATTAAAAAATTTCAGTATATACAACATATAAAAAAATATTTTCATAACATTAAAATATTCCTCAGTGAATGAAAATTATGATTAGGTCTGTTAACATATCTCTAAACTGTGTTGTGGGTACATTAAGAATCCTATATAATAAATATTATTTCATTATACAAACATTACAAAACTATTTAAATTATAATAATATCATATATAATCAAATTATAATGTTTTTAACACCGTTTATTAATAATATTTTATTATATCATGTATTTTGGTTGATAGCTGCTTCCTTTTCTCATGCAAGTTTATTAATGTATGTTCTTATTCGTATAGATAGGATATAGTTCCACCATCCTAGTAATTATATTTATTATATATATATATTTTATTAAATAGGGAATTTTTTATAATCATTTTAAAAATTTTGGAAAATTAAATGAATCACATCGCTTCATTGAGATAGTAATCATTACGTATACACAAGCAATGTTATCAATTCATTATTGTTGTGGAGGGAAAGGAAGTGGATGATATATTAATTTTCCATAATCAATATTACATCATAATTATAATATATATTGTTGACCTATATCATTTTGAGTATCCATGTGAGTTGGGTTTGGGAAAAAATTACACTAGTTCGCAAGGTTGTAATCCTTTGTTACCACATCTAATGGTGTTCGTTCCGATTTTGTGTTGAAGGGGATGGATATATGTTATTCAATAAACATAATTACATCTTGTTATATGGTATATAATTTTTTTATTATATTTTAATTTTAAATAAATATTTTATGATTTAAAATAAGAATAAACAAAGTAAGATCCTTGTAAAGATAGCTTCATTATCTTTAATGAACATCCATCATATCTATTATTAGCGACACGAGGAATTTTCATTTAGGTTGAAAAAAACTATAATGTTTCAATTAATGTTAGATTTATAATTTGGTAAAACATTCCATTATATATGGACATAGAGTGTCAATATATGAAAATAAAAGGTTAAATTTTATAATGGAGGATGAGTGACATTTTTATAGATACCTAAAAATTTTAAATAATGGGATGTCAGTCTAAAAAAAGATCATTAAATTTTACAAATAATGTATTTTTGGAATGGGGTTGTTAAGCCTCATCCCCACCATTAGAAATGAGACATATTTTAAACCTGTTATTCCCTCAACCACACAGGTTACTCACTTTTACCAATGTAGTTTTCACCATGGTAACTAGTTTTTCTACTAATTTGGGGTCAAGATAGTTACTATGAATTGGAAATTTAAAATAACTGTGAAAAAATTTGATATATTCAACCAGATACATTTATCATTGATGAATATTTAATTTTTAACAGTTTTAAAAAATTTAATAAAATAATAAATTTAATAAAATATAATTTATTCTTTTTTTGAATATTCATTTAATTTGACAATGGAAATAATATGGAAGTAATAGAATTTGATTCCAATTCCCCAAAATGTCATAAACTTGTTATATTTATATAATAAATTTATTGAACATAAGGATTTTTTAAAATTATGTTACATTTAATATTTTTAAAATAATTAATTTTATTTCCTCCAAATTAAATAATTACCACATCAGCGTTGTGTAAATATTAATGTTAAAAAAAATTTCTAAAATTATGAAAAAAATAACCATTAAAAATAAAATTTACTTATCATTCAAATTTGTACTTATAATAGAACATACCTCATTTTTATCCCAATGTAAAAAGATAATATATTTTAAAAAGTAAGAGAGTGATATTTTTTCCTTTTATTTTACTAAATTATTTTAAAGGATATAATCATTATCACATGGAAGTAATTGTAAAATTATATATCATCAATGATATATTTTGAAAATATTGATAGGAAATAAAAACATTATACATTTTTTATTGTAATTATGACCCTTATCATTATAGTTTAACACTCTTCCTATTATACCCTAACATGTGATAACTGATTTCATTCATTTTACTAGTCATTATGAAAAAAATATAAATAAATTGTTAAAAATTAATAATTATGCTAAATATAGATATTGAATCAATTTTTTATAATAAATTCATATTTGAGGATGAATTTATTTTAATGATAAACCCACAAATTGTTTCAAAAAAATAGTTTTTTTAAGGATTTCATTTCCCAGTATAAGATGATATGACATTAACTTCTGACTACCAATAATCATTATATTAATTTAAATTATTCAAGTTTGATATATAATTTATAAATTTCAGTCAAAGTTCTTACTTTTAATTATTATATTAATTCATTATAATGAAAATATATTATTCATTTAAAAATATGTTTTCACTAAAAAAATTTAGTATCACTATTTATTAAATAATCAATCGTTTAAGAAATATCCCAATAATTAACCACAAGATATTTTTTATATGGAATTTTCAAAAATAATTTGAATTTTATAAGTGGTATTTTTTTAATTGCAAAAAATTTATTGCAAAACTATCTCACAAAAAACAAAAAATATAATTTTTTATATACTGAGTTTTGGATGAGAAAATTACATCAATAAAATTTATGTGATTATTGACTAATAATTTATCATGAAATGTATATTTAGTATGAATATATATATATATATTTCATATATCATTTAATCTTATTCAAATCGATAATTTTAATAACTAATTTTTAATAGCCATATAAAAACAATATATTTTGTAGTTCATTTATGCTCGAGGTTGTATGTTGTATACACTATCAAAGATTCTATTAATATTTAAATATTGGGGTATAAATATTGTGATTTCTAGAAAATAACTGAATCATACAGTCTGGTGTATTTACACTTTAATGGGGATCTAGGAAATGACTCAGATTTTCCATATATTATTTTATGATATTTTATTGATATTTGTTTGAGACAAGGAATTATGACAACCTATTATTTCGAGATCCGGTGTTCCTATAAAAAAATTTGAAATGTATTCAATATAATAAATACCCTTCATGCGTCCTTTTCACGAGAAATATGAATAAATCCTAAATAGATTCCCATATCTGTAATAGTGCACAATTGAATTTAGAATGATGGTTTTACCCTATGTATGATTGAACATTATTTGGTGTGAGGAAATTGGTGAAAACATATAATGGAAAAAAATTATTTTTATTCTAACACATAATGAAATAATTGACTTGTATTTTAATAGAATTTAAAATAGAAATATCAAGGTTACTTACATTACCATGGAACGACTGGAAAGTTGTTGGAGAGGTTTTTGAAATATTTCTCTCACACAATCAATGAAAAGATCATGAATTATTAATCAATGCACAACAGATTCAATGAATCATTCCAATATCATATCCCAACTTCATTTAACATCATGATATTATCTCATTTTTATATGATTTTTGTTTGATTTATTTTCATTCCCTGATATGGTTTATATGATGAGCACATCTCATTCAACATATTAATTGATCCATGAATGGTCCATATTTATGGATCGGTTAGTTTACATGGGTTTTGATATAATTCCATTTATATTTATGATTAATTTTTGTTTTCTCATCGAAACGAATTATGTTCGATATTAACAATGATTAATGATATTTCCTCTATTCAGTCCTTGTTATTTTCTCCCCTGAGAATCCATTAATTATGGGCGTCCTTCATATGCCTTATGGTTTGACATATAAAAATAAATCAATGGTCTATCACCTATTTCATGGAACACAGATCTTATATCATAGATATAGGAAGTCCACGATATTATGGTGGTGTGATGATGGAGACGAATGTAAATTGACCGACATAGATACTCGATTTCACATTCATCTATGTTATTCCAAGTGTAATGAAGAAACATGTTTATATCCAAATTCTAAAAGGATTTTAAATTTATAAATTTTTATTCAATGTGGAGGATAAAAATAGGCATTCCCTTGAGTTTTCTTGAAATTCATACCCACATTGGAAGTTGGTCCAACATAGAAGTATTTATAAGGAAGAACCTGTGATTCTGGAAAATTAAAAACCACAAGCCATATAATCTTGGATTAAAATTCATTTGGGGCCCCTTGGGAAGACAAAATCATTTTAGATAATGTTATGTATCACATGGAATTTTATCTGTAACAAATGGATTTTGGTTTCTCCCAAATGAATCAATATGCACCTTAGTGGTGTGTGAAAACATGTTAGAGTAAACGGGTTGGAAAACACTTTGTACTCCCTTACATACACATGACAATGATAAAGTAAAAAATCTAAAGTTGTGTATTGGTGTAGTGGAATTGGAACATAGGTTAATACATGTACTATAACATGGTTAGTATACATGGGAAACCAACATGCTAGGTAGTACTTCCCAATCGTGGGATAAAGACACTAGTCAGTTAAAATGGTAGGACCAGCAGTCAAGGGTCATGGTGTGTGATGCCTACTACACTATTTGTACTATTTTATACTTGTCTTGAGTATCGTTTCCTTAGAAACATGGATATTTCATTAGTATGCATTCCTAATATCCATGTCCCAATGGTTAGAATGAAATCATCTCCTACACATAGAAAAATGATCCCATCATCAAGAATTCTTCGATCGATTCATTAGAATACCTCAATAAGTACTAATGTGAGATCTCATATTCATTTTCATTCATTTTGTGGGTATCATAAGGTCATTGTGGGAAAAAATAAGTGGGTTTTGATCATCTATTTAATAGGTAAATCCTTATTCTATTAGTGGTATTTTCAAATTTCATTGGGAGTGATTCTATATATGTATCGTAGCTCTTCAAACCTTTAGAATCTTCGTTATAATGAAGAGAACTAATGGGAATTATATCTTGGATATATTTAATCACTGATACCTTACTCAAATGCATTTTATATATGATGAGTGCAATGTGGAATCTTTGTGATGGAATCCTAGTCTTGTATATGTCGGCTGTGACATACCATTAGTCTATGTGTCTTTGTTGAATATATCTAGTAAATCTTGTTATATCTGATGTACACATAAAACTATGTATAGATAATTGTATTACCATATTTGTATTCTTTGTACTTTTTGGGTGTCCTATTGGGTTTTATTATACCCACACCTACATATTCTTCTCCACATCTTTCACATCTTTTTGAAGATGATCGAAACATTGATAGGTTCCAAGACGGACCAGGACTAGATGATGCTTAGTGAGAATGGATAGACATTGGTGTGTTATTATGGTATTTTGATAGGAGTCCCAATTTTAATATATATATGTGATAGATTTTATAATCATTCTATTTGGAATTTATTTGGACCTATTAACTTTTATTTACTTCTTAACATACTCGGGTTGATGGATTTAGATGTATTCATGATTTCTCCTTCAGTTGTTTTTACATTTCATCGTTGTATAGGCATAGAGATGTTGGTGTCTATACATGAACATATGATAACTCTTCCCATATTAGTGATATTCCTACTCGGTTCTATATTCCATCCCCATGTATAATGGTGGTTGGCTTGTGAAGTCATGATAGGGGCCCCATTAGGACAAGTTACTATAGAGTTCTATTAGATCAGTCTATTCTACATTACAACTATTCCAGTATGAGATTTTTTTGGGAATCATTGTAAATAGTTTGAAGTTCATATTTCAGGCCATAAAATTTACTTTTTCTACAGTGGTTGATGTATCCATATACATTGACCATGATCACCAGATTTTTGACTTTGAATAAGAGAACATTTATTGTTTAGAAAACAATGGCGAATGAATCATGTATTAATTGGTTGTGGATTCCATGTTCTTCTTCAGTCAGCTCTCCATAAATACTCATTGACTATGGTATATCATTTTTTATTTCAAGATGAATCCTCAATATTTACTGGCTAGGATTCAATATCATGATCATAAGAATTATCTCCTTAGGGATGAGGCATATATACAAGGGCCATTTCTTTCTGTTTGACTTCCACATGGTGCACCATCCATATTGCCACATATTGGGAAGTTGATGGTAACAAAATTGCTGTCAGATAAGGTGCAATGGTATATTTCACTTCATGAGTTTAATGGTAGTGATCCATCTAGTTTAGAGGGGATCCAAACCCACATATAGTTGTGGACAGAATTGAGGTGGTGACCTGAGTTTTTTATCTAGTTAGGACACAAGAAAAAGAGATGATTATCCTAGTGGTGCACATTCATCATGGATGAGCAAGGCGATAGTGGGGTTTAATTACCCAGTCTTATAAAGAGGCGACTCTACCATGAATATATATTGAGATTCTATTTAGATATGAGTTTTCTCTAGGTATTCTATGTGTTTTTATTTTCAATGAGTTATGTAGCTACATCATGGACTCGTGATATTAGAGGAGAATTAATTAAGGTTTAAAACCTACTCCAGTGACTCGATAGATATGTTTTATGACTAGTTATTTAGGTAATAGGACAACAAGTGAGGTTTTCATAAAGAAATCAGATATAGTGTTACCACTATTTAAATTCCAACCTATCCTACGGTCCCATTGTGAGATTTGGTGGTTGAGATTTTCTTGGCTATATAGACACAACTATGGGATTATAATTGTTGGAAGACATGAGTATATTCCTCTCCAGTTGGTAGCCCATTTCAATCATAGATACATAGCTGTGTGAGATGTTTCCAAATGATGTCCCATGATCAAGGATCTATGGTTCATGGCACACATGTTCAGTGTAGTCAGCCCAAAGAGAGGTGGTGATACTCATGTGATGGAAGGTTATATCTTGCATGAGATTGTCCGACCATCCATACAGCTAAATGAAAAATCATGGATGGGATTTCGAGGCCAATGACATTAGTATAAGAATATAGGTCCATAGGGTAGTTAACATGGAATAGGATCTAGGAGACATGTTGAAGGTGTTAGATGCTTTGACTTATTACCACCACTACCCCTAGGTTGTCAATGTCAGGCTTAGGGATATGGGGAAAAAGGGATGAGGTGTCAACAAGTATTCAAAGAAAGCGACACAAAGGATCTAGTGACGATTCAAGGTATTATCTATGTCCTTTATATGAAAAATGATGTACTGCTAGGAATATGTGATGGTAATTTATATTTTACCAAATATCTTGTTCAATACATAGAGATTCTTGTTGATCCCTTTGCTCGACCCTTGTAAATGGAGACTTATTCTGGAGAAGAAACAATGGTCACACGCTTATGTCAACAGGGTGACCTAATACGTGGTGGGGATAATTTATATTGGAATCTATTGGTATCAGAATTGATATCTTACAACTTCATTATTATTATGGAATGGTTATCCATAATTACTTCTTAGATTGACTATTTTTGGTGAAGGATGTGATGTGTCTACTGTGACAGATCATGGTTCTCCTTTTTCCATTAAAATGAAATCCCAGTAGCGGAAGATGGACTAATTCATTGGATGGTTCTACCAATTACTCATTTGATGGAAATCATGACCCCTAGTTAATTGGATGTTATGAGAATCCAATTTGTTTTAGTGTTTGTAGTGTGCACATATGTATTCTATAAAAATGAAACAAGCATACCTCCCAACAGAGATATGGACGTCAGTATTGATCTACACTAAGGGAAAACAATTATATCTACAGTATCATATCAAATGAATCACATGGAGTTTCTCAAGATGAGGGTACTATTGGAAGACTTAATGCAGAAGGACTTTGTAAGAAGGCTGTGTTTCACCATAGCATGCATCAATGTTTTTTTCCAAGAAGGCATACCTAAGCTTGAGTTTCTATGTGTACTAATGATACTTGAACCTGGTGTCCTGAAAAGACTAGTATCCACTAATGAGGATTGATGAAATCAATTATCACTTGATAGTGGAATGTTGGTTATCAAAGGTTGAACATAGGTCAATCTATCTGTAGGTGTGAGTATATGACATGGATATACAGAATGTGGAATTTATGTGTCTATATATTCACTCTAAGTATTTGGTGATTCCCTTGGGTATGTGGAATTTCCCACCAATGTTTATAGGACTAATGAATCATATCATTTATTTTTTCATAGACTATATTTTCGTAGTAATCATTGATGATATCCTTTTGTACTTAATATATAAAGAGGATAATATGAGAGAGCTTATAATTTTTTATAGATGTACTCTAGGAGAACCATATATATGAAAATATCTTGATGTTCTTTCTCTTTATTATATTGTTCCACATTCTCTGACATGTTATACCAGTGGAAGGAGGAAATGTGGACCTATAAATGGTCAATAATTTTAATATTGGGTGCACCCAAGATCATGAATGTGGTGTGGAGATTCCTTGGGTTTGAAGGATATTACTGGAGATTTATAACTGATTTATCTTGGATATTAGTATCGATTGTAGTATTGATTAGAAAGTGGAGTCCCTTCATTTGGAAAGAGAAGTTCTAGTAGCCTCTTCATCATCTGAGGAATAGTATGAAGAGTTCTACAATCATGAGATTTCCATTGGAGGGTGTAATGCATGTAATGTTTAGATATGAATTATATAACATGATTGGACATATTATATTTTTGAGGAAGGAAATTATTTCCTATGGTTTACATTAGTTGAGGAAAATGAGAATAGCTATTCGACTGATGATTGTGAGTTAGTAGTTGTAGTATTTACACTAATGATGTGGTGACACTACTAGAAGGGTGTGAATTTTATTTTATAATCTAATCAATAGAGCATCAAGTACATATTCTCTTAGTTATATCATAAATTGAGATAAAGGTTATGGATATGATTCATCTAGTATTAGGTCATTGAAATTTTATATACTACTTGGAAAGGGAATTTGGTGGTAGAAGCTATTAGAATGATAAATTGCTCGTTTTTTCTAAAAGATAAATCATATCAGTTGGCCCCATTGAATTTGTCCATTTTGTAAGGATATATGGAAACTTTCAAAAATTATATGGTTCATACCCCTACTTTTTTACATCGAGATAGGGATTAATAGATAGGGGTAACCAACTGTGAGACCCCACATTCTCAGATATTGACTTGACATGCTCCTGATGGATTATGTGATAGTGGGGCACATGTCAGACTTTTAAAAAGGATGTATGATGGTAATAGTGATATTGTGGGTGGATTTTATGAGATTTTTTCATACATCTGTTTTTTGAGGTACATCTAGGTGAGGAAAATATGTACGAGGACCAACGATATCAGTTTTGGTGGGCTGGGATGAAGAAGGGGGTTTCAATGTTTTTCCTTATGCCTTGTCATAAAGTAAAGGATAATCACTAGTACCAATGGGATTATCTCAACCCCTTAAGGTCCTAGAGTGGAAGTGGGATTTTATATATATGGACATCAGAATGGGAGTAGAAACTACTTCATGGGGACACAATTCCATATGGGTGAGCATAGAATGAATCACCACATCAGCCCAATTCATAGAAATTTGGAGCATATTTCATTGGATATCATGGGATTCCACTATGTTTATGATATATTTTAACTCCATTAAGATTCATTTAATATTTTTTCAAACCATTATACTTCGTTCGCATCATATTTATAGAGAAGATTGTAGGAAGCATTTGGAACTCAGATGTGCTTGAGAATAGTGTTCCACCTGAAAACCAATGTTCAAACTGAGAAGACCATTTATTTTCTAAAGGAAATGCTTCATGATTTCATGTTGGACATTGTGTGTAGTTGGTAGGATCACCTAAAACTGTGGTAGTTATCATAATTAAACTACCACTATTCAACAATCAATGTTGAACCATTAGTGAATTTCTAAAAACGACCTTGAAGGTCAACACATTGCTTCACTCACCAAGGAGATTCAGCACTCATGGGAACATAGTTGGTGCATGAAATTACATGGGATGTTTATATCATCCAAGAGTGGATGAAGAATTTTCAAATATGTCATATGTCTTTTGTAGATAGATGATAAAGGCCTTTGGAATTCCTAGGAGGATACCATGTGTTCTTATGTGTTTCATAGAGACGTTGATTATGAATATTTAGAAAAGAGTGTCAATAAATCTCTAAGATTCATTTTCCCTTTTAATATACTATATAGAGTTAGAAATGTGTGGTAGTATATAGCATTACCTCCATAGTTAGATCTGGTACATAATGTCTTCCACAACTATCATTTGAGGAGGTACGTGTATAACCCATATCACATTATCCACTATGGATAGCTCTGCATTAAGGACTGATAAACCATTTCTGAGTACCCTGAAGAGATAAAATATTGGAAGGATTGGATCTTCCATGGTAGCTGATTCGATTAACGCATTTCTGGTGAAGTCATGGGAATTTTCAAGAGGGAACATTTAATTGGGAGGCTCAGATTCATGCCCAACACCCACATCTCTTGGAGTATCCATTGTTTTGGAATGTTTTGGTAGTGAAAACCATGTTGGGAGAATTCAATGGCTCATATATTTCATTAATACTTATGTTTGTTGATGTATTAATTTAGAGATTAGGATATGAGACGACCTGTGATTTCAAGGATTGTGTACCAAGAATAATGGTTTGAAACATATTATATATATTTAATTTAAATTTATAAAAACATTCCTAAAAAATTTAAATACCTCCAATACTAAGTACAATAATATATATCTGAGGCCACCGGTGAATTCAGAATACAATATTTAACCTATGCTGGACATAACCTAGGACAACACGATGGGATTTTAGAAAAATATTAACAGGTTCTAATATTAATAAAGAAATAAAAATAGATTATTTAATTGTAATTCATGATAGAATTATTGGAATGTATCTAAATATACTATAATGTAGATATACCAGGTTTAGTCGCATAACCCTGGAACCATTGGAGAGCTGTTGTAGAGGAACTTAGAGGATTTTTCTGAAGGGAACAATGACTAGATCATTCATCAACAATGACAGACAATAGATTCAAATCATCTTACCATTGATCATGGAAAACCCCATTCTTCTTGAACGATCCATCCAAATCATGTTATGATGTTTGTTTGATAATATTCCTTATCCCATTTTTGTTTTTACAACAAACAACAGTCAATAAAAAATATATTGACTAGTGGATCATGATTATTTTGAGATTGCGTAATTTAATATGGTTTTTATTGTACTTATTTATGATTGATGGTTTCTTCATTTATTTATTATGGAAAATAATTGAGTTTGGAAAAAAAATTAATGTTTTCCCTCTCTAATGTTCATTTTATGACCCTTGATTCTCTATTCTTTATTGGCCTTCTTTATTTGGTCTACAGTTTGACATATAATGATCAATTGACCATTTCTCACCCATTTCATGGCATAATGATCAAATATCATAGATATTGGATCACCATGAATTGATAGTGGTGTGAATATTGAGATGTATGTAGACAAGATGACATTTATACCCTATTAACCATTATTTATTGTTCTTCATCACACGATAGAGAATGACATACAGATCTTAATTCTATATGTATTTTAATGTTTGGAATGCATTTTTTTTCAATAGTAATTCTTAGAATAGGCATTCCCGTTAGTTTTATTACATGCCAATGTACAGTCAGAGGATAGAGTAGTGGAGATGGTGCGTGTGGTATCCCCTGTGTAGTGTCTATGGTTACGATGAATGATAAGTATTGCATGGTGTGTGGCCATTATTTACCAATCTGTGGGTTATCCTTGATGTCATGGTGTGTACCAATGGGGAGCATGAAAAAATATATTTCGTACATTGATAGGAGCAAGTAGTGAACTCCCATTCAATGAAACAGACTACAACAAGTACATGGAAAAAGACATATACCTATACATGGGAATGGAAACATAGGTTAAACCATGTAATAGATCATCTGTAAGATAAATGGGTGCCTAAACACCATGTACTTTTACATGGACATGGGATGAAGAAACCAGTATCTTTCATGGGAAATACCTGGGGTCATCGGACACGATGTGTGACCCCTACTACATGATGCATACCATTTTGTATATTTCATTATGTTCATCCCTAAATGAAATTGAATATTTTCATTATGATGTGTTCTCCATATCTGTTCCATGGGGGTTTGTATGGAATCATCTCTGAAACAAAGTACTATAATCCCTTAAGCATGAATTCATAGAAATAGTCATTTGAATGTCTCTGTGAGGATCGAATTGAGATCCTCTATTCATTTTTGTGACCTTTGTGGAGTTCGTAGTATCATCATGACCAATTGTATATGGAATTAGATCTGATACACAGTGGTTTAATCAATATTGTGTTTTTTATCAACCCATTACCTTGGGACTGATCCTAAACTATGTATTGTTTCCCTTAGACCATTGGCATGTGATTTATCTGGACAAAGACCGAAGAGAATTACATCTCTGATGGACACAATTTTATATTTCTATCTCATGAGCGTGTTCTCCTGCATGAGTTCTATGTAAACCCATTGTTCTAGATTCCTAGGCCGATATACTATTGTTTGGACATACCCTCATTATATGTGACACTGTAGAGTATATCTAGACATTCTTGTTATATGTGATGTAGGAATACACATGTATATAGATGAATGTATTCAATTTTTGGTATGCTTTGTGGTTTTGGGGTGTCCTATTAGGTAATGTTATAGTCACCATAACACATTATTTTCCATTCTGGGTTGTGTATTATGTAAATGATCGACCCATTGATAGATTCCTAGATGGACCAGGACCAAACAATGATCAGTGAGGGTTGATAGACCAAGGTGTTTTCCTATGATTTTTTATAATAGTTACTATTTTACAATCAGGATGGAATTGTTTTCAAAAACCTTGTTGTTGGACTATATTTTTTTCTCATTTACATTCATTTACATCCGGTCATACTTTTTGTGGTACATAGATGTATGCATGCATGATTGAAATGATGTTTTTAAATTTCATGATTATGTAGTGTTAGAGATGTGTGCATGTGTACAGGTACATAGGATAAGCCCTCCCTTGTTATATACAGTCCTACTCAATGCTATTCACTAGCCCCTAGAAAATTAGATGTAGGCATGGGGAGTAGTAGAAAAGGCCCAACTAGATGGGTCATGAAAATTCAAGACCTCTTCAACCGCCATCAGAGAGTAAATTAATTTTTAAAAATAAATCTCAAGTTCAATTATCTCCACCTTTGGGTCTATGTGGAGGATGTTAACATGATATAATTCTAATTCTACTATATGGATTATAGGTTTTTATTAATTCATTTTGATGTGAAGTTAAATGTTATGGTGTTAAAATTATTCATGGGTTGAATCTATAATTATTTTATGTATTGGATCATTGTTATCTATATAGATGGTAGTCGAATTTATTTGGTGTGAGAGGTCAATAATATAGAACATCAGCGGAGTTTCATGAACATACATTGAGAGAACATTAATATAGTAGTCCCTTTAAGAGTTAGTTATATATTAAGGTCATTAAATTAATAGGACATGTTATCTTAGAGGATGGTGACGCAATGTACCAATAGAATATCAAGGTATTGTATGTTTAGGAGAAACTTAACTGTGTGTTTGAGTACAGAACATTTCTTATGTTGGTGGAGTAATATTTCATATGTGGGGAAGACCTTTATTGGAAAATATGTCCTATAATTACACGTACTCAAATAGGTAACTGATTTTTTAAATAGATTAGTGGATGATAAATTTAAAAGAGGTCCATAGATGTTTCACATATAATCCTATACACCAGTTCATTGAGAAGGGAGTCTTGTACATGGTGTTTTTAAGATAATTGAGGAGCTATTTTATGTGTGACGATATAGAGGTAGGAATAGATTTCATATATGTCCATGTAATTGGTATTCACTCAAAAAAAAACTACATGAACCATGATTTGTTGATGATAGTAAATATTTTTATCCTAGATACTCAAATGTACTATCTTAGTAGTGAGTTATTTGTTGTCTAAATGGAGAAATAGAGTATTAATAATATAATTACATAAGTAAATATTGACATGAGGTATAGAAACATGGTAGGGTTAACTCTATAATATGATATTATTATAATTTATACTATAGGTAAAGCCAACATAATTGTATATAACAATATGCAAAAGACCAAATCAAATTTGTTGGGGGAGGCATCTTATGAGATAGAATTCTAAATGGTATCCATAGTTGATGAGTGAGGAGTATATGATCATTTATTATTGATGGTTGAATATTTGTATATTCATAATTTAGGGGAGTCTAATATGGTAGTAATAAATTAAAACCATATTCATGAAGAGATATTCTAAGTTGATGCAACATATAGATATTCTAAATGTATAGTAAATATGACTCTCTTCATAAGACGGATAGTAATGTCATTGAGTATATGTGAGGATTTTATAAGGCAGTACTATAAAATATCATAAATCATATATCCTAGAGTGATTATAATTTACCAGGACTTTATTTATCATATTTTTAGGGTATGATGAAGTGATTTGATGCTGATATTTTATTGCGGTTCATCACAAGTCAGTATGTGAAGGAAATGATAGAGATCCATGTAGGTAAAAAAATAATTGATTAACAATATTGATTGGTTTGGGGATTATATATCATTATATTCCATGTTGGGTACTTTATGAAAGATGACAATCCTTGATGTTGTTTATGTTATAATAAATTAACTCATTGATTCATCTCACTTCCTTATTATTTAGGAGTAGATTTTGATTACGATCTTTTGATACTTCTATATAGTCCATTTCTAATGGTTCTATGGTAATCTATTTGAAATCAATTGTAACCATAATTATCTATTTATTATTTCCTTTTTGATATTCGTTTTGGTGGAATTCATATCTCACTAGGGGATGACTACATCATTTCATCACCAAGTTGATGTACATATTGGGAAAACTATTCCGTTCCTTTTATATATGCTAAGGGATTCCATGTCGAATTTCATTAATACCCAAGAAGACATCAATCCCTTAGCATAGTACACATAAACCCCTTTTCACCACTACATAATAGACATTGATCATTTAAAGCCCATATATAAGAGACCCTTTAGGTAACCCTTACTATAGATAGTGGTAAGAGAGTCAAATTTTGTTGGGGGAAATAATAGAGATGGTCCAAGATAACCATAAGTGGATGAGAACCACTAATATTCATCATAATTCCAACATGGGATGAAAAGAGAGGTCATTGGTATTTATGAATGGATACCATGTGATCCTAAAGGTATCAACATGATTTAGTTTATAGAGTTCAATGAGGAGACAATTTATTACCAAGATTAATCAGACAACATTAGATACTATGTAGGTCGTGATAGGTTTATACCTCAATGAATCACCCCTATATTTGAATTGTTTCAATATGTCTTCCATGTATCATTGTTAGAGAGATATTTCCACGACCAACCACTTGTATTTGACTGTGGTGTGATAAAAATCCATGATTGATCAACTTTTCTAGAGTACATTTTGGTGATCTAGACTAATAAAAATTGGAACCTAAATGGATGAAACATTCTACTCTTCCATATTTCTTGGTGTCATGGGATCTTTAGAATATCTATTTAGAGCATGAGACCCATTTTAAAGCCCAATACCGTCAACATTTTTAGAAGGTTTATCAATTTTTAGTGAAAATCCCTGGTTGTGGGAGGTATATTTGAATATCAATTTAATTTATAGACTCTAAGAATATTTTATTAAATATTTTAAGGGATTATATGATGATTAGAATATTTTCATGACCAAATATTATCATATTATTTTACTTCAAGTGAGTTTTATTTCTTCGGAAAAATTATTTTCTATAAAAATAGATCCCTAAATGGGATATCTAATGCCATTGTTATGTATGAGACATGGTTTTCTTCATAGGAGTTATATAATTTGAATTCATAATCGAAATTCCAAAATAGAACCATGTGGAATTTATTTTGTAAAATATATAAAAAACTATATTTTTAATATATAATTTTCCTTTTATATAATTATATGGATTTCAAAAATAATCCATATTATTAGAGAAAATGTATATATAAAGTGATATTGAGATGTTTTTTGTGAGAAACTAGAACATTTATAGAATTTATGAACTGATAATTTTGAATGATAAAAAAATATATTAATGCATTATCTTAATAAATGATTGATCAATCTGAAGGTGGGAAAATTTTATTTATGATTCATCAATTCCAATGAATTTTTTATTGAAATTTTCCAGTTGAATTCATTGTTCTATGTGATGAAAATTGGGTGAATAATTATTTCCAATTCCCTAATCAATGACATTGTTATCATATTTTTTATAGTAAAAAATAATTATATAACCTCCTTGTTTAAATGCAACAAATCATGGTAACTATTTTTTTATTTTTTTTACTATGTTATGATATAATATAATAATAAAATGAAATATAGAAAATATTTGGCTATGTATTGAATATACCAATTTCCATAATTGATCCACTATTGGAGTTGATTCACAATAAGAAAATAGTCACCTCTAGGCTATACATAACACCAAGAATGACTCACTTTCATAAATGACTCACTATCAAGAATGCATCACTACCATTAATGATTCACCATTTAGAATGACTCATCAATAATAATGAGTCACATTCAAGAATAACTCACCGTAAGGAATGAGTCACCATCATGAATTACTTTTCATTAATAATGAGCTTCCATTGAGGATAAATTATTGTCAAAATATTTTCCATTTGGGAAAGTAATCATTATGATGATTGACCATTAAGATTTTAGAATATTTAGATGAGTCAAAATTGTGTTGATTCCCCACTCAAAATTAGTCACTACCAAAATTTACATACCATTAGATGATCTACCAATAGCCTAAGTCATTGTTGGATTTTCTTAAATCCAAACATGTGTCACCACCAACCCGACTCACCATCACTATTCTAGGACATTTGATTGTAATTATACCAATTGATATATTTAATCAATTAGTTAAAATGATTAATTTATTGATTATTAATAACTATTTATTATAAACATTGATGCTAATTTTTGGGTTTTCTATTAGGATGTATAGGATCATGATGATTTTTCTTCATTTGAACTCTCATTCCTGTTTTGATTTATATTCAAAATAAAATTCTCTCATTTTGATATAAACCCATAGTCATGTCGACCAAGAGATAATATTTTCAAAAACTTAATGGATCATTCCATGAGATATTAAATTCTATAATTTTTATTGATTTTTACTATGAATTAGTAGATCTTATAGAACACACAAACCCTTTAAATTATTCATAAAAAGGAGATATATATTGAACTATATTTTACTACTAAATTAATTGAAATGGGTTGGAATTATTTCCAAGACAAATCTGAGGAGACTCTTGTATTTGATATCTTCATATTGAGAAACACAATCACTTTATGTATCATACTTCATTCCCATTCTATATGTTTCATTTAATTTTAGATAAGTTTGTTTTTTTATGTTTCTCAACATGAACTATATCATAAATGATAACTGGAGAATTCCTGGTGTTATATTTTATTGTATTTCATCATTTTAACAACCTATGTGTTGAAGTGGTCCTTGTGTGGCATGTGTTTCTTCTTAGAAAATGTTTTTTGGTAGTGGTCATTATGTGGCCTAGAAATAAAATTAGATATTGTTTGTATACTAGATCAATGTCGTAAATAATGTAATATTTATATAATCTTCTTTGAAGCTGATTATTTATATTTGGAGTAGATTTTGTATCTTCTTGAGAGTTAACCCATTTTTTTATTATAATATGGGTTTTTTTGTTATTTTTAAGGAATTAAATTGTATTTGTCTTAAATTCTGTATAGAACCTTATTTAATTGTTAATCTAAACCAGATATTATATTATAATTTTCACATGTATGTTGATTTCCAATGTTAATGTGATTTTCATATATATTTTTAACTGAGTAGTATTATGGTAACGACCCAATCATTTGAAAATGATATCCTGTTTGTTTTAATGCCTAATAAAAATATATAAAACATATGCACTCTTTTTTTATGTTATTGGTTTTAAATGACCATTATGTGTCATTACCGTTGATAATATAGTTATTTAATAGTGACCACAATACATATATAAATATATATATTTAAAAAAACCATTCTACCCAGACAAAGGAGAAAATGTCCTCATCTAGTAGACTCAGGCCATATGAATTTCATTTTTAAATGCTAATAAAAGAGGTAGAGTCGTTGGGCATCACTCTTGACCAATCCCAAGATGAGATCCAAAAAATTAACCCTGATCGGAATCACTTACGAGTTAAGTTGAAGTAAATATAGAATACCACCAAGGCAATGTTATATGTGTTTCCACAAGAGTATATCACTATCACACACCTTACAATTAGGTCTTATACGGGTGTTATAAGGGGTTATGTAACAAGGTATTAATTAATTATTTTGTAATCCATTTATATAATTAAAAGTCTTCATCCATCAATTCCTTTATGAGAATAGACTTTCTAAAAAATGATGAATTCTATAAATTTATTCTTCTTGTAAAAATGATAATTTTGAGAAATGTATACATTATTATATTAAAAAATGTTTTTATTAATTATATTATAAAAAAATTCTTATAAATGATGATTATATCTATTATTTATCAATAAATGATTAGGTAATCAGTTTGGAAAGAGTTATATTTTTATATATATGATAAAACAGAAACTGTATATTTTAAAAGAATTTAATTAAAGGAATTATTGAATTTTGAATTAATTAATACTTTAAAAAATTATTATTATAAAAGTAATTTTTTGAATAATAAATTATTATATTGTTTTTTTGATGTGAAATTTAATTTTTACTACGGTTTGAAAATTCTTTTTGTCAATACCCATGAATATTCAATAAATGCTTGTGTATCATATTGAAAGTGAAAATTCACATATTAATAAAATTATTTAGATAAAATGAATATTATTTTTGGAATAAATATTTCTAAATTATCCAATGGTGAATGTTTCATAATTTTCCAAGACTGTATATTTTTTGGGTAAAAATTAAATATCGTATAAATAAAATCATTCTTTTTAGGACATCACAATGACCTCAAAATGAGGTAATAAATAATATAATTTGTATTTTCTACCCAATTTATTTATTTAACATCACAATAATGTTATTATATATATATATATTTATTTTAGAAACCCAAAATGAATCCTCGAAAATGTATTAAATATTTTAATATTTGAAATTCATTTCTTTGATATTGTAACTCACCTGCCCATAAGAAAGGATAACATTTTTCAATGTTCCGCCATTTCCCTTGTAAAGTTGAGTTTTCCAATTATCTTTATAAAAAACCATAGGCAAATACAATTTTATGGTTTTTGGTTTTTAATATTAAGTTATATAGATTCTAAAACTTATGTTTGTGAAATATTAACGAATTGAACACACATTTCTTATATAAACCCACCCATGATCCAACTTCTCTTCACTGAATATACATAGGTCACATACTTACTCTTTAATCCCCTCTCTATAATCCTCCCAATGAACCACAATATCTCATTAATCCCCTATTCATGCCTTTGAAGTCACACAATCAAGTAATGGATCCTCACATTCCTTCCTTTCTCTTTTTTTATCCAACTATCCATATTTTGTTGCACCCTTTATTTTTTAATTAAGAGTGACAGGGTATGATTTTTCACCACTCAAAAGTTTTCCATATTTTGTGTATATTATTGCAGACCCCATTATATATCAATAACCTCTTCCATGTATACTTATTTCCATGATGTATTTTCCTATGAGTTATTTCATTTCTTCACTTTAATCATGTTTTTTTTATATTACACCTTCTATTTAAAAATTAATTGTATTGTTGCATGTATATATATGATTAATTTTCAGTAAAATTCATTTATATATAATGAGATACCCCTTTCACTCTTAGTAGTCATTTTCCAGAATTATTATGTCACACCGTTTGTCTATCGAAATTCCACCTCAATTTTTGATCCCAAAATCATCATGTAGTTAATACCATGAACATTTCCCTATCAATGGTATTAACCATTATGTATATATAATTATTTATTGTAGAAATTTGTGTATGTATTCCACATTTCTTTATAATGGAAAAAAATATTATGCTGAATGATTCCATGTTATATGATCTATGAGGCACAATTAAGCATCAGATTGAAATGATTATTAAGGTTTCACACTCATTGCGCTTTAATTCATTGGGTAATGATTACTTCCATGATTATTAATGTTTGGATAGGGTTTCACCTTATTCCTTTTAGGAAATTTTTCCACTATGATGGGATAGGGGTTTACTTGATTTCTTTATGTTAATTAGGAAATGTTTTTAGATGTTTCCAAATTTCCATGTAATGATGATCATGTTATTTCATGCCTTTTTGTTCATGATTATTTTATGAACCATTGATTTGTTTATTGAAATTTTATTTTTATTCTTCATTTTATGACTTTTTACTCCTTTAACGGGCTTTATAGACCACCCTTTTCTAATGAATGTCCTCAAGTTATCCCATGCAATGCTATGTACAATGGAATATTATGGTCATGTAAAAGATGTTTTCCATATTGATGTTGAATTTTATGTATTCAGTTGATAGTTAATGATCCTAATCTGTAAATACACTAGAACTATCAATCTTATTGGTTTTATTGAGTTTAATTTTATGTAATAAATCATGTTTAATAGTGTAATAAAGTGCATTGTGATTATAAATCAGGATTTATGAAATATTTTGAAGGGTATATGTTATATAAAACTATTTATTTACTAACTGATTGTTTTTATATTACAATGGGAGAATTTATTTATTCTATATTTTAAAAAATATTTATCAGGAACTCAATTCACCACTCCACATGATCTTCTCACTATGGGAAATATTTAGTTTCAAAGGATAAAAAAATATTTTAAACTGTGATTTTCATTGTGTCATAGAGATCCTAAAATTAATTTTATTATGAATTTAGTTATATAATTGGACAACATGAAAGATTGTTCTACCAATAACAGGTAAACATTAATTAATGGAAATAAGTATGATCTAATTAAAAAATATGAAAATTCATGTTGAAAACCTGAGTTTTGAAATATTTTCTATTAAATATGAATAATGTTAGATACCAATGACTGCTATAAATATATTGGATGATAGTAAAAAAAATTATTATGACCAAAATTTGTAAAAATATTAATGTCATATAATATTTTATAAGATATGTTGAATTTAATATATTTTTCTTCTTGTATAATTACATATGATATTTAAGACACGTTAGTTGTTTCTCATTAAGGAACAACTAATGTAAAAGAACAACGAACAAATAAATAACCAATAAAATTTGATTAATTTTTTTTAAATGATGATATTATTTATAACATGTATATTAGGTTAACTAGGACAATGAATATGATGCATTCTGTGGGGAACCATATTTCTAACAATCAAAATCATGTGATTGTTCTGGTATCTTCGAGAAAGATGGTGATGATCCTCAGTGTCAATATGATAATCATGTGATATTAGTGAGTTACCTATAAAGGTGCTGATGTTTATGCTAATGATTTATAAAGAAGAGATAAAATAGAATCATGATGAAGATGATGAATATAAAAGGAAATCTGTAGTATTCAAGTAAAATTATACAAATAGAAAGATAAATTTCAAGATGAGATTTCCACTAATGGGGAATCACCCCCAAATACAGATAAAGAGATGACCCATCATGAGATATTATTTTAAGAGGTTTACTAGAAGAAAAAATTATTCAGTAAACCATGATATATAGTAAAATGTGAATGTGTAGGAAATTGTAAGAGAGATAGGGAGATGGATGATAATCAATAGAAGATCATATAAAATGCATGTAAGAGAGAAGGGAATGACAAAAAAGACTATATAAATATGAAATATAATAAAATTCATGGTGATAAAGATATAATGTATAATACTGAAATTAAATAAAACATTTGTACTCTTCAATACATCTATAATGACTCAAAATCGAATAACTACGAATTACATGATAAATAAAAAATATTTTTCATGAAAACCTGATATGCGGTACCAATTATCATTCATTCGTTTCATATAAATCATTATAATAATTTTCAATATGAGAATAATTATACAAATATGTCAAATAATGGGTTGTTGGAATCTTTTAATATACTTGAATATATATTTAATTATATTGATTATATGTATAAAATTATGATGAGATGACTTTCAATAACTATTAATAATAAATATTATCTAGTTGTAGAAAAAGAGAATAATTCTAAAATATTGAATGAAAATATAAAACGACAATTATTTAATTAGAAATTGAAAAATAAGATATGGATTTTTAATAATGGCATATATATATTCACTCAAATATTGGTAAATAGATAGAACCAAAGTATATATCTGTACTATGTAATCAATATTGGTAGAGGAGGATTTTAAAGACCAATTTTATTCTAAAAAATAGTAGAAAGTGAACTACTAGTTTCTACTCAAGGGGATCCAATGATGTTTTTATTTCTAATAGTTTACAATATTCTTATATTAAACTCATTAAGAAGATAATAATTTATAATTACATAATTACTTATATATGTAGACCCACAAAATTGTTGTTAATAAAGTCATTTTGATATACATTTTTATTTTTATGTAACCTGATTCAATAGCTTTAGTATAATTATATTTTACCTAGATAGAATATATTTTAGAAATTTTATTAAAAATTACCCAAGATTATATAATTTTATAAATTTTGATGTTTGAGAAGTATCATTTGAGGAAAAATGTTACATGAAAATCATTAACCTTGTAATAATATTTAATTCAATCATAGTTTTAATTTTGATTTTTTATTTTAAAGTTGAGTAGATATAATCTAATTAGATTCTAACAGTTTTGTGATAATGATTTTTTTTAATTGGATAAAAATTATTTTTATTCCATTAATTATAGATATTATTTATGTTATTGTACTTTTAGAAAAGATAATTTCTATTTTGTAATTGAGATTCTATAAATTCTGAATAAAAATTCATTTTTAAGTACCATTCATACGGTATCATAGATTTAGAATAGGATACTAGGAAATTTCAATGTTTACTCACATATAATGATTACTATTAAAGGATTAATAAAACATATACCTAAACATAAATTGCTAATTGATTATTATTTTAACCCCTATCAAAAAATGGAAAAACTAAAATTATCATTCAATTTGAGGAAATAATTTTCAACTTATCAACCCCTAGAGCTGGTTCATAATGACTTTTATAGTCCTTATATGTATTATATTTTAATTGGGAGGCATTGTTTACATGTCCTTATAGATGAAATTTATTGGCACACTTGGGTATTAATTTTATCTAACAAATTTGAATCCTTCTCTTATGTTACCATGTATTCTAGATCTATAGAAAATCATTATGGACCTAGAATTAATACCTTATAATGTGATCATGAACATGAGTTTTAAATTCATGACATTGAATCATTTTTCTCTCAAAATTTCGATAATCAAATCTTTTTTTCTCCTAGGGCCCATAATAGAATGTAGTTATATATATAAGAACTATAACACATCATTAAACATTTAGGACTTTCTTTAATGAATAATACCTTCGCACATTTTTTTTAAAATGATGTCAACACACCCTTCTATATAAATAATATATCACTAACCATAACTCCTTTAAAGAGTATCGTGTATGAAATTTGGAATAATATGATGAAAATGGTTAATTAATTTATAATTTATGGCAGAATATTTTTTTCTTATTAAAACTAAGGATAATTTTTACATGTTTTCATCCAATAGTGATGATAGAAGTTCATATGGTTATTTAACATCTAATAATATTATAGTATTTTTTACAAAAACACCAACACTAGGGGTGAATATTTTCATTTCATGTTTGATGAGATATATAAACATGGGCCTAAAAATCCAATACATAATACTAAAGGTGATATGTTTACAATGTACATCAATTCTGTACCTGTTGACACAGATGTAAAATAAGTAAAAATTATTCTTGGTCTGTGGAACTGTCACAAACAAATGACCAGCCATTAGATGGACATGAGATGAAAACCCCAATATATTCAAATATATTTTAATAGTAATTAATAGAACAATCTATTTGCTGTATTATGATTCCTAGATATAGGTGAATATACTAGAGACCCTCTTAAAAATCTATTCAGTCATCACTCATTCATATCCCAAAGTGAGACTAAAAACATCACTTATAAAATTAATGATGAATTTGTAGGTAATTTATATTCAATAATAACTTATCTAAAATGAAATAAATTATGTTTTTTATCTTTTGGTTAGACATATATTAACCTTGAATATAGCAACTAAATGGGTATTTAAAACCAAGGATGATGAATCAGACACTATAGTAAGAAACATTGATAGATTAATTTGACAATGGTATAGTAAATAAGTTGTTATAGACTATGAGGATACCATATGAATCCATGAATAAATTATAATAATTAATTATTATGATTATCGTGTTGGTTTCAAAATATATCAAATGTATTTACAAAATTTATTCGTGAATGGTTATATAATTGAAGATATTTTTCTCAAATGACCCTTTGTTTTCAAAATCCTCATTTTTTAAATCATGAATTTGAACTAACGAATGTATTTTTAGGATTAAAATAGGATCCTTGAGAATTTTATTATTGGAACAACTATTTTTTAATTTCAAAAGGATTTTCAAAAGGTAGATTTGATAATATGATTTCTATACAAATAATATCAAAATGAGTTTTAGTTGATCTAATAACTATTTATGATCTTGTCATTGCCCCATTTAATTTTTTTCTATACTAATTTATTAAAAATTTCAAATTATAAATATTAATAGTTTTTTATGGGTGACATAAATTATTTTGTGGTTTTATGTTTTTTATAAATAAATAAGTAATTATATTAAATCAAATTAAGTACAGGAAATATATCTTAAATCATTTTGGTTTGGATAACACTAAAAACGGTGACACTACCATGATAACACCATGTATGTTAGATCTTATTGAAGAAACAAGACAAATGGATCAAACTATTTTTGTAGGATTGATCGGATGACTTCTCTCATTAACTTCTGGCGAGACATAAATTATGTTTACTGTGTGTATGTGTCGGCCTTCCCAAAATAAATATGACAAGAGTCGCCTTTACTAGCTATTAAAAAAATTTAAAATACCTAAAATATACAATTAATTTAGGATTTTTATACACTAGAATAAAATAATTTTATATATTGAGGTTTTCAGATGAGTATTTCCTGTTGTTTCAAGTTAAATTGCAAAATAACCTCAAAACCATGTCATATTTTAGAAAAGTATTTATTATCATGTTGTGGTAAGAAATATTTTATTCACTATCTACTAATGGAGTTGATTATATTTTTTCATATAGTTTACATCCAATTTTGTTTGTTGAAATAGAAATTACTATAATATATGTGTCAATTCATACATGTCTATATTAATTATAAAAATAGAAGTGAAATAAATATCACCAGGATTCTTGTTTCTTTCTCTTGAACAAATAAAATTAATTTAAGTAATCAATTTTTTAGTTGTAAAATTAAGTAGTGTGATATAACTCTTGAATTTATTGGAACACAACATCATCATGCTGATATATACACTAATCCATTGAATTCTGAGAGATTAATCTACAAAAAACATGAATTAGGAATTAAAATATTTGGGTAAAGCTTTATTTTGGAAACTAACCTTTGGAAATTTCCCTCCTTTGGAATGTGTCAAATATTGTAAATTACCCATCATTATAAGTTACCGACCATTGTAAATTACCAACCAGTATAAATTACCCACCATTGTATAACCCATGGTAGAATAACCCACTATTAGATAATCCACAATTTTATAACTCATAGTTATATATCCCACTTTGGACAACACATCATTGGTGATGAAACATTATTTCTAAATTTTATTTTGGGGTTATTTATTTAATTTATTATAATTTAAGATATTTATATTATTAATTATTTTCAAATCCAAAAATGATATCATTTGGATCCCGGTATAAATTTGACACACTAGCTCACAACATTTCTTTTTGAACTTCTCTACAACCAATTCTCGTTCGACCATTAGAATTTTATTTACCTTTCCTAAACCATACACTAAATTTCAATGGTTTTTTATAGGTGTCTAATTATTTCGTATCTCAAGAATTTATGACCTTTGTAGATGTATATATGAGATTCAACTAGATATATAGTCGATCCACGAAACCACCCAATTAGTTAATTGAACAGTAGTTTCTGGTAATGATGTGAATGTCAACTGGGTGTATTCTAGTAGATTAGCGTTGTTAAGGAAAATCTAAGAAAAGGGATGCATGGATTTGTACTCCAGTAATGAAAATACATTTTATTCGAGTTTATTTCACCAATTTTAATATTTTTTGTTGTTTAGTTTTTGGGATAATGATGGTTGGACTAGAATAGGAATAAATGATTACAATGTAGTTTTATCTTCGAAATAATGTTTTAGACATCTCAAATTACCTCAGGATGGGTTTTATAACTTCTATCAAAGGTTGATTGTCAATGATATAAATTCATTTATATATGACAATTCCATTATAGATAATATAGGATATGTAAACTTAAGGATACTAGTTTCATATGAGTTACATATACAATGTCATTTTTTGGTCAAATGCATACAACATGTGTACTTATCATGTATAAGGGATTTTAGTAGAATGAGATTAAAGGATATATATCTTATACATATTAAGAAAAGAAGAGATAAAATAAACCAGTTTATATATTTTATTAAGGATTGAATGGAAATGTTTATGACATATTCCATGTAAAATGATCTTTTATATACAATTCATATTTAATCCATCTTTTGGGTAAATGGAATTTATATTGAGGTTGAAAAATTTGAGGTTATGTGCAGATGATTCTTTCTCTAAAATGTTATCTATAAGGCAATGAATAAAAACTAGAACCCATGGTAGATGAAATGGGTTCATGATGTAGACATGTTATATAATATATTTAATCATAAGGATCACCCAACCAGACCAATGGGAATTATTGGACTTTGATTAGATGTAGATGCAATGTTAGAATACTCAAAGTAATAATAACAGGAAGAAGATATTGTCGATCCATGTAATGAGGAATAATTATCCCTTGAGTAAGGTAGTGACCAAACATTCCAAAGAGCCCATCCATTAATTTTGGTAAAGATATTCATCTTATATCTCTACCAGTTAGAGAGACTCATTTGAGTGCCAAATATGATGAAGAAGAGGAAACTAAGGTTTCAAGAGAAGAATAGTTCATGAGTTATTCAAACAAAAAATATTATTATGTTTTATCATTTACTGATTATGGATAATATCATGTAACTAAAAAATAAGAAGATGATAGTAGTTATAAAGAGAATAAATGATATAGATATTACAACGAAAAAGGGTATGATTTAATTGAATAAAATGGTGATGGAGTTGGTATTAATAGTGGATCTGGCCATGGTGGTCCATATCATCAATATATGTTTCATGAATAAGTCTGTTCTATATGATTGTTTTTAATTCTATGTATAAGGAGACACAAATATTTTTTCATTAATTGAATTGTCCCTGTTGATGGGAAACAAGTTGATCCAAAAGTTGTATCTTCTATCATGTTAGGAGTAACAACTATGGATGAATGGGATTCATTATAAGGTTTTGATGGAATTGGATGGGAATACTCGGATTCATATCTATGTGATACCTACAAACAAAATAATGGTGGACCTCCAATTCCTATTTTACATGAGATAGATCCTAAGGGATTCTTGGTATACTATATAGATGATACTTGAGTGCTTAAAAGATATCCATCATATATTCCTCCTCGATCTGAGCCCATAGATTCTACTTCTAGAATAGGTCCAACTATTGTGCATATAAGTTCTCCTTATGTACTTATTGATTATGTGTCTAGAAATGACTTGAATCCCTTTATATAGAGTTTTTTCTTTTATTTTGAGATGATTTTAGTGGATCAGCCACATCTTATTACTAATATCAGTGAGAGAGATGTAACATTATTGTCTGATATTATTGTATAGCACATCCCTCCAACAATGATTCTTCCTATTATAGCGGGTGAGATAGAGGAAGTGATCATGGCTAGTGAGTTGTAATCATTGAGAACTATGATAGAGGATATGATGTCTTCTTAAGAGGAGAGGTTTTATTAGTTTTTTATAGGGTAGAGACATCATTTTAAATTTCTTCAAAATATAGATCTCAACCTCCCATATAATCCCTATATAGGGTGATGTCATAGTCAGTTGTTAATATAGAAATGAATTTCATATTATAAGTTGTTTATGATACTCCACATAAAAACTCTGAGGTTGCTAAGGCATAATAGTGATCATATGAAAAACATGGTCAGAAAATGGTTAAATGTTGTATGATCTGACAGAGGGACCATAAAAAAATAAATTATGTATTATCAATTCAGGAAATATATAACAAAATATAATAACTCTCAATTATATTTTTCAGTAGAAAATATTCTTATACAAATAGTTTTATAAGCATTCACGGAACCAGTTAATCAAATAAAGGTGATGTCTCATCTACTAGAGTTCATTATATTAGTGAAAATAAGATATTTCAGTGTCCTAGACGGTGAATTAATATTTTCATAGAATTCATCAATAAAATTAATCCTTTCATCTATTTTTTGGGTATAGTAGTTATATCTCAGGAGGCCATTCTAGCGACTTCTCAATTTTCTCCTCCTTCCACTAATCTAGAGATTTTGAAAGTAGTTGTTACCCAAGATCAAAATACACATTTACCTCCTTGGTTATAGACCATTAACACGTCTCCTGAATAAGCCCTCCATCATCTCCATTTGATTATCATCAGAGAACTAAATAATGCTTCTTTTTATGTAGTACCTCTGACCACTAGTTTAATTCTATAATCCTCAACAAATAATCCTCTTCCTCCGATATGAGAAAAAATTTTGTTGATCCTAGTTCCTATGGTGATATTGATTGTTTTTATTTTTTTGAAGTAGACATCATTGTAATTTATTGTATATAATTTTTCCAATTATCACTTATGGATTTAATGGATGTTGTCTTATTATAATTATTTTCCCATTTTGGCCTTTACCATTACACATTCTATCTTTTTAAAGACCCAAAACGGAAGAATCAATATTTAATTTTTTTTGAAATGAAAAATTCTTGTTATATAATTTTATATTTATTTTATTCTTTGATCCCATGTTGTTGATAGAATATATGTAATCCTTTTCTACATTTTTTATTTCATATCTATTAGACCATATTTTTTTCAATTATATTTTCAAACATTATATTCAATCCTCTAAAGTTTTATTTATAAATGGGTAATGATATATCATTAAATTTTATAAAACATCTATTTTATATGAATTTTTATATTATACATTATTTCTAAATTTTCTTGATTTTCTTTGATCAAAAGGAGAAGACATTTCCACCTCATTGTTTTATTGCTCAATAATAATGTTAACTATTTTTAATGGATTTATGATTTTATGGTATAATTTTATAATAATAGAAATATGATGATAATTTCCCTATTGCAATGAAAATACCTACTACAAAAATTGACTCGCCATTGGAGTTGATTCATCACCAAATAATATTTGTTACAAGACATTAACTACCATGAGGAATGACTCACTACAAGAAATGTCTCACTTCCAAGAATGAATCACCACCAAGAATGATTCACTTCATGGAATGACTCATCATTAGGAATGCCTCATTTCTATGATTGAATCACTATTATAAATGAGTCACTGAAAGGAGTGACTCACTACTGGTAATGGGTCACTATCAGGAATGACTCTCCACATAGAATGATCAAATACTGAGGATATCCTAGAGTCAGATGAGTCCTTGTTTAAATGAGTCTTTATTGAGATGAGTCACCATTAAGAAGAGTCACCATCAAGATTATTCCCCATTCAGATGAGTCAATTCTGAAAATTAGTCACCTCTAGGAATGACCTACAAGTATACGACTTATCATCAACCTGACTCACAAATGGATTTTCTAACCACTAGATATGACTCATTGCCAACCTAACTCAACACAACTATTCAGTGACTATGGAATTTAATTCTCCCAATTAGTATATTAATGAAATTAATTCTATGTATTTGTTTGATAATTATTGTTAAATAATATTCTTAATAATTAAATCATATGTTAGACTTTAGTACGAAAATGTAGAGTGGTGTGGTGATTTTTCTTCAAATGGACCGTCCTACATATTAGACATTATATACATAATATTTTCCACTCATATTGATATATAAACATATACATGGTCAAAAAAGATACTCTTTCAAAATACTCAAAGGTTCAATAAAAAAATATCACACACTATAATACTACTCTCCTTCCACTATGAATGAGTGGAACCTATATAACATTCAAATCATATCCAATAGTTATAATAGTGAAAGATTTATGAAGAGATTTTTTACTACTACTTTTCGGGAAACATCTTAATCTAATCTCCCTACCACATCTATGGTGGCTCAAGCATATGATATATTCTGACTAAGTAACAGTACCCCATTATAAATAATTATAATTTTTCAGTATGTTTGATTCCTGGAATTTTTTTTTTCATTTTATGAAGCCGGTTTAAGGGGTTTCTGGTACTCATACATCCCTTAAAGCACTTCTCCACATCCGGGCGAAAATCATATTTCAAATTTCCAATCAGGTCACCGCCAGCTGCCTCAATCTTCAAACTCGTATCATCATCATGTGCCCACGATCGTATCAAGCATGTCAACAAATCCCGCGACAGCACTGAAATACCTCGCACCGCACACCAAACATCAATCCAACAGCCCGCATGCAAATCGAACCACCGTCACGTGCCACACATTCACCGGAACACCGGAAAGATGGACCGGCTCCCGTCGTCATCATCACCGGCGTCCATCATGGTTGTCCCTAGAAAACATCACCAAAAAACAGCATGTCGCCTGCGAGAGAACCCAACCATCTTCATCCATCGATGTTGTCAAACAACAATGGATCTAAACCATTCACAATCCATCCCAAAAACAAAACGCTGGTGAGCATCACCAATGCCCATTATCACGGAACCACCCGTGCCGGCGACAAGAAACAACATCATCGCTGGTGGAACCCTTCACCGATTTCGACGAGACAGAAACCCTCTTCACTGGTATCAGCAAGGCAGAAACCCTTGGCACAAAACCACCAGATCCAGCCACAAAACACAACACAAAACACAAAAACAAATGAAACACCCAAGGAACAAAATAACCCGCCGCAACCAGACAAACCAACTGTGTCATTGTGGAAGAGGTTTTTATATGGCCTATGTCTGTTTTCATACCATGGATTTCAAAGAAGATGTATATATGTGGCCTGAATAGGTTTTAAAAATTTATCTATATGGACAATCAGGATTTAGGATCATATAATATTTACATAAGCATCATTGTAGTGGGTTATTTTCATGTAGCTAATATTAGGTCCCATATTTAAACATAACATAGTTTTTATTCACATGACTATATTTGTATATATCATTACAAATCTATAACCTGTATTTGTTTTAAACAATTAAAAACATGCTATGACATCTTGTCTTAACAAGTGTTTATATAAGTATTTGATTGTGAAAATTTATTTCATATGATTAATTAATTTTCATATATTTTTTCAACTAAGAACTAATCAAGCATCGAGAACTATATTAAAACGATAATTTAATATTAAATAACTTTTTGTTTAACTAGAAGTTTTAGTTTTATCATGGTGGATTTTATTAAAATAAAAATTTGATAGAAATATGTTGTGGGATATTAATTCACGCACCTCATGAGATTATCACTCATAATAATAGATAAAACATATTCCTAGAAATTACAAGAATATATAAATTTTTTCAGTTGTTTTTTAGCTAATTATGATGGTTTAATGGTAAATTGTTGAAGAATGAGGGGTTATTCTCCACTAAACTCTTCCCTCTCTCTCCCCACTCTCTCCATATCTTGTTCTTATTTTTGAAAGGATGTTCATTTAATGGAACATAGTGGTGGGGAGTATGTTTAGTGATCGTAATGAGATGATCTCTCATCATGTAATTCAAAAAGAGGATTATTATATGCCAAAGGGGGATTTCTACTTGGGGTGGATCAAAAATGTAAATTTTAGTGGTATAAATAATAATGGATGAAATCAGGGGAGGTCATATTGGAATATTTTTTTGAATAAAAAGGGTGATAACAATATAGTCAACTCATAGGGGTTGGATACAGCTATAATCATAGGCCGCCACATCCCATGGAAATGATACTGAGATGGTGAGGTGAATAGTACATGTATCTATGATTCCATATCAACATGGGATTGTATAACTACATTAAACACATGTGGAAGTTTGATGTGTCAATGTTAGTGCTTGATGATGTAGAGAACGTCATTGGCATGAAAAAAGGATTTATAAAGCTATCCATGTTGTTGACCAGCTTACTAACGCATGATCGTTCTTATAAAAACATCATGGATATGAGGAACTTGATAGGAAGAACATACCATTTCAACTAAACTGGTCTTTTCTAAATGTGTGGGGGTAATGTTTTGAGTTGGTCTTTATTATCCATCCCCTTTGTTGATACATTTCTAATACTTGATATGCATGGTGTATTTCACCACTGCTTCTGTATGTGTTTATTTTAGAAAAAATTATACTTTTTATTTCAAAAGATAGTGGACTATTTTAATATATAATTCCAATATTAAGGAGTGATAGGAAGAATTTTTTTATTTAGCTTCATTGGGCTACTTATGAAGATTTGGATCCCAAATAAGAGAATTCAATGATCAAATAACATTATATCACCTAATCTATGTTAATCTTATTTACTTTTAGATGTTGTTGATTCTTATTTTCTATCCTCATATATTGTATTCTATTATAATATATGTGGGGTCTCTTAATTTTCACTAAAATCCCAATGTTGTTATAAATTTATTTTGTTCATTCTAAACACTATGTTTTGATTCACCTCTAGCAGGCCTATCTAGATTAGGTGAAATATCAATATTTTTATGTATTGTATCTAGATAATATTATCTCGATTTATAAAGGTTATTCATTCCATCATAAAATTTTTATTGAAGATGATTGGTGTATTATTGATACTTTATGTTTTTTGTGACATCATGTAATGTATATAAATACACACCCCTATATGGTTTCATTATTTAACACATCATGTGCCCCATGTAGTTCATAAACTACTCAACGGTTATCTTGAAGAACAAAGTATTGGTGGAAAATAAAATTTCATAAAGATAATGGTTTGGGTTGATGATCATATCATTAGAATATTTGTTATGGGGCCCCTTTCTACCTCAATAATTAGGTTTACTATTTCACTTTTTTGTGGGTATCATAATAATTTTCTGTTTTCTACTTGATTTATATTTTTTATCATAGTGTGGTTCTCCTTAAATTTATTTATAAAATGACCCACAGTTTTAATAAATAAAAATAAAATCATATTATATGAATTTTAAATATACAAAATAATGATCCAGGATTGAAGTGTAATTGTTTAGTGTCATTATAGACTTGGATACCAAAACTATTGGTTCATAAAATTTCTACAAGATCCCATGATTAGTTATTTTAAATATATCCCTTCTAGGACACGTCTAATATAAGACATTTATTTATATCATAGGGAATTGAAAATAATATATAGGGTGAGATTAGATTTTATTTAAGAGTATGATAAAATGATTTTAATTATCATGTAAACATAAAATGATCATAATTTGTTTAGAACATGATCTTAACATTTTAAAATCATAACCATATGTTCATAGATCGTAAACATCAGTCATGGAATAATGTAGCATAGTCCATAATACATGAATCATAAATGGACAATAAAATGTGACCCATGAGTACATAACCATGGAATAATATCTTATCATAAAAGATTGTCATAAAGAGTAGAATAATTATAATCATAGATGTTTTATTTCATGAATACCCTCTAATAAATTCAGAACATGTTATACATGGTAGAACCACCCATGTACCTACATCAGGCTTGGGATAACCTATCATGCACTGGCATCTATGCATTGGATAACCTCCCACTTAAACACATTCTTTAGGTTTAGGATATCCTTCTATGTAACATTGGAGCTCATAAAACATTAATATTTACCTAATTAATTATAATTTTACATAATCCTTGTCCTACATATAACACAATCATAACACCATTCATATGTATACCATATGTTCATATAATCATTCATCATTACATAACTCATGGAATATAAAAAGGGCTTTATCAACATTTAATCATGAAAACTAGAAAAAAACTAGAATTAATAAAACTATAATCATTGGATCATGTCCCTAGTAAAACATCTTTTTCATAAAAGGATGCAAAAAAATACAATTAATAGATCGCTGGACAATTTCTAATGGAAAATTAACGTATCTTTTTTGAACCACATATTAAAATATAAATATTTCCCAAATATTTATGAATTCATTTTCATAAAAAAGACCATTGGAAACATATAATATAATCTTCAAAACATTTAATGTACTGATTGAAAGAAATTTTTCATTCCTTATAAGATAAAACTAGATTCCATTCAATTCCATATTAAAATATAAAAAGAAATATATTCAAATAACCAAATGAATATTAATTTAAATCCTCAATATATATATATATATATATATATTAAATAATGGGTAAATATATCGTTATGTTATCATATGATAATGGTCACAATATTCTTGACATAATTTTAAAATACATTGATATGGTGAAAAATGCACTTTCAACCGAAGATAGAAATATTGATTGTTTTCCTTAAGAAATTTACATCATTATCATGAGTAGTTATTATGTATAAAATGAATGAAAATATATATATTATAATCAAATTAAAATGATATAGTAAATTTTTTGAAATTCATGGGAGATTCATTATGAAATTTCATCATCATATAATTAATAAACAAAAATCATCATAAAGAATGAGTTTCTAACATAAATCCTTTACATCTAGTTTAACATTATTAGAAAGTAATTTAAACTCCTATATATTAAATTTAAATAATTAATACTCTTATAATGTATGATTAAAATAATATTAATATCATCAATGATCCAATTATGTATTTTCAAAAACCATTTATTTATAATTCCATATTAAAATCATAATTTACTCATGTGAACTATTTAATTTTTCCATATAATATTAATTTGATTGTTTGGGTCCTTGAATTTTGATCATGGTTCCATCAGCTATAAATTTTCTTTGTATAAATATCACATATATCGATTATATTCATATATATTCTTATAGAAAATTAATATGTTGATAGATCAAATACACCGATCATTGAGACAGTTGGACATGTGTACGCTTGAACAATATGTTCACGTTTCTAATAATAGAATAAAATAAAGGTAATTAATCTTTTACCATTACATGTTAATTATTATATAATTAAAATCATATATATTAATTAAATAAAAAATTATTACTATCCTTGAAAATTAAATACTAAAAATGATTCACATTTCCTGGTAGAGGTGATAGTCTACATGTATGGACGAGTGAATTTATTATTTTCCAATGGATTTGAAGGTAAGAAGGTTGGTAATTTATAATAATTAATAAATAATAATAGTTTTAAAAAATTAATATATAATATTTAAACACATCATAATATCAAACCATGAATGATGGTAATGGAAAATAAATTGTATTTCTACATGGTTCCAATAATCCACACATACATACGAATGATACATTCAATTCCAATTGGGTGAAAAAGAGGGTTTCTAATAGAAATTCCACATTAACAATAACATTTTTATATATTGAGAATTATTAATTTATTATTATATTATGAATACCATATAATAAAACAAGGTATAAGAAGACTTAAATTTGATGATTTTGGAATTTATTATTATCTCTTCTATAGATAACCTCTCTTAAAATCCTTCTTATAATACCTTGTAATTGTCCTTTATGTAGAAATTAACTCATAATTAATATGTTGTACTATTTTGAAGATAATTTAGTATTGTTTGGTTGATCAATATTTTTTAAATTTGAGGAATGAAAATTCATAAGGGGAGTCTTTTATAAGGGTGTGAAAAGAAAAAATTGAAATTACAAAAAATATTAAATTATAACTATGTCATTCTAATTTAAAAAATTTATAAATTGAAATATATTTGAGAATAAATAGCATAGGACCGAAATATTTTAAAATAATAAAATTTATACATGTTTTCATTTCATCTTAAACCTTATCTATTTGTTTAACCATTGTTTTACACCTTTTTATCACAACTACTGTAAAGAGAATTTCAATATTAAATGATATTCATTTTACCTCTATAAGTAAAATTTCATCATAAATAAAAATGTTATGACCTTTTAAACTTATTATATTCATAATTTCTTGACAAATATTTTTTAAAGAACTGAATAAAAAATTGTATTCTTACAAAATCATTAAAATCATTCCTGATACGATTCACTCTATTTTCCATTCAATACCTGAATATATGATTAATTAAAATATTAATATTTAAAAAATATTAATTTTTTATATTTATCTAAAAAAATTATATATTGGTATAAAAGATCCGAATAATAATACATTTAGGATTTTTAAAATCATTTACATATTTTTTTTATTGCATACAAAATATCTTTGTTAGCATTGTGTTAGAAATTTGGGTAATTATATCATCACTAAAAATTATAAATAAATGTCTATGATAAAATAAATAAATAATACGTAAAATTAAAATTTATTAAAAATATTATACTCCTTTTTTTATTTAAATAAAAATTTTATATTTATTAAAGTCATGACTGTGATATTTTTTATTTACGATTTTCAAATAAAATTATAAATCTCTTAATTAAAGAAAAATGGCACCATGCGGCCATACGTTTGAGAATATTATATAAAAGAATTACTAATATCATAAAACATGATAATTTAATGTGTTAATGGTCATTTAAAACCTTATCCTAATTCTTTAACACAATTATACCATTTTACCATTACTTTGATGAAAATTATTTTTCAAGTTAACTATTCATAATGATAAAATATAAGATTTACCGACGTAAAAAATTTGAACCCCATAAATGAAAATATAGAATTAATATTTCATGATTCAACTTTCATCATTGTAAATATTAATTTTAAATGAATTTTAAAAAATGTAATGAAAACCCATTTTTGATATTGTTATTTTAAGCATAAAACAAGATTTATTATTATTTCATGCCTATAAAATAATAATAATAATGTTAGTACATGATATTGAATATATATTACTCAAATTTCATGAAAATAATTCACCATTGTGGATTTATATACCTTTTAACATAAAAATACATTCTTAGAGATAAAAATATTCACAAGAAATCTCTTTTTTCAATCAAATTATTTTTATAATGATTTCTAATAAATTAACAACTAATTAATTAATTTTATAAATTTCTAAATGTTTATTTATTTTAATTTTTTTATTATTCATGTATTATATTACCATGGAAAGGTGATAATTTACAATTTAAATAATTATATATCAATAGTTAAATGTGGTTATTCTAAACACAATGTTTTGTGTATAGAAAACTATCAATGAATATAAATTTATTTGAATTGAAAGATACCCCATAAAATTTAATAGTGTAATATTATACCACAATAAAATTACTTTCATCATAAAAATTCAATCACTATGATACAATTTAATCGGGGAAACTTCGTTTCATCGCATCCTCAGGTTCCCAAGTAGCATCATTGTGTTTTGGATTCCATCGAAGAACATTAACCTAGAGTATAGTCTTATTTCATAGAACATTATATGTAATATCTATGGTTTTGACATTTTTTTCATCATTAGAATGATAATTCCCCAATGTTACACACACAATGTCTAATACATGTGATGGATTGTGCATATACATCTTCTGGAAAGATACATTGAAGACATCAATTACTTGAAAGGCTTTTAGTGGAAGAAAAATTACTTAAGACACCATGCTTACATGACCAATAATCTCTAAGAGGATAGTATTAAATTGGTTAATTTTCCTATATTTATGATTGTCATAGCCTTCATTCGTATATAAATGTTTTGTAATACCTTATCACCAACATCAAATTCAATTTCTATTCGATGATAGTAAGAAAAAATTTTCAATTGACTCATAGCTTCCATGATATATTGTTGAATGGAACATGAATTATCTACATTTTTCTCATCATTATTAGGTCCCAATATGTTTATATATCAATAATAATTTAAATATTTTATCGTTATACACTTCATTCCATATAGGTATTCATGATGTTCCATCTAAATGATTGAGTTAAATCTATTACTGTAATAATACTCGAATAAAGGAAGCTGTTCATCCGAACCACCCTTAAAATATATAGAAATAAAATATTGTATCCTTAAATATTGAATATATATCTCAAACTGAACATCTTTTTTATTTATGATAAGAAATATTAAAAGTCAACAATATATGGGGATCTCATTGATGACCTCACCAGAACATCAAGCTAAACCTTGGATCTTCATCAGAGAAAATATAATGGGTTAGTCCATTCAAATTCACAAATATTTTAATATACATTATACCAATATAGATAAGTGATAAATATTCCCTAACATCAACTAAGTGTGTTAAAATCTTAAGGTGACCCAGTAAACCCAAATAGTATAACAAACATTAGCTGTTTTTGGGGTATGATGAAATAATCAAATATTATTTTTTTCCATTTCCATTTTGGTTTTGGTAATTTATGTAGCATCCCCTTATACATATGTCTATCTACCTTAACATTAAATCATACGATGCACCATGATACATACTATGAAATATCTCATTCCAACTTTTCACTCCAAAAATGCCCATTCAAATATCTATACATCTCTACACTTGAATGATTAAAAAGTAATGATGAACTATGATCGTCATATAATAGATCCTCCATCAGATATGGTATCTATGGAAGACATATATAGTTTGTAAATATTATCAGTATGTGATTTTTGATCTTAGGATCATTCTAATATTGTTATATAGTTCCATATCTTCCCATTACACCAATTAAATTCTCTAATGTATAGATAATAGAGCATTCATCAGATAAATAAAACATCTATCCGCCTACTTAATGGTATGTAGATATATACTTTTTATATTTGGATATGGTATAACTTTTTTGATTCTAATAATAGATAATATTGAATACCCCTTTCGACAACACAGAAAAAACATTGTATTTTTTCGAGGATTGAAATTTATTGGGAAATTAAAATATATAATAAACTCTAACTATCTTACATAGTGAACTTTTATCTCCATTTGAGTGAACATAAATATTAAAATTTAAAAACGATTATATATAAAACACCATTATATATAATGTTAATTAATCCATATTTATGATATAAAAAATTATAATAAAAAACTCTAAATAATTATTTTATAAATTTTTATCATGAACATTTATTTTGAATGAGGCATAAGGTATCACCATTATATTTTCATAAGGAAACAACTTATTACATTTATTGATACATCATTATAAATATTAAATCTTTCTTCATTGTAGGTTATTATAAGCACATTTCCATTAAATAACATTCTCTTTGGTTCCTTCAAATTTTAAACAATTCATCTATCTATATGATCATAGATCCTTTCTAAGTGAACTCTCATAGTGGACTAGATTTCTATGAAAAATAAAAACAATGTGTTGATAAAATTTAACCAACAAAATAAAAATTTGTATATTAGTCATAATGGGTTGTCTATAGTGATTTTCAATAACATCTATTTTTGATGGATCCCCCGATATACCCTCATTGGATATTATTGTCCAAAAAATGAATGTTTGTATATCTAAAATTAAAACATTATAAACTCTCAAAAAGTTAATCCTTCCCTTGGGATTTACGTACGATCATATATTGATCATATAAGACATAATTTTCCTTTGAATATATTATAATATTATCATTTAATAATAGAAAAAACAAGTATAGGTAATATCTCAAGACTCTATACATCAAATCATTTGAGATAATATGGGCATTAGAATGACCACACAGAATCAACATAAATTAATAGTTTATATACCATGTATAGAATAATTCATTTGTTATTTCATCACTTTTTAACATCAAATGATTTTATCCTAATAGAATATTAATAATTGGAAAATAATGATCCCATAAAAACAGATCAATTCAGTCATCAATTTAGGGTTGTGGATAAATTAAAATTATTATGATCTTGTAATGTTTATAATAATCACTGATGAGTCACCTTGATACATATTTCATCATATTAAAAAAAATTCATTCACCCAAGATTATTAAATTTTATAAATGGATCCCATGTCATGATTCTCAATGATTTTCTTCATCAATTATGGAGATTCAATGAGGTCCAATCTATATTGAGTCGTTGTAATTTTTTCTTCACAATTTATGAGTTAAATTGAAAACAAAACATCATTATTTAGAGGAATATTAAGAAATTATTCTATGAAATCAATAAACAACTCCCAATAAATCAGAATATCTATGATTTTGAGTTTATTCCTAATTATTTGAGATAAAAATCAAATTTATGTAGGAATAAATACATATACAGTGGATTCAATATCAATCGGATGGTCATATTTACCATCAAAATGATAGGATATCACAATTTTTTTAGAATATATATTGTGACTTACCATCTTAGGAAATTATTGTTATTTTTTTGGAAATAATGGATTCATGGAATAAGAAAATATCAAATTCAACTCGACATAGAATGATGATATTTTTTTAATGAAATTTCCCACAAAAATAAACTATTTAAGAATCATATACATGATATGTGATACAATTAACAATAGTTTTTTCACTAATAATTCAATATCTAATCATTATGGTGGTATTATGATACACATAGAAAATACATCATATATAAAAGAGTGGGGGTGAACATGAATCAAACAAGGAGTTATGAGTTATATAGTGGATTATAATTGTAATTTTTCACCTCATCTTATCATAGAAGACATAGGAAATAATGATCACTTGATATATACATTTTTACTTGGTATTTATATATTGTTGAAGTTTACTATCAACATTAAAAATATGATTTTAGAAATGTTACCATAATTCCCATTATCCATCCATTTGAAACATTGGAGTGTGGTTGGTGAAATTTTTTGTTCTTTTCCTTCATCATTGGAAAATATCTTATGACCACTATGTATATAAATTTCCTAATTTATTAATTTTAAACACAGAATGAATTTACTATTCCCATTTTAAAAAGTTATTCTATGTCTATGTCCACAAATCCAAAATAATAATAGGAATATTTTCTTCTCTCTAGGATTTATATTATTTTCATACCAGAATAATACATAGACAATCATGTAAATTTCACCTCATATACATTAATGTAATAACCACACTTATATATTAGCTCAAATAATTCCTTATCCATTTATTATTTAATAAGAGAAAATAACTTATTGAAAAATAACATTTTAAACATGTAAAAATTCATATAGTAATTATCATTCTATTGCATCAAGTTCATGATGGTGGTACAAAATTTATCTACTTAACAACCCAAATGATTGTTAAAAAATATACATTTTTTAAATTTTTGATTCAGTAGAGAATGGAAAATATATATTTTATGGTATCGATCCACTCCTCTAAAAAAAATTTATTATATGATCCACTAAATGAAGGTGGATGTTACCTCATGATGATATCAATAGAATATTGTTTCTTTATATTATAGTTTAGAAGGACAAAAGAATACATGTATTTAAAATATTTCATAAGAATAATTATGAGAATATGTATTGCGGATCACATGATATTTGGTTACTCAGGGGGAAAGTCCAGGAATTGTTTATCATATTATGTGTTAATGTGGTTCCTTCAGGTTCAATAAATATACTAAAACAAAGATAATAATATCAGAAATAATAATCACAGTGAGAAACCATATATTCCTGAAATATCATTTATATTATTCTTAAATAATGACACATTATTTTGAATATATGACACATTAAGTTTTTACTAGGTTAAAAATACTAATTATATATACAAATCCTTCCTAATGGTTTATAAATAATATGTTAATTAACATAAGAATAAACCCTAGATATGTCAGAGCATGTTTTTAGTAAGGTATGACTCATAAATCCCTAGAATGATGGTCGTGATATACAAATAACCCCTTTTCCAGGTAATTACACATAAATTCCAATGTGTTGAAACCATGTCAACTTGTAGTATCAAAATCGGGTTATTTTTGGGGGAAAACCATTCCCCCTTCTATACCATAACATAGGAAATTATGTAATAAATATGATTATTTAAATTTTTGTGGGGTTTTCAATGTTTATTCCTTTATAATGATTAACATTTTGAGAATGGTTAACAGAAAATTTTAAACACCTCCTATGAAATCATGAAACTGAATTAGTTGGAATTTTGTAGGTAAGAATTTTTTAGAATAGTTTCATGTTTTTTGGTCTAACCATTTGATATAACCCTATGAAGGGAGTTTGGAGGAAGTGTTTGGAGATTGATTTCCCCACAGTTTTCCTAATCATGGCCATACATCGTGAAATGATAAAAATTATTAAAAAATTTGTGGATCTAATATTAATCACCCCTTTAATACATTATTATTTCCATAGTTAGACCATAAACTATATTTCATTCCTCAAATATACTATTTAGACACTTCCTCCTGATTCAGGAGTGATCCTTTGGTGAATCATGGTGTGTTTGGTGACTAATTTACTTATTTAGTGCTCTTTCATTGTGAGTTCCTTAGTTTTCTTCTTCTTCCTAATCTTGGATTCATGGATATAATCGATCTGAGATTTAATTACACTGCATGATTCAAATCATGGCGTGATATGGTTGATTTGTGTAATGAGAACAATAACTAAAGCGGGTGTTTGAAGATCAATGATAGGTTTTTAAAATAATTTGTGTCAATATTCATTTTTATCATATGTTTTTAGGTATGTGGATTGACTATAAACTCATAATTATTTGAATTTGAATTTTTAATTTCATACTTATTGAGTATATTGTTTCAAATTGTGTAATATAATTTCAAATTTTTAATGGAAACCATCTTTATTGATGGTTTGTGAATTTTAGAAATTGGTTTTTTTGTTAAAAGTGAAAATAGTTTCATAATTGTGAAAGGATGGTTTTAAAATTGTTATTTTTTTGATGAAATAAAAAATAGAGGGAAAATTATTTCATTAAATATGATTTTATGGAAGTTTCATGGAATTTTTGGTTTGGCATGCTATTTGAATATATCATTGATTTTATTTTTTTTCATTTATGTGACCTTGGATAAGGGGGTGTAATATGTTGGTTCAATGTTGATAACCTATAGAGTGGGCATGTTTCCTTAGGATATGTGATATATGGGTACCTTTTTATGAAATGCTAGATCTATCAGAGACCACTCATGTGTATTGAACTATCACTGAAGAATTCACAGGTTTAGGCATGTGGATGGTGTATATGATATTCCGATTTCAAACACGGAATGTTTTATTGAATTTTTTGGTTTATTTCAATAGAAATGGGTTTGGTTTGGAAAAATATTTTAATTATTTCATATAAAGTTCTTAAAATTTGTTTTTAAATTATTTTTTATAAATATAATAACATTATCTATCCTTGAGACGTGAGTTGGGATGTCTTCAGTGAAATCATACAGAATTTAATACTTACCTCGTACTTTTTAACTTTGTTTTATTTTAACATTCTATATATCGTGCCATTGGTAAAAGAAAGATACATCATTTAATAAGTGATGAATTATTTATTATGAGAATAGAGTAGGATGGGAGTACCTGTTTTCTTATATTTGGATTATTTTAGTTGTTTTAGGTTTGGATTCTGTTTTTTACTCTAATGTTTGTCATTGTTCGCAAAATATAATCTAATGTAGCATTGATTGTTTTTTTCTTATTGAGATACAATAATATTTTCACCTTAATCATTTATTTTTATATTGTTTTCATTATTTTGAATGGGATTCTATTTTTCAAAAGTAAAATATTCCCCTAATTTTTGTGAATCCATTAACATGAATTTCCAGTGTTGATCCCTTGAGGGTGTAACCTAAGTCATTATACCACCCACCATCTCTTCCCAATCCAATGGTTGAGGTGTAAGATGTTAAAAATGGTGTCATTATTTACAGTCATAGATTTGAAAATAATTCTTTTTTAGACATTATGTTGGGATGGTAGTAATGAGGAGGATCATTGGACCATGAAATTGTTAGCAAATAGAGGCATAAATAATATCTATATATTGAACATCATGTTACTATTGAGTTTTTCACATAAATTTTGTGATAAAATTATATACATTATTACTTTAGTTTTATTGATTTAGCCAATAAGAAGAGCATGTAATGAATGGATAGAATTTGATTCCCCAAGAAATGAATAAGTTAATTAATATATTTCATTGTGATTTTTCAATATATTCAAAAAAATTATATTAAAAAATCATGGGGGAATTTTCCAAACTATTTTTAAAGGCTAAAATGTAAAATTTTAGAAATCCATATTGAGATATGCATAACATGGTAAAATTTTCTATTTTAATCCACCAGTTATTAGATACTGATACTGAATAGTGTTTTTTTGGATATAGAGAGTGGAACACCATAGGCATTTTTTTATGAACCTGGAGGAAGCTACTGAGAATTTGGATATACCTATGACACAATTGAACCAACATCTAGTTAAAATTATTGTCCATTTTTCATGTTTTGTATAGATGGAACCTAAGGGATACACCAAAGAAAGTGAATCATTACTTTTAGTTCAAAATGAGGGATCCACCCATATTTTTGTGTGATTCCAAAAAAAGAAGAAGAAGAGTTGCTATATAAGATGAATCTAATAATTAATTTCCATTATACATGAGATGATATAAATTTTATATTATAAATAATCATATTCTTGGATCTAAAATGCAACTAATCGGATTTAGTTGTTCATGAAAAATTATAATGGGTAATTTCAGGGTATTATTTTAATAAACTATTATTACAGTAATTATATCCTATCATATTCAAAAATTCTATAACAATGAACTTTTTTAGCTTGACAAAATATAATATCTCATTAATCATGTTACCAGCTAAATTTATAAATTTTGTTCTCTTTGAACTCAAAATTTCTACAAGTGCATCCTTGAAGGCACATATTTTTAAATTGTGGATGAGATAAATGATTGGTTGAATAATTATAGGTATTTTTAAAATGGATTAGTGATAGATGGATAATAGAGAATAAATGTTAGAAAGGGACATCATAGGAACTATAGGTGGATACAACATGATGACACCATTGCAAAATGATGGGATATTTAAAACTATGAGTATAAAGAAGAGGGACACCAATTTACTTGGTAATTCTATTACTTATAATCAAACATTCGGATTGGTAAATCTTCCTCTAAATATCAGAGGGATGGACTGGATTTTTTCAATGTGGTTCCTCAAATTAGATGAAGTGAGGTTGTGTGACACCACATAGGGAATGTACTAATTGAAACCATACGGGGAATCATTACTGATACTTTTGAATCTCAACAAGGATGGGTCCTCAAGAAACATCTCATGATTTAGAAACATCATATGATTTTATGGGTGTAGGACACCAAAACAGTTCATGTTGTCATAATAGATAAATCTATACTGCTTCTCAGAATACCGTGACTCCTCCCCATGGAAATATCAACAAGGTCATAATGAGAAATGTGTATCAAGATGTTTTATGGTGATGATCATGTTATTGTGGATGATCATTTGTTACCATCAATGTTAAGACAAATAATTATTTTTAATTATACACATATGCAATCTAGGTTCGATAGAGTTTCATCCAATTCATTTAATTTTTATCGTGTTTTTTATCTTTTATGTTTTCAAGATGAAATGATGCTTTATATTTTGAATCTTCAATATTCTCTTGGTCAGTGGGAATATCATGTATTTATTTCCATATCATGTTATATATGTATTTACAGTTATAAATTTACATTTTATTTCTATATACCTTTTATGATTTTTATAACCTATTTTATATTATGGTTTCGTTGACAATGATCAAATATCAAATCAACTGTTATACTAGATGGGTTAGCTTTATAACTGATGATGGCATCAACCATATCTTTAGAGGATACTAGAATATGCGTTATGTTGAATTGTGATTCTTGGAACTATGGATTAAAATAATCTCAAACTACATTGCATCATTGACCAAGGAATCAGTGGATGAGATTGTGAATAATATATTCCCAGTAATTGATTATAAGAATCTTTATGTGTTTTGGGTTATTTTTTCATGTATTCTCCCACAAGAGAGGTGTATTTGAGGATTTAGAAGACCCTATGGAATAGTACTGTAACACCCCACCAAAATAAAGAATATGCCATTTTCATATTTATCCATATTTGTGAATAAAATATTAATTTGACTTTAAAGGGGACGCTATGCTCGATGGCGTACCCAACACGCAACAACGAGTTTCTTGGAAATCTTACATTGCACTCTAATAATAAAATAATATTATTTTAAATGGTAGTTAACATGTAGATGTTGTATTGGCGGGAATGGATAAAAATAACTAAAATATTATTATATATGTTTTTTAATGTTTTTACATTTATCCAATAAAAGATAAAGGCATAAAATACGGAAATAATTCGGTTTTAGGCGTATATGCCCTAGTTTTCACTAAAGGATCACTCATCGCCTTTTGATGGAGAACCATCATTAAATATAGTTTTTTTCACTCTTATACATAAATTTTTACCAAATAAAACTCTTCTTAAGAATTGGGACATCAAAATTTACTTTCTGTAAATTTTTGGTATCTTTCCGATAAAGTTCATTTTTTTAATGAATAGTGTAAAATGTTGTATTTTAATTCAAAACCTCTTTTAAATATAATTTGTTTATATGATTAGATTATATTTTGAATTGGTTTTAATGTGAAATTATAATATATTTTTACCATTTTAACCAATAGTGGTTGTTGGAATTAATTTCACTTTTAAATCAGACTTAAACTACTGTCAATCTATTGATACTTATTATTTCATAAAAACACGCTATTTGCTCTGACAGCGGGAATTAATTATTAAATTAATTAATGTGACTTATATGTTTTGAATTTTTTAAAATGGACTTCATTTTTGAATTCAGAATATCAAATATATATTAGGGTGATTTTTTGGGATTTTTCTGAAAAACTTCAATTTTTTATGAATAGTGAAACCACTAAGTGGTACATATAAAAACTGATTTTTTCATTTAAATGAAATTTTTCCATCTCTGTGTGTTGAATTACAAAAATCCGACATACATGGTTGTCATTAAGAAGTAAAATGTGGTTCAATGGGATAAAAATAATTTTTCGGTGAATAGTAACTTATTAAGTTTTTAATCGCGATTAGAGGTAATTAGTGTAGTTTATGGTAAGAATAATGTTTTCATAAATTGAAATGACCTAGAAACATGTTCTACACTCATTTGATGTGTAATGGAAGACCAATACAATACATGGGTCAACTTTGGGACCCCATGGAACCACTTTGGTTGGAAAATGACATTAATATCTTTTTATTTAAAGTTAAAGTAAAAATGAGACAAACATGAAATGTTTTACTAAAACAATTTTTACACGGGGTTATACAAATAATATTTATGACTATTAATATTCATTGTAAATCTAAAACGATTAAATACATCATAGTATTTTTTTTATAATTTTTAGACAATAAATAAATTAAATTAGTTATGACATCATGATGATGCAGCAATGACCTCATTATATAACGATTTAAATAAAATGGAATGATAATGTAATATCTAAGACCTACACATGTCCAAAACCTATTGGATGAGTGTATTTCTAACCCTTATCACCTTATACTTGAAAAACATCAATGTGAGACCTCTTAAATCTGAATACCATTTTAAAATAAAGTGACTTTTCTTTACCTTCAAAGAGTGCCCCTCCTCTCCTCTTATAAAAGGCCCCCACCTCTACCTCCTTACCCACACTCCCAAAGCCTTTGGCCCGGCCATCCTCTGCCCATTTTGTCTCACCACTTCACTCTCTTACTCCTTGAAGCCTCACTTTGAGCATAAGCCTTCCCAAGGAAGCCTTTGAGCTCAAACCAAAGGGAGTTACCCGATTTTAAGGTAATGTCTTCACTTGAGTCCTTTTGTTTTATTTTGCTTCTCCAACCCCCTAAACTCTTTTTATTAATTTATTTTGTAACAAATCCAATATCATCAATATACTAGGATGTTGTTATAAGAATGATTCGAGAAACACTTTCACACACCTACATCTAATGGTTAAAGAACATATTGTTTTCGTGGATGGAAAATTTCGGCCTCCCGAAACGATGATTGGTCAACATTCTTATAATACCTTCAAAGGAGGCCATTAAGATCACACTATATTTATATGTGATATATAATATGTTTATGTTTTCCTTAAGCTTCTGTATTTTTCATTTTGGGCATAGCTTTATGGTTTCCATTATGGGTAAACGCGATATCTTCATTTATGGAAGTGCGGACTACCGCCCCTCAATGTGATTTGATTCGTTAATACCATATGTGGTACGTATAAAGGATATATTTAATAATATTATATATGATACCATACTGGAATTAAAATACTATTATGTATAATTATGTTTTAATTCCATTAAATATGAAATAGAAATGGAAGTAGCGTTCATGCGTACGTACATCTTACCGTCTCCATGAACGGTACATTTCATTTCTTATCTCAAAATGTTATGTAATATTATAAGTACATGTATATAATGGATATATATGTAATATATTACATAAAAATTATGGATATCATTCTGGAATTATAACATATATATATCTCTCTCATTTTGTTTCAATTCCATTAATATGACAAAAAATGAAAGTAGCGTTCATGCGTACGTACGGCCTACCGTCTCCATGAACGGTGCTTTTCGTTTTTTAGCTCCAAATGATATGGAATAGTATGAAATGAATATTTAATGGATATATATGATATTTTAATCATTAATACTATTCTGGAAATTATTTACTTATAACTATATGGGCAATCTTTTTTCAAACAAGTTCATTTTTGACTCATGTACCAAACATCGGCAAAAACGTCTGATATGAACTAACATTATTAAACAATTATTATAACATTATAATATGTTATATGAACTGAATAATAATATCTAAAGGAGATACTTAGGAAATTATTAATTGACCAATGTTTATTATTCAAGAATATAAATAAACGAACAAGACAAGTTGGACTTGAGTTAATGGATCCTACTCCACTATTTCTTGTTAAGTACACTCTTTTATGTCATTCCTTTTAAAGCTCATGTTTCTTGTTATTGGGATGTACTTTTATATTAATCTTACTGTAATTTTTATATTCATGTGATGAGAGACCCTATTCTCTCTCATCAATCCATTTTGGATGTTTTGAGTGGTGCCGTTAGGCTGCCAAATTTTCGTAAGAGATCTAACATCTCTCTTTCTTTTTAAGTACTCTCCTTTATGTCAGTTCTTTTAAGCTCATCTTTTTTATGATGGTGGATGCTCTTTTATATTCTTCGTTCTATAAACTTTAAGTTAATATGATGAGATACCCTATTTGATCTCATCAATCCATTTTTGTATGTTTTATGTGGCGTCGTTAGGCTGCCGAGTTTTCGTAAGGGATTTTTCATCTCACTTTTATTCCCGTGAGATTTATGCTACATTTGCCATAATTTCCATTGAGTGGTGAATGTTTCGAAAGATACCCATGTCAGTAAGGGAGCCTTTCACCCTCCTCTTTTTAAAAGACATCTTTTGTTGGGTCTTTCAATTTACATATTGTTATGTTGGGATAGGTTCTCATATATCCTTATTGATGTAAATTTTATGTCCATGTGATGAGATACCCTTTTTATCTCTCATCAACTCATTTTGATGTGACGCTGTTAGGCTTTTAATGGAACTTCTTATCCCAATTTCTATTTCTTTGGGTTCAACATGTTGTAATTGAATATGTCATTTTTTGAATATGTGTGAATGACCTTTGATTATTTTACACTTAATATCCACTTATATTTGGTGTATTCCTTTGTCACACATAATTATTTAATTGATTTATCCTTAAAACCAAGGATACCATCTTTTTAAGGGAATTCGTCTCAATCTCCTTTCATTGAGGCATATTTTGTTTTATACACAATCTTATTTTATACGTTGTATAAACCCCTTTGACTATTAGGATTATCGAAAGGGAATCTTTTTTATATGAAGCGTTTTACTAAACGACAGAAGGGAATGTTTTTATCGTACGTATGCGGTGACGACGACTTTTCCGCCTCCATGACCATTATTTGAGTTTCAGCTTCCTCTAAAAGCCATAATTTTTTTAAAAGAAAATAAATATCATGGTTTACTTTTCTTTTATTTTAGTATTGAAAATGGTTTTCATAATGTTTTTATATCAATGTGTTGTATTGATATCTTGTGATTGAAAGGTGGAAATGTTTTGTTTCCTTTATGCATGTTTATGTGATATGATTATGTGAGGTTCTTGGGCATTATTATGAAGACGGGTGGTTCCGTGATAATCTAAGGGTGGGTGAGCCCGACATATCTCTCCAATGCATTGGTTAACGTGAAGGAGTGAAACGTTAAGGATTCTCCGAAGAGATTTAGGGAATATACTGTGATGTGTATTCCAAACGTAACCAAGAGGGTTACTCCCTACGTAAGAATATTATGAATACCGCAAGTTACCTTTATGTCTTATGTTTTCTATGATTTATTCATGGTTTGATGAGGTATGTTAAAGAACCTATGTTTTATGGGTAAAGTATGATTTCATTCTTATGTATATATGAACTCATTTTTCCTTTCCATATTTTTTATATCCCTTACTGAGCTTTTCATGCTCATCCCATGTTTTTGAAATGTTTTTCATAGGTCAAGGGAAAGGTACATGATGTGATAATAGTGTCATGGTTGTGTCGAGAAAGAATCCATGTTTTATTTTCAATATGTTTTCGTTGATGGGAAGAATGAATACTGTCTTTTATATAACCACTTTGTTTAAATGTGGAATTTAATGAAAGTTTCATGTTCTAATTCTCAAAAACTCTAAACCTGAAAAGATCCTCAATGTGTAATCTCGTAATAACTCATGATTAAGTAAGGTTTAAGGATGGGGCCTTATAGTTGGTATACGAGGTCGGTTTAGATAACATTATAGGTTAGGGTATTCATTAAGCATAAGTGTCATTACCATAATGGTTAGGATTTCAGAAAGAGTCCTAGTTTTAGATAAAGAGAATGAGTAAGTATATCTTAGTGGTTATCTCCCTCATTAGTACATGATGGTTTTGTTGATATACTCACACTGACATTTCTGTTTTTAGTGAAATGATGGATCTAGCAGGCACCAAAGAGACAACAGGTTTGAAGGAAACTGTGGTGGTTCTCCAATTAAAGGACTGGATGAAATGGGGGATTCAATGAGGAATCTCATGGTTGTTCTAAACCAACTATCATAGAGTCATGATCAACCACTTGAACCTTGATATGTTCTATAATGAATCATGTTTGAGATGACCAATCGATGAGGTAGTTCAGGTAATAATTATAAAGGTAACCATTAGAGTTTATATGATCCTTACTTTTGAGGTTATTAGGGGTTATTATATGTTATGATGGAAAATGAAAGGCATGAGATAAACATGAGGTTAAAATATGTTATGATCATTTTTGAAGATTTCATCTCATTTTTGGGAATGTTTTAAGAACTATATAGTTTTGGAAAAAGGACAACACACGGACCATGTGAAAACCTGTCGCGTCGGACAAAGCTGTGAGAATCGAAATGACAACCAAAGTGCGATTGGTATTTATCACCTACCACTGGACTACGTGAAAACCCTTGTTAGTTTGACTGATTCTTTTTAGTTATATGATTTCACGAATTAAGAGTAAGTTGATTTTGGGTTATTTATGAAAATTATTAACATATCATGGAGGATATGTGATTAGGTTAATTACTTTTCAATACGAGACTTTAGGAGCAACTGATGTTGTTTGGAGATAAATGTTACGATTTAACATGGAAGACTATGTGACTAAATCCTTCAAATATTTGGGTTTCAATCATAGATTGGTTTACTTTGAAGAATTTTATGGACAAATTTTTTATCGGATGGTCCTCGTTGAACGTTGGGTTTTGTTGGACAAATTTTGGAGATTAATCATAGATTTTCTTTTTAATGGGTTATCCTTTTCTGGATTATCTGACCTTGTACTAACCTTTATGGTTTCAGTTTTGGTTAACGTCTAAAGTCATGGGAAGTATATAGTTCTATTTTTTGGATTAGGTGATTCTCTAGAAGTTGATTATAGTACTCTTAATGCGAACAAGTCTCCCTAAATACTCGTCTTTTGGAAAAAAAATATGAGTTTGATTAAGGAATCTAGAAAAAGTTGAAAGTCATCATGATAAGTGATTATGTTTCCATATGAATAAATTCCTCAATAAAAAGTAACTTAAAACAAAAATGTTGTCTATTAACTATTCCTACTGGGGAATCGAATACCGTTTAACCCATCCCAAGTTTGTGATTTTCTTATGGTTAACTTTCTCCTAGACATGTTTACTATCACTCTCCCTCAAGAACATCACCCTTTGCTTTTTTCTTCCATGTCCATGTTTTTCTACATATGGATTAACTCGGGTGACCTCTGTACTTATCTTTCTTTATTTTAATGTGACTGTCTTACCGACTCTTGTTCCGATGTAGGACTTTCAAGGATGTTTCCAAGCTCAATTTTAAAAATTGTGAGGACGCAATTCCCAAAAGGGGGGAAGGATGTAACACCCCAACTAAATAAAGAATATGACATTTTCATATTTATCCATATTGTTGAATAAAATATTAATTTGACTTTAAAGGGGACGCTATGCTCGATGGCGTACCCAACACACAACAACGAGTTTCTTGGGAATCTTACGTTGCACACTAATAATAAAATAATAATATTTTAAATGGTAGTTAACATGTAGCCATTGTATTGGCGGTAATGGATAGATATTACTAAAATATGATTATATATGTTTTTTAATGTTTTTAAATTTATCCAATAAAAGATAAAGGCATAAAATACGTAAATAATTCGATTTTAGGCGTATATGCCCTAGTTTTCACTAAAGGTTCACTTATCGCCTTTTGATGGAGAACCGTCATTAAATATAGTTTTGTTCACTCTTATACATCCTTTGGGACCAAATAAAAATCTTCTTAATAATTGGGACATCAAAATTTACTTTGTATAAATTTTTGGTATCTTTCCGATAAAGTTCATTTTTTTAATGAATAGTGTAAAATGTTGTATTTTAATTCAAAACCACTTTTTAATCTAATTTATTTATATGATTAGATTATCTCTTTAATTGGTTTTAAATTTAAATTTGAATATATTTTTACCATTTAATCCAATAGTGTTCATTGTAATTAATTTCACTTTGAAATCCGACTTAAACTAGTGTCAATCTTTTGATACTTATTGTTTTATAAAAACACGCTATATGCTCTAACAGCGGGAATTAATTATTAAATTAATTAATGTGACTTATATGTTTTGAATATTTTAAAATGGTCTTCACTTTTTAATTTAGAATATCAAATGTATCTTAGGGTGAATTTTTGGGATTTTTCTGAAAAACATCAATTTTTTATGAATAGTGAAACCATTAAGTGGTACTTATAAAGAACTGATTTTTCTATTTAAATGAAATTTTGCCATCTCTGTGTTTTGAATATCAAAAATCCAACATACATGGTTTTTATTAAGAAGTATAATGTGGTTCAATGGGATAAAAATAATTTTTTGGTGAATAGTAACTTATTATGTTTTTAATCGCGATTAGAGGTAATTAGTGTAGTATATGGTAAGAATAATGTTTTAATAAAATGAAATGACCTAGAAACATGTACTACCCTCATTGGATGTGTAATTTCCGACCAAGACAATACATGGGTCAACTTGGGGACCCCATGGAGCCACTTTGGATAGAAAATGACATTAATATCTTTTTATTTAAAATTATAGTAAAAATGAGACAAACATGAAATGTTTTACTAAAATAATTTTTACATGGCGTTATACAAATCATATTTTTTACTATAAATATTAATTGGAAAGGTAAAAATATTTCCTACATCATAGTATTTTTTTATAATTTTTAGACAATAAATATTTTAAATTATTTATTACATCATGATGATGCAGCGATGACCTCATTATATAACGAATTAAATAAAATGGAAAGATATGTAATATCTAAGACCTACACATGTCCAAAACCTATTGGATGAGTGGATTTTGAAAACATATCACCTTATCATAGAAACACATCAATTTGGGACCTCTTAAATCCGAATTCCATTTTAAAATAAAGTGACTTTTCTTTACCTTCCAAGAGTGCCCCTCCTCTCCTCTTATAAAAGGCCCCCACCTCTACCTCCTTACCCACACTCCCAAAGCCTTTAGCTCTGCCAACCTCTGCCCATTTTGTCTCTCCACTACCCTCTATTACTCCATGAAGCCTCACATTGGGCATAAGTCCTCCCAAGGAAGCCTTTGAGCTCAATCCAAAGGGAGTTTCCCGATTTTAAGATAATGTCTTTACATGAGTCCTTTTGTATTATTTTGCTTCTCCAACCCCCTAAACTATTTTTATTAATTTATTTTGTAACAAATACAGTATCATAAATATACTAGGATGTTGTTATAAAAAGGATTCGAGCTACACTTTCACAGACCTACATCTAATGGTTAAATAACATATTGTTTCCGTGGATGGCGAATTTCGGCCTCCTGAAACGATGATTGGTCAACATTATTTTAACACCTTCAAAGGTGGACATTAAGATGAAACTATATTTATATGTGATATATAATATTTTTATGTTTTCCTTAAGATTCTGTATTTTTCATTTTGGGCATACCTTTATGGTTTCCATTATGGGTAAACGTGATATCTTCATTTAAGGAAGTGCGGACTACCGCCCCCTCAAAGTGATTTGATTCGTTAATACCATATGTGGTGAGTATAAAGGATATATTTAATAATATTATATACGATAACATACTGGAATTAAAATAATATTATGTATCATTATGTTTTAATGTATCATTATGTTTTAATTCCATTAAATATGAAATAGAAAGGTAAGTAGCGTTCATGCGTACGTACGACTTACCGTCTCCATGAATGGTACATTTCATTTCTTATCTCAAAATGTTATGTAATATTATAAGTACATATATATAATGGATATATATGTAATATATTACATCAAAATTATGGATATCATTCTGTAATTATAACATACATATATCTCTCTCATTGTGTTTTAATTCCATTAATATGACAAAAAATTAAAGCAGCGTTCATGCGTACGTACGACCAACCGTCTCCATGAACGGTGCTTTTCGTTTTTTATCTCCAAATGATATGGAATAGTATGAAATGAATATTTACTTTATATATATGATATTTTAATCATTAATACTATTCTGGAAATTATTTACTTATAACTACATGGGAAATCTTTTTTCAAACAAGTTCATTTTTGACTCGTCTACCAAACATCGACAAAAACGTCTGATATGAACTAACATTATTAAACAATTATTATAACATTATAATATGTGATATGAACTGAATAATAATCTCTAAATGAGTTACTTAGGCAATTATTAATTGACCAAATTTTATTATTCAGGAATATAAAGAAACGAACAAGAGAAGTTGGACTTGAGGTAAGGGATCCTACTCCACTCTTTCTTTTTAAGTACACTCTTTTTTGTCATTCCTTTTAAAGCTCGTCTTTCTTGTTATTGGGATGTTCTTTTATATTAATCTTACTGTAATATTTATGTTCATGTGATGAGGGACCCTATTCTATCTCATCAATCCATTTTGGATGTTTTGAGTGGCGCCGTTAGGCTGCCAAATTTTCGTAAGAGATCTAACCTCTCTCTTTCTTTTTAAGTACTCTCCTTTATGTCACTTCTTTTAAACTCCTATTTTTTATGTTGGGGGATTCCCTTTTATATTATTCTTTCTATAAACTTTAAGTTAATATGATGAGATACCCTATTTGATCTCATCAATCCATTGTGGTATGTTTTATGTGGCGTCATTAGGCTGTTGAGTTTTCGTAAGGGATTTTTCATCTCACTTTTATTCCAGTGAGATTTATGCAACATTTGCCATAATTTCCTTTGAGTGGTGTATGTTTCGAAAGATACCCATGTCGGTATGGGAACCTTTCACCCTCCTCTTTTTAAAAGACTTCTTTTGATGGGTCTTTTAATTTACATATTGTTATGTTGGGATATGTTCTCATATATCTTTGTTGATGTAAATTTTATGTCCATGTGATGAGATACCCTTTTTTTATCTCTCATCAACTCATTTTGATGTGACGCCGTTAGGCTGTGAAGGGAACTTCTTATCCCAATTTCGATTTCTTTGGGTTCAATATGTAGTAATTGAATATGCCTTCCTTTGAATATGTGTGAATGACCATTGATTATTTTACACTTAATATCTACTTATATTTGGTGTATTCATTTGTCACCCATAATTATGTAATTGATTTATCCTTAAACCAAGGATACCGTCTTTTTAAGGGTCTTCGTCTCAATCTCCTTTCATTGAGGCATATTTTGTTTTATACACAACCTTCTTTTATACGGTGTATAAACCCCTTTGACTTTTACGTTTATCGAAATGGAATCTTTTTTATACGAAGCATTTTACTAAACGACAAATGGGAATGTTTTTGTCATACGTATGCGGCGACAACGACTTCTATGCTGCTGTGACCATTATTTGGATTTCGGCTTCCTCTACAAGCCATACTTTTTTTTAAAATAAAATAAATACCATGTGTTTATTTTCATTTATTTTGGTATTGAAAATGGTTTTCAAAATGTTTTTTATATCAATGTGTTGTATTGATATCCTGTGATTAAAAGGTGGAAATGTTATGTTTCCTTTATGCATGTTTATGTGAACGATTATGTGAGGTTCTTGGGCATTATTATGAAGACGGGTGGTTCCGTGATAAACTAAGGGCTGGTGAGCCCGACATAGCTCTCCAATGCATTGGGTAACACAAAGGAGTGAAACGTTAAGGTTTCTCCGAAGAGATTTAGGGAATATACTGTGATGGGTATTCCAAACGTAACCAAGAGGGTTACTCCCTACGTAAGAATGGTATGAATGCCTCATGTTACCTTTATGTCTTATGTTTTCTATGATTTATTCATGGTTTGATGAGGTATGTTAAAGTGCCTATGTATTATGGGTAAAGTATGATTAAATTCTTATGTATATATGAACTCATGTTTCCTTTCCATATTTTTTATAAACCTTACTAAGCTTTTTATGCTCATCCCAGGTTTTTTAAATATTTTTCACAGGTCAAGGGAAAGGTACATGATGTGATGATAGTGTCAAGGATGTGTTGAGAAAGAATCCATGTTTTATTTTCAATATGTTTCTGTTGATGGAAAGAATGAATACTGTCTTTTATGTAACCACTTTGTTTAAATGTGGAATGTAATGCAAGTTTCATGTTCTAATTCTCTAAAACTCTAAACCTGAAAAGATCCTCAATGTGTAATCTTGTAATAACTCAAGATTAAGTAAGGTTTAAGGCTGGGGATTTATAAGTACAATCTCGTATCCATATTATCTAATTGATCTAATAGAATTAGGGGAATTTAATTTCTAATTGGAAGAGATGGATTGAAAAGTGTTCATTCGGCCTTGAACATCTCTTTGAGATTTATGTGTTCTATTTGAGAATAAGGTGGATATGTCTCTATAGATTTAAATAAAATATTATATTCATTACCGGGTTATGATAAATACTAGGAATCCTCTTCCATTTTTTTATTATATTTTTGATTAATTTAGGATAAACTAGTGATTCTAAAAATTTGATATTCATTAAGGATATCACCAATTATCGGTTAGGAATGATAATATTATGAAGATTTGTTCCATATGTAGATTTATACATTACAAGTTTCTCATTATTAATTTTGGTATTACTAATGCATCATATGTCATTATGGAATTGATGAGTAGGATATTTTAGAGGTATCTACATTCATTTATGATATTATTTTGGGATAACATATTTGTGTATTGAATAAAAAAGGAAAATCATGAGAAATATTTGCTGAAAATGATCGGATCATTTCAAGATCAGAATATTTATTTTATAATTTTATTGTGATATTTTTGGATATAATAGTTATATTTAGATGTCCATGATATCAGTTAAAATGGTGATTTTTTATCCTGAAATGATCTATGATTTGATATCATGTTAGACCACAATGAATGTCTTTGATATATGTAGTTTCATTGGCGTGGATAATTATTACTGATTTTTTATTCATGATTTTTCATGAATATATTTATAAACAACATATGTAACATATAAAAATGTTCCATTTCATAGGAAATATTATTTCGAGATGTATTATATAGAGCTTAAGGTTTTCCATAGATCAACAATGGTCATGAAATTTCTGAAATTAAAACAAGGTTGTGTGGTGTATTATGATTCTTCCAGATTTAGGTTGGGATGTGATCTCATAAAGGGATATAATTTTATTGTTTCTGACCATTGATGTAACAATTTGATGAGAATAACAACCTATCACATGGTTAAAAATTAGATACTATTGTGAATGATTTGATGTGTTGGTGTCATTGCATCTTTAGTGTCAAATTTATAGTATATACAGATTACATGAGATTGAAAATCATTATCTCCCCAATTGAGTTGAATCAAATGAAAAGAATATGGATTGAGTGTCATAAAATGATTGAATTTTACATTATGTATACACTAGGTAAAGGAAAATCTATGGAGGATTCAATAATAAGGAATTCATAATGATAGTCAGATAAAGAGGATTCAAATCATTGGTAGCTTATGTCAGTGATAGCCAACATAAATATGGATTGTCAAAACATGGAAAATGTTTCATTTTACACTCATGTTTCATTTCATCCTGATTTTTGTTGTGAATGTTAATGAAAAAAAGAAATCTGATTCACTAAGTTTTCATATGAGGTCAAAACACAGTGGGGGATACCATTATGGGATAAAAACATGAGAGGGGAACACTATTGTGTTTTCGAGGTCAGGTGGTCATCCATTTGTACTGTTAAAAAAATTTCAACATTCTTACCACCATTCAATATGGGTTATTCATTGAATAATATAAATAATGTATAATGTAATGAAATCACAATTTCAGTTGGTTGGAATTAAATGAAGAATCACTGTCATTGTCATTATATATCTCACTGGTTATCAGCTTCTAGAAATGCACCAACATACAACAAGTATGTGGAAGTCCATACCTATTTCTCTTTGTAAATGGGATCAAATATCCTTGGATTTCATGATTTATCGACCAAATTTAGATAGAAAACATGATTTCATATGAGAGATAATTGATCAACTCATAATATCATCCCATTTCATCCATATTCATGAATCTCATATAGTGGATGTCTTCTATAAAATAAATATCTGAGAAGTTCTAAAGAGTAATTATGTTTTAGATTTCATATAATCAAATTTACATCTAAGGTTTATATATCTATTTTGGAAATATTTACTTAATTCCCTTGGAACTCAGTTGAATATGAGTACATCATATCATCCTCGCATGGATTGAAAATTTTAAAGGAAGATACAATCATTGGATTTCATGAAATGATATTGTGTAATGGTTTTTTGGATCATTGGAGAACACCATACAATTAGTGAAGTTCACATATTGAATAATTTATTATTACATCATATATATGTATCCATTTTAAGAATTTTATTTGGAAAACTTCATTATCGATTTTTCTGGCTAGAAAAAGGTGTGACTTCTCTCGTTGGATCGAGCCTTGTTCTAGAGATAATAGACTATATTTATTTGATCCGAAAAAAGGAATGATATATCTCTATTTAATTATAAATCATATGTATATAATCATAAATCACCATTTTAATTCAATTTTATTGATCATGTGATCCTCATAATATCACCATTTCATATAAATTGTCATTTTGGGATGAAGGGAATGTTATCACCATGATACATAGGAACTTTTGAGACATGTCAATGGGATTTTGTTATGGAATATCTGATGTTTTTATACAATAGTTAATTCATTTCCTAATTTCATTTATGAATATAAATTTATATTGTATCATCCCTATATTATAATTAGTATAACAGTACTATAGCAGTATTGTAGCGGGAACTGTAGTAGGTATTGATTGGAATTGTAGCCGCCAGTACTATTCCCACGTTTTGGCCTTTACGGAATCGAATTGGTTCCTGAGACTTTTAAGGCCTTTGGGATACCCATTAAATTGGGTTAGTAAGACATTCAGGCCACCACAAGGCCTTTGGGACACCTTAAGGCCCTCATTCCACATTAAGCGCAGATGAAAACCCAACATTCTATAGGGACAAATCTCCATAAGGGGGATGATCAAGGAGAATTAACCATGGAAGAAGAAAAATAGATTGAAAGAATGAAAGGGTAAGGCACCTGTAATAGAGAGAAGCATGTTCATGCACGGGAAAGCCTAGCCGAGCAACCATTCAAAGGTAGAGATATGATTTCAAGACGAATATGTTGGGGAGGAGCAGTTACAAGTAGTTAGTCTGGATTGTATATAATGTTTGAATCCTATGGGAAATGAATTCCACTAAGGCCTACGGGACACATAATACTTATGCCTACCTGCTTTTTAGGGGTTCCACCTCTTGCCTTTAGAGGTGGATCATCTAAAATCAAAAAAAATAGAGGCCTTCGAGCCATTGGAGAAAGGAGAAAATTTGGAGTTGGAGATTGAAATAATCAAGAAACGTCCTAAATCATTCATAAAAAATATGGTTTTCAATATTCTAGGGACAAAAATACCGATGGTGGGGAAAATGAATCTCCCACATTTTCAATAAAAACCCCTTTATTTATTTATTATAAATATATAATGTTATTTAGATATTTTTTAGGAATATTTAGAGGAGTTTTTGGAAGACTTTGTGGAAATTTTGGATGATAATGGATAGAAGAAACTATGAAACACAACTCTCAAACAATACAACTAAAATCGTGGACACTGGGTAGGTGCATATTTAGGCATTCAGTTTCGCCAAACCATGCATCCACCAAGGGTAAACCATGTGATGATTGACATAGTATGTTTGAAAAGTTGGCGCATGTTTTTTCTAACAGTTTTAATCAATCTTGCTAAGATACTTTGGAGGCAATGACTAGTGAATGGTTTATGCATGGTTTTCTTAACTTTGATCTGAAATCATGCATCATTACATATTATTTCCAGATTTTTTGGATTGAATAGAAATCACCTCCTTAAACCCTAATTCCCCACATGTTATTAAGTAACATAGAATACATTCTTTCTGAAGGTTATAAAGACCCTTCCTATTGATTCCATAGTTATCAGTTGGCGAATCATGGTGTATAGGAGGACCATATTTACTGGTAAGTACTCATTATTGGTGATTTTTGTTATTTTTCCTTCTTCAACCTTATATTAGAATCATGGATCTAATCCATGTGTGAAATATCTATGTTTTTTATGCTAATCATATTTACTTAAGGTTTTTAAATGTAACGGGAACTAAATATATGGTTTGTTTTGGAATACGTAATCCACAATTGATAAATAATTTTTTTTAGTCTTCATTTCTTATAAGTTGCGAGGTAGGTGGATTCAATATCGACTACACTAGATTAAAAATAGATGGATTGATTTAAAATTGAAGGAATCGTTTTTTTAATTTTGTAATTGATGTGAAATGTTTAATGTAATGAATATTTTTTACTGGTTTGTAATATTATATAAATTGGAAATTTTTTTGGAAAGTGTAATTTGTCTACTAATTTTAAAATGATGATGTTTAAATATTGAATGGTTTTCATGAATTAAAAATTAGTTTCAATTTTATTATATAGAATAATTTATTAATTTAAATGTATTTTAATTGATGGTTTGGGATTGTATTTGAATACTTGGTTTGTTTTAGTTTTTTTATTTAACATGAAATTGGATAAGTGTCATGTACCCTTGGTGTAAAATTATGTGACCCAATAGAAGAGATGTGTTCCATTGTGTAAATTTAGAAATTGCTACCTTGAGAAATATTTCTAGATCGATTAGAGACAGCCCATGAGTATGTAACTATCACCAGCACATTAACGTGTTGGTGACTATGTGGATTATGTATTAGATATGCTAAATGGAAACATGATTTGGTTTAAATAATTAATTAATTTTTGACCATAGAAATGGTTGTTGTTTAGAAAACTATTTTTATTATCTGATATAAACTAATTTAAATTTGGATTTAATCTATTTTTTTAAATGATCTAATATATTATACCATAGTGGAGTGAGTTGTGATGTGCTTTGGGAAATCCTATTGAGTTTTATATTCTACCCCTTGTTGGGAACATTTGTGTTTTGTAGATATTGTATATCGTGATCCATGTAAAATAACGTTATCTCATTTTTTAATGATGTGTTATGATACAATGGGATGGAATTGTGATGTTCTATCACGGAGCATGTTGGGAGTATCTATGTTTTTGTCTTTAGTGTCGTTAATTTTTTTTGCATTTGGATTTTTTATTTTACTCTATTTTTTGACATTGATTCACATTATACATTGATGTAGTTTAGTTTTATTTGATTATCATTGATTTACTTTACATTTTTATCATACATCATATATTGGTTGATTGGTTATAACAATATTTTTTTGTAGTTTTTTACAAGGAAAATCATCCCCAGATATTTATAAATCCTTCAAATATTATTTCTATACTTTGGTGTATTGGAAATTTTAGTTAAGTGCTATTATTACCCTCGGGATCTTCTAATGGTAATGGGTATGTTTTTGGATGTTAAATTCTTCATAACATAACTTATGCGATAGATTATTTTTTATAAGATATATCATTAACTTAATCATAAACCATCTAATAAAATAATAAATATGGTATCATTGCATCATTACCCTATTAATTCTTATGTACCACCAAAGGATAATTGGAATATTCCTTGGGTTAAATACCCTTTTTAAATTTAAATATCATATTAAAATTTTAAAAAATTAAATTATTTAGTGGAAATGTTTTATTATAAAATAACCTTGGAATCTAGTTATTCATTCCTCAATTCATCGAGATGTCATGTAGGTGAGAAATTATGTTTTACCATGCCTGTTAAATCAATTATTCCCATTGTATTTTCTTTAAGATGATAAAAGTTCAACATTAATAAAATGTCAAAAATAATAATTTTGAACCATTTGTAAAAAGTAAATCATGGGTTAAAATTAATTTAAAAAATCATTTTATAACATTAAAAACATTCCTAAAATCATTTTTAGAAAACATTAATATTAAAGAAAAATGATTATCAATACAAAATTGGGTGAAAACAGGTTATCCATTAAAATTACCATTTGGTCTTTTGAGTACAGGGATTGAGGAAAATCAATGTAATGTATGTATTATCATGAAATAAAAAGAGTAGAATTAAATACATTTTATACAAAAGAAAAATTATCATTTTCCAATAAATTGAATATAAGGATGGTAAATGTGATAATTTAATTTCAAAAGTTTAATTTAATAAATATCATATAAATAATATAAAACCATAAAATAACTATCCATGAATCTCGGTAATACAAATTAAATTCTACTACTATATATTGGCTGTAATCCACATTTCTGTATGAACAATTATACAACATCCCCATCGATGGAAAATAGGGACAATATTGGCTGTTCTATATTCAAAATTACATATTTTTATATTTGTAATATGAAATTTATTATTTAATGATGAATACAATAGATTTATAGAAGATAGAAGGAGAAATAAATTGAAACAGCTTGGGTAGGAATATTACCTCTTTTTGGATGACCTCCTTTATATCTAATGATAGGGCCATAATAATTTCCATTAAAGAATAAATTTACCTAAAATACATGTATTTGAAAATTAATAGAATATTTTGGTAGCTTTTGTTCATGCTAAATGTATCAATGTGATGTTGATAAAAGATGTAAGTGGTGTCATATAATAAAATAGGGGAAATAACTGAAATTTAATTACAAAAAAAATATAATCAATTTATTCCCAATACCAATTCATTCAAAAGGAAATATATTCACATAAAAAAATTATACGGTCTAAATAACATCATCCGAAATAATTTACGTCTGTTTTGGTGTCATTTTAAACCATATCTTTTCGTTTAACCCCTTGGTGGATCAATATTAACTATAATTGTGGTAATGATTTTTTTTGATATTAATGGGTTATGCATCTACATACAAGGGATAATAATTATCAAAAAAAAAATGGATTAAATATTCAACAATATCACACTATACTTTTCATATTTTTTTAGTATTATGATTTTCAAATAATTTAATGGAATATTAGTTTTCAAAAAAATCATCAATGTCTTATTTTGACACTATTCACTTATTTTGAAATTACAGAAATCCTGAGAGGAATTTATTTTAATTATAACGCACTTAAATATCTAAAATATTATATATTTTAAAAAAATCATCATTCAGTATAATCAACAACAATTTTATATATAGTGTTTCTAAAATAATGTATGTTATTTTTATATTACTTGTACAATCACCATGATTGAATTTTTTAATTCTTTATAGTTATTAATTTATCATTAAAAATAACCATTATAAATATATTAATTCATATTTAAAAGAAAAATTTCTAACATAACATATCCACTTTATTTCTTATGTAAAAATATCATAGATATTAATGTCAAGCGAGTGAATTTTTCTATTTATACTATTCATAAAATAACATAAAGGTACTAGTTTAAGAAAAATATTTCCATGTTTCAATATGATAAATAAATTGATGAAAATAACTTAAATAATATCAAAAAATAAAATAAATTTAGTTATTAGGGATATTATAAATCCTTATCTCAATGGTTTATCCCAATTTTACCATTTCTACCCTTACCAAGATGAAAAATAATAACCATGTTTATAATTCATGATGGCCAAAAATAGAATAGCCATACATAAAAAAAATTATCGTCCTAATTATAAATATGGAATTAAATTTTCATGATAAATTATTTGTATGTTTCATACATTCATTTTAAAATAAGTGCGCAAAATGTGATGAAAAACGGTTTGTAAAAGAGAAAATTTTCATCATTAAAAAAAATTAATCCATTCATAGAAAATAAATTAGATAATAGTTAGAAAATTGATAGAATATTAAATATTTATTTTATTGTGAATCATTCAATGATACCGATTAAATAGATTTTTAAAGATACACTCGTATTATGTTTATAAAAATTTGTTTTCCATAAAAACCACTATTTTACATTCAAATTATTTTCATTTATAATAAACAGATAACCAATGAAATAAATTCTATACCTTTTTAAATAATAGATTTTTTATAATTTTGTGAGTCTTATTCATAGAACCAATGAAAAAAACATGCTAATAATTCTCCCAATAAATAAAAAAATTTAAATAGTATAATATGGTTCATTTATACTTGGTGTTGGGTGTAAATAATTTGTAAAAATTAATTACATTTTTTAGGGAAAAATTATACCATAAAATCTCAAGATGATAAAATTTATATATTTTATTTTGTTAATTATACTTATATTTCATTTTTATTCCTTGGGTGATGGTGTTCAATATGTAAAATTTAATTGAGATATGGCCTCCCATTATATGAGTTATTTTTACATAGTGTTAGTCACCCACCAATAAAAATCTAGATTTGGTCCTGGGGTGGTATAACTGACATACCAACACCCTATAGGGGTCATTTTTTTTCAGGCTAGGTCATCAATAATGCAGCTTATTGTATTTCACATTAACCAAATATGTTAAAGTATTGTGATGTGTATAATTTTTTTTTTGAGGAAGCACAAAAGATGTCCCTCAGATGTTTTTAAAACGAGTTTTATATAATTGGAAAATTATCTCTTATACAGGGTGTGTAACATCCAATACCTTCTCAACCTGCTATATTTTCGTTATTGTTGGTTGGAGGTTGTTTGGATACACTTCCAATGATTATTAAAAATTTTCTTCATTTTGTTCACCTATTTATTAGTTCGGTAAGTCAATTTCTCATGTGGTCAGTTGTCCTGGTTAGCTAATTATCTTTTTCTTATGTTGGGTTTTCATGTAGTGGGTAGAATGTTCATCAATTTTTTCATGAGTTAGGTAGGTTTGGGGAGCAATTTGTTGGCATTATCATTTCTTATTCATATGGTCATTTGTTTCTTCTCATAACTAGTTTAATTGGTTGTGTGAGTGATTATGTAATTTAATTAGATACATTATAGATTAATCTCAATAATTTTTTATGGGTATGGATCAACTAAATGGTTCTCCTATACAGAATGTTTGGAAATTTGACTCTACTACACATGGAATCGATTACCTGAATTGGTTATCTAAGAGATCAATTACGTGGATCAGATATATGAGATATAATCATCCTAATCTGGATATGTGGAATAGATAAATGGATATTTAGGTTATATGGTGAGTTTGTATACATTGGGAATTCCAATACGTGGGGATTTAAAAAATTTGGAATCACACACAATGATATTTCCACCATTAAAATGGAAACATACATGCAAGACTTTTGGAGGAATAAATTATGGGTATTAAAAGGATGATATTTCAAGTATAATAACTTCAATTATTTTCAGTGATGAATAAGGATATAAATGTTTCATTCTCTATGTGGTATACTATGTTCCATAATATTTCGTTAATTAAATCATTTAGGATATTAAATTCCAATTATCTTGTATCTATCGACTTAATTTTTTAGAAGATTCCCATAATCTCTTCTTTATTTATTCTATCAATAATGATGATCTTAATTTCCATCCCCTAGAGTCCTGGAATATTCCTTTATTGTTTTATGATTCCATTAGTGTTGATTACCTCTTGGGCATGCCATATGTTTTTGGTGCAGTGGCTCATGTGAATCTTATCTTGTTAAGAATTTTCAATCCCTTTTGTGGGGATCGATACCTGTATTCCCATGTTTGTTCTATAGTGAACTTAGGAATTCCATATATCGTAATTTCTTATTCATTGATCCAGATCCAATATCTTATTCATTACATATTATTTGTGTTTAATCTTTTGTTCTATCATAGTTTTTTTGGTTATTTGTTTGTGTTGTTGTGACGTAATGTCCATAGAGGGATGTAGCTTCATATGGTATGAGGGATCTGCGTTTTTGACATTGGTCTTTTCTCAGGAGAAAATTGATTATTCCATTAATGTTGGTGATTTGTGTCTTCTTAAATTAATTTAATTGAAATTGTAAATTTTGTATTGATTACCCCTTCGGATGAAAACATAATAAACCTAAGAATTATTTAACCAGGTTGATAGTGAATTACATTTCAATCACATGCTGTTGTTTGATACCATTATATTGGTTTGTCTATTGATTTTATAAAAAATGTTTTATCAATTTTATGATTCTTATCATGACATATGAATATATATATTATCATGTTGGTCCTGATCTAAATTTTAACTAAATGTAAATATTGTAATTATTAACTGGTTTGTTAAACAATTAAGTAAGAAGAATGTAAAATAAATTTTGTGTATGTTTTAATCTATTGGTAATCAAATTGGTACATATTTCCTAATTAATAATGTTGTTTCTTCTATGATAATGGAATTGATAATTAATATAGATCGTGATAATGATTTTTGAGAATTTTGAATATAAAAGAAATATTAAATGATAACATTACATATTTTGATTTATTAAAATTGGTATTGATGTTAAGATCATGATTAAATTTCTATATCTTGATGACATATGATTCAAAAAGTTGAAACCTATGTATAATGATTCACTTAATTCATCATGGAATAAAAATAAATTTTTATGATAAAGATAATTTATAAGTCCTTAGTTGTTTGTTTTCCTGTAAATTTTATGTGACTAATATTTTGATTTGTGAGAGATTTAATTTGTGTTATGGTGGGATTATTTATTGATGGCCTTAATTTCCCGATTTAATATGATTTTTTTCATTCTGAATTATGATTTTTTCTTGATTTCATATTTTATATGTGATGTGTAAATTTCATCTGATGGCTGATGTGGTATGGGATGAGGAGGCCTAAATGATGTGGCAACAATTTATTCCTATGATGGTGGGATGAGTCAGGATAAGCATGTGACGTGATGATCTTATACAATCACATATAAATCTTTCTAATGACTATTGGATGAGATAATTTTTTAATCAGAATTCCTCTCCCCACTACATGAGGTAACAAGATGTTCATAGTTACATGTTTTCTCTTAATGATAAAATATATCAGTTTTCCTAGTGAACATTGATTTTGATATGTAATAAATTTAATTAAATTCCTAAACTAGTGGGTTGGGCATAATGGAATAAAAATATGGAAAAATTTTACTCTTTTAAAACCATGGATTTGGTTGGGAACATGGTTAGTGGAAATGAATTTTTTATGTTTATTTAATGTTATATAATTGTGGATAATGTTTTTTAGTAAATTACTAGATAATAAATTAATTAATAAAACATTAATTTTTTATTGGAAAAAATAATTAGCTGATTTAGAACATTAAATTCCTATGTTTTTATAGGATATTTGGTCATCGATGTGGTAGTCAGGTTTCTCTAGTATATAAGTTACAATTAAGTCTATGAAAATGTTATCACAATTCATTGTAAATGTGATATATTATACCATATATATTATATGAATTTATATTCTACCCCACCCATACCAGTTAGGGTGACTTTCACCAAGTTGACTACTAAAGGGTGTTTTCCACATCATCTTAGTGTGATTGCAAATGGATGAATACCCCCTCTTACATCCCTCTCACATATTTGTAGTTATAGTTTTTTGTATGAATGATGGTGTGTTTTCTCAAATGATTTTTTGAGGTATATAATTTCATGTGTTTATTTCATATGTTTTTATCCATGCATATTGTTTCCAAATTATTATTATTGGTATGATGTATATCCATTGTCATTCCTTGAGATACCTTACAAAGTGTGTGCGTTGTGATCTGTTTTGGAATAATACTCGATGGATGATACTCATAATATGTGATTTTGTGGCTCCAGGAAACTACATGATTATGATATGAGGATGAGATTTTGCATGATGTGATGATGTCAGGTTCATGTTGTGATACTCAACCCAAGTGTTTGTAGGCTTACATAAGTTTTTAGAGAGATGTCTCCAGAAGTGCAATGTTGTGGAATAGTGGAAACTAGTGTGGGAGTAGGAGTGGGGTACCATTGATGTTTCATTACTATATTATATTCGATATTTTATATGATAAATGGTTAGATAAATCCATGGAGAGGCTTAGAACATAGTATACCTTTCAAGTTGACTATTTACTTTCACTTTCATTCACTGTGATTTTGAATTCATCAATTAAGGTTTTCAATAGAGGCACCAGCGAGGATCCAAATGAGTACACTATTATACGATCCCAAGATATATATCATTTTTTTCATTTTAGTTGGATCAAGTTGGGGATCATGGTAGATATTAATATACCACTATTTTCATGGTTTTTTTTGAATTTATGGTCGTTGTAGTCATTATGTTTTTTATATGTAGTTTTTTATTTTGTTGTAATAATATTGTTTTTAAATTAATGTATTGACATATGATTTCATTTATATATATTTATGATAATGATTTTATTGGTTTAGCTCTCTTATATCTCCCTTTCACATGATTTCATAGAAGTTAATGCCTCCCATTATAACATCATTATAACATTATTACTAGTAACCTACCCGGTGCCTCCATAGTGTAGGATTAATGCAGTCAGTGTCTCCTTTCTCTCATTTTTAGAAATTGAGGGGTACACATTGGAAGTAGGGGTCATTTTAGGGAGTAAAATCATGATATCATTGATCATTAAGATAAAGTTAAATGAAATAAGACTGCTCACCTGGTCAATATCCTCTAGTGGAATAATTATATTGGGGATGTGACCTAGAGAATCTAACAATTTAATTATTTTATATGTTTCTATATCTACTCTCATATAGGAAATGATTTAATTTAACTAGGTTGTAATTATACAGACCAAATATTTTATTCCCAAAATATATATTAAATAATATGTATTCTATGAATCAATAAACTAAAATGGAATTATTTGATATTTTATAATGCTAAAATATTATAATATATTATAAATTGTAAATTATAATTAGTACGAAATATAAAAAATCATTATGAAAATAATAATATGAATAAAATTGTTAGTAAATAACCATACCATATTTGTGAAATCCTTACCCAAATGGGTTTTCATGAATATAATATTTTTTATTTTATTTTTTGAATAATGGAAAAATATTATAAGAATGGAAATTATGATAATGAAAGAAATATCTATGATGAATTAATTATATTGAAGTATGTATGGATATATATAAAAGTGATATTGGATAATATGAATGTTATATTACCATTGAAAATTCATATATCAAAAATGTTTAGTGAAAATTTTTTAATTGGGAAATAATTTTTTATTATGAATTAATGTATTATTATAAATCCTTTATTTTAATTTAATAATAAAAATTTAAGTTCAATTAATTAAATAAATAGTAAAAATATTTACAAGAAAAATGAACATTATAAATTAATTTTTTTTTATTTTTGAAATATTATTATTATAATACATCATGAATTATTATATAAATAATAAATTTCTGATATTTAAATATATTTTTTTTAAAATGGATTTATTTTATAAAATGATTTAGCAAAACATATATATGTTTATCTATATCTATTTTGATGGGGAAAATATGTTACTGAGGTTAAATATGAATGACATCGTTAAACGATAAAATTTTTAAAATATCTTATGTTGTTAACATGATGTATAAAACTAATAAATAATAAAAAAATCTGTTTTTAATTGATATAATATTTAGATTCTATTGTTTATTCAACATATTTCTTAGTTTTATTGTATAAATGAACATTTATTACCATTATTGTATGAGCAGTTACCTATATTATTCTCAAAGTATTCTATAAAAGTGACCCTCCTCTACCAATTCAAAGAAAATACCATCCTTTGGTGACCACATTAATAAACCCCAATTTTTTTCACATAATTTTATCTTCTGTGATGGTGGTCATCATTTCACTATAAGGTGCCCTAAATTATAAATTACGATCACATTCGAGAATAATTCAATCCATCCAAGTATGTATCTTGTTATTATTTTTATTTTACAATGATATTCATATATCAAATATTTATAAATATATGTCACCACTCTAATGATGTGTAATGAAAATTTTTATTCTTCTATAAAAAATTATATTAGTATAGTATAACTATAAACTATTAATCATTCATTAATTAATAATTTTTGGTTTGGGTATCTTCAATAACCTATATAAATGACGTTGTAGTGTCTTTTAGATTTTCAACATGAATATAGTTCATAACTAAAATATATGTAATAATATATTTATATAAAATACAGTGGTGTGAATATAATTTTGATAGTTTGAAACTAAAATGAATTATCATTATAAAATATCTCTTCAATTATTAAATAATCCCTATAAAGGTTAACATTGTGAATTCAATTATTGTGAACATAACTCATATATTCTGTGAAATGAAAATGGGACTATTTAATTCCATAAAATACTATTATTAGACAATTTTAAATATATTATGAATGATGAACTTTTATATAATAAATGAGAATCAACATTTATATATAGAAACCAGTTTAAAATAATAATAAAATACAAGAATATGATGATGAATATAACCTATCACTAACAATTATACACGTAATAAATGATTAAAATAGAATAGTTTAAAAGGAAATATATGTTAATATGGTTCATAAATAATGGAAATATATACCTCTTTTAATCAAAAATGATGTTAATGTGATTTCATTAGAGAAAGAAGTAATTGTAGGGATTTCTCAGTCCAACTCTCTTCAAAAATGAAAGTGAATGTGTTTTGATTTTTATTCATGGAAATTACAAGAATGTATTTCTATATTTTGATATATATTTTTCACCTATATATTTCTTAATGTTTACATTTCTTCTTAATATTTTACTAGAATTTTTTTATTGAATATATGTTTATAAATTGTATTTTTCGTTATCAAATTATTTAATTTATAAATAGTTATCATCCATGATTGTATTCCTTACATTGTTTAAGGGAATTTTGGAATATTTTAATATTAATTCATGATGTCCAATGAATTAATGATATAATGTAATGAATTTTATTTGAATTTGGATTGATCAATATTGTCATCATGAGGATGGGAAACCAACTACGATCTATGTGTATCCACCTACTATGAAAATATGATCTCTCTTTATCTTTATTCACTTCTGAATCATGGATTATTTCCCTTATTCTTGGATAGGTCCTTCAATGATGGAATTTGTGAATGAAATTATTCATTGAATCATCAAGATGAAAACATAACAATTAAGGTTCATAATCAACCTCTTCAGATACAGCTGGAATTTTATTTTTTTATTTTTTATGTGGATATGTTATAGGAACTTTTGATCCTCCCATGTTGTATTATTTCATGAAATATAATGACGATGGATTATAGTTCATGGAGGATTTATAATAAATTCAATAATGATTTTGTTTTTGATAATTTTACATTATTGGTTATAGTTCTTATTCAAAAGGAGATAACCATGGTTATATAAAGTTTTAAATAATGAATCCTATAATGATTGATAATGTCTATTTTGAAGATTATTATAGTTGGAAAGACCTTCTTACATATTATTTTGTGATGAAATGATGATCTTGAGGAGGCCTGTAATTTTGGGAATGTCAATATGAAGGTAGGTACTTTGATAATTTCAGAATGGAAAATAAATTTTAATCCATTAAATGAAATTAATTCAACTGTGCAAATTTGGTTGAGATTCCACTAGTTAAAATAAGTATACTGGTATCCAAAAATGATCCTGCTGATTATATTGGTATCCATTCTAAGATTCATCATCACACTATAAATGTAGTGATGGGGGTGTATTCTAGAGTCCTTGTTGAACCGGATCATGAAATGATGCCTCATGACAATATCTGATTCATGTATAATGACAAACAAATTGAGGTAAAAATATTGTCCAAAAATTTCCCCCATTCTATGATTATTATATATTTTTTGGAATCAATATTTTTAATTGTAAAAATATAAAAAATAATATGAAACCCACTACTGAACGAGTTGACTAGAAGAAGGTTAGTAAAATAAACTAGTTAATTGAATCTCTATTATTATAATTGAGAATTTTGAAAAAATAGAGCATGGTAAATGGATTAATAATATATTAATAAATTGGATGTGAATGTGATCGAAGGAAAAAAATAGTCCTCTCTGGTTGATGAGGAGGATAACATGGATGTCGATTCTAGGTCTATTTTTATTTCTTTAACTTGTAACAATAGTTTAGATTTATCTAATATCCCAAAAATTGATGATTATAAAATTTATCCTAATATCTTCCATGATATTATAAATATTCATCATGTGATGCATTATGAGTCACCGTTATCAAATTCTGGTCAGTCTGATTTCTATCTATTTCAAATAGTAGGATATTGATCACATGATTCCCAATATGATCCTTTTGTAGGGGAAAATCCTATCATTACCAATTATGATTCCTCTGTTGAACTTTCCACTACCTCTCTACGTATTCAAAACAATCATTTGTCTGATCAACCTATCCCCTTGAGTGTTCATTACATAATAGTAAAAAAACTAATAATTCAATTGTAATTTCCAAACCTAATAAATCATTAATTTGTTCTTTACAATAGGATTATATGAATGATGATACATTAATAGAGGAAGAATATATTCATTGGTTTTATATTGTTTTTAGGGTATTAAAAATATATATTTATTGTACTATAAAGAGTCATTTTCTATTATTACTAGTGGGAAGATCAATAATCAACATTTAACAATATCTAATGATGTAGATAAATCAACAATGATAAATATTTAAGCTAACTTCACGTGTCCAATTGATCAAAATTTAATAATTTATGATGACTCTACTAGAAAATATCCATCATATCACATCACTGATGATAAAACCACTATGTTTGAAATCCTATTGAATTTATCAAGACCAGCTGATCTAATCGCATCCGAGTTTTTCAGTTCATGTATGGATATTAATTTATTACATCTTTCAATTATAATATCAACAATTATTCAGACTGATGATGATAATCTAAATTTTTTAGACGACAACATGGACTACTGATGTCTATATAACAGTTTGTTAGAGATTGAGGATTATAATAAGGATTGAAAAAAACATCCAAATAGAAAATGACCTAGAAAAAATGATGGCTTCAAAAAGAAATGGGGATTTTTTACAAAGATAATGTTTAAATGAATATACTATTTTCGAACAATCGATGGAGCTCTAGTCTTTAGAAAATTATGTTTCTTACATTTATATTAATAAATCAGAATCAAGATATTTTAGGACTGTATCAATTGAAAATGACTATATTAGATAAGATTGATTCATTTGGTAAATTGATTTTTCAACAGATTAGAACAAATGTTTCTAACAATGAAACTAAGAGACTTTTGTCCACATTCACCATAGGCTAGTAGGAATTTATTATTTTATTTAAATTGAGAAAATGGTCACTATCAATAAAAATTATGACCGAATTAGAAAATTAAGTTCAATCATTACTCCTATAATGCTTACCAAAAAAATAGAGGTCTGTGGATTAATATTTTTTACATTAGTATAATTATACATTTCCCTTAGACTCACATCAGTGATTTTAATGATATTATTAATTCTAATGAGATACATGTATTTTTTAGTCATTCCTCCACTAAAAGATATTTTTCTAATTTAGTGAAGATAGTATTATATATGATATTAGTCTTTTTGGAGCAAAATATTATTTGTATTGATGTTACTTTCATTAATTGTTTTCTAGTAAATTTGATAGAGATTCCATCAATGATATATACCTTAATTTCTAGTTCGTTATCTCTTTTTCCACCCTTAAAAAATTAACTATGACTACCACCATATTTTAAACAAATTAATTTATAAAAAAATATTTTCTTTCCTTACCCTTAAAATTTTGAATTTATTTCACTTCACACCATAGTGATAGACCTCTTTTCCATGAAAAATGGAATTCCACTGACATTAGGAATGATCCTCTTGTTTGTATCATAATGAAAAAAATCCTAAAGAACAAAGTGATATCATGGAGAAAAATTATATTGAGTCACATTAAATTAAATATTTCCTATCACTATTAATTACTATTTTCTATTTAGGAGACATATACTGGGAGTGAATTGTTGCTGTTCATGAACATCAGAATAAAGTCACCAATGATTTGAATGTACATCTTAATATTAAGGAACAAACACAAAGGGAAATCCTAAAAAGAAAAAAGAAAAATGTTGGTGAAATAATTAATATGTTATATATTCATATTCAAGGTATTAGTAAATTTAATAAATAATTATCTATTATAAGTGATAATGGAAACATCATGGGAAAAATAGAGGACTTTCAATCACAGTTTTTCTTCTTTTATATTATTCTATTTGATTCATCCAATACTCCAACTAAAATATTTGATGATTTCATACCTAATCTTGTCACCCAAGTTGATAGTTATAACCACTCTTCCATTCATCATGATTTTAAGATTTTAGTGGAAGTGTTTTTTCTAAAATATGGAATTTCTCGCAATCAAAATTATTTTACTAACTAAGTATTTCAAACTTATTGGTATATAAGTCACAATGATGTTTCTTGGATGGTTAATAGTTTTATCATATGTGGTCAGTTAAATCATGTTATAAATTCATAGTACCATCCCCTCATCTATAAACGTGATAAATCAATTGAGATAAATCACTCCTGGAATTTATATCTTGGAAGTACTAATTATAAAATTAATGGGGGTTATCATACAAATGGGCTGGATGGAAATTCCCATAAAGAGTTAGTCAACTAGCCATATTGGATTCATCAAGTTTCTGACCATACATTAATTTCTTGTTATTGTTTCTGAATTATTTAATCATCTCAAAAAACTTGTAGATGAGGGAACATTTTATGAAATTAGATGTCATGTAATCTTTTCACACTCATGAATAGAGCTTCATTTGCGATATCATTACAAGTATTGGATTCAATGGATCTTTTTTCAATTGTGTCAAAATAATCCTTACAACATCCCATATTTCAATGTCAAAAAATGGTACATATTAGTGATATTTTTATGATGAATAAGATTCAAACAAGGAGATCCCCATTCATCAATTATTTTCTTTATTTTTGTGGACAACATGAGTAAGATTATTCGCAATTTAGTAAAGGATGACAAGATTACTCTCACAAGAGCTGGTATAGGACTTACTAACCCCACTCATATTTATATTCTAACAATATCATTGTTTTTATCCATGGTTATAAGAGAAAATTTAGAATAATGAAATATTATCTTCTTTATAAGGAAAAATTAAGGGGTCTAGATCTTAGCTGGAAAAAATCATTTATCAATATTGTTAAAAGAATACATGTAGCTAGAAGGGTATGATTCATCACCACATTTTATATTAGAGAACATAATTTTCCCTTAATTTATCTGGGTGGCACCATGTTTAAGTGATAACCATGATCCATCCAATTCTCTCATATTATTGGAAGAATTAGGAGCCAAATAAATTCATGTAAATGAAAAAAATGCATTAAATGGAATCATGAATTTTCCATGTTAATTATAGAATTATTTCCAAATTATTTTATTCTTTTATTTTATATTAATATTTGTGTTATCATATAATAAACATAATTACTTCTATAAAAACTTTTTTTGGAGTGGAAGAGTATTTTAAAGGAGAAATTTCATTATTCCAGGATAATAATGCTTCCAATGAATTGAATGTTGTGTTCTTAAAAATAAAATTCATTGTAATTTGAATCGTATTATGTGGGATAGTTTTAGGGGGAGACACATCACTATGATATATGATTAATTACTTTTCTTATATAAATATTACATAGAAATCATAATGATATATATATAATTTATTGGGAATCCTCTACATGGCATGCTTTCTTTAATTAATAGTACACATTAATGAATGACTGTCATTAGTTTGTTAACACAACTCCATATCTCAATTTTGTTGTAGTCATATAGACTGGTTCTCCTCTCATCAATAACCATATATCATAATACCTTAATTTTGAAAAAATATCTAAATTAAATGGAAATTGGATAGTCCTCTTGATATCCATACTATTGAGAATAAAGACACAATTTTAAATTTCAATTTTACTATAGGAGATTACATTCTTATTTGGGAACATGATATCAATGTAATTTCATCCTCAATTACCTTATAAAATATGTAAAATCATGAACACAATATAAAATGGAAAAAATTCCTCATCATACCTTGGATACTATAATCCACAATAACTCTTTTGTGGATAGTATTTTATTCAAAACATCCCACTGGTGATTTCGTTAAAATTATTGGTATTATTATTTTCTCTAAATGTGTTCATTGTAATAATAATAGGGAAAAAATTTATAATCACTTACTTTGATCTATTATGGCTTCTTCCCTTTGGATAGCTATTGTATATTTTTGGGTCAGTTTCTAGACTATTTCATTATTAGGTACCACTTTGTTTCTTGTCTATTGATTCAATAATCGATCAAAAAGAAAAATATTCCATATGCAGCCTTCCTAGAAGTTAATCTTGTTATCTAGGGAATCTAAAATTGACTAGTACATTATAGCATGACATTGTGTCTTAAATCTTCATTAACATGCACATTTGAGCAGTAAAATGGGCGAATTCCATTAAAATCTTAAGTATGGCAACACATTAAATGATTTTATTTTTCATAAATATTTTGGAATTACAGGTCATTGTATTACTCCTAATGGAACATTGTAAGAATGATAGACTCCTCCATTTATTTTTTGGATCATGTTTAACATATATGGTTCTCTAAGATGTAATCCATGTCCCTTTGGGTAAGGTTCTACTTTTAGAGACTACACAGAATGTAAAAGTGGTTGTCACTATAAATGTTGTGGCTTTTCCACTTCCTTGGATATATAAATTATTTATATTATCAATGATATTGAACTAGAAAAAACAAGTATTCACACAATATATACATAATGATACTCTGACACATTGGTTCAATCAATTAGAATTGGCATAATTTATTTGATCTAGAATCTTACTACAAGATAGATTAGATTTTGGGAATATATTTCGTCCATGTATTAAATTATTACATAGGTCTTTCGTGAAGAGAATTTTGTGGTCGATGGCTTGGCTAATTAAGGGTTGAATTATTGTTGATTGATATGTATCATTGATTTTCCATATGACATTTTTACATTTTAGAAGGATTACTACTGTAAAAATACACACATCAGAATTTTGTACCATTATCTTATTTTAATATTGGAGCCTTATCCATTAGAAAATGACCTCATTATAACAAAAATACATTTCAATTATTTCTATGTTTCACTAGGTACATGTTGTAAAATAATAATCCACTTTAATTTTATAGATGATTTATTTTTATTTATCATTTTGAATTTTAGAACCTTGTTTCATATTCAAAATTTAATTCTTCTATAATTTATTTAGGTATATCTTCATGCTCATGTGGAATACATATGTATTATTTATACTTATGTTATAGTTGGGACTAGAATTTAATAACCATATAATTCATTAACTAAAAAATTATCTCATTTGATTTATTATTATTAAATATAGGATGTTATATAATAACACTATGTTATCAGACAAGAATTTCCACAAAGTGAATATGGTTATGGTAGAGATCCTTATCATAAGATATATTTTTCTATTCCAATGTTTGTGTAACATCCCAGGAAAATAAGGAATATTAATTTTTCATTTTTATTCATATTTTTGAATAAAATATTAATATTACACTAAAGGGGATGCAAATTTTGATGGCGTTCCCAATACGCAACAACGAGTTTTGTTGAAATCTTACGTTCCACACTAATAATATAATATTATTATTTCAAACGGTAGTTAACACGTCGCCATTGTATTGGAGGGAATGAATATAAATAACTATAATATGATTATATATGTTTTCTAAATGTTTTCACATTTATCCAATAAATGATAAATGCTTAAAAAAAGAAAAGAATTCTATTTTATACATTAATACTCTAATATTCACTACAAGGTCCATTAACCACCTTTTGATGGAGAACCCTTTTTAAATATACTTTTTGTCACTTTTATATGTTATATTTGAAAAAATAAAATCTTTCTTTAGAATCGAGACATCAAAATTTACTTTTTGTATATTCTTGGTATTTTTCTGATAAAGTTGATTTTTTTAATGAATAGTGAAAAATGTTGTATTTTAATTCAAGACCATATTTTAAACTAATTTATTTATATGGTTAGATTATATTTTAGAAAGGTTTTAAAGTGTAATTTGAATAATTTTTTACCATTTAATCTAATGGTGGTAATTGGAAATAATTTCACTTTGAAATTGGACATAAACAATTGTCAATCTTTTGATATATATTGTTTCCTAAAAACACGCTATTTTCTTTGACAGTGGGATTTAATTATAAAATTAATTAATTCAATGTAGATGTTATTAATTTGGTAAAATCGAAATCGTTTTTGAATTCAGAATAACAAATATAGCTTAGGGTGAATTTTTGGTATTTTTCTGAAAAACCTTAATTTTTTATGAATAGTGAAACCACAAAGTGGTAGTTGAAAAAACTGATTTTTCATTTAAATGGATCTTTACCACTTCTGTGATTTAAATTTCAAAAATCCAATAAAAATTATTTTCATTATTATGTAAAATGTGGTTCAATGGGATAAAAATAATTTTGATGAAAAGTAACTTTTAAGTTTTATTAATCGCGAATAAAGGTAATTAGTGAGATTTAAGGTAAAAATGATATTATAATAACATGAAAATATATTGACACTTGTCCTAACCCTATTTTATGAGTCATGGACAACCAAGAAAACCCATGTGACGATTTTTGGGACCCAATGGAGCCACTTGGGTACGATAATGACAATAATGCCTTTTATTTAATGTAAAAGTAAAAATGAAACAAACATGTAATGTTTTACTAAAACAATTTTTATATGGGGTTATTCAAGTCATATTTTTACCTATAAATATTCATTATAAGATAAAAATATTTCCTAAATCATGGTATTTTTTTATAATTTTTAGACATTAAATAAATTAATTTATATATGACATCATGATGATGCAACGATTATCTCATTAATGAACGATTTAAATAAAGTGAAAAGATAATGAAAAATATAGGACTTAAACTTGTCAAAAACCTATTGGATGAGCATATTTAAAGCCATTATCATCCTATACTCGAAATATATCAATGTGGGTCCTTTAAAATCCAACACTCATTTGAAAAAAAGTAATAGTTTCAGGATTTCCAAAAGAGCCCTCCTCTCCCTTATAAAAAGACCCCAACTCTACCTCCTTACCCACACCTCTCAAACATTTTTCTCGGACAAAACCTGCCCATTTCATCTCTCCACATCCATATATTCACCATTGAAGCCTCACATTTGTAGGAAAGCTCTTAAAAATACCCTTTTGGTTCAAACCAAAGGGAGTTACCCGATTTAAAGGTAAAGTCTTCTTCAATGTTCTTTTATTTTATTTTACTTCTCCAACCCCCTAAAAAAATTTATTCATTTATTCTGTAACAACACCAGTATCATAAATATTCTAGGATGTTTTTAAAAAAAGTATTCAAGCTACACTTCCACAAACCTCCGTCTAATGGTTAAAGAACATACTGTTTCTGTGGATGGCGAATTTCTGTCTCACGAGACGATGATTGTTCAATATTATTTAAACTCCTCCAAAGGTGGCCATTAAGATGTCACTATATTTATTTTATGATATATAATATGTTTATTTTTCCTTAATCTTCGGTATTTTTCATTTATGGAATACCTTTATGGTTTCCATTATGGGTAAACGCGATATCTTCATTTTAGGAAAAGCAGACTACTGCCCCTCAGAGTGATTTGATTAGTTAATGACATATGTGGGACGTATAAAGGATAAAGTTAATGATATTATATATGATACTATACTTGAATTATAATATACCTTTATAACATTATTATTTCATTCCATTAATGTATGAAATAAAAATAAATGTAGTGTTCATGCGTACGTACGGCTTACCGTCTCCATGAACGGTGCATTTCATTTTTTTATCTCCAAATGTTATATACTATTATAAGTACATATATATAATGGATATATATGATATATATTAAATCTAAATGATTAATTTCAATATGTAATTATAATATATGTTTCTCTCATTTAGTTTTAGTTCCATTAAATATGAAATATAAATGAATGTAGCGTTCATGCGTACGTACGGATTACCGTCTCCATGAACAGTGTATTTCATTTCTTACCACTAAATGTTATGTAATATTATAAATGCATGTATATACTGGGTATATATGATATATATTGTAACTACATCAATAATATCATTTTGGAGATAATGGATATTTGACTACATGAACAACTTGTAAATATAAGAAGTTCACTTTTTGACTCAAGTACCAAATATCGACAAAACGATCGCTATTAACTTAAATGATTACATAATGTTCATAACATGGTAATAAGTGATATAAAATGAATAATTTACTTTAAAAAGGTTCTTATTCAAGTATAAATTAACTCATGTTTATTATTCAGGAGATTAAATAACGATCGCGTCACGTCGGACACGAGGTAAGGAATGCTACCTCTCTTTTTCTTTTAAGTACTCTCTTTTTTGTAATTTCTTCTAAGATCTTCTTTCTTATGTTGTGATTTGTTATTTTATATTACTATTACTGAAAATTTCATGTACATATGATAATAGACCATATTTTATCTCATCAAAACTACATTTGGAATTTTTAAGTGGCGTCGTTAGGCTGCCGAATTTTCGTAAGGGGTTTTCATCACACTTTTATTCCCAGGAGATTCATGCTACATTTGACACTATTTACTTTTTTGTGGTGTGTGTACTGCCCAATATTGTATTATTTGTTTAATATACTTTAATTTATGGGTATTTACGTCTTCATTGTATGACCCTTCTTAATGGGGTGTACGTTTCAAAAGATACCCAAATCAGTAAGGGAATCTTTCGCCCTCCTCTTTTTAAATGACTTATTTTATGGATTTTAATTTTCATATTATTATGTTGGGATAGGTTCTTATATATTTTTATTGATTTAAATTTTATGTCCAAGTGATTAGATACCATTTTCTCTCTCATCAACCTATTTTATGAATTTTCAAGTGACGTCGTTAGGCTGTCGAATTTTTGTAAGGGTACTTCTTAACCCAATTACAATTCTTTGGGTTAAACCTCTACTTATTGATTATGTCGTGCTATGAATATGTGTGAATGACCTCTGATTGTTTTAAACTTAATATCCACTTATATTTGGTGTATTTTTATTTTTCACACATAATTTCATAATTCAGTTATCCCTAATCTAAGGATACCGTCTTTGTAAGGGACTTCATCTCAATCTCTTTTCGTTGAGGCATATATTATTTTATACACAACATTCTTTTATATGGTGTATAATCACCTTTGACTTTTAATTTTATTCAAAATAAATATTTTCTCTTCATAGCGTTTTACTAAATGACAAAAATGAATGTTTCTTTTAACGTACGTGGTGAAAACGACCTTTCCACCGCCATGAGTATTATTTGATCTTTGAATTCCTCAACAAGCCGTAATGTTTTTAAAATAAAGTAAATACCATATACACTTTTATGTATTTTGGTATTGAATTTTTTTTTGATAAAGGATTCTTTTATGTCAATATATTTATAATATATATTGAGATTTAAATGTGGAAATGTTATCATTACTTTATATTGGTTTTATGTGTTATGATTTTATAATGGAACTTGGACATTTGAAGTGTGGTTACGTGATAAACCATATAACGGGTGGTGCCGTGAATACCAAGACAGGTGGATACATTATAACCTCCAATGCATTGAGTATGGAAGTCAGCCATATGGCTATTCCATTTAGTGAAATGTGTGGAAGTCAGCCATATGACTATTCTATTTAGTGATATGTGTGGAAGTCGACCGTATGGTTATTCCATTTAAGTATGATTATGCCCCAAGTTACCTTATATGATATGTGTTTATTATATGGGTTTTATGGTAATCTGTTGGTTACAAAAATGGAAAGTAATGATCTTTTATTCAGTGAAGAGTATTTACTAATTCATAAAGGTGAGAAGTATTACTTATGATAATGTATTCATTGTTTACATGATGTGTTTGAAAACTAACAGTTTTCCATCTTTGTATCCCTTACTGAGCTTTTTATGCTCATCCCATGTTTTTGAAATGTTTTTCAAAGGACATAAAGTGGAATAGGGTCAAGGATGGGATCAAGGAAACATCATGCTGTCCAAAACATAGAACTGGACATGACTCTTTTTTTCAAGAGTTTTTATTTTGTGGAAGAAATGGAAACTCATCAGAACTGTCTACTTTGTAACTTTTGAGATGTAATAGTTATGGCCTAATACTCTAAAACTCTAAACCTGAAAAGATCCTCAATGTGAATTATTCATTTAATTCATGATTAAGTAAAGTTTTAAGGCCAGGGCCTTATAGTTTGAACCTCATAGAAATTATTTTTAGTTATTTTATTAAAAAACATAGGTGATTCTTCGTGTTTATAATGTCTATTCTAATGGGCATTTTTTTAGATTGAAATATTACATGATTATGTTAATATATCTACATATTCATCTTATATTCAGTTAGAAACTTTATTATGATCTGTTTTATTTTTATAATAGGTATATATTATATTGTACCCTTTATTAAGTGTGTGATATCCCTATATTATTATGTTTATAATCCCCATGTTATAATGAATAATATTACCAACTATATATCTGCAATGGGGTTAATATTGATCTAAATTTTGAAGATATTTACATTGAATTATATAATAAGTTGCTTTTGTATCCAATCTCCAAAGATAGTAGACCTATTTAATGTATTGTAGTTATTTGTGATAAGAGAAAATGAACAATATTCTATAAGGAAATATAATTTGATATCATGGTGGGTTGTTGACATAGATTATTTTTTATTTATTTAATATTTACATTACTCATTATTTTTTTGTCAGATTCCTATGTAGTTTTTTAAATATGAGAATCTAGATAAGAGGACATGGTTAGCTCATTGTTTTTTATAACCATGATCCCAAAACAAATGTCGGTGAAGCAAACATATAGATGGATATAAATGGTTTGATAATGATTTATTAAACCATGAATCTGAAACATTTATACTACTCATACATATTGGAAACATGATATATAATATTCATCGCAAATGGTCGTCATATAAATAAGTGGTAATTATATTGAAAATCTGTATTCCTTATAAAAATTGTTAAAATTACTCTTATATATGAAATTAAAATATTATATTAGAATGTGGTTATGTGGATAGTGTATAGAACTAATAAAATTACCACAATAATGGTTGTTCAAATATAGTAGCTACCTCACATTTTGAGGGAAGTTTTCATAGTTGTCAATCTAGACATTATAGTCTACCCTGATTCCATAATAGAATTATATTCCTTTAATAACACTTCATAATTTATCAACAAATTCACTTATTTATTACCATTTAATATTTTTATGTAAATGTAATTAAGATCCATATTCCTTAACACTCTACACACAACTTGTAGTGGTTCATTCGATAAATATCTTCATGAACAATTTTCAGCTTGGTGGGTTTCCTCCACATCGTTGTTTATTTCTGTCCCCCTTTCTGATTTCTTTATATCCATATATAATTGGTGGATTAGGGTTATTGTTGAAAATTCTAATGATATTATTTTCCTATTTTATAGATTTAAATAATTTTATTAAGTGTATTAGAATCATGTTATTCTGGTTTAACCAATTTATGGTTGGTGGTTCCTTGAATGACCATTGTTTGATGAACCGTTGATCATTGAATATAAAAATGAGTTATTAAAATTTCAAATATTATATAATGGAAAAATTATTTACTTTTTTAAATATGATGTCATTGTATTAAATTTCTCTTTCGATACGAGTAATTTATGTGACATTACAGGTATATTTTATAAGTGATTGTTATGGTTTACTAACATGTTCATAATGAAATGATAATTTTAATGGATAATGGTTGTGCAATGATGTTGGTATTTTGTTAAAATATGATGGTTCATGTGATCTTTGAGTTTTTGTGTTGTAAATAATGGAAAAGTGTTTTATAAGATATGGTTCCACTCAACCAAGCATCTGATTCCAAATCATCGATGCCAACATAGATAATAGAGACATTGGTATATTAGTATACACATATTACTAGTGTATCACCTATATATTGTGATGTTAAATTTATTTTATTATAATGATATGGTATATAAATTATATTGACATACAAATTTCTTCTCACATGATAGTTGGATGAAAATATATTTTTTCAAGAAACGTAAATTTAAGGCTTAAAGGTATTAAAATAATAATTCATGGTCATCACATCTGAAGGGTAATTTATTATGTTTATCTTCAATATATATTTGTCATATTTCATCTAATTTATTTCTAGTGAATTTTTTTATGAGTTACTACTTGTATAGTATTGTTAATACACATTATACATCTATTTGTTGTTTTCAGAGTTAGTTTTCAGAGATTAATTTGTTGTAAATGAATTACCAAGTGATGGTGGATATTAATACATGTCGTGTTCATGTATTAGTATGTAACTTGGTGCGAGTGAGACCTCATACAATATGTATATGAGTAGTAATTATTTTGGTATTTTTATTATGGTTTTGTAGAATAATCGTCATCATCTCCTTATAAACATCCAAAAAAAATTCCTTTCTTATATTCGTTAGAAATAGTTATATATTTTTGTATCATTCCCGTTATATTATTGATTATCATCTTGTTTTCTTTATTATTCTAGTTCCTATAGATATTTAATAGATATTATTTCATTTTAATATGTTGATCAGTACAGTATAACTTTTTTAAATGAATCTCCAATATATAAATGTATCATGAATTTTTCAAGTGCAACCCATCTTTTTTATAGGAGGATTATTTGAAAAAAAAATTATATTGAACGATGTTTCGATGATTTATAGACTCTATTTTCCAACCCATTAGGACTATGAATTACCATAAGTCCTTATGAATGAACATATTGGTTGCCTATGTTTGAGTTAACCTAGATTTATTCAAAAAATAGGGTATAAAATATTTGTTTCTATTTATAATATTTGGGAAGTTAAGGTACATAGATTGTACTATTTTTAGGATATTAGTGGTAGGTTGTGAGTTAATATCAAGACAAAAGTCCCCATATTATGGTTTGTGTCTCTATTAGTTATCTGAAAATTACTATTTGCTATTACATTTTGATTTCATTAATGATTTTAAAAATTTTCATTTTGAAAAGATGATGGACGGTCCTGGAGGTTAGGCTACAGACCATGTGGCATACAATAAAACCTATATTGGAGTAATAAAACATTCCCTAAATTATTATCACATAAAATTATAAAACAATGTTGAAAATTAATGAAATGCATCCCATCTAATTAGTTATAACCACACTCTTGGAATACGGTTTCATAAACCATGAATCCTTATCATGGGTTATGGGAATTTTGATCATTGATATGTTCACCTATTTAAAAAGATTTATCCTATTTTATATAATTATTTGATGGATGCATGTTGACTTAATTGATTTTTTTTAGTTTTTATGCTCTTATTATTCTTTATTTGATTACAATTACTATCATTCCCTATAGATTTTCCACAATGATATTAAGAAAAAATGATAATCGTGGAGTTTTTAAGAAAACCCACTACATATTATATCAAAATTTTATTAGTTGTGTTTTTTAAAACATCACCAACACATTTGCATTTTTTAATTTTATTAATATATTTTTAGAAGTGGTATTTTGAAAATATTCATTGAATTCTATATTTTAAAAAAAAAATGTAACAATTATTTTTTCAAAAAGGTTTTTTATCCACCCCTCAATATTTAAGGTAGTTTTTTTGAATTATTCACTAAAATTAATACGAAAAATCGAAATAATGAATATTAATTATCAATTAATAATTATTTATTTATTATCACTGTTTAATATTTATCATTATTTATTAATTATATTTAAAATTTAATGAATTATTTTGTTATAAATATTAATTATTGGTAATTATAAGTGACTAGTTATTTGTGACTTCAATTAATTATATGATATGTTAGAAATAAAACATCATCATAAAAAGACCATACATTTAGATTTGAGTGCCCATTTTTTTACCATAAATACTCCAATTGAAAATTATGAAATTAAAAATAATGAAATTTGGGATTTTTTTAAAAAAAGTAATAAAATAAAATTGGGTTTTTTTTATGAGAAGAGGAAAATCAAACATCAAAATCCAATGACTATAATGGTTGATCATAGTATCATTTTTGGATCAATCACACATCAAATTGATGCTTTTATAATATATACTCCAAGTAATTTGAGGGGATCCTCTGACACTATTTTTTTTTGAGAATTCATAAAATGAATTTATGGACTCAAAATTGACTTGTTTAGATACATAGATTTTTTAACATTTTATGTGATTTTAGGATCGTTTATTGTTTCTTCATATTATTATTGGGTACTTTATGATTTTTCTCCATGGATTGATATAATTTTTGATTTGATAGAGTTTTATTTTTTAGGGATTCCCTATTTTGGTGATTTATTTTATATATATATATATTAATATACATTCATGTTTATTTATTTATAATATATATATTTATAGATATTTAATTTCAAAATAAATATAAATGTATATATACATTGGAATTTATATATATTTAGGGGAATTAGCCTATACTTATATTCCTTTATATATATTGATCCATATTTATGTTTACATAATTTTATATATTATGAGGGTATATATATAATATTTTTATATACATATATTTATATATAACTATATATATATATTAATATAAAATTATATATGCGTGTGATTATATATAAATATGCAATATAAATTTATTCTTATATATATTTATATGAATTTCCATATTTGCATGTGTATTTATAGATATTTATATCCATATGTGTATATGTATATACATTCTTATATTTTTATATATGAGATGATGATATATATATTTATAGGTATATGCATTTATATATATTTATATGAATTGGGTTTTTGTGTGTTATTTTTGCTTGTATTTAGAAACAATTATGTATATTTATTTAAATTGATATATTTTTCTCTAATATATATCGTTATAACTAAATATATGTAAATATATATAAATATATATTATTTATTACTGACAATATAATATTTTTTAATTTCTATTCATTACTTTTATTTATTATTTTTGATATATGATATACCAATTAATTATTTATTATTATTAAAATATAAATTTATTATTTATTAATTTTATTTTGATATAATATTTAGTATTAAGTAATTATTAATTTCTTATTCATTTATTTATTTATTATATATTTTATTTTTTAACATATTATTTTCAATTAATTTATTATTTATTAATAATTAATTATTAACATACTATATATGCAATATATCTATATTACTTATTTTCTTATTTTTTTTATTTATTCATTAATAATTTTTTCCCTTTTGTAAAAGGTTTTTTTGGATGAATTTTGATTCCTAATATAGCATTATAGATTCGTTAAATGGTTTTTACGGTATATATGGATTTTTGAAACGTTTGGATTCCAATACACCAGGCCTTAAAAAATGTGGTATCGCCCACGTGGAGCTTTCCACCATTTAAATGGAAACATACCTGCAAGACTTTTGGAGGAGTAAATCATGGGTATATGAAGGTTGATATGTCAAGTATAATTACTTCCTTTTTTTATGATGATTAAGGATATAAATGTTTCTTTTTATATGTGGTATATTGCGTCATAAAATATTTTGTTTAATAAATCTTTAACCACATTAAATTATAATTCTCCTATAGCTATCGACTCAAAATTTAAGTAGCTTCACATCATTCATTCATGCTTTATTCTCTCATTAATAGTGATATGAATTTCCATCCCTTGGATTCATGGAATCTGTCTTTATTGTTTTATGATTCCATTAGTGGTGATTACCTCATGCACATGCCCAATTTTTTTTGTGAAGTGGATCGTTTGAAAATTCTCTTGTTATGAATTTTTGAATCTCGTATATGGGGATTAATTCATGTCTTACATTGTTCAATCCACAGTGATCTAAGGTATATACTAAATCTCCAATAATTTTTCATTGATCTAGAACCACTCTCTTATTCGTTAAATGTTATTTGGGTTTATGTATTTTTTTCTCTCATAGTTTTTGTAGTTATTTGAGGGTATTGTTGCGATACAATGTCCATAGAAGGATGTAGATACTTATGGTATGAGGGATCTGGATTTTTTTATGTTGGTCTATTCCGTGGTGAAAAATGATAATTCTGTTAATATTGGTGACTTGTTTCTTCTTCAATAAAATTATTTGAAATCGTAAATTTGTTATAGATTACCAAATTTTAAATGAAAATTGAATAAACCTAAAAATTATTTCACCCGATTAATAATGAATTAGATTGAAATCACATGTTGATGTTTGATACTATTATAATGTTTCGTCTATTGATTTTATATATAATGTTTTATCAATGTTATGATTTTTTCTTGGCTTATGAATCTCTGAATAATCATGATGGGATGAATGAAAAATATAATTATATGTAAACATAGTAACTGTTATCTAGCTGGTTAAACAATAAAACAGGAGGCATGTCAAATAAATATTGTGTATGTTGTAATTGGTTGGTAATCAAATTCTTACAAATTTCATGATTAACTATATTTTTTATTCTATGATAATGGATTTGATAAACAATTTAAAGAATGATAATGCCTTTTCTAGAATTTTGTATGGAATATGAATATTATATGTGAACATTACTTATTTAGTTTTTTATAAAATTTGGATTGAAGCTATGATCTTGTTTAACATTATATTTTTTTATGCCTTAGGATTAAAATAGTTAGAACCTGTGTATAATGAATCGCTTAATTCATCTTGGAATAAAAACATTTTTTGCGGTAATGATAATTTCAAGGGCATGAGTTGTTTGTTTTCATATAATGGCTAAGTGCCTCATTTTCAGAGTTTTTAGAGTTTTCATTTCTGTAATGGTGGGATTCTTTATTAAGGTCCCCGATTTCCCTATTTACTATGTTTTTTTATTTCTAAATTATGGGTTTTTATATAAGTCATATATTATATGAGCTGTTTTATAAGCCTATGATGGCTGATGTGCTATGGGATAAGGTTTCCTGAATAATGTGGAAACAGTTGATTCCTATGATGGTGAGGTGATTTAAGATAAGCATATGGGTATCAAAGATGACGACTAAGATTATAAATTTTGATAAATGTAGGATTTCACCTTTATGTGATGTGCAGATCTAGGATACTCACACAAAAATCGTTCTAATGACTGATGGTCTAGATGGCTTTTTAATTAGCATTCCCTTACCCACTACTTGAGGTAGTTGGATGTTCTTAGTTACATGCATTCTATTGATGATAAAAAATGTTTTTTATCTTAATGAACCGAGATTATGATATGTGATAATTTTAAATAAATTGCTAAATTAGGGGTTCAGTGTTTTTGGAATGTAAATATAGAAAACTGTTAATCTTGCATAATCATCGATTCATTTTGGAATATAGTTGGAGGGAATGGAATTTTCTATGATTATTTAATGTTATATAATTCAGGATAATTTTTTTGTCAATTAATAGATAAGAAATTAATAAATATAAAAAAATTGTTTAATGCTGAAAATGATTAACTGACGTAGAACATCAAATTACTGTTTTTTTAGGATATCATGTCATCAATCTAGCAGACAGGATTATGTGGTACGTTATCTACAATTGAGTCCATGAAAATGTTATCAACATACTTTGGAAATGAGATATATTACCCCTTATATATTATATGGTTTTATATTCTACCCCACCCATGTCAGTTTGGGTGACTTAAACCAAGTTTACTATTAATGGTTGTTTTCCACAACAACCCAGTATTATCACAAATGGATGACTAACCCCTCTTACATCACCCTCATATCTTTGTAGTTATATTTTTTATATGAATTATGGTATGTTTTCTCATATATGTTTGTATAGGTATATAATGACATGTGGATATTGCATATGTATGTATGCATGGATATTGCTTCAAAATATTATTATCGGTATGATAAGTATATGTTTGGATGCTTTGAGTTACATTATAATGTTTATGGGTAGTTATGGATTTTGCAGTAAAACATTATGTATGATAATCATAATATGTGATATTTTGGCTCCAAGGAACTACATAATTGTGATACGAGAATTAAATATGGGATGATGTGATGATTTCATGTGCATGTTGTCATAATCAACCTAAGTGTTTGGAGGCTTACATAATTTTTGAGAGAGATGTCTTAGGAAGTGAAATGTTGGGGAAGAGTGGAGAACCAGTGGGGAAGCAAGAGTAGGGTACCATTGATGTTTTATTACTATATTATATTCTATATTTAATGTGATAAATGTTTAGAGAAATCCATTGATTGTTTAGGAACATAGTATAACTTTTTTGTTGACTACTCAGTTCTATTATCATTATCTGGGTTTTTGAATTCATCAATTAAGGTTTTCATGAGAGGAATCATATATGATCCCAATGAGTACACTATTATACTCACCCAACATATATATAATTTTTTTTCATTTTATCATGATCAAGTTGGGAAATGAGGTAGATATTAATATCATGCTATTTTTCAAGAACTTTTGTGGAATTAATGGAAATTGTAGTCATTATGATTTTGTTATATATAGTTTTTCATTCTGTTGTAATATGATTATTTGAAACTTCATTTATAGACATTGGATTTAATTTATATTTATTTTTGAGAATGATTAATTGGTATATCTCTATTATCTCCTTCATTCACGTGATTTAATAGAAGTTAATGCATCCCATTGTAAAATAATTATAACATTATTTTTATTCACCAACATAGTACCTATTTGGTGTAGGACTCTTACAGTCATTGTCTCCCTTCTCTAATTTTTGGACCTGGAGGGGTACACATTGGAGGTAGGGGTCATTCTAGGGAGTAACATCATGATATCTTCGATCATTCAGATAACGTGAAATGAAACATCTCTGCTCACCTGGTCAATATCCACTACTGAAATAATAAGATTGAGGTTGTGACATATGAATCTAACAATTTAATTATTTTAAATGTTCCAATATCTATTCTCATCTATGAAATTATTTTTTTAGTAGGTTATAATGTAATGAAACACATTTTTGATTCCCAAAATATATATTAAATAATATTTATTATATGAATCAACGAAGTAAAATGATATAATTTGGTATCTTAGGATTTTAAATAATATTAATATAATTTAAATTGTAAAAATAATGAGAACGAAATATGAAAAATCATTATGAAATTTATAACAGGAATAAAATTGCTACTAAATAACATGACCATATATGTGAAATCATTACCCACATTGTTTTTCTTGAATATATTATTATTAATTATAATTATTAACTGGTGGAAAAATATTATAATGATGGAAATTATGGTAATGAAATGAATATGTGGGATGAATTAATTTTTGGGAAGTATGTATGGATATTTATAAAAGTGAGATTAGATAATATGAATTTTATATGACCATTGAAAGTTCATATATCCATTATGTATAAGGAAATTTTAACAATGGGGTAGTAATTAATTTTTAGGAATTAATATATTATTTTAAATCCTATATTATAATATTATTTTAACTATTTAACTTCAATTAATGAAATAAATAGTAAAAGTAAGTAAAATAAAAATAAACATTACAAAATAATATTTTTTTTATTGTTCAAGTTTTCTTTTTTTAATATATCATGAATTACTATTTAAATGTTAAATTTCATATATTGATATAATTTATTTTATAAAATTGATTTATATTATTATATTATTTATCCAAAAATATCTATGAGTATCAATGTCTATTTTGATGAAAAAAATATGTTACTGTGGTAAAATGTGAATGACATTGTTAAATGATTAAAATTGTATAATATAGAATGTTGTTAACATGATGTATAAAACTAATAAAATATATAACAAATTGTTTATAATGGATATTATATTGAGATCCCATTATTTATTCCACATATTTCTCACTTTTAACGTAGAAATGAACATCGATTATTATTAAGGAATGAGAAGTAACATATATTATACTCAATCTTGTCTATAAAAGGGACCCTCCTCTATGAATTCAAAGAAACTACTACCCTTTTGTTACCACTTTAATAAAACCCAAATGTTATTTAAATAATTCTCTATTATATATTGTTTGACATAATTTCTCCATTAGGTTTACAAAATTCCTCACTACGATGACATTTCAGATTATGTCAATCCATCAAAGTATGTATCTTGATATTCTTTTTAGTTTTCATTAAAATTAACATATAAATACTTTTTTAATATATTTCACCACTCTAATGATGTGTTATTAACATTATTATTATTCTATAAAAATTATATTACTATAATATAACAGTAAATTAATACTAATTCATTAATAAATAATAATATTTTTGGGTATCTTCAATAACCTATATAAATTGGATTGTAGTGTCTTTTACATTTTAAACATGAATGTAGTTAAAAAAAATATCTGTAATGATATATTTAAAAAAATACTATGGAGTTACTATGATTTTGATAGTTTGAAACTAAAATGAATTATCATTAGAAAGTATCTTTTCAATTTTGAAATAATCAAATGAAAATTAACATTGTGAATTCCATTATTGTGAACATAACACATATATTTTGTGAAATAATAATGTGAATATAAAATTCATTAAAATACTATTATTAAAATATTTTAAATATATTAAAAATTATGAACTTGTAATAAATTAATGATAATCAACATTTCCATATACAAAATAGTATAAAACAATAAAAATTACATGAATATGACGATGAAGATAACCTATCACTAACAATTATACACATAATAAAAGATTATAATGAAATATTATAAAAGGTAAAGTATGTGAATATGTTTCATCAATAATGGAAATATATCTCTCTTTTAATCAAACATTTTATTAATGTAAATTCATTGGAGTTAGAAGTAATTGAGGGGATTTCATAGTCAATATCTCTTCAAAATTGAGAGTGAATGTGTTATGATTTATATTTTTGGAAATTAGAAGAAAATATTTCTATATTTTCAAATATATTTTTCTCCTATATATTTTTTGTGTTTTCATTTCTTATTAATATATTATTTGATTTCATTAAATTTTTTGTTCAATATATGTTTATAAAATCAATTTTTATTATCAAATTATTTATTTTACAAATAGTTCTCCTCCATGACGGTATTCTTTATATTTTTTCATGAATTATATTATCAATATATTGGTGACATCATATGATCTATATAAATTTGTTTTGATTATTTAAATACTGCGAGTGGTATATTTTTAACCCTCCCCATTTTTTCCCACATGATAAATTTTTCCAACCATTTCCATTTGTTATTTTTATGAAAAATTCATTAAATATTTTTCTGATTCTAAAAATATATTTTATTTCAATTCACTTAATTTTTATAAATCAATAATTTATAACATTTTCCTATTTTCAAGAGGAATATCAAAATAAATAATTTAATTATTCTAAATATATAATCAATTTAGTTATCTTAATTTCAGGGAATTTTGGAATATTTTATTATTATTTAATGATGTCCATTGAATTCATGATATTAGGTATTGAATTTTAGGAGAAATTGGATTGATGGATATCATCATCATGTGGAAGAAAACCAGCTATTATATAAGTGCTTCCACATTTTATAAAAATATGATATCTCTTCATCTTGATTCACCCATGATTCGTTGATTATTTCTGCCTAAAGTGTGATAGATCCTTCAATGATGGAGTTTTTGAATCAAATTATTCAAAATCTCATCTATATGAGAACCTAAACCATTAAGGGTCCTAATAATCCTCTTTAGATAAAAATAGAATTTTCTTTTTGTATGGTTTCCTTGGATATGTTAATGGAACTTTTGATCCTCCCAAGTTGTATTATTTTATGAAATAAAATGATGGTGGATTCTTGGTCAGGGATGATCAAGAAACACTTAAATAAGGATTCTGTTTTTTTTAATATTTTACATTATAGGGAATGTTTTGTACTAAAAAGGAGATAAACCATAGATATATGAAGATTTATATTATGAATCCCCTAATGATGGAGAATGTATAATTTGAAGATAATTATAATTGGAAGGGCCTTTTTCAATATTATTTTGACACATAATGATGATCTTGATGTGGTCTAGAAGATTGGGAATGTCAATCTTAATATATGTAATTTGATAATTTCAAAATGGAAAATTAAATTTAATCCATTATATAAATTTAATTCAACTGTGGAAATTTAGGTGATATTCCATTTGATAAAATTGGTATATAGGTATCCAAAAATTGACTTTCTGACTATATCAGTATCCCTTATATGATTGGTAATGGGACTATAAAGGGAGAGTTGGGGATGTATTCCAGTGTCATTATTGAACCAGGTCCTAATATGATTCTTTATGACACTATATTATTCATGGATAATTATATAAAAATTGAGGAAAAAATATTGATTGAAAATTTTCCACCATTCGGTGATTATTGTAGAAATATTGGCAATAATATTTTTAAGGGTTGGAATATCCAAAATAATTTAAAACGCACTTCTAAACAAGTTAACTAGAAGAAGGATAGAAAAATAAAAAATTTAATTGAATCTCCATTAATATAATTAAGAAATATGGGAAAATAGAGCATGGTAAATGGATTAAAAATATATTAATACATTTGATGTGAATGTGATCAAAGGAAAAAACTAATCCTCTTTTATTGATGAGTAATAAAAAGAGGATGTTGATTCTAGGTCTCATTTTATATCATAAACTAGTAATATTAGTTTATATATAGCTAGTATCACAAAAAGTTAGGATTATAATATTTAAATTGATAACTTCCATAATATTCTGAATATTCTTCATGTGATGCATTATGATTCACCTTTATCAACTGTTGGTCAGACTGATTTCTCTCCCTTTCAATTTGTAGAAGAGTACTCACATGGTTCTCCATATAATCCTTTTGTCGGTAAAATTCCTATTATTACCAATGATGATTCCTCTCATAATGTTTCTGCTGCCTCTCTATGTATCCTAGACAATCATTTGTCAAATAAACCTATACCCTTAAGTGTTCATTATGTCATTGTGAAAAAACTAAAAATGTATGTAAATTTCCCAAACTAATAAACAAAGAATTTATTCTCAACAAGATGATTATATGATGGATGACAAATAACTAAAGGAAGTATATATTCATATGTCTTATAATGGTATGGGGGAATTAAAAATATATATTTAGGGTACACCCAAGAATATAATTATATTATTCATAGCTGGAAGATCAGTAATCAACATTTAACAATATCAAATAATGTTGATAAATCATCTTTGCTAGATATTTCAGCTTACTACCCTGGTCTAATTGATCAAAATTCAACAAATGATGATGACTCTACTAGACAATCTGCATCATATCACATCAATGTTGACAAAAGAAATATGTTGGAAATCATTTTGAATTTCACAAGACCAGATAATCAAATCGCAACAGAGGTTTTTATTTCTTGTATGTATATTAATTTATGACATATTTCAATTAGGATTTCAATAAATCATCTAACTAATGATGATAAACTCTCTATGTCGGACAACAACATGGACTATTGATTTCCATATCAAGCTTTATCATATTGAATAGATTCAATTATGTATTGAAAAAACATCCAACTAGAAAATAATCTAAAAAACACGATTGTTTAAAGAAGAAATGATGATTTTTCTCAAAGATAGTGTTTAACAGAATATTCTGTTTTGGAACTGTCAATAGATCTCCAATCCTGAGACAATTACAGGCCTTCCATTCTTTTAATAAAACATAATCAAGATATTTTAGGTCTATATAAATTAAAAATTACTATTGCAGATAATATTGCATCATCTGGTAAATTGGGTCATCAACATAATAGAAAAATCATTTATAACAATGAAAATAAGATACTTTCTTTCCACATTCACCACACAATAGTAAGAATTTATTATTATATTTAACATGAGGATATGGTCACTAACTATTAAAATTATTATTGAATTAAAAAATGACGTTCAATAATTAGTCCTATAATGGTTCCCGACAAAAGAGAGGTTTATGGATGAATATTTTTTCATCAGAAGAATTTTACATTTCACATAGAATCACATTTGTGCTTTTACAGATATTCTTTATCATAATGAGATACATGGAATTCGTAATTATTCTTCCACTATAAGATAATTTTATGAATGTATTGAATATATTATTATAATGTCTGTGAGGGTATTAATAATCTATATTTAGGGAACACTCAAGAGGCATTTTATATTATTAATAATGGTAAGATAATTTATAAACGTTTATCAATATCTAATGATGCAGATAAATATTCTATGTTAGATGTTTATGATGACTGCTTGAGTCCAATTTACCAAAATTCAACAAAGGATGATGAATCTGCTGGAAAATGTACATCACAACACATCGATGCTGAAAAACCCACTATGTTGGAAATAATAATGAATTGTTGAATGCTATCTGATCAAATCACAATAGAGTATATCAGTTCTTGTATGTATATTAATTCATTAAATCTTTCAATTATTAAATGATAAATTCATTATACTGATGATGATAAAATCTCTATGTTAGACAACAACATAGACTACTTAAGTCCATATCAAGTATTATTAGAATCTTGTGATTCTCGTTACGATTGAAAAAACAATCCTCTGAATAGAAAATCTAAGAGAAACAAAAATGATTGTTTAAAGAAGAAATGGGGATTTTTCTCAAAGCTATTGTTTAAATGAATATTCTGTTTTGGAACTGTCAATAGATCTCCATTCATGAGACAATTGAGTCCCTCCCATTTTTTTAATAAATCATAATCAATATATTTTAGGACTGTATGAAACGAAAATAACTATCTACGATAAAATATATGCATTTTTAATGTAGGTTATCAATATATTATAAATTGTTTTCTAAAAATTACATTAAGAGATATTGTTCAATCCTTCACCATTGAACAGTATGAATTTCGTCATTTATTTTACATGACCATATGGTCACTATATATTAAAATATTGAGTGAATTAAAAATTTATTCTCAATCATTAGTCATATAATGGATAGAAATAGAAGAGAAGTCTATTGATGATTTTTTTTATTTTAGTAGAATTATTCATTTCCCATATATTCACATCAGTAATTTTAATTATATTTTCATTCCTAATGAGATACATGGAATTGGTAATTATTCATACACCACAAGATTTGTTTTTGAATTATTTTGAAGATAATATTATATATGTTATTAATCTTTTTGGAGCTAAATATTTCTTGTACAGAAGTCACCTTAATTAGTTATTTTTCAAGAAAATTTGATAGAAAATGTTTTCAATGATGTGGACCATAATTTAATGTTCTTTATCTATTATTACACCATTAAGAATGTTAACTCTGACTTACGACCATATTTTAATGAAATTAATTTATAAAAAATATGTTCTTTCATTCCCCTTCATATTTAAAATTAATTTTACATTACACTCTAGCGATAGACTACTTTTCCAAGAAACATGTAATTACACTAACATCAGGTATGATTCTATTTTTTTGCGTCTTAAAAAAATGGTGATTTCATGGAGTAAAAATTTCATCAGTCACATTTAAGGGAATTTTTACAATCATGATTATGTACTCTTTTCTATTTAGGAGACAGATATTGGGTGTGATTTGTAGCTGTTCAGGAATATTACAACAAGCTCACCTAGGATCTGAATGTTCTTATTAATCCCAAGGATCAAACACAGAAGTAAATACTAAAAATAAAATATATAATGGGTGGTGAAAGAAGTAATATGTTATGTAATATTTATAAAAGTATTATGAAAAGTAACGAAACATTTCCTATTCTATGTAATAATGGAAACATATTCGAAAAAGAGAGGACTTTGAATCTCGTGTTTTATTCTATTATATGATTATATTTGGTTCCTCCAACACTCCAACTAAAATATTTGATGATATCATACCTAATAATGTCACCCAAGAGAAAACTGAAATATACACTCTCCCATTCATATTTCTATTAAGATTAGAGTGGATGTATTTTTTCAGAAATATTGAATTTCCCTTAAACTAAATTATTTTACAAACTCTTTATTTCAAAGATATTGGTATATAAGTCACATTGATGTTTGAAGGATAGTTAATAATTTTATTTGATATGATCAGCTCAATAATGTTATAAATTCATTATACCTTTCTCTTATCCATAAACGTGATAATTCAATTGAGGTAAATCACTCCAATAATTTTTCTCCTAAAATAACTAATTATAAAATTATTGGTATATTTCATGGTAATAGGTTTGAAGAAATTTCCCTCTCGATTTTTTCTATTAACCAATTTGGTTTCATCATGTGTATGACCATATATGATTTTCCTGTTGTTGTATATGAATTTTTTAAACTTCTCAAGAAACCAAGTAGAATATGGAACATTTATATTAAATTAGATGTCAAGAAAGACTTTGACACTATTGAATGGAGCTTCATTTGTGAGGAATTAACAATTATTTTATTCAATGATAACTTTTTTCAACTTTTTTAAAATCATCCTGAGGTCATCCCATATTTCAATGTTGAAATATGGTTCTCATTATTTATATTTCCCTTGATGAAGAAATTTTAGATAAGGAGATCCCCCATTCATATATTATTTTAAGTTATGTTGAGGTATATATGAGTATGTTTCTTCCCAATTTGTTAATAGAGGATATGAATACCCACACTATATATCTTAAAGGACTTCCCACTCCCACTAATTTTTTATAAGATAAAAATATCAATTTAATATCCATGGGTATAAGGGAAACATTAATATAATTAAATATTATATTCTTCATAAGGTAAAATTCAAGGGTCTAGATATTCTCTGAAAAAAATCATTTAACAACATTAACCAAAGAATAATTGAAGCTATAAGGGTGAGATTCCACACTACTATTGGGATTATAGAATCTAATTGTCCCTTTATGTATCATGGTGGCCCCTCGTTTAATAGAAAACCACAATCTTGGAAATTCTACCATATTGTGGGTAGAATTACGAGTAAACTAACTTCATGGAAAGTAAAAAATTCAATTAATAGAATCAATAAATTTTTATGTTAATTATAGTATTATTTCCAAATTAATTCATTTTTTTATGTTATATTAATGGATATATTATCTTATTAAAACCATCATTACTACTATAAAATCATTTTTTTGGAGTGGAATAATCTTCCAAAAGAAAATTTTCATTATTACATGAAAATAATTCTTCCAATAAATTTAATAATTTGGGCTTAAAAATAACAATATTAGTAATTTGAATAATTCTTTGTAAGATAGTTTTTGGTGGAGACAAATCACTATGAAGTACGATTCCATTAATTTTTATAGGGAAATAGTTCATATAAAACATAAGAATTTGTATGTAATTTATATGGAATTTGACACATGGGATTCATTAATTAATTAATAATACACAATAATGAATGACAATCATTAGTTTTTTAATAGTACTCCCTCTCTAAATTTTGTTAGGGACATCGAGACTAGAACTCCTATAATTAATTACCATATATCATAAGAAATTTCTTTTAAGAAAAATGTATAAATAAAAGATAAATTGGATATTCCTCTTGATCTCCATACTATTGAGATTAAAGAAACAATTTTAAATTACAATTTTTCTATAGGAGATTATATTCTTATTTGGGAACAAGATACCAATGTAATTTCATCGTAAAATTAATTATAACATATGTAAACTATTGAACAAATTATAAAATGGATGAAAATCCTAAACAAGGCTTGGATTATATATTCCATAATAATCCTTTTGTGGATATTTTTTTAGTATAAACATCCCATTGTTGATTCCATTGAAATTATTGGTATTATTATTTTCCTTAATTTTATTATTTTTAATAATAATAGAGATCAAATTTATAATCACTTACATTGATATGTTATGGATGATTCCCTTTGAATAACTATTGTAGATTTTTTTGGGTAAATTTGCAGACTATTTCATGATTAGATAAGATTTTGTTTCTTGTCTATTGATTAAATTATCGATCAAAATGTAGAATATTAAATATGAAGCCTTCCTGGAAGATCATCATGTTATTTGGGGAATATGAAATTTACTAATCTATGATAGCATAATATTATGTCTAAAATAGTAATTAACACATTCATTAGAGAAATAAAATGGGTCAATTACATTTAAATTATAAATTAGGTAACTCCGTAAATGAATTTTTTGTTCATACATATTTTGGGATTACATGTCATTATAATACTCCTCATGGACCATTGGAAGAATTATGGACTCCTATATTTATTTTTTGGATCAAAGTTAACATAGATGGTTCTCCAAGAGGTAATCCATGTCCCTCAAGATATGTATCCATTTTCAGAGACCACACCAAATGTGAAAGACGTTGTATCTATGGATGTTGTGGCTTTTCCACTTCCTTGGATACTAAAATTTGAAGTATTATAAATGATATTAAAGTGGGAAAACAAAAATTACTGCACAATATATGTATATAATGATACTCTAACACATTGGTTAATGAAATTCGAAATGGCAAAATTCATTTTTCTTTGATTTTTACTACAAGATTGATTAGATTTTTGTAATATAAATCGACCTTGTATTACATTATTACATAGGTAATTCGTGAAGTGAATTTTTTGGCCGATGGCTTGGCCAAAAAACAGGTGACGTCTGGTTGATTGAATTGGTTCATTGATGTTCCAAAAGATAATTTTACACTTTAGAATGATTAATGCTGTAAAAATACACACTTCCGAATTTTGTACCATTATTTTGTTTTAATATTATCATCGTGTCCTTTTGAACATGTCCTCATTATTCCAAAAAATAATATTTCATGTATTTTTATGCTTCAATAAGGTCTTGTTTTACAATAATAATACACTTTCATTTTATACTTGATTTATTTTTATATTTCATTATGAATTTTAAAACACTTGTTTCATTTTCAATATTTAATTATTCTGTAATTTATTTATGAATTTTTTCACACTAATGAGGCACACATATGTATTATTTATATTTATTTTATGGTAACGACTAGAATTTAATATCCTTAAACAACATTAACTAAAACATATATCTCATTTGATTTATTATTATAATAAATAATAGGTTATATAATTCCACTATGTTATCAGACATGTTCTTCAACAATGTTAATATGGTCCTAGAAGTGATCCTTATCGTAAGATATATTTTTATAATTAAATGTTTTTACCTCCATTAAATTATTTTTACATATGTTATTCAAAAAATATAGGTCATTATTAATGTTTATAATATGTATTCTATTTGGTATGATTTCATTCTGAGATAGACATATAACATGATTATGTTCATATATATATTTTTTATCATATATTTAGTTTAAACCTTTAATAGGATAAGTTATATTTTTATAATAGATATATATTATATAATACCCTTTATTGAGTGTGTGATCTACCTCTATTATTATGATTAAAATATCCATGGTATAATGAATAATAATAATTTGATATATTTATAACGTGGTCAAGAGGGATGTAATTTTGGATGAAATGTACACTAAATTGTAAAATAAGTTGTTTCGTATCCAATATCCAAAAACAGTAAATCTATATGATGTAATGGTGTGATTTTTAATATGATAAAATGATAAATGTACTATAATGAAATATAATGTGATAACCATTGTGTTTTTTTGTCATATAGTATTTTATATTTATTGAATATTAAGAGGACTCATTATTTTTTTTTTTCAGATTCCTATGAATTTTTTGAATTGTAAGAGGCCTAATAGGGGTACACTGTTAGCTCATTATTTTTGATAACCTTGAACCCAAACCAAATGTTGATGACAGAAACATCTAGTTTCATAGAAATGGTTTGTTCATGATTTACTAAACCATAAATCTGAATAAGGTATACTACACATACACTCTGTAAATGAGGTATATAATATTATTCACACATGTTCATCATATAAATATGTTCAAATTGTATTGAAAAATTTTATTCTGTATGGAAATTATTTAATGTACTATTATATTTGAATTGAACAGAATATATTACAATATATTTATTTGTAAAAGTGTATAGACTCATTAAATTAGCCAAAATAATGGTCGTTCAAATGTTGTAGCTACAACACATTTTGAAGTAAGTATTCATAGTTGTCAATCAAGACTATATAGTCTACCACATATAATTAATAGAATAAAATTTACTTAATAACACTTCATAATTTATCCACACATTCCCTCATTTATCACAATACAATATTTCTATTTATAGGTAATTTAGATCCTTATTTCTCATCACATTACACACAATTTGTAGTGGTTCATTTGATAAATATCTTAAAAAAATGGTCAACTAAGTGGGTTTCCTCCACATCTTTGGTTATTTTCTATTCCCAATCCATGTTTTTCTCTATCCCTATATAAATTTGAAATTATCTTTCATGTTTAAAATTATTATGATAGTATTTTCCTATTTTACAGTATTACATAATTTTATTCAGGGGATTAGAATCCTTGGATTCTGTTTTAAAAAATTTATGTTTGGTAGTTCCTTGTATGACCATTATTTAATTATCCTTGGATAATTGAATCTATAAATGAGATATTAAAATATTAAATATTATTTCATAGAAACATTGTTGACCTATTTAAATATGATTACATTGTTTTTCTTTTTTCCTTTTAGATATGAGTAATTTTAGTGACTTGTAGGGAATATTTTATAAGTGAAATTCATGGTTTCCTAACATGTTCATAATTAAATGTTAATTATAATGGATAATGGGTTTATAATGATATTTGTATTTTAAAAAATATTATGGTTCATGGGATCATTGAGAGGTTTTTATATAATTAATGGAAATTTACTTTATAAGGTATGATGACACTGAACCAAGATTCTGATTCAAAATTATCTATGCCACCAAAGAAAATGGAAACAATGGTAGATTACTATACCCATATTCATAGTTTATCACCTATAGTTTGAGATGTTATATATATTTATTTTAATGATATTGTATAGATATTTGACTAATAGACATATATCTTATCACATGATACTTGGATGGAAATATATTTTTGCAAGAAACATTAATTAAATTATTAAAGGTATTATGGATTCTGTCTTGTTCATTAAATAAAAAGGGTAATTTATTATGTTTATATTCAATATATAGTTATTATATTAGATCAAATTGGTTTGACATGAAAAAACTGTTGAGTTACTACTTGTATAGTTTTTTAGATTCAATTTATACAACCATTTATAGTTTTCAAAGGTTGTTTTGATAGATTAATTTAATGAAAATGAATTACCTAATACTGGTGGATATTAATGCATATTTTGTTCTTGTTTTATAATTTTACATTGTGGGAGTGAGTCCTAATATCATATGGATATGAGTAGTTATTATTTTAGTTTATTTTTAGTTTCCTTTTGTAGAATAATACCCATCATCTCCTAATCAACTTCCAAAAAAAATTCTTTCTTATCTTCTTTGTAAATGATTGTATATTAATGTATCATTATGGTTGTATTATTATTTATCTTATTGTTTTAATTATTATTATATTTTTAGTTGATATTTAATTGAAATTATGTCTTTTCAATATGTTGATCATTATAATATAATTTATTTTTTTAATTAATCGCTAATATGTAATTTTGTCACCACTTTTTCTAGGTGCAAACCCTCTTTGGTATAGAAGGATTTATTGAGAAAAAAATTACATAGAACTATGTTTCCATGATTTTTAGGCTCTATTTTACGACCCATTATGACTATGAATTACCATAAGGCCTGAGAAATGGGAATCTTGGATTTCTATTTTTAAGATATCCTGGATTTATTCCCAACAATATGGTAACAAATATCAATTTCTATTTATAATATTTGGGATGTTAAGGTAGATAGATAATACGATGTTGAGGACATGAGTGGTAGGTTGTGACTAAATTACAATTTAAAACTCTCCATAACATTTTTTATGTTAATATTAGTTATCTATAAATTATAATTCAGTAATATATATTGATTTCATTAATTTTATTTAAAATTATCATTTTGGAAAGTGGATGGTCGTTCATGGTGGTAAGGCTACATACCTTGTGGAAAACTATAAAACCTATGTTAGAGTAATAAATTTTTCTTTAAATTATTATCCAATACATTATAAAACCGTGTATAAAAATGATTGAATCCTTCCGATCCAATCAGTTATATCCACACTCATGGAACGTGGTTTAGTAAACCATTAATCCTTAACATGGGTTGTGGGAATTTTGACCATTAATATATTCCCTTATTTAAAATGATTTACCCTATTTCATATAATTGTATGATTGTAGCATGTTGCTGTAATTGATTATTTTTCTAGTTTTTATAGTCTTATTATTCTTTATTTAATTAAAATTAGCATTATTCCCAATAGATGATCCTCCATAAATTTAAGAAAAATGATATTTGTGTATGTCTGAAGAACAATTGCCATATTTTACATGAAAATTTTATTAGAGTTTTTTTTAAAAACTAACAACGAATATGGATTTTTAAAATTTATTAATATAATTTTATAAGTGGTTTTTTGAAAACCATAAGTAAAATATATTTTTCAAATAAATTACCACAATTATTTTTTTCAAAAGGAAATTTTTAAAAAGCCTTCATTATTTACAATAGTTTTTATGAATTCATCAGTAAAATTAAAAAGAAAAATATAAATAATGAATAATAATTATCAATTAATAATAATTTATTTATAATCACTATTTATTATTTATAATAATTTATATTTTATATTTTATATTTTAATGAATTATGTTGTTATGAGTATTAATTATAGATAATTATAAGTTACTATTTATTTTATATTTTAATAAATTTCAAGATATGTTAAAAATAATAAAAAAACATCAAATGATGATAAATTTTTATCAGAGTGTCCATTTTAACTCATTTTCTAGTCTAATTTATGATTATTAAATGAACTATAATGAAATATGATATTTTTTTAAATAAAATTAATATAATAAAATAGAGTTGTTTTAGGAGAAGTGGAAAATCAAAAATCAAATTCCATTGACTATAATAATTTACCAGTGTAACTATTTTGGATATACCACATATCAAATTGTTTCTTTGACAATATATACACCATGTTAATTGAGGAGAACATGTGGAACTATTTTTTGAGCAATCATAGAATGAATTTATGGCCTCCAAAAATATTATATAGAATGAGTTTTGTTTTAAATTATATTTCTATAAAAAATGTTTACAAAAATAATTATGATGGATCTAGAATATCTCATTATTACATAATTTATAAAAAAAAATGAGAATAGAAAAAAAAATGAACAAATTTTATGTTAGAAACATTTCATATAAAAATCATACAAAATCCCATATAATAATCCTATTATATAGACATACATATTATTCAAAACAATAAATGAAAATCAACTCGTATCATGGGGTGGTAGATCACCCTAAATTACGGGGGGAACTCCATGTTGAAATGACGTGTAATTAATCTCATGTACTAAAACATCCTACAACATATATGACACTTCTTTTTTCCTTCTCCTCCTCTCATTCTCCTTATATTTGTGTATTATGTAATCCGAATATTTCAACCCCTTTTGTGTTTAATTTAAATTACTGAATTTAATGACAAACAAGTCGCCCCAGATAAATATCAAATTAATACCATTTAAACATTATAACATAATATGTTTGTAGTTGACATAAAACAATTATTTTAACTTTTATACTATACAAGTCAACATTACATTCATCATGATGAAATCCTTTTAGAAAACACCAATATTCATTGATTTATTTTATTTATAATATATTATTGTATGAAATTGAAATTTAATAACCACATAGCCATTATAATATCATACCAATATCTATTGAGGGTTTTAGCACATATAATCAGATTTCAATTTTACATTCATGTTGTGATTCTTATGAATAATAAAAAAATATTATAATATATATCATTACAAAATGGATATAGTTTTCCAATGCAATCAACCTAACTTACAAGTATTTGGAAAAATTATGAAAAATTATGTTTCCAACTATTATCATTACATTCAAGTGTATATTTTATAATTTTGTTATACAGGTATCATACATTCTAAAAAAATAATATAAATTAATTTAACACTTCAAAAAATTAAAATAAATATAAACTATTAATTAATATACTAATCATGTAATTTATTCACTATTTACTAAAACATTTGTATTACCTCTGTTGGTCATTCAATTTGTAATACAAATTTCACAATTATCACCAAAACCATTCTTGGGATGAATTATAACTGAAAATAATTCTACCTAATATCAACAAAATTTCTTCATTATGATCAATGTGATTATGTAATGAATGATATTTAGATATAAAATAATAAGATAAGTAATTAGACATTTCATCATGAACTTATTTTTCTTTAATTTTCCCTCTAATCGATGTTTTTTTAAATAAGATATTTGTTAAAATTATTGTAGATACCTCAAAAAGTTAGATACAGCAATTTTTTTGTCTCTCCAAATTTAGAATCATATGTAACACAAAATATTTAAAATCTATTATGTCAAAAATGGACGATGGTAATATCTTCTCAAATTTTTATAAAATTAAAAGGAATATTTTTAACGTACTTATTGAATCAAAATTTAATTTTTTTCATAGAGATATATTGGTTGAAGTATAATATTTTTCTCAACACATACCAGAATAAAGAATTCAACATCTCTCTGAAATCAATAGATAGTAATATTTCAAATATGAAATTAAAATATTAAATTTAAGCCCAATAATATATATATATTTATGATACAATGATTGAAATTATAATATGAACAATATTATATACCCAAATATATAATAAATTTTCTAAATAATATAAAATATAATTACAATGTGGGGAAAATACTTTTTGGGTTAATTGAATACTTTCAATTTTCATTATCAGAAAAATCATTTTTCGGATGCTTCAAATGGTTAGAAATATCTAAACATGCCTTTACATTATCATTGCCTTATTGGGTTCATCTGAATTGATATTAAAAAGACATTAAAAATACACTTATCAATATGAATTACACCTAACATTTGATCAACCAAAAAATCAGTCCAATATGGATTTTCCCTCAAAATACATCTCCTTATCCAATTGTGATCTCTCCTAAAACAATATTTTTTTATTTTCAAAATTAATTAGAGGTCATTAAGGGATGATATAAATTATAGGAATACCTAATATCTCTACTACATGTTCATTTCCTTAAATTATACCTTTTAAAAAATCATTTACTTCTATTAATGTGATATATAAGATGAAATCTCTGATGAATGTCAAATTGACATGTCTTTATTCCGTTGAAATGAATAATTGGACAGTTATCATCAAGGTGGAACAAATATTATTTTAGACAATGTGTAATCTATTAAAATAACACTCAATATTGTGGAAGGTCTGTCACAATCCACATTATTCATGATGAGGTAAGGGACAACAAAGTGACTTGCCCTTACATTTTCAAGATTAAGGAAAGATAATGCCCCCCATGAGTCCCATAGTTAATCAAATCTAGATTGGTTACTAGACCAAAGGATTTGGATTCTAACAAAAATAGAAGATATTACCCCCTTTTTTTACAACAATATTGTGATATAATATGGAAAATCCCAAACAACACCATATTATAAATAATGGAAACGAAAATCAAACCCATTCATGATTTGATCATAACTTCTACAAATGTTCAACCAAATAACAGTAGAAATGTATGAAAAGAAAGAGTCTTACCAGCAACACAACAAGTATCCTAACTCTAAAGAAAGTAAATCCCATAAGATTCCTTATAGTCCTCCGAGAAACAAGAAATATATTTTATAACATTTTTTGAAAATAAAAGTATACTTAGTAGAACGACCAAGGTCACTCATGAACAGGTTGGTGAAACATACTAACGACCCTTTGGAAACAATAGAAACCAATAGCACTTAATAAGGAAAGCTAACTAGCCCAGCCTCACCAAGTAATCCTCACCAAATAACTCAAGTCATGTGCATTTATAGTATAAGCACATCGATGATATGGGTAACCAACACCACTTTTCCTACTAGTTAACTTCTCATTCCTAACAGCTAATGTGTTGATGCTACCACCCTTCCTCAAATATCATCCCACCCCCAAAACCTACATGCATACGCCCAGGCGACAAAAACACACATATCCTTCCCTCAAACACCTGGGCCATAATGACCACATTCTCACTCGAAAACACCTAGTCCTCATCCTGAATACACCAGAGAGACAAACATGTCCCGAATATACCTGGGACCCTATTCCACAATACAACATGCATGTAGGATCTTTGGAAATAGTAAACCTCAATCCATTATATCATTCCCAGATCCATTTGAGTTGTATTAACACAAAAGGGGGTATGACGAAGAAATTCATTAACCATCCAACCATCCTATCATTTGGATGTTTGGAAAGACATCCTCCTTCATGACATGGGTGTCTACTTCATGTAGTTATCAGTAGGGGTGGGGTGTGTATTAAAAATGACAAGGAACTACAATTTATACATATAGTTAAACAAGAACTCCTCCCAACATATGGGTTTCAAAAAATCAACCATCCCACACAAAACCACAACTTCTACTACCTGTTTAATCATAACCATCAAAAATCCAAAACAAAATAAAAAACCCAACCCCTTTTCTTTTAATCATTGGTCATTATTTTTTGTGGAGTTCACTTTAATTAATTCTAACACTACCAAGGAAACCACAATCTACATCCATTACAAACACAATAATGAATTAAAGTTCTAGTCACACTACACAAACTACAAATAAACACATTTTAGACCCACCAAACAATGTCGCTCGATGACCCTAACACAAACAAAGGGGGTCGTACTTCCTAAAATTTCATCCATTCCAAAATCAATCAAACTCTCAACCTGAGATTCCATCACACATCCTATACCACCCCATACACAATATCATTACCTATATCAACCACTGTACTCGTAACAACGGTACCAACAAAAAAATCACACAAACCCCATTATGTAAAAAAACCCAACCAAACATTGCACATAACAACACCATTTAGCAATGGATATTCAGTTTTCGAAAGAGGGTTTCCTTAATTGCACTTTATATAATAGTGGTGACCATAGAATCAGTTTGATCATGGGGAATCCATTTATTTAAACAGGTGACCATGATTAAATGGATATATATTTAATATTATTTATAGAGTATTAACATAAAAAACAAGAACACCACTAGTGTAGAAGAAAATTACACAAACGACCATGTTTTTATGAAGGCCTTTCAGCCAACAATATTTATAATAGGAAAATAGAGATAATAAAATAAACCATCACTCAACATTCATCCATCTTCAATTCCATGCTCGTTTCCATAATAGGTCTTGTTATTTTTTTCATATTCTTTCCTCTAATTTATTACCCATGTTAAGGAAATAATTATGTATTTATCACCCAGAAGTTGTTACTACACCCGCCATAAAAGATACAATGTTAAAGAGAGATTATGTAAAATACCTACATGGAACAAAGGTGACATGAATATCACATTACTCAAAAACAATGGGGGTCGTATGAGTTGTCGAGAACTCCAAGATAAATAGAACAAGGGATGGATCTATCCTAGGTACACAAACAATTTGTGGAGTAAGGCTCTAGGAAAACCAAGGGAACTATAAAAGAAGAAGGGGGAAGATATCACATTTTATAAAAAGGTGATATCTTAAAATAAGGGAGAAAATATCAATATTATGGGAAATCAGATCTTGGTTTGACCCCATGGATATGACTTTTCATGGTTTGTAGGACATTACAAATATTATGAATTTAATTATTTCCTATAAAAATGGTGGAAAGGGAGATAAAAATGGATTAGAGCTCATTGGATCTCATTTAATGATGAAAAAAACATAAGTGGAGAGAAACCAGAAAAAACATGAGAAAACTAGAAATGATATTGATGTTGAAAGTGAAGTTAATGTCGACACTAACACCGATGCCGACATTGATGATGATGTTGAGGCCAATGCTGACACTGGTGTTGATGCTAAAAATTACACTGATGTTAACGCTGATGCTGATAATACAAAATGACTCACACACAACAACAGTACAAAAATTACTCTCCAACACAAACAGTACAAAATGACTTTCCAAAACTGATAATAAAAAAACTCACGGAAATATAAATTACAAAATGACACTCCTGAACTGATAGTACAAAATGAAACACTGACACTGATAGTTCAAAATACATGCTGACATGGATAGCTCAAAATGACTCGCAGGTAGCGACAGTTCAAAAAGACATGCAGAAACATATCATTCAAAGAAACACGTAGACACTGATAGTTCAAAATGACACTTCCTCAGCGAATGTTAAAAATGAAATAGCAACCCTAACAGTTCTGAATGAAACACTGACACATACAGTTCATAATTACATTCAAACATAGACTGTTCAAAATGACATAATGACAGAAAAACTAAACATTTTTGGATAACATTGGAAATGAGTCACTATCACCTCCCGGAACACCCCACACACTAGATATTCACAATGTAAAGGACTTGAGATGTCTGTTCCATTACATCAAATACCACTTTAACTATTAACATTCTCGATAATTCAAATCCTAACCAAGAAAAGGGGGTGTCTGAATAACCACCATGTAAGATCCATATCCATGAAAAACTACCCTACATTGATTGAAAACATGAGGTAAAAACTATACATCCCACATTCCCGATATCTACTACCCCAAACAACCAAAAAATCCCTCATGTATCACACTTTCAACACACATGGATTAGGGAATTCCTTCCTCCTTGTAAAAATACTATCCACTTTTGGTGGCACTAACTTGAAAACATGGGTTTAATTTCATCCTTATTAATGAGACTTGATTAGGGATAAGGTCCTCCACACCCAATATATTAAGATTTCCCACACTCAAATTAGAGAATATGGAAACAACTCATCATATGGAAAACTAGGTCCAATAATTACAAATAAAGTAAGAAAAACTGGTAATTCACAAATCAAATCATAGAACAAATATGTGTACTTGGAACCTATATGTGCTTCATCCTCCCAAGTACTCTCCTCGAGGCCATCATGCCTCCACAACACATGAAGCAATGGAATTTTCCATCCATATAGCAGCTTCTCTCAATGGTCCTGGATCTCCACCAACCACTCCACAAACATCATATCGTCCTTGATATCCAACTCTCCCAATTCAATGACATGGTACTCCTCATGTATATATCAATGATTCTAATATACATGAATGACATTGTAGCCCCTCTTTAACCAAAGTGGAAATTCCAATTGATATTCCACCTCACCAACTCTTCCCAAAATCTTGAAGGGAATGGTGAAACTGGTAGAAAGCTTTCTTACCTTACCAATCCTTCTTCCAACATTGAGGGAAACCTTCTAGAATAAGTGTTCCCCAACCTCAGACTCTAGGAGCCTCCTCCAGTGATTTTCACAGGACATGTAGTGATCCTAACCCACCTTCATCTTCTCACCCACAAAAAGAACCATATCTGTCATGCCCTAAAATACCTCAACTCATTGATGGAAGGCTTACCCTACCTATATCCAACACATGGGTAAACAATATGACTTTCAATACAAAGCCTCGAACAATGCCATGAAAATGGTAGTGTGATAACTATTATTTTAGGAAAACTCTTCTATAGGAATATTTCGCACCCGTGATCCTCCGAAGTCCATAACACATGCCCGCATCATATCCTCTATCATCTAGATTGTCATATCCATCTTCTCATCCATCTGAGGGTAGAATGAAGTGCTAAGTCATAGATCAACGATGAAAGTATGTTGTAATACCCTCCAGAAATGATAGGTAAATTGTGCATCCTGATATGATACAATGGACCTTATAACCCAATTCATCCACACCTCCTCATCCCCATATATCATTTCCATGGAATACAGTTTTCTCAAATCCCTTATCATCAGGAAGTGAGAAAATTTTGTTAGTCGGTCCACCACTACTCATATAACATCATAGAATCCATGATCCATGGGTAGTCATGTGAATAAATCCATCAATTTGTCATCCCAACTCCACTTGAGGACATCAATGTGATGTAACATACAACCGGGATAATATTCCTCATCCTGCACTTGCTGAAACACTTTTCACATTACACAAAAAATAACCACTACCCACTTCAACCTAGGAAACTAAAACTATTATCTTAGGCCTTGTTACATCTTGGAAACTCTTAATTATACCACCAAGAGTTATCTATGGAACTCATGGAGAACTCCCTCATGCATCTCCACTAGGGAAAAAACTTTCCGATGAAAGTGCTTCAAATTCTGACCATTTATATGGAGTATTCCATAGTTAGTGCAATCATGCTTCACATCAGTCTATAAGTCTCCCCAAGGATAATCCTCCACCTACCACACCATGGTCGACTATAATGGAATATGAAAAAAATATCCATTTCCTCTATCTACCCATGAATCCAGACACAAAGCAGACAATTCGTCCATTTTATTCCATGAATCTGTCGATTCTTGAACTACCTCCAACATTGACTTCATTATAAAGGCATTGACCCCCAAATTCCCTTTTCATATGCTGTACAAGATCGTGATGTCATAATCCTTGAGAAAATACTTCCACCTCCACTACTACACCGTCAGATATCACTGGGAGATGATATACCTAGAGCTCTTGTGATCCGTGAATACCAAAAGGCACTCCGCGATGAGGTAATTTCGCCATAACTTCCGCAAAAAAATGACTGCTTCATCATCCATGTCATTTGTGGAATAGTTAAATTCATGTGGACATAAATTCCTATACCTAGAAGGGAACACTCCTTTCTAATGATGTAGTACACACCCAAAACCTAATCCAGAGGTGTCACATAACACCTCGAATGCCACCACATACTCTAGAACCCTATGCATTGGAGAACTGACCAAAATCCCCTTCAGATAGCTGAAATATGAGTGACACTTCTTACTCCACACAAAGGCCTGGTCTTTCCAAGTCGAGGATGTCAATAGAGCTGCAACTCATGATAATTCATGTGCGAAAAATCAGTAATATCACACCAGAACCTCTATGATAAGAACCCACTCCACCTTCTTGGGTTCTTCCCTTGAATTAACTGCTTAGACTTTTAAATGGTCCATATTTATACCCTTCTAGGACATAACATCCCCATGGAAATTCACCTCATGAATCTATATCATTCTCTTGGAAAACATCTAATATAGATGGTGGTGTTGAAGGACCTACAAGAAAATCCTATGATTCTTGGTGTGGTCCACCTATGACCTTGATTGGATTAGGATTTCGTCAACGAACATGACAAAAATCCAGCCACATAAGTCACAGAAAAATAGAGTTCATGATCCCCAAGAACATAGATAGTGCCTTCGTGACATAAAAATTCATAACAGTGAACTCAATGTGACCATACTTTCACCTAAAAGTAGTCTTTAGGATGTTACTCTCCTTCACCCTCAACATCTAATTTCCAGATCACAAGTTGATCATAGAGAACCAACATACTCCGCTCAATTGGTCAAAAAGATCATCTATTCTCCGAACATGTTAAGGGTTCATGACCATCACCTAATTTATTCTCCAAAAGTCTATGACCATCTGGATACCACCATCTGTCTTCATCAGGAATTGGTCTAGAGAACACACTGTGACACACTGGGATGGATAAAGGCCTTTCTCATCAGATCTACAATATGAATCTAAAACTCCTACAAGTCGGAATGTTCCATCTTATTAGAATCCATCTAAATTGGATAAACACAATTCTTTATTTCTATCCTTAACATGATTTAACGTCAAGGGGTGAGAGACACATTCTCCTCATGGAAAACATCTATGAATTCCACTAAAAATCTAGTAACCACCACCATCTCTGAATCCACTGATTCCACTGACAACACATCCAAAATGTAATATAGGGGATCCAAAAACTAGCTTCCAACCTAATAACTCTTTTTGCCAACAAATAATACAAATTGTCCACCCATGTCTTAGAACACGACTCTCATATGGAATTATTCAATAATAGAATTCATAAAAAACAACAATTTGATTTCAAGGATTACATCTTATAGTTGCATATATAGTAGAAGAAGATCCCCACTGGACAGATGCGGCCCTAACATTAGTAAACATCCAAACAAACATCAATAAAATGGCCTAAACTCCATCTTTTGTGCTCAGAAATATTGGAATGGATAGTATCTCTATATCATGAACACGATCATGTGTTTTATTGGGTGAAACAGAGGAGTGTGAGTCACCTGAATCAGATAAAGATCATGCAAGTGTTTTAAGCATACTAATTGAACCTCAAACAACCTCCGTCCCTACTGGATAATTTACCGCATTGATGGGAAACTGCCCATGCCTATAACCTCTACCATTAATCTCTCTTCCACTATCCTGAACACTCCCTAGTCAAGGTCCTCGACAAGAACCCTAAAGTCTGCCTCATCCTGAACCATCTACCCTGGGTGGAATGGGAGCCTATTGTCCCTTCTATTAAAAAGGTTTGGCGGACAACTATTACCGAGGTGGGTGCTAAACCTACCCACCTCCACCGTATTGAGCATGAATTGTGAACTATCTATGAAGATTTCCATAACTTCCATTAACAAATAAAATAGGTCCAAATCCCATTGGAAAGGGGAAAGGACTAGGAGATCTGAACTGTAATTGTTGAGGCATAATCCCTAAAGGCCAAATCATAGAAATCCCTAATGCTAGAAACATTCCACTACCTACCATCCAATTCAACAATCATGGTTGTATCACCTATCAAGGTACACATCCCCATGAGTTCATTCTCTCCACTAGGTCATCCTTTCTATGATCCTCTAATTATGTTGGTAGATTGAAGGGGTAACTGCATATTAATGTGAAGGTCGAAGGGCCTCCTCCATGAATCTCACCCAACGATCCTCATCCGAAAAGTGGTCCGAAGAAAAATGGAGTAGAACCCTGAAATTTTTCCCTAGTTCCATCACTAACATACTCTTCTACTAAAGGGAGAGCAGTTCCTATATATTCACAGCCTTCATTATAGAGTAGAGAAACATAGCCCAAAACTCCTTCTCAAATTCATCCCATGAAACATCAGTATCCTTTTTCTCTCTAAGGTAAATAATCCAACACTAATGCACTGATCGTAAAATTTGGATCACCGCTTGAGGAAACAAAGACTCTCCTTGAGCCTATATCAAGGTAAAGGTGATTGAAAAATCCTTCATAAATTCATCCATCTATAATTCCGAAACACTTATTTCAATCATCCCTAGGGTCTACCGATAGAAATCACTAATGGAATTCATCCATAATTCATTATCATCTTCTCGATCAACCCTCCTCTAATCAACTAGGTCATCCGTACAGGCCTTAAATTATCATACCAAACATGGGATATGGCTATGTTACATAGCTGAAAAGTGTAAAAAAGAACTCCTAATCCCCAGGTAGATTGGAAATTTTCTTTTAAATTCATTTTAAATATTCATTTATTTTCATTTCCCAAAAATCCCAAGACACATAATAAAACAATTCATTACGATACATGTACATTACTGAGGGTCTCTACCATGAAATCATCATAGCTTCACTTGGTCGTTCGGCTGGCCAAGAGTCCTTGAATCAGATCACAGGGTCCCTAAAACCCCATTCCCTAACTAGTATTCCCTTTCCAATTTCACATGCAAAGATTTCTTAACACCACTACCGTAAAATCACAAGCATTCGTCACAATTTCTAATTCCATACTTCATCCTACATATCAACCATCACCCTTGATACCATTCTATCACAACCCACATTTTTTCAAGATGAGGTAAGGGAAATGAATTTTCAATACCCTTACTTCATTTAATATAAATGAGAGATAATGAACCATATTTCCCTCCTTCAATAAACCCTAAAATTATGACTAGCACTAAGGTTATGAATCTCTCACAAATTTAAGGGATTACCCCTTTTTTCAAAACATGATCAAAAGATAAGATGGAAAATATAAAACAAAACAAATATTTAATATAAAGGAAACCAAAATCCAAAAAATGCATGATTTAAAAATAAATTCCGCAAAATTACAACCAAATATCCAAGAAAAATTAAATGATAAAGGAGTCTTAGGAGAATCACAACAACTATCCCAATGAATGAGCTATAATTTCCATCATGGTCCTAAATGTCCTCCTAGAAACATGAATTTAGTTTTATAATGTAGGGTGAGTATACATGAATACTCAGAAGAGAGACCATGTTACCTCAAGAAAATGTGGGGGAAACATACTAATGCCCCTTTGGAAATAGTAGAAAACAACAACACCTAACAAGGAAAGATAACCAGCCCAATAACACCAAAGTATGATAACCAAATAAAAAAGTAATTTAATGTAATTGTATAAGAAAATCAATTGTTTGGGAACCACATACCCCTTTTACCTGTCATTAACTATTCAATCCTAATTTCTAACGTATTGATGCTACCCCCATTTCATAAATGGAGTCCCACTACCACAACCTACCTACATACACCTGGGCCACAAAACACACATATCCCACTTGTAAACACCTAGGCCACAACAACCACACCCCTCACCCAATGAAACCTAGTCTTCATACTAAAGACACATGGGAAACAGACATGGCTTATAGATTCCGAGTCACTTCATCCAAAACAAAACATGTTCGAAGTATCATGGGATATAGTAATCACTAATACACTACAGTCTAGTCGAAGAGGATAGGGTGGTAAGAACCAAAAGGGGGTTCGAGGAATAAATTTAGTAACTAGCCATACATCCTCCCACTAGGATGTAGGGAAAGACACTGACCCCCATGAAATGTGGGTGTTCAGGAAGTAGTATATAACAATGGTGGGGTTAATATTGAAAATCACAAGAAACTACTCTTTCAGTATACTGGTAAACACGCACTCATCTCAATTAATGGGTTTCAAACAAATACCCATACAACTAAAAACCACCTTTGCTGATACCCCTATATGTACAAACGCAAAACCACAACTAAAGCATAAATCCAACCATTTTTTCATTTAACCACTAGTTATTATTTATTAAGGAGCTCATTTGTAATAAATTCCAACACAACCCATGAAACCACTATCAAAAACCATTCTTAACCCAACACGAAAATCAAACTGCAATCCCACTGAACAAAAAAAATATAAACACATTGCAGTCCCACTTCACAATATCGTATGACACAAAAAACTCAATTAAATGTATTCCCACTGCCTAAAATTTCATCTAGTCCAAAAAAATAATCTCTCAACCTGATATTACATCACACCTCATGTCCCACCTCATACATAAAAAGTAATTCCCTCTATCCAACCCCATACCCATACCGAGATACCAAAAGCAACTTCCCACAACCCCCATGATGTAAAAAAAACACAATAAACATAGAACACCTTCACACCATTAATCTAAGAATATTTATATTTAGAAATTGGGTTTATTTAATAAAAATATATATAACATGGGTGATCATAGAACATGTTTGATCATGGGAAACCTAATTATTTATCCAAATGTAAATGAATAAAGGGATTGATATTTGTAATTATTCACAGATTATTAATATAAAAGACAAGAACATCACCAGTGTGCACGATTAGGGAACCAATAACCTCTATTTTTATAAGTCCATAGATACACAAGAATGTATTACAAGAAAACAAGGATAATAATATAAAACATCACTCAAAATTAATCCATATTCAATTCCATAACCGTTATCATAATAGATCTTATTAACTATTTATCATCATCTCCCCCTCATTTATTACTGTTGTTAAGGAAAGAATTCGATCAATCTCTCCAAAGAATAATTAGTAAACCATCCATATGTGATACAAAATTAAAGTGAGTTGAATGAAAATACAAACACGGTACAACAGGGGACCATAACTCCTCCTTGTACGGAACAAGGGGGGTCATGAGAGAAGTAGGAAAATCCAAGATGAATTGAATAAGAGAGGGAACTAGAATTAAAGAACAACTCATTTGGTGAGGAAGGCTTTAGGTGCACAAACAGATAATTAAACGATGAAGGGTATAAGAGAATATAGTTTAATAAAATGTGTGATCCAAAAATCAAGAAGATGATATGAAAATAAAAAAAATCATATCATGGTTTGACCACATGGTTAGGCTATTAAATGGTTTTAGGGATTTTATGGATATTTATAATTTAATTATTCACTTAGGAAATGGTGTAAAGGGAACTAAAAATGGAAAAGAGTTGATAGGTTCTCATTTTACAATGACAAACATGTAAGAGGCCCAAAACTAGAAAATAATCCTAGAAAACATGAAATGACACTGACACTGGCACCGACGATCATGATAGAACTGATGTTGACACTTGCACTGACACTGGCCCCAATGCTGATGTTGACACTAATGTGGAGGATTAAACTGACACAGACACCAACATTGATGTTGACGTCAACGCCAACACTAACACTGGTCTTGATGCCAACACTGAAGTCGATAGTACAAAATGACTTGCCAAAACCGAAAGTACAGAAATGAATTGCTAAAACTTATAGTAAAAAAGACTCTATGGAATTAACATTAACAAATGACTCAACGACAATTATAGTACAAAATGGCTCGTCAACACCGATTATACTATACAACACACCGAAACAAATAGTTCAAAATGAGACTCCAAAACTGATATTTCAAAATCACTCGATGGAACTGACATTTCAAAATGAAATGTTGACCCAAAAAGGCCAATACAACACACCGACATCAATAGTTATAAATTACTAGTGAACAATAGCAGTTCAAAATGACATACTGATAAAAAAAGTTGATTTTTTTTTTGGAAAACTCTAGAAATGAGTCACTGATATATCCCAGAACACCCAAAACACTAGATTTTCATAAATAAAAGGATACTAGGGGTCCGGGACATTACAAGGTCATAGTTTTCCTTGTTATTGTAAAATTAAGTGTCAAATTATAATATTTAACCATTCTATAAGTAGATACGCCACTATTCCTCATTAAAATTTACTCATCAATTAGTTGATTCAAATAAATTGTAATCTTTTTCATTAGATTTTTGGGAATTAATTATAGAAAATAAAAATATAATTCCATAATTAAATCATATTAGGTATGTTTTTTGAATTTAGAAAAACAGGAAAATTGGAATACTAACAACTGTAACCACGGAATGGACAAAAAAATTGGTATTATGAAACAACTATATATTGGGAGGTTCTGATGAAATAGTGAAAGGTACCTATTAAATTTTTTTCAATGAATCAACATCACATGGATGATTTAATAATTTATAGATGTTAATATTTTATTTCTTCAATGTAATCATTGCATATGTTTTGATAGAAATAAAAAGATGTTTTAAATGCTGTGTAATTTGAAAACACCTCAACTATTTTGCAATAAATATTGACATTCATTCTTCCCAATTATACCGAGAATTAGAAAATTTTGGGAAAATAATTTAATGATTCATATTCACTATATTATAATATTCATTCTTTTAAACATTCATGGATCTTCTGATATCTATGACCCAAATTATAGACCATATCCCTGCATTCATTATGATATATATCTAATATATTTCAGTTGGGAAATAAATATTTTTACAAAGAAAATAAAATCCCATAAAACTATTTGAAATTACCATGTATTATTTAATAGCAATAAATTATTTAATGGATTCATGATCTCTTATAATGTATCATGGAATAACTCATTTTCATCTTTTTTCAACTAATTTTAAAATTATCCTGATTCTGATTTAGGAATAAAAATATGATTATTAGTCCTTGTTTCATGAAAATGTAGGCCATCAAACTCATATAGTATGTTATGCAATTATGGATTAAAAACTGTAATAATTTTATTTCTTATTGAATATTGTTAACCATATTTGTTACACAAAATATTATCTTTCTAAAATCCAAAACAGGGTGGATGAATTCTGACATTATAAATGGTTTTAAATCCCCTGAGGTCACATTTCATACATTGATATTTTAGTTTTCCTTCAAATATAAATTCCAAATTAGATGTTGAAAATGATATAAATGTTACAATACCTTCACAGTATATAAGATTTATTACATGTCCCATACAAATATTTCAACGATTATCTAATAATAAATGAATAATTGAACATATTTATTTTATTGATTCAATAGTTATATAAAATTCATTATAAATATTATTAATAATAAATATCAATTTTGAGTAATTATATATTAAAAAAGTTTATCAAAAATATATTTTTGGTAACTATGACTAATTTTCATGAATTCAAGATAATATTTACAAACCTTTAATAAAATTTATTTAAAATTACTAGTTTATACAATTATTTATTTATTAGTATTACTTTATTATTAATTATATTTAAATTTTTATAATTTTTATAATTTTTCATATTTTTTACATTATATAAAAATTAAATAAAAACAATTCCTAATTTTTAATAATAATGACTACTGATTTCTTAATTTTTACAATTGGATTAGAAATTAATAATATATTTTCATTTATTATAAATCATTTATTAATTATTTTTGCATTTTCTAAAAATATTTATTCTATTTATATAATTTTTTTATAATTTATTAAATAATAATTATAGTTACGAATATTTTAAAATTATTTTCAAAATTTACATTGTATTACTAACATTTACTATTTATTAATAATATAGACTACTTATTTATAAATTATTATTGATTATTTAATAGTTATTGTTAATATTCTTAAATGTTTTTAATTTTTTACTTTTTATTGACAATTTATCAAAAGTATTTGTAATTTTTATATTTTTTCAAGTTATTAATTTGTTATTATTTATTAAAGATATTTACGAATTTTTTGTATTTTTTAAAAATATTTATTTTTTAATAGTAATAAATATAAAATATAATTGGATGATTATTTAATTTGAAAATTTTTTACTAAATATTAGCAATTGATATGTTTTTAACAATTTATATGAATCTTCCATAATTTAATAATATTTAATTTTTTTCCTAATATATAATAATTAATAAAAACATATTCTAATTTTATTTATTATTTAAATATTATTTATTTAATATTCAATATAATCATTAATAATATTTAATAATGTTTAATTTATTATAATACTATTAATAATTAATAAAACATTTACATAAATTTTTGTTTTTTTCAACTTTTATCAAGTATGAACCAAAGATTTAAAATTATTACTAATATTTATTCACTAGAAATTATTATAAAAATTATTAATCATTTAATACTACTTACTTGAAAATAAAAACAGAATTTTAATTAACATTTATGGTTTTTAATAATTAATAGACTTTAATATAATTATTTAAAATTTGTTACAAATGATCATAATTTACATTTATTCACCCACTATTTCTAATATTTACAAGTTGATACTATCATTTATGAATTATTATTAACACTAACAAATTATTTATTAAATATTACAAATTATAAAATGATTATTTATATTTTTTAAAATTAATAATTTTTTAGTAGTTATTGCAAAATATTTAATAGTTTTTATATTTCTTTGACAGAAATATTATCAAGAAAATTACTAACTATCATTAATATTCATTAAATATTAATAAATTTGTAAAATGAATAATTTAATAATTTTATCTATATTAAAAAAACTTATTAATTTTCTATAGTTATTTGTATTTTATGCATTTTTTTGGAATTTTCTTCAAATTGTGGTAAATCATAAATATTTATTAACAAAAGTGGATAATTCTTTATTAGTAAAAAATTGCTTAAAAAATTTATAATATTTTTATTAATATTACTAATAAATTTTTAAATAATATTTTAAATTCATCTAAATTCTATTATTATTTATTTTTTAAAATATGTAAATAAAATATTTATTGATTAAGAATCATTATTACTTTTTACTAATTATGTTATAAAAATTATTTAATAATAATATTTATGTTTTTAATAAAAATTACATATTTTTAGTAATTATTAGTATTTTATATATTTTATGTACAAAATGTCATAATTTTCTGATTTTATAAAATTAACAATTATATTGAGAAAATATTTATTAATTATTAAAAAATTTTAACAATTATTACTATATTGTTTTCATTCAATATTTTCCAATGTAACTACATTGAAATGATATAATCATAAATCTATAATCATACACAACTCAATATACACCCTTAATCAATTATGAATTGGTAATATGAGGTTGAGACAAAACATGTATCACATTTGGGGTAATAATTTAATTTTTTTTCAAATAAGGGATTCATTTTAATGTAATATCTAAATACAAGGAGAGTACCATCAAAATCTAAATTAAAGAAAATTGTGAATGAAAATCACTATGAATTATAGATGAAATAAATATGAACTCCCAAATAGGGAGAATTTTTTAATTCTAATGTTATGATATTGGGAATTCTATCTCAAATCAAGTATGATCAACTTGTGGGAAGTTAGATGGTGTCATATTTAGTGGAGGACACCCAAATAGTGTAGAATAAACAAGTAAGAACCCCAAAAATTGAACGAACCATAAAATCAAGGTAAATCATTTTACTATCATTTCGATCAAGACATTTAGAGTTAGAGGGATAGGGGAATAAAAAATATGGATGTTGGAGAGAATATGAGTATATACTTTAGGGTTTCTAACCCCAAACGATAAAAATCACAGTTCACAATGGATGAAGATATTGGAAACCACTATGATGGAGGACATGAACAATGGGGGGGGGGCAGAGCGTGGCATCATAAATATGGATTAGATGGTTGGGAAAATGGTATGACTAGTTTTTTATTATATGTTTATTCCATTGGGTAATAACGACGAACTATCCATCCATAAAATTATATTGACTGATTCTTTTTTGCAATGGACTATATTATTAATCTTTAATAAACACTTTGCTTGGAATAAAATCCAAAAAATATGAATCTTGTCACTACTAATAATAAAAAAAATATTTTTTACAAAAGATAACACCATCCTTCAAAAATATATAAATATTTTCAATTATTTTCAATAGAGGCTAGTCCGTTACGAGTAACCCATCATTAATTTTAGCATTCCTAGTAGTTTTTTATTCTTTTGTAATGTTTATTTATTTATTTAACTTCTATTATTATAATTTAAATTCAATATTTATTTACGAATATTTATATTTTTATATATATATTATTATATTAAAATATATTGACTCCCCAAATGAAGATATGGTTGGAGCAAAAATACATTCCATAAAAATGAAATGGCATGCAGTTCAAATCTTACCCAACACCAAAATAATCTAAATTTTTTCACTCCATGCATGACTTATGCATGCCTGATCAAAAATAATTATAAAATAAATAATACATACATACATACATATCTACAAACATAAGTAATTAAATAACAAAAAAATATAAAACTATTTAAAAATATAAAAAAATAAAATTAATTAAAAAACCAAATACTAAATACCATGAAATCATTTCTGGATGTTTTTTGAATACCACTATGAAATTTTTCAATTCACAACCTTTCCTGATGGATTTCAGTAACCACTAATAAATGATTTAGAGACTATTCATACCACTACTAAACCACATTAAACCACAATTATATACAATTTTTCTTATTGTGTTTCAACACTAGAGAGGGATCTATTGATAATCTCATGCATGCTAACCCTCAATGTAACATCATGACATTGGTTCCACTAAATGGTTCCCTGATTATATATGTCACATGACTTCAATCATGCCTCCACATATACCAGAGAATTATGAATAGAGGTGAGGTCCTTGGTTATGTTTATTGGGGGACTATTCCCTCATGTCATAGTATAAATCATCAGAATAACAATAAACTAATTATAGGATATGGTAAACCAAAAAATAGAAAATAAATTTCCTAGACAGTAATATTATTAAATAATAAAGGAAATATTATTTAAAAAAATAATTTTCTACGCCATGACTCTATAATGTAGGAAAACATATATATAAACATCCAGTACAATACATGTATCAAAATACTAGAAAGTCCACAAGAACAATCCATAAATCGCATCAGAATCCATGAATATTCATGACACCCTAGTCATAAGAATAATACAAATCAAGCATCATTCAACAGCGGATTTCACCTATCCCTACCAACATCCATGATGTTTTCCATATACTCAATGGAGGCATGAACAAGGGGTGAAATGACACATTTTAGGCCACCCCCAATGGAATCTATAATATTTCGGTTCCATGTATAACAACCTAAATATTGTGTAATAAATAAATATGTTATGTAAGTACTAAAATTAATGTTACCAAGGCATATGTGATAATATATATTTATATTGTGAATCAAAAAAATGAACCCTATAAACATTTGAAAATTACCCATAAATAAGGGATATTGTAAATAGAAATAATACGCGTGATTCAGACAAATCTATCGATTTTCTGTTGATACCCATAATAGGGATATCTCTAATACATGAAAAATCATCAATAACGACCTTGTCGTGTAACTAGTTGTAAAACTTCCATCACATCCATTTAATGAAATTAAAAGTGGGATCCCATTAAGTAACATGTATAATATATAAATAACCAGGACATCCTTATCATGTCTAAGGATGAACTCAATAGAAACTAGGTAAGTATGTAGGTGGAGTCCAAGGATCATGTCCATAGAACGTGTCCATAGTATGTCTATCAAAACAGGATCTAAGGTGTAGCAGGGCCCTAAATATCAAATATCATTTGAATCCAAATAGTAAAATGGATTGAGGAATCCCCTACCAGGAACAATAATTTCATTGATTGTTGAAAACCCATGCATATTCCATGAGTCCATCTAACTCATTTAACAATTTACATTTAAACCATACAATATTTCATGTGATCTCATCATAGAAAAAAGAGGCATAACATTCTCCTAATATCTCAATGAAATTTAAATTTCATTTAAAATGGACCACACATTCATGGTGAGTGTTCACATTCTTAATAGTGTAGTATAATAAGGGGATGGTACATGGGCACACCATATAGGCTGTATAATTTGAGGTTAAAGACCACAAAATATTATAATTCTACTAAATGGGAAATTTAACATTTTAATTTTAATTTGATTATAGAATTAAATTTAATTAATGTGAAAAATAAAGAAATCTTATAATCATAAAAATGTTAAATAGCTATATATAACACCAATAATGATGGAAATGTTAAAGAACACATACCATAGGATTTTAGTAGTACAGTACTCTAGTTTTGATCCTTGATTTAGTACAGATTAGAAAAAATGTAAGTATAAATGAAAATCATAGAAATTGGGAAAATTATATTTCACCTAAATAACTATGTTTACAAAAAAATGGAGAACATCAAAAAAGGGTTTTATAACATAGTGAAGAATATCCAATGACACTATTGTTGTTAAAATCGGAGATCAAATTAAAAAACAGTAGCTAAGAATACCGAATGATTGAAGAAGGAGGTCGATGGGTGGAGAAATCCTTTAGAGAACACAAAACGATCTGACAGATTAAAAATAAAAATAAATATGTGTAATATAGTTACTATAAATATTTTAATTTTGTGACATAGTTTTTTTGCATGATATTCCTAACCATTCACCATTCATGTTCTCTTCTCTATCACAAGGGGTCCTATAAACATTTCATGTGAAAATGTTTACTAACCGTGCACAAAACATTATTCAAACCTCTTCTAAAAACTATAGATCCTATTAATGGGTGTACATTACTAGAGGTAAAATTTATTAAAATTTTTCTTCCTCATGAATCCCATTTTAAATCTCCCACACAGTTACTCATAACTATGTTTCTTACGTCACCTAGTGACTCCAAACTATGTGGAACAATTAGTTTTTTTCTAAATGTTGATATTTAGTCTTCAAATAATCCACATACACCACTATAAGTCACGAGATAACATTAGGAATTCAAAATACATAAAAAGGTTGGATTAATAAAAAGTTAAAATTATCTGATACTCATAAGAAAAACCAATATTGTATAATATTTCTCCCTTAATGAAATTTATCCCTGAATTTCCTTTAAATTGTTGGTCAGGAATTTCATGAGAATATTCCCGTCTATTGAGAATATATGTTATCCTTTGGCACCCATGGATTGTCCAATAAATTTCCATGCTTCAATAAAACCCAAAATAGAGGAACTGACCATCGTCAAATAACATTCATGCTCATTTAAATTATTTTAAAATGATGCACCTCAATGGTAGTGTAAAAATTTAAGTCAACCTCATTGGGATTAATTTTATTAGATAGGTCTGAGTAGAAATAATGATTCTGTGATACATTGAATATTTTGTGCATAGATCGGTTCCTATAATGTAACTACAACCAATAGCATACTATCCTGACTCCCTCCAAAATTATTAACAACCAAACAGGTCATGGTGAAATATCACCCTCTTTCCTAGAATGTATATAGTCTAAACAGTGTGAGAAATGTAAAAATAAACAATCACCCAGAGTTTGTCGACTATGATCAGTGAATAATTCTTTTATAGACTGTATAGTATTAATCTGCTTTCTAATCAACCAGAACTACTCTAAAGTCTCCTATATGCGTATGGTCCCTATAATGTTGCATTAACTACCTATAACCAGTACATAATTGATCAGAATGGAACTACCATAAAATCTTAGTGACTTGACATATGTATCATTGCCTTATGTATATGGTTTTATGGAAACATAACCATGGGTATATCCCCCTACCATGATCCCCCAAAATCTAGGACACGTTATCTCAACATGTCCTTAACCACCAGAATCATGTTCGATAACTAGACATCAATATGATGGTGATATGTTGTGCTCAGAAACTCCTATGTACCATAAGATATATGAAAAATCATCCAAAAATGATATGTAGACCAAGAATCCCAATCCGATACAATAGTATAAGGATCCTAAATAAGATTAACACTCTCACAGAAAATTAATCGTGATATCTCATATGTTATGAAGGAGGCCCTAATCAAAAGGAAATGAATTACCATTATTATCCTTTCAAAAATAACATGATAATATTTACTACCTCAATAAAACCTTAGAATCCTAGAAACAAAACACATTGCAACATCTTCCCATTTATATGTTGGAATTGTTAACTACTATAAGCACCCCACTGGCTACTCATGTTACTCCTTCACCTGCTGACATGTGGAATACCGTGTAAAAATACCACTGCATCACATATCATACATTACCACCAATATGTTCCATGTAAATCTGGATAAATCTTGATAACATTCGAATTTACTCCCCAAAATAAGGTAAAAAACTCTTATATAATCTCCTCGCATGTGTCTACTAGAATCCATGCACAATGTTGAATATGAATAATTTCCCCCTCACCCATCATCTTACCAGTATGTGGGTCCACAACTAAAACAATCTCCCAAAGGACTAGGCCCTCTGAATAAGGGTACTATCTTAGAATCATCCAATCTTGATGAGTATATTTCAGTTCCAATTATAAGAGAAAATTATTCCATCACAATCATGCACCTCCAACTACATCACTGAAATCAAATCCATAAGTTATCACTTGCTACTGCCCTCATGAACTACTTGTATCTAAGTCCTCCTTCACAATGAATCATCAATATTATTTCTATTTCTATGTATATAAGAATTTTTATTGTCAAAATACCATAGATAACCAACCAACCTCCACTGAACAAATTCAGATCACTAAGTGTAAATATGTAATTGATTATTTTATGGTCTGTGTACACCACTGAATTCACTCCTAATAAATAAAATCTCCAACAGCTCATGGAATGAACAACATTGGATAGCATGAGATCATCCATCCTGTATTTCCTCCATTATGGACTCTATTTATGTGACTCATACACAACAACTCACTACTTTTACATCAAAATATCTCTTATCCGCATACGTGATGCATCACAGTATAGAGTACAGATCATTCCCAACTCTTGTAGAAACATTAATAACCCTGAAGAAAATATCCATTTAAACTATTACAATTATATGATGTATTTATTTGACCAAGAAATCATCACACCCCTCTTAGTCAATCCCAAAATATGTGATGCTAAGGGTGATAAGTATTATATGAAATTCCAGTAATAACAAGCTATCCCCAAAAAACATTTTTTTTCAAAGATGTTATTGGGATTCTATTAGGAAACTACAACACTCACATTCTCATGATCAATATATACTCGTTTTTATAAGATAACATTACCGAGGAAGGGAAATTTCACTATATAGAAGTATCACTTATTGATATAAACATATTATTGATTCTATCTTAGTGTATCCATTATGATATCAAGATGTTTGGCATGGTTCTGTAAATTCTGAGAACACACAGAATCATTGTCTATGAATACCAACAAAAATGAATCTATATAAGTACTGAAATCATATTTCATCAATACCATTCTAACCATTTGATCATTTACTAGAATGATCAAAATAATAAGATACTACTATAAACCATACATTCTATGAATTTTTTTACATGTTATATATATAGGGTGAACATGCAATTGATGAAATCCTAGACTCAAATAAATCAGTGGGAAAAGGTGATCTCCATGGAAATTGTTGAAGATATCATCTATATCTGGAAAGGGGAACTATTTCATAAAAATAACCAAGTTCAATTTTCGATAATCCACTCATATCCTAAGGATTACATCCACTTTTTTATAATAAATGAAAAGAGATCCCCATAGATATATATCTGGTTAAATAAAATCATTTTTTCCTCTATATAATCAATATTATTCATGAGCTTATGAAACATAGTATTATCTATATTATAAGGAGGTATGGATACAGATGAATCTCCTTGAAGTACCTCGATAAAAAATCACAATCTATCTATGATGAGGTAGACCAAATTTTTTAGCTGATAAAACATCCCTAAAATGATCAACCATTTGATAGAAATATTCCTAAAAATATCTCTAATCATATACATTCAAAATAAAATTTTGGAATGTCATTATAGCCATACCATGATGCACATGACCAACTCTACTAACCTAGACACCCCATACAACCTTGTGAATAAAAACTCAACCCTCTAGTGATGTGAATTTTACTCTTTGATGATAGCAGTTGACATGGTTTTGATAAGAAACTAGCCATTCCATCTTGAGTATGATGACTATACTCATAAAATCGTGGCCAAAAATATATCATGCAATGTGACCCCCATCATACTCAAGGGGTCATTCCATGAAATAACATGTAATATCTGTTATGATATCCAAAAGAGTATCTCAGTTCATGGATCCATAATAATATTAACAAAAAATATGTGCCTCTCAAAAAAAGGTGTTAATAAAAAGGTATTAGAAGAACATATATCAAAAGTGAAGAAAAATTCATCACTGTAACTAATACCATGAAACACACTATAGAAAATGAATATCTATTCACCTGAGGTTTTGGATGTATACAATATGACTCAGCTAAGCTACGACCTTATGAAATAACCTCACAACACATAACAAGAAAAATCTGATGTATTGGTATACGTGGTGCATGACTACCTTAGCCATGACCACTACCTCAGTAAGAAAGAACGACACTACTCTAGCTTCTATCCTAACATAGAGTTAAAAATCACAATCATGTACAAGGTGATGGATTTTATCACCAATCACTACCTAGTGGAGGGAAGACCCAAAATAAACGTTGTATGATGACCATCTTACAAAATTACAGCACATGACTTCATCTTGATCACATTTATTGCTCATATTTTCTCATCTCCTGAACTGGTGAAAGAAGAAAAAACTACCAGTAATGACAACCTAGATGGTACTACACACATGTGAAGTCTCAAAACATTACTTCCCACAACTAGAAGATGGGCCACTAAGTTCATAATATGAACTATCCTAATCTTTACCAAAAGATTCCATTAGGATTCACTTAATAAAATGTTCATGATTCATTATCCTAGTTATAGTATTCACCCAAAACACATTATATATTTACTTAATGGAATGATTGAGACCTTCCAAGAACCATCTCAAACTTTATGTCTCATCATCAAAATGAATCTATTCATAATGATGAATATATATAAAATGTGTAGATATTTTATAATAATCACTATTCTAGGCTCCCAAACCATAAAATAATATTACATTTGTCCTATTAGGTACTAATAAAATAAACAAACATAAAAAATGAATTGAAAATCCCTCCAAACCATATCACAGGGAATATCATCCTTTTTTAAAACATCCCACTAGACATTATATTTTTCCAATATAATATGATTCATGAGATTCACTCTCTTCCTAATAGGAGCATCATAATTATTGATTATCACAAATATAGTCTAAATCCATCTCATAGATTCTTGTGGACCTCCACACACCAAAAATTTGGGATGGTTCTATTGTTGTAAGACACATTTCTACTATTCTATAGACGAAGTTGGTTGTGGGACCTCCTAGAAAGTCAACATATAACATAGGCATCCCTAATGAAAATGATCCTTAACACCTATATATATTACAACCACTTCTTTCTCATTAAGTTAAATATGAGGATATATTGGTATCACATGGACCACCACACTCAAGGAATGATCTTTTCTATAATAACATAACATTACTAGATTTCATCATGGTGGCATTATAGAAAAATGACAAACAAAAACATTTTAAAAGATTTAATGTGAAAAGACAAATGTTATGTGGGTTCGATAGGTTAAAAAATTCAAATAAACAAGATAAAAATCATTGTATTGTCCGGAATCTAGTAATGTATAGCCTAGGTAGTTGTAAAATGTATCAGTGACACTATATATTACCAACCCTAATGTTGGTTCATGGTTATATTTTATTTTATGAAATTTCATTTTCATTTTCATATAATGTTGATATTTATTTTACAGTTCTCATATAATATTGTTAAACCAAATGGGTCACAATTCATTATCCATAATGACTGAAAAACCTTATTAAATTATGTATAATTTCAACATAATCCAAACCCTAACACATTCTAGTAGATGAGATAATTTGTCCGTAGCTCAACGTGATATAATTAGCTGTAAATGGTGTCTAATGTATACTATATATGAAAACAATTTTTAGGTTTACATCATACACTCTATGTTACAACTAAACATTGGAGTTCCCTAAAAAATTCATTTATCTTATAACTGGTATATCATACAGGGAACACATAAATAATTTCAATTAATCAAGAAATGCACATTATATGGAATGTCATAATGGATGACATGTTAATTTTAACAGGTGCCTAGAATGATGCCTGAGATGGAAATAACTCATCTCATTAAGAAGAGATGAGAGAAAATATTATTCATATCAATAATAACATAACCATTCATTTGAATCATCCAAATTTCAAATCAAATCAACTATAATAGGAATAATCATGAAATTTTTTTCCCATTACATGAAATTTGGAATTTTCAAATACTTGGGTAAGTTACTCACATGAATATCTCATTTCTAGATTCTATTATGTTATTAATGAAATTTAAATTTTCTCAAAATAGATATAAAACTAGAAAATAAAACCCTTTGATGCTACATTGTATCATCCTGAACATGGTTCTATGAAATGGTTCCTTAAGGTAGTCTATCAAATGGCCTCAAGCGGTCGTCCTCATTTTATAGAGGCTTCCAACTAACAAATATGTCCTTTGGTATGAGTGTGGTGAGACAATTACCACATTTTAGAGTGTAAAAAAAATAATCACAACATGAATCAATATAGGATGATTTAAATCGACCAAAAAAAATACCAACATCCATTAATGTAATAAATAATCCATGCCAAATGAAATGTGAAACATAAAATGATGAGTCATGAAATGTATGAAAACATTATGTAAACAATTATACATATATTTAGAAATAATCATGTATAAAAATACCAAAATGACCAAAAGAACAATTCCTATAAAACATCATGAGCATAGCTCAGTCCAATACCCAATACGCCTATGCATAAAAAAATCCATCTTCGTGCAACGAGATATTTCCTCAGTCACTACCAACATCCATGATGTATTTCTAGATACTCAATGATGGATCCAACATGGTGTGAGATAAAAATCAGTAGGCCACCAACAAATATGTTTATAAAAATCCTTATATGTGTATAACAACATAAGCAGTGTTCAATAAATAAAATAGGTATGGAGATAGTAAAAATAATGTGACCATGGAATATGTGATAATATCAAGTGATATTATCCAACAAAACATTGTATACTAAAAATAATAGTCATGATCACATAGAAAAATGATTATGTGAAAAGTAATAAAATTTTTGATACTCTCCATTATATCTAGAATAATCTCATAACCATATTTGGGAAATCCATAAAACAAAGTCAAAAATCCATTAAGGAATTTCCCTGTAATTAGTGGTATAATATAAATCATTGCCACTCCTTATAATGAAATGTTTTCGACCACGAAGTACTAGATCCATGGTATATAAAAACAAGGGTCATTATCATCTCCCAGGTGTGTATCGATAGAATATTGGTAAATACATGTGGGGATTACACAGAGCAATTCAATAGACCCTGAAAAATGTGAGTATAGGTAATCCAATTCCAAGTGGTATAAAGGCCTGAGGCATTCCATGGTATCACGGTCCATGGGGTAAATATATCCAACGAATCCAGTACTATCAATAATACCCATGTAGTTTAAATTTCTATGGAATCATATGAAATCTAGTTCCAAGGATATCATCCATGGAATATACTAAAATAATAAATGCATCAATAATTTCATTAATGTATTCACAACTATTCACATTCTATTAATCTATCACACACATTTAACAACATACATTTAAACAATTTAATGAATTCAAATCATTTAGTTAGATTGAATATTGGAATAACCTTTTGATAATATCTCAATTCAATTCCCATTTATTTTTTAAAGTATCAATTTAGCATGGAGACTTCATTAGTTCCCAACGGGGTAGTACCGAAGGTCTTAATTACTTGTTTTCACCCTATGGGGGGCCAAGGTTGAGGTAAATAACCTCTAACTATTAAAATTTTTCTCAAAGGGAAACCTGAATTGTTCCTTTTCATTTCAGTTAAGCATTAAATTTATTTTATGGGTATCGTTGGATATTATTGTGTTCATCATAATGGAAACTAGATATATAAAACACCAATCTTTTGGGAAAAAGGTTTAGACCACCTACAATTTGTCTAGAGTTGAACACTCATCAAGTATAGACCTCTAATTTCATCCAAATCAGATGAAAAACAATGAATGGATGAAAATACTATAAATACGTATTATATAAATTCACCTAATTAAATTTATTTTCATGAATAAAACAAACTACATTATTAAAATGTACTACTCACTAGCACTAATCCAATAAGATAGGTAGTGTTTAAATCTATTTCTGGATGAAGAGATTCTAGCCACATCTGCCTTATTCATTATGATGGAATTTAATTAGTGGATTAATCTACTAGGGAAAAAAGGAGAGGATTGATTAAACAAAAAATAAAATAGGGAAAAAAATAAATTTCCCATATTTTAATTGTGTGGAAAGATTTTTCCAAAAAAAATTACCAAATTTGAACCAACATTATACCGTTCTCGATCATAAAGGGACCTTGCATGGTTTTATATTCATAAAATGAATTACATTGTGCACATCATAGTACACACAGTTGAAAAAATTTAAATAACCCCTATATGGGAATTCATCGATTGCAATAGGGTTTCATCAAAATCATGTAGCCTCATATATTCCATTATCCACCTCCCACATGGTTACTCATAAAATTGGATTTTGGGATTCATGATTTCACATAAATGAGTGGGCCAACTGTTTAATCCAAAAGATAATATTCGAGCATTGAAAAAGCCCCAAAAACCCCCCAAAACTCATATGATCACATTAATAATTCAATATGTATTAAAAAAAGAAGTTAGAACTAAATTAAAAGTATATGTTCCCCATCAGAAAACTGAGGATCATACATTCTAGAATGTAATATTTATATTAATATGGTTTTAAGATTGATTTGATCTATAGAAACATGGTCATTCGTTGGCCCAAAAATGTTAGGGATGTATGTATGTGTTAGAGTCATGATATATATTTAGATTTATGGAATCGTTTACATATAATGTACTTCATTCTTGAAAACAACAATATGAATGTTTCATATTATTGGGTGGAAAATGTTGGATATATTTTTGATTTACTCATCATTTAGGAGACCAACTTGTTTTTTATTCACACATGTATGGATGGTGGTTCCAACTAGAAATTGTAGGAGTTTATTTTTTGAATATATTAAGAATAAAAACATGAGTTAGTAGAGTATAACAAAATTTAAATCATTATTTCCTATCTAAATGTAATATCTGGGGAGAGGTTTCATGAGTTTTTGTTCTTCCTTGTAAAGACCCTTAAATATCAAGGAAATTTTTTTCTTAATTTTCTTTGAAATTTTACAAGAACGCAGTTTCTGACGGCGCCTAATTCCGAGGCCCGGTGTGCCCGGAATCATTTTCCGAAGTTTGGCTCGGGTACGTTCAGTGAACGGACGAGCGGGTTTTTCTAACTTTTGAACCGGTGCCCGGAATCGAATTCTGAGGGCACCGATGAAATCGCAGCGCCGGTATTCACTTAGAAATGCCTCTTCCGGAGTTGCGTTTTCTCGGGTGTGGTTTTTAATTTTCGGGCTTAAAGTTAAGAAATAAAATAATTTCGCGACAGCTTTATTTTATTTCACTTAAGCCACTTGGAAGCCACTTAAAGGAGGCTTGAACTGAGTTGAACTGGATAGGATGCTATCCAGAAATATCCTACCCCCTTGGTAGGATATTTGTGAGGTGGGGCCCGCACGAGCCCCGCCGTTTCTTTCCACTAAGAAACGCACCCGTGAAAACCCGTCTTAATGAAAGTCAACCGACGCGTTTTCTAAATTCTTAACAGACCATTTAATTGGGTGGTTTCTTTCGTGAATTAAATGGGTCGTTTCTTTCGTTGAATTAATTCAACGAATTGATGGATCGTTTCTTAACCAGTTTTTCAAATTCGTTGGCGTAATAATAAAATAAGACCAACGCTTAACCTCTGGTTATTTGCGCTTGAGAAGATTTGGGAGAACCCTCGCAACTTCTTCTCCCTCGCGAAGAACGCGAAGAACGCGAAGAACGCAGAACCCGGAAATCGACGACGCCTTCGCCCGAGACGCTCTTCCGATCTCCGATCTCCGATCTCCGATCACCGACCATTCGAGGTGAGTGCTTTCGGATTTCCTCTCAAGTTCTTTTCTTTGGTTTTAAATGAAACACAGATTTAAATATTAATAATTTAAATATGTTGTTCTTGATTCGTTGAGCTCGCCGACTCAATGCCGGAATCTGCGACGACGCGACGCCTCCCCGCGACGACGTGACGATCGATCTCTTCCGCGACGGTCTCTTCCGCGAAGAACGCCCGCGCACGACGATCATCAAGGTACGGATTCATTTTTGAAAATTACCCCTTTTTAATTTTCTCATGAACGTTCTTGAAAATTAAAAATCCGGTTTTCAATGAACAATTTTATTTTAATTAAAAATTGTTGGATCATGTGTTAATCATTTTTCTCCCGGTTGTTTATCTCTAACGCGGAGGGTGCGGGCCGAACGAACACGGCCCGATGACCCTCCGCCGTTCTTTGTTTTGTGCGGATTTGACGGTCGACGACAGAACGTTCCACAGCAGACGGTTGACGATCCTGCAGTAAAGAACAGATCCCGGGAGGAGCAACGGCGCAGACGGGAAGGAAAACGGGCCACCGGAGTGACGCCGGCGGCCCGCGGAAGATGCCGGAGGTGCCCCGGCGCGCCGCCGGACGAAATCCGCCGCGGCTGAAGCGGCGGAGGCGGCGGCCAAACGAACCCGCGGCGCGCGGGTCCGGTTCATCCGGGCGGACGCGGCTCAGCGCGTCCGCGGCTCGCCAGCGCGGCCCGCACGCGGGCCGCGGTCCTTCCTCAAGCCGCGGGTCAGTGCCCGCGGCTTCCACCCGCGCGGCTCGGCCAAGCCGAGCCGGCCGGGCCGGCCGGGTCGGACCCGGGTCGGGCGACCCGGTTCGGGTCGACCCGGTTCGGGCGGACCCAGGGGGGGTCGGGCCGGCTCGGCCCGGGCCCGTACCCCCCATCTTCGGACGTTTTCGTTCAAACGCCCGTATATTGAGCTTCGTGCCTCCAAACGACTCGCCGTCAGCGGCAACGCGATCCTTGGATCGAGACGGTCGTTTCGGTATATCGCACTCAAGGTTTCGGAATACTTTGAGTTCGGCCGGGTTGGTTCGTACACGAGACCAACCGGGCCCTCGGAGCGGAAACGCTCATATCTTGAGCTACGGACGTCCTATTGACGTGCCGTCAACTTTGTTGAATTCCTCTAAGTGAGACGGATCTTTTGGCATACTCCGCCCGAGGTTTGGACGCAGGTGGAGTGCGGTCGGGTTGGTTTTGCATTAAAAAACCAACCGGGCCCCTGGGACGAAAATGCCAATATCTCTCAGACCGGGCGTCCGATTGACGCGCCGTCTGCGACGTTGAGTTCATGTTGACGATACGGAACTTTTGGATACATCAACTCCGGACTTCGTGTCAGTTGATGTATCAGCCTCTCGGCTCGTGGAGCGGACCTTCCCGAACGAGCTTGCTGTGTGCGGGAACCCAATTGCTGGCTGTGACTTCTACTTCGACAGCGACGACCGTGCAGAGATCCTCAGTGGACTGCGGCGACGACTGTGCAGAGATCCTCCATGGACTCCGACGACGACCGTGCAGAGATCCTCAGTGGACTGCGGCGACGACCGTGCAGAGATCCTCAGTGGACTGCGGCGACGACTGTGGAGAGATCCTCCGTGGACTCCGACGACGACCGTGCAGAGATCCTCAGTGGACTGCGGTGACGACTGTGCAGAGATCCTCAGCGGACTGCGACGACTACTGCACTCAGCGATCCTACGTGGATCAGTGCTACAGGTCCTGTGTGGGCCCGGTCCTTTGTGGGCCCGATCCTGTGTGGGTCCGATCCTGCGTGGGTCAGCGCTCAGCGGTTCTGTGTGAGCCAGCGCCTGCAGGTCCTGCGTGGGCCCGGTCCTGTGTGGGCCCGATCCTGTGTGGGTCATCTCTCAGCGGTTCTGTGTGAGCCAACTTCTACAGGTCCTGCATGGGCCCGATCCTGTGTGGGTCACTGCAAGGTTAGTACCTATCGATCCTTCGTGGGTCCGACGACTTAGATGGTTCAATGATCATCTTTATCGTCATCCGAAGAAGTATACCTGTGTGAGCTGAATCTTGTGTTACTCTCCTTTGTGGATTGTGTTGCTCTATCCTGCGTGGGTATATGTTTTGCTTTCCTTTGTGGACTGGGTTGTGCTTGGGCTCGGACGTTGGAGCCGAACGGGAATTGAAGACTTATGTATATGTATGGGCATATACCTAAGCCGTGTCAGATGTTACTTCGTGATTGTATCTTTCCTTTGTGGATTATCCTTGTGGATTTCGGGAGACCTTCGGGGGTCTCGGGGTCCCTACTGAGTAGCTTATACTCACCCCTGCATGGGCTATGCCCGCACTTCGTGGTGTTGGTTGCAGACGACGGATAGCGCTGATCGTGGAGGAGGCGTGCGGAGCAGGACAGTGCTTGGAGGTGGACCACTGGGCGGGATGTACTTGGAGCGGTTAGGTGGACCCGAGGAGCAGTGGAGGCTATTTGTACCCACCCTTCAGGTGGGACTTCCGGAGTACGGCTCGATGCTGCAGTTTTCCCTTTTCAGTTGCTGTTTTTCCTTTCAGTTGTACTTTACAGTTGGGCTTGTATTTCCGGCCCCTTTTTACTTTCAGCACAGCTTGTACAGTTTTACTTAGTGTTTACTTTTCCGCTTGCTTGCTCTGTGGTGCTTGTTTACTTTTCAAAGGAAATGCCTTCCCTTTTTGTTGGGATTTACGCCTTGGTGCTAGTCGCCAGCCCCTGGCCTATGGAAGGCGGGCTTGGGGTAGTCACGACACGGGCCCGAGGACAGGTCGTGACAAATTGGTATCAGAGCTGGTCGGTTCTACCGCAGACTCTGATATTTCTTCTATGTGAAGAAAAATATTTTAGTGTATTGAGTGTGGTTATCAGTCCAGGGAGTCCAGTGTTGGCGCGGCGGCCGACGTATCCAAACACCAGGACCCTGACTTCTGATTCCTTACTTAATGTACGAAAACATTGTTTGCATGTGTGTTTCATGTTTTCTTTGTGATTACTTGTGTCAGCTCACCAGGTAAACTGTTCTGACCGTGGCATACTTGTTTCATTTTCAGGATGGCACGACGACAGCAGCCAGCTAGGGTTCCCAGAGTAGGGCGCGACGACAGCCCGCCGAGCGACGAGGCCTCGGTACAGGGCCCGTTGACAGCAGAGGCACCGGCGGTACCTTTACCCGCCGAGCCCCCGATGCTTCCAGCACTGGCAGCTGACGACGCACGATGCCTCGGAGCTCTGCACGAGTTCCAGCGCCAGCGACCACCCAGGTTCCGTGGGGAGTCGGACCCCCAGTGTAGAGACCCGAAGCCTGACTTACATGGACATTACATTACATTTGCGGAATACTTAGTACATAACCAAAACACACACACAAGGATCGTAACAGTTTAGTGTCTTTGGAAACTCGGAATGTAATATTCTAATCGTGGTGAAAGATCTTCAATATCTCCCATAAAGATCTTCCCCTTTTTTTACCTAAAACCTTTCTTTATATCCTGGGGAAAAGAAAACATAAAAGGGTGAGCTCAAATGCTCAGTAAGGGTAAACAAAAGAAAACTCAATCACATCGTATTCATAAGAACATAACATTTTGGAAATCTTAACCTGCAAAAGAGATTATAATTTCATAACATGGGATAAATCATAGTAGTGAAATGAAATCCTAATAATCATAACATAAAACATTAATCTTTGTGGCATACACACATAATCATAGGGAATCATTTCTTGTTAGTCAAGACTCATTGCCAATACTATCTTAGTGGACAAAGTCCCTTTCTGAATCGAGTAACCCTCGTTTCAGTCCTGTTTCACTGAACCGGTATAACCTACCGTTCCAGCCCTGTCTATCTCATGAGATATAAAATCTTTACCCAATGCATTGGAGGGAGATATAGGTCCCACCCATCTTATAATGAATCATTTCTTATGTGTGCCACAAAATCATAAACCATACATCATTTCATAACCCATGTAAAAAATGGAATTCTTAAACTACATGACATCATAAAACTATTCATATAAGATAAAGGAATTCATAAAAATATTTCCATCACAACATAATAAAATCCATGTAATAATAGGGATAAAAACATAACCCTTTTATTATCTTAGATGAAAAATAATTTTGATAAAATACTTGAACTCCATTCTTGAGGAAAATATCCTTTTTACTTCAAAACACATTTCCTTTCTTAAAATGTCATAAAATTCTAAAATAAAAGAAGATGATTAAAAATAAACTTGAAAACTTGTAAAGGAAGCTTCTTGGAAATAATGTTTTAAAAATCCATTCATTCCGTATAAGTTAAAAAAACATTATTCTCGTACTTTTGTCGGAAAAGTCAAAAAGTACCTCGTACGAAAAATGACAAAAAATTTCCTTTCATATCTTTTACTAAAAACATACCAAAGGGTAAAATTGGATATAAACTATTGTATAAGGATATAAATATTACATATTGAGGAAACATAGATGTGGATGATAAAATACACCCCAGTAAATACATACGAATAAACAATCTCGGATAAAAATGAGATTGTGATATTTCCCTTACCTTAGGTTCGATTTGCTTCGTAAGTGTCCGAACCTCCTGTATAATGATTTAAATAATGTCATTTACTTATTAAAGAATCATATTCATTGTTATGATATCATATATGGTTCACTTATGACATTATATTACCCGTTCTTTTGTAAATTCCATTTTAAAGAAGCGTTTTGGGTAAAATCGTTTCATTTATCGTAGGTGTTCGGACTTGTTGTTCTTGACATTATTATTACTTATATCATGATTTACTTACTTCCAGAATATAAAATATGATTTATATATCATATATATTCAGTATATATATATATATATAATAGATAGATAAATGAAATGAAAAACACCGTTCATGGAGACGGTAGTCCGTACGTACGCATGAACGCTGTTTTCCTTTCCTTATTGTCTTGAATGGAAGTAAGTAGATGACATACATATATATACATAAATCCAGTAGCTTTATAATGTCATATATTTCATTATTATTTCTTATATATACTTTATAATCATTCTTTAATGGTTAACATGGAGAATGAATCTCATCGCGTCGTGGAGACGGTAGTCCGTACGTACGCACGAGCGATGATATCATTTCCATAAATATTGAATTGAATTGGAGTGGATTATACAATATATCAGAATCAATATGATGTTGTAATAACTATTTATAGTTATTCTTTACACCATTATACCCATCCATGTAAGGTGGTGGTGGAAAATAGATTACACCACGGCGTGGAGACGGTATTCTGTACGTACGCACACGCGGTGATTTCTTTTTCCGTAGGATGGATAGATGGTGAAATAGGGTTGTTTCATACTTATAATAACATATCAGTATATGAGTGATACTGATGTTATTACTTCATAATGAAACAACCTAAGAAGAAGAAGTGGAAGAAGAAATAAAGATGAAAGAATTGGTAACGGTAATTACCTCTTCTTTGAAGCGCCTTTTGGAGACCTCCTCTTAGGGAACTAAAATTGGTCTTTGAGGAAGACCAGAACCTCTAGGATGTTTCTAGGGAACTGAAGAAGAGATTTTGGCAGAGGTTGGCGGAGCTTGAGTGCTCAAATTGGTGTGAGGAGGAGGGGGAGGAGGTGTCCTTTTATAAGGGAGGAGAGGGGCACCTTAGGAATATCTCAAAATATTATTTTATATTAAAGTCAAAATCGGTTTATAATGGTTCCAAAGGGTCTTATTTCGAAGCTAAAGTGGGGATGGGTCGAAATCATATCAACCAATAAGATTTAGACAAGTTTAGGGTATTATTTTAACCTTATCAATTAGATTTAACTCTAAGTTAAATAATTTAACTTTTACCGTGTCATTTTGTTTTCTTTCACTATATGGTTAATACACTTACTATAACATGCAAAACGAACCCCAAATTGTTTATTATTAATATATATATCCTTATCTAAGTCATTTGGCCGAACCTTAGATTTTTAGGAATAAAATAACAATTAATAATATAATATTTGATTTAAAAACTATTTTGTGTCAATTTTGACACTATTTGATATATGATTTTTGTGAAAGTCATAACAGAATTATATGTTCGAACCAAGTTGATTAAATCAACACTAATATATCATAGTAACCTAAAAAAGTAGTAGAATTCATAAAAAGTCTCAAATTATATTTAGTTTGGTGTTTATAACATCAATTATGTCAATATTTCATTAATAAGATTATTACTGCATCATCTTTGTGTCATAAATAAATTAACTTATTTGATGTCTAAAAATTACAAATAAAATACCATTATGTGGGAAATCTTTTTAGATTTATAATGAATATTTATAGTCTAATTTATCTTATGTATAACCCTATATTAAAAATGTTTTAGTAAATAAACTTTGATTTTAACTCTGTTAACTCTTCTTTGAATTAAATAATAATAAATGTCCTAATCTAATCCAAGTGGGCCTAAATGGTCATATTTTATTCATAAGGTTGTTTTTTTTCGAATTACACTTATCCAATAGAATTAGGACATGTTTTAGGGTAATATTAATATCATTCTTACCCTTAATTACCCTATTTACTTTTAACCGTGGTAAATAAAAGTAAAAAGTTACTATTCACCAAAAATTATTTTCATCTCATTGAACCACATTTTACTTACTAAAATCAACCATGTCTCTCGGATTTTTTAAATTCCATTCACAGAAGCGGTAAAATTAAGTTTTATGAAAAATTCAGTTTTTTTAACTACCACTTAGTAATTTCACTATTCATCAAAAATTGATGTTTTTTCAGAACAATGCCAAAATTTCATCCTAAGCTATATTCGATATTCCGAATCCAAAAATGAAATCCATTTTGAAAAATAAAATTTACAAAATTTCAAAAAGTGGTTATTACTATTCATAATGGCTAGTTTTAATAACATTTTAATAGCATATCGTTGTTAAGTGAAACTCGTTATTGCGTACTACACACGCTATCGAGGAAGGTCGCGATTGCGTGTAATGCATGGCAAGTCAAGGATGAGTTTTGTGCAAGATCCTTTTCGTGTAGCGTACAACACAAGACATTAGTGAAATAAAAAGAATATTATTCATAAAATCTCAGGCTGTAACATTCTACCCCCCTTAAAATGAATTTTGCCCTCGAAGTTCGTCGGGGTTATAAATGGTTTACTATTCGAAAGTTTCTTTAATAGAATCCCACATCGTAAAAAGGAATACCAAAACCAATCTTCAAAAACAAAAGTATGAAACCTAACGGTTACCCAAATAAACTAATCACTGGGTTTCCACATAGGTGAAAATATGGATATGGAAGAAAAATCTAACCATCATGTTCTGATGGAGAGTGGTAGAGAACATGGCTATGGAAAAGCCAGTAATCACAAAGCCATAAATTTGTGACGATCTAAGGTACCATCTGATTCATCAGATATAAGATCACTAGGACAACATTTTTGGTTTTCAAGATCGTTTCCCTAAATTTAAAGAATTTGAATTAGAATAAATACTTACATTATGTTGGTACAACCTCATTGTTGTTCGTTCCTTTAACAATTTCAACTTCATCTCTTAAATAAATGAAGTTGAATTTGTTATTTGTGAAGTGTTAGCAGATCATGTGATAGAATGACGAGTCATTCCATCTGTCTCAAACAAAAGGTTAGCAAAAATTATATACATAAGTCGATCTATAGTGAGATTAATCATATATTGTTCCTAAAATGGACTTATACTTCATATATCATACAGCTTAATATAATAAAACTAGTTTCTACTAAATAGGGACTTCCTGTAGGCCAGTGGTAGGCGATAAAGGCCAGTCGCACTTCGGTTGTGGGTTCGATTCCTACGACCTTGTCCGACGCGATGGGCTGTCGCCCGTCCTGCAGGTTGTCCCTTTTTCTAAAACTATATTACTATAACATCCCATCAATAATATCGAAAAAACTTCTATCCTTAAACAATACTAACTTATGTCCAACATAATCCATTCTAATCTTTAGGCTTATCCATAATACTGCAGTCCATTCTCATAATATAGTGAAAACGATTAGCAGAGATTTAATAATATCGTTAATCCCCATATATATGTCTTGTTGGTCACATTCCAAACATTCAAAGGCCTTAATCATGTATTCTCTTGAATACCTTAGTGAAAACATGAATGCAGTTTAAAGTTAACACTTTCCACATTCCAAAATCCTCAAAATTATATATACTCAAACCATGATATCACTTAGTCCTTATATCAATCATGAGCTCATGAATACTATCAAACATATTAGATTCTCTTTATCCCTTCATTATGCGCATATCATCCGCTTTCCAAAAAAATATCTGAATAACCTTTCATTGTTACTCATTCCATTCATCATAAACTTTCAAAACTTAAGGAAAGACAACAGTGTAACAATCCTTAGATGTCTTTTTATTCTATAGTACAACATTACACTTGATAAACATGTAATCATTCCACTACCTTCTTAAACCATTGACTGAGCTTCAATAATTCTTTCATCTCACATATCATTTGTAGTCTCTTCATCATCATCAACATAAATACTTCCCATACGACCATACTGATTATCTTCATGAGACTTTCCCTTAGGGCATTGGTTTGCATAATGCCCGTACATTCCACATTTAAAACATTTAACCATTGTTGATGTCGTAGCAATACCATTATCCTCATCCATGGTGTTAACTGAACCTTTTCCTTTGCACTTACTTGCTTTGTGTCCTTCTTTTCCACACCCAAAGCATCTTCCAGTTCCTTTGAAACATTCTCCTTGATGCCTCTTCCCACATGATTTACATAGGGGAAATTGAACTTTCTTTCCTCTATGATCATCATAAAACTCCATCTTTCTCTTATTAACCGAGTCAGGAAACTTACCAAATTTTACTTTATTGATCATATTATGAGATTGCTGATTCGGCATAATAATGATGTTTGGACTTCCAAATCCCATTTCACTATGAAGAATATCATTCCATTGTCCATCATATCCTCCATTATCGTGAATCATCTTGTTTCCAGCCATTTTCTAAAACCCAAAAAAGAATAGTGTGAGAGGAAAAAATCATGCTAGGGAAAACAACATAATAAAGGGGGAGTACCTTCAATATCTAACATCTTAGGTTTAATTCTATGATCGTTAGCGTAGTTCTAGTACTATAACCTATACGTATACTTAACCTTAGGGACATCCCTAGACATACCGTAGAAATATCTCTAGGGATCTCACTAACGTTTTCACATCCTAGTTTCCAAAGGTTGACTAAACATTTCCTCTGATACCAACTGTAGAGACCCAAAGCCTGACTTACATGGACATTACATTACATTTGTGGAATACTTAGTACATAACAAAAACACACACACAAGGATCGTAATAGTTTAGTGTCTTTGGAAACTCGGAACGTAATCTTCTAATCGTGGTGAAAGATCTTCAATATCTCCCATAAAGATCTTCCCCTTTTTTTTACCTAAAACCTTTCTTTATATCCTGGGGAAAAGAAAACATAAAAGGGTGAGCTCAAATGCTCAGTAAGGGTAAACAAAAGAAAAATCAATCACATCGTATTCATAAGAACATAACATTTTGGAAATCTTAACCTGCAAAAGAGAGTATAATTTCATAACATGGGATAAATCATAGTAGTGAAATGAAATCCCAATAATCATAACATAAAACATTAATCTTTGTGGCATACACACATAATCATAGAGAATCATTTCTTGTTAGTCAAGACTCATTTCCAAGACTATCTTAGTGGACAAAGTCCCTTTCTGAATTGAGTAACCCTCGTTTCAGTCCTGTTTCACTGAACCGGTATAACCTACCGTTCCAGCCCTGTCTATCTCATGAGATATAAAATCTTTACCCAATGCATTGGAGGGAGATATAGGTCCCACCCATCTTATAATGAATCCTTTCTTATGTGTGCCACAAAATCATAAAACATACATCATTTCATAACCCATGTAAAAATGGAATTCTTAAACAACATGACATCATAAAACAATTCATATAAGATAAAGGAATTCATAAAAATATTTCCATCACAACATAATAAAATCCATGTAATAATAGGGATAAAAACAGAACCCTTTTATTATCTTAGATGAAAAATAATTTTGATAAAATACTTGAACTCCATTCTTGAGGAAAATATCCTTTTTACTTCAAAACACTTTTCCTTTCGTAAAATGTCATAAAATTCTAAAATAAAAGAAGTTGATTAAAAATAAACTTGAAAACTTGTAAAGGAAGCTTCTTGGAAATAAAGTTCTAAAAATCCATTCATTCCGTATAAGTTAAAAAAAACATTCTTCTCGTACTTTTGTCGGAAAAGTCAAAAAGTACCTCGTACGAAAAATGACAAAAAAATTCCATTCATATCTTTTACTAAAAACATACCAAAGGGTAAAATTGGATATAAACTATTGTATAAGGATATAAATATTACATATTGAGGAAACATAGATGTGGATGATAGAATACACCCCAGTAAATACTTACGAATAAACAATCTCGGATAAAAATGAGATTGTGATATTTCCCTTACCTTAGGTCCGATTTGCTTCGTAAGTGTCCGAAACTCCTGTATAATGATTTAAATAATGTCATTTACTTATTACAGAATCATATTCATTGTTATGATATCATATATGGTTCACTTATGACATTATATTACCCGTTCTTTTGTAAATTCCATGTTAAAGAAGCGTTTTGGGTAAAATCGTTTCATTTATCGTAGGTGTTCTGACTTGTTGTTCATGACATTATTATTACTTATATCATGATTTACTTACTTCCAGAATATAAAATATGATTTATATATCATATATATTCAGTATATATATATATATAATAGATAGATAAATGAAATGAAAAACACCGTTCATGGAGACGGTTGTCCGTACGTACGCATGAACGCTGTTTTCCTTTCCTTATTGTCTTGATTGGAAGTAAGTAGATGACATACATATATATACATAAATCCAGTATCTTTATAATGTCATATATTTCATTATTATTTCTTATATATAATTTATAATCATTCTTTAATGGTTAACATGAAGAATGAATCTCATCGCGTCGTGGAGACGGTAGTCCGTACGTACGCACGAGCGAGGATATCATTTCCATAAATATTGAATTGAATTGGAGTGGATTATACAATATATCAGAATCAATATGATGTTGTAATAACTATTTATAGTTATTCTTTACACCATTATACCCATCCATGTAAGGTGGTGGTGGAAAATAGATTACACCACGGCGTGGAGACGGTATTCCGTACGTACGCACGCGCGGTGATTTCTTTTTCCGTAGGATGGATAGATGGTGAAATAGGGTTGTTTCATACTTATAATAACATATCAGTATATGAGTGATACTGATGTTATTACTTAATAATGAAACAACCTAAGAAGAAGAAGTGGAAGAAGAAATAAAGATGAAAGAATTGGTAACGGTAATTACCTCTTCTTTGAAGCGCCTTTTGGAGACCTCCTCTTAGGGAACTAAAATTGGTCTTTGAGGAAGACCAGAACCTCTAGGATGTTTCTAGGGAAGTGAAGAAGATATGTTGGCAGAGTTTGGCCGAGCTTGAGTGCTCAAATTGGTGTGAGGAGGAGGGGGAGGAGGTGTCCTTTTATAAGGGAGGAGAGGGGCACCTTAGGAATATCTCAAAATATTATTTTATATTAAAGTCAAAATCGGTTTATAATGGTTCCAAAGGGTCTTATTTCGAAGATAAAGTGGGGATGGGTCGAAATACTATCAACCAATAAGATTTAGACAAGTTTAGGGTATTAATTTAACCTTATCAATTAGATTTAACTCTAAGTTAAATAATTTAACTTTTACCGTGTCTTTTTGTTTTCTTTCACTATATGGTTAATACACTTACTATAACATGCCAAACGAACCCCAAATTGTTTATTATTAATATATATATCCTTATCTAAGTCATTTGGTTGATCCTTAGATTTTTACGAATAAAATAACAATTAATAATATAATATTTGATTTAAAAACTATTTTGTGTCAATTTTGACACTATTTGATATATGATTTTTTTGAAAGTCATAACAGAATTATATGTTAGAACCAAGTTGATTAAATCAACACTAATATTTCATAGTAACCTATAAAATTAGTGGAATTCATAAAAATTCACAAATTATATTTAGTTTGGTGTTTATAACATCAATTATGTCAATATTTCATTAATAAGATTATTACTGCATCATCTTTGTGTCATATATAAATTAACTTATATGATGTCTAAAAATTACAAATAAAATACCATTATGTTGGAAATCTTTTTATCTTTCTAATGAATATTTATAGTCTAATTTATCTTATGTATAACCCTATATTAAAAATGTTTTAGTAAATAAACTTTGATTTTAACTCTTTTAACTCTTCTTTGAATTAAATAATAATAAATGTCCTAATCTAATCCAAGTGGGCCTAAATGGTCATATTTTATTCATAAGGTTGTTTTTTGTCGAATTACACTTATCCAATAGAATTAGGACATGTTTTAGGGTAATATTAATATCATTCTTACCCTTAATTACCCTATTTACTTTTAACCGTGGTAAATAAAAGTAAAAAGTTACTATTCACGAAAAATTATTTTCATCTCATTGAACCACATTTTACTTACTGACATCAACCGTGTCTCTCGGATTTTTGAAATTCCATTCACAGAAGCGGTAAAATTATGTTTTATGAAAAATTCAGTTTTTTTAACTACCACTTAGTAGTTTCACTATTCATCAAAAATTGATGTTTTTTCAGAACAATTCCAAAATTTCATCCTAAGCTATATTTCATATTCCGAACTCAAAAATGAAGTCTATTTTTCCAAATTCATAACATAGAGGTTGCATTAATTAATTTTATAGTTAAATCCCGCTGTTAAAACAAATAGCGTGTTTTTTAAGAAACAATATCTATCAAAAGATTGACACTAGTTTATAACTGGTTTAAATGTGAAATTACATCCAATGACCAACATTGTATTAAATTGTAAAAATATATTCTAAATACACTTTAAAAGCACTCAAATTAATAATTTATCAATATTAATTATTTTGATTAAAAAGTTGTTTTTAATTAAAATTTAGTATTTTTCACTATTCATCAGAATATGAAGGTTATCCGAAATGTACCAAAATTTCACCTTAGGCTAAATTCGATATTCCGAATCCAAAAATGAAATCCATTTTGAAAAATAAAATTTACAAAATTTCAAAAATTTGTTATTACTATTCATAACGGCTAGTTTTAATAACATTTTAATAGCATATCGCTCTTTAGTGAAACTCGTTATTGCGTACTACACACGCTATCGAGGAAGGTCGCGATTGCGTGTAATGCAAGGCAAGTCAAGGATGCGTGTTGTGCAAGATCCTTTTCGTGTAGCGTACAACACAAGACATTAGTAAAATAAAAAGAATATTTTTCATAAAATATCGGCCTGTTACACCCAGGCAGCTGAGGACTGGCTGGAGGCGGTCGTCCGAGTTTTCAGTCTAGTGAGGACGCCAGCAGACCTCATGGTGATCCTCGCGGCGAGCTTACTGCACGCAGCAGCCGGACGCTGGTGGAGCCTGATGCTCCAGGTACACGATGAGGCCTCCCTCATCTGGACGGACATCGAGAGCCTCTTCCGCTCAGAGTTCGTCCCGGCCACCCTCCGAGCGGTGCGCATCCAGGAGCTTCTTCAGCTGCGGCAGGGAAGCTTGACGGTCGCTCAGTACGCGGCGAGGTTCACCGACCTTTCTCGGTACTCGACAGACATGGTACGGGACCCCTTCTTCTGGGCCCGGACCTTCGAGCAGGGTTTGAGACACGAGATCAAGGCATCGCTGATCTCCCTCAGCATCCCGACCCAGGCAGGGGTACTGGAGCGAGCCCTCCTGATCGAGAGCTTCCTGGCTGAGTCCACAGCGAGACCCACCGCAGGGCGGCAGATAGCGGAGTCTTCGGCAGCTGGTAGCCGGCGGATGACTCAGGGTTCCAGGCGGACCAGACCTTCCGGCAGGTGACCTCGGGACGCTGGCTCAGTAGTGCAGGGCACCCGGCCCGGAGCCAGCCTTCCGAGAGGCAGACAGTGCTACGAGTGCGGCGGGCAGGGCCACATGGCTCGTGACTGCCCGACCCGTCGTACCGAGGGGCAGTAGACGGTGGAGGGGCCACCCAGGCAGAGGCATAGGGTCGACCGTGGCGGTCCGCAGGGAGGAGGCGGACGAGGCAGAGGAGCTGGCCGAGCAGCAGGTGGTGGGCGACGCTTTGAGGCTCTGCCACCACCACCACCAGGAGGCCCGCCCCGACCACAGGGAGCTGGCGGGCAGAGACAGGCTCAGCTCCAGGCAGCGGAGGCCTACGACCACGGCGCACCAGAGATGATTCGAGGTACGATCTGTGTCTATTCCACCCTTGCTACAGTTCTGATAGACACATGAGCGAGTCACTCTTTCATAGCCACTGCCCTTGTTCGGAGCTTGGATATTCCAACAGAGCCGTTGGCTCGATCCTTGCGGCTAGAGACTCCTACGGGAGCAGACTCGACGATTACGCACTGGTGCCGGTAGTGTGATCTTACTTTAGGAGGCGAGAGCTTCGGCTGTGATCTTCTTGTAGCAGCGTCGAGGCCTTACGATGTCATTTTGGGCATGGATTGGTTATCTACGGTCCATGCTCAGATTGACTGATTTAGGTGCAAGGTGCGATGTGTGCGCACCGACGAGAGCAGGTTCACCTTCACCGTTGAGAAGGGAGCCTTAGCAGCACAGGATGGACTCACGCAGAGGAGAGGTCAGGCCATCACTCATCAGTTGGCTAGCCTCATCCTGGGAGAAGTTGACGTGCGGAGTCCCAGTTTCCCTGTAGTGGTGGATCAGTACGCGGACGTCTTTCCCGACGATGTTCCAGGACTACCTCCTCGCAGAGAGGTAGACTTTTATGTTGACCTATACCCCGAGACAACCCCGATATCCACTCCAGCATATCGGATGGCCCCCGCTGAGCTTCAAGAGCTGCGAGTACAGTTGGAGGACTTGCAGGGCAAGGGGTTCATCCGACCCAGTGTTTCGCCCTGGGCTTCCCCGATTTTGTTCGCCAAGAAGGCGGATGGGAGCTTGCGACTGTGTGTCGATTATCGTCGCCTGAATCAGGTGACAGTGAGGAACAAGTATCTGCTACCCAGTATTGATGATCTCTTCGACCAGCTCAAGGGAGCATGGTGGTTCTCGAAGATAGACCTCAGGTCAGGCTATCATCAGCTTAGAGTTCGAGACGAGGATGTGCAGAAGACGGCCTTCAGGTGTCGGTATGGCCACTTCGAGTTCTTGGTTATGCCTTTCGGAGTGACCAACGCTCCAGCAGTGTTCATGAGCCTCATGAACAGGATCTTCCAGCCATACCTCGATCGATTTGTCGTGGTCTTCATCGACGACATTTTGGTGTACTCGACGACGGAGGAGGAGCACGCCTACCACCTGCGTGTTGTACTAGACACACTCTGAGAGCACCAGCATTATGGCAAGCTCTCGAAGTGTCAGTTCTGGTTGCGTGAGGTCCACTTCTTGGGGCATGTCATTTATGAGGCGGGAGTTGCAGTGGATCCCGCGAAGATAGAGGCAGTGCTAGCTTGGGAGCCACCCAAGAGCGTGACAGAGGTGCGGAGTTTCTTGGGCCTAGCCGGATACTATCGGAGATTTGTGTCGGACTTCTCCAGAGTTGCGGCCCCACTCTCAGCGTTGACGAAGAAGGGGAAACCCTTCGTGTGGTCCGACGGATGTCAGCAGAGCTTCCAGGAGCTGAGGCAGAGGTTGACCAGCGCACCTATCTTGAGGTTGCCTGATGAGGGAGTTGGATACGTAGTCTACTAAGATGCATCAGGGACTGGACTCGGGTGTGTCCTGATGCAGGAGCGGGCTGTGATTGCCTACGGATCACGTCAGTTGAGGCCGCATGAGCAGAACTACGCTACCCATGACTTGGAGTTGGCAGCAGTGGTCTTCGCCCTGAAGACATGGCGACACTATCTGATGGGCGAGCGCTTCACAGTCTTTTCTGACCACCAGAGTCTCAGGTACATCTTCTCTCAGAAGGACCTGAACCTGAGACAGCGGCGATGGCTCGAGTTCCTCCAGGACTATGACTTTGAGATAGTCTATACTCCTGGGAAGGGGAATGTGGTGGCTGATGCCCTCAGCAGGAGGACGGGCATCCAGCTACTTGAGGAGGCGACAGAGCAGCTAGCCGCTTTGCAGATATCCATCGTGGATAGAGACGGAGCAGCCTTCCTTCAGTCTCTCACAGTCTCTCCTCCACTTCTTCAGTGGGTCAGAGAGGCACAACATGGGGATGTTGACTGTGAGACGCGGCGTGCACAGATATCCTCGGGACAGGCACCTGATGGTTTCCCCCTTGGAGAAGAGCACGATGTCCTTTTCAGAGGACGTACCTTGGTACCAGTCGCCTTACGAGAGGAGGTGCTGAGATAGTTTCACACTTCTCCGTTGGCGGTACATCCTGGAGTGGCGAAGATGTACCAGGATCTCAGGCGACATCACTGGTGTCCGGGCATGAAGAAGGCTGTGGAAGAGTTCGTTTCACGGTGCCTCACCTGCCCGCAGGTGAAGGCAGAGCATCAGGTACCAGCAGGCTTGGTACAGCCCTTGGAGGTCCCGGAGTGGAAGTGGGACGGGATATCTATGGACTTTGTGACTGGACTTCCACGCACTTCCAGAGGTCACGATTCCATATGGGTGATTGTTGACCGACTCACCAAGTCGGCACACTTCTTACCCATCCGAGAGCAGGGCACAGTGGAGAGCTTGGGGCGTCTCTACGTTCAGGAGATTGTACGACTTCACGGTGTGCCATCGACCATCCTCTCTAATAGGGACGCTCGTTTTACTTCCCGGCTTTGGAAGGGGTTGCAGGAGGCGTTCGGGACGCGACTACGTCTGAGCACCGCCTTTCACCCTCAGACGGATGGTCAGACGGAGAGGACCATTCAGACTCTCGAGGACATGCTCCGTGCATGTGTCCACGACTTTGGTCACAGCTGGGAGGACCACCTACCCTTGGTGGAGTTCGCGTACAACAACAGCTACCACTCCACCATCAGGATGGAACCCTACGAGGCGTTGTACGGCAGGCCTTGCAGATCTCCTTTGTGCTGGACAATCCCTGGAGAGTCAGCACTTGTGGGACCAGAGATGGTCCGGGCCACGACAGAGAAGGTCCAGCTCATCCAGGAGCAGATGAGGACAGCACAGAGCCGGCAGAAGTCATATGCTGACAGGAGGCGGAGGCCACTAGAGTTCAAGGATGGTGACCACGTCTTCTTGCGGGTCTCACCTCGACGTGGTTTGAGGAGATTTGGCCGAGGCGGCAAGTTGTCTCCACGCTTCATCGGGCCTTTCCAGGTCCTCAGCAGGATTGGCGAGGTGGCTTATTGCCTAGCCCTGCCACCTCAGTTACACCGGGTGCAGGATGTCTTCCACGTATCCCAGCTGAGGAGATACGTGCACGACCCGACACACATCATTGACTATGGGGAGCTAGACGTGGATGATGGAGCGACTTTTACAGAGGTCCCAGTGGAGATAGAGGATCGACAGGAGCGGGTCCTACGTGGGCGATCGATTCCTCTTGTGCGCATCAGATGGCAGCACGGGAACCTCCAGGAGAGAACTTGGGAGCGGGAGGCTCAGATGCGTGCTCAGTACCCACATTTGTTTCCCTAGTTTTTGATGTATCTTTACGGGGTCGTAAAGTCCTGAGGTGGGAGTAATGTAAAGACCCGTAAATTTCAAGGAAATTTTTTTCATAAATTTCTTTGGAATTTTACAAGAACGCAGTTTCTGACGGTGCCTGATTCTGAGGCCCGGTGTGCCCGGAATCATTTTCTGATGTTTGGCTCGGGTACGTTCAGTGAACGGACGAGCGGGTGTTTCTAACTTTTGAACCGGTGCCCGGAATCGAATTCTGAGGGCACCGATGAAATCGCAGCGCCAGTATTCACTTAGAAACGCCTCTTCCGGAGTTGCGTTTGCTCGGGTGTGGTTTTTAATTTTCGGGCTTAAAGTTAAGAAATAAAATAATTTTGCGACAGCTTTATTTTATTTCACTTAAGCCACTTGGAAGCCACTTAAAAGAGGCTTGAACTGAGTTGAACTAGATAGGATGCTATCCAGAAATGTCCTACCCCCTTGGTAGGATATTTGTGAGGTGGGGCCCACACGAGCCCCGCCGTTTCTTTCCACTAAGAAACGCACCCGTGAAACCCCGTCTTAATGAAAGTCAACCGACGCGTTTTCTAAATTCTTAACAGACCATTTAATTGGGCGGTTTTTTTCGTCAATTAAATGGGTCGTTTATTTCGTTGAATTAATTCAACGAATTGATGGATCGTTTCTTAACCAGTTTTTCAAATTCGTTGGCGTAATAATAAAATAAGACCAACGCTTAACCTCTGGTTATTTGTGCTTGAGAAGATTTGGGAGAACCCTCGCAACTTCTTCTCCCTCGCGAAGAACGCGAAGAACGCGAAGAACGCGAAGAACGCCGAACCCGGAAATCGACGATGCCTTCGCCCGAGACGCTCTTCCGATCTCCGATCTCCGATCTCCGATCACCGACCATTCGAGGTGAGTGCTTTCGGATTTCCTCTCAAGTTCTTTTCTTTGGTTTTAAACGAAACACAGATTTAAATATTAATAATTTAAATCTGTTGTTCTTGATTCGTTGAGCTCGCCGACTCAACGCCGGAATCCGCGACGACGCGACGCCTCCCCGCGACGACGCGATGATCGATCTCTTCCGCGACGGTCTCTTCCGCGAAGAACGCCCGCACACGACGATAATCAAGGTAGGGATTCATTTTGGAAAATTACCCCTTTTTAATTTTATCATGAACGTTCTTGAAAATTAAAAAGCCGGTTTTCAATGAACAATTTTATTTTAATTAAAAATTGTTGGATCATGTGTTACTCGTTTTTCTCCCGGTTGTTTATCTCTAACGCGGAGGGTGCAGGCCGAACGAACACGGCCCGACGACCCTCCGCTTTTCTTCGTTTTGTGCAGATTTGACGGTCGATGACGGAACGTGCCGCAGCGGACGGTTGACGATCCCGCAGTAAAGAACGGATCCCGGGAGGAGCAACGGTGCAGACGGGAAGGAAAACGGGCCACCGGAGCGACGCCGACGGCCTGCGGAAGTTGCCGGCGGCCGGAGGCGGCGGCGCCCCGGCGCGCCGCCGGACGAAATCCACCGCGGCTGAAGCCGCGGCGGCGGCGGCCAAACGGACCTGCGGCGCGCGGGTCCGGTTCATCCGGGCGGACGCGGCTCAGCGCGTCCGCGGCTCGCCAGCGCGGCCGGCACACGGGCCGCGGTCCTTCCTCAAGCCGCGGGTCAGCGCCCGCGGCTTCCACCCGCGCGGCTCAGCCAAGCCGAGCAGGCCGAGCCGGACCGGCCCTGGCCGGGCCGGGCCAGGCCAGCAGGGTCGGACCCGGGTCGGGTCGACCCGGTTCGGGCCGACCCAGGGGGGGTCGGCCCGGGTCAGCCCGGGCCCGTACCCCCCATCTTCGGACGTTTTCGTTCAAACGCCCGTATCTTGAGCTTCGTGCCTCCAAACGACTCTTCGTCAGTGGCAACTCGATCCTTGGATCGAGACGGTCGTTTCGGTATATCGCACTCAAAGTTTCGGAATACTTTGAGTTCGGCCGGGTTGGTTCGTACACGAGACCAACCGGGCCCTCGGAGCGGAAACGCTCATATCTTGAGCTACGGACGTCCGATTGACGTGCCGTCAGCTTTGTTGAATTCCTCTAAGTGAGATGGATCTTTTGGCATACTCCTCCCGAGGTTTGGACGCTGGTGGAGTGCGGTCGGGTTGGTTTTGCCTTAAAAAACCAACCGTGCCCCTAGGACGAAAATGCCAATATCTCTCAGACCGGGCGTCCGATTGACGCGCCGTCTGCGACGTTGAGTTCCTGTTGACGATACGGAACTTTTGGATACATCAACTCCGGACTTCGTGTCAGTTGATGTATCAGCCTCTCGGCTCGTGAAGCGGACCTTCCCGAACGAGCTTGCTGTGTGCGTGAACCCTAGTGCTGGCTGCGACTGCTACTTAGACAGCGACGACCGTGCAGAGATCCTCAGTGGACTGTAGCGACGACTGTGCAGAGATTCTCCATGGACTCCGAAGATGACCGTGCAGAGATCCTTAGTGGACTGCGGTGACGACCGTGCAGAGATCCTCAGTGGACTGCGGCGACGACTATGCAGAGATCCTCCGTGGACTCCGACGACGACCGTGCAGAGATCCTCAGTGGACTGCGGCGACGACTGTGCAGAGATCCTCAGCGGACTGCGACGACTACTGCACTCAGCGATCCTACGTGGATCAGTGCTACAGGTCCTGTGTGGGCCCGGTCCTGTGTGGGCCCGATCCTCTGTGGGTCTGATCCTGCGTGGGTCAGTGCTCAGCAGTTCTGTGTGAGCCAGCGCCTACAGGTCCTGCGTGGGCCCGGTCTTGTGTGGGCCTGATCCTGTGTGGGTCATCTCTCAGCGGTTCTGTGTGAGCCAACTTCTACAGGTCCTGCGTGGGCCCGATCCTGTGTGGGTCACTGCAAGGTTAGTACCTATCGATCCTTCGTGGGTCCGACGACTTTGATGGTTCAATGATCATCTTTATCGTCACCCGAAGAAGTATACCTGTGTGAGATGAATCTTGTGTTACTCTCCTTTGTGGATTGTGTTGCTCTATCCTGCGTGGGTATACGTTTTGCTTTCCTGTGTGGACTGGGTTGTGCTTGGGCTCGGATGTTAGAGCCGAACGGGAATTGAAGACTTAGGTATATGTATGGGCATATACCTAAGCCATGTCAGATGTTAATTCGTGATTGTATCTTTCCTTTGTGGATTATCCTTGTGGATATCGGGAGACCTTCGGGGGTCTCGGGGTCCCTACTGAGTAGCTTATACTCACCCCTGCACGGGCTATGCCCGCACTTCGTGGTGTTGGTTGCAGACGACGGACAGCGCTGATCGTGGATGAGGCGTGCGGAGCAGGACAGTACCTGGAGGTGGACCACTGGGCGGGACGTACTCGGAGCGGTTAGGTGGACCCGAGGAGCAGTGGAGGCTATCTGTACCCACCCTTCAGGTGGGACTTCCAGAGGACGGCTCGACGCTGCAGTTTTCCCTTTTCAGTTACTGTTTTTCCTTTCAGTTGTACTTTACAGTTGGGCTTGTATTTCCGGCCCCTTTTTTACTTTCAGCACAGCTTGTACAGTTTTACTTAGTGTTTACTTTTCCGCTTGCTTGCTCTGTGGTGCTTGTTTACTTTTCAAAGGCAATGCCTTCCCTTTTTGATGGGATTTACGCCTTGGTGCTAGTCGCCAGCCCCTGGCCTATGGAAGGCGGGCTTGGGGTAGTCACGACATGGGCCCGAGGACGGGTCGTGACATTCCTGAAGGGAAACAAGATAGTAAAGGATTACGATTTTTTTCATGGATCATTAATTTTTAATCCCAGGTGAGTTTAAATGATTGGTTTAAATACCATTTAAATTAAAAAATCGTTGACATGTAATATGATCCCATGTATTCTGGTTCTTGTTTCTATCATATGTAAAGGACATTGACCATAACCTCATGGTGTAGTTAGATGAATCCATGATTTTATGAATTATTAATGATCTTGATATACAAAGATGATATAATGTTAAAAAAATTTAAATGATGGTAATTCATGTGATATGGCTTGTTGGGTTTATTGTAGTATAATGGAAAATAAGATAAATTTGGATGAACCAATAATGGGTGGTAATAATACCTCTTAGCATCCATCATTGTCATAGTACCAACATTTATAGGTATAATGAATATAGTATTTAATCAATGTTGAATGGTTTGGAATATTAATACATATTTTCCAGAGAACCTCAATACATTCCATTCATGTGGTTTGTGGGAATATTCAAAGTATTTTCTGATGTAATATTATTATAAAATGTGGTGAGGGTTCTTGATCCCTTTATGATGCCTAATTATATCATATAATTAAAAATCACTATGATCTCTAGCTAGTGGGTAGTTAGTTTTATTTTTCTCTTCCTAGGGAAACATTTATTTGAGGGTCGATTTTAAATCTTATAGGAGACCTCAGAACCATTCATAATAAGGGTAGATGACTGATATGGTGGAATCCTACATGGAATCTTTGGCTAGAATTATTATTGTAAGTGGTACCATTATTATTTCATCATCTTTGGTGAATTAATTATTTTATAAAAATTTGTTTCATTTTTTCAAATTACGAAGGTCATGTATTTTTTTAATCTTATTATGTTTTTATACTATACATTTTGGAACAATCCACACCACTTGGGATTAAGAATAAATGATTTATGGTTCCTTTATGTATTTTCTCCATAGCATTGGTAGAGTTAGAATTTTATTTCTTTATAAATGAGGTGAATATTTTCAATATTATGTTGGATGTATTAAATGATCATTTTTAATTATTGTAATGATTTTATCATCAGTGAGTTGATAATCAATCCCCTTAATGGGTTCTCTCATTTATTTCCCATAGTACATGACATACAATATTTCCAGGAATGAAACCTATTTTAAATGGTTATTAGACTAATGTATTAAATATAGTATCATTTTTAAATTTTGATGATGAAAAATTTTGATGTATACATCCATCTATTGTATGTGTGTCTCTTTAAATGTTCTCAAATGAAATCATAAGGTTACATCCTCAGTATGATGTGGGATTTTCAATCGAATAAATTCAAGAGATGTATTTTATATCATTAAATGAATTTTTTATGTGTCTTTATTAATTATTGGAGTTGAATATAGAACATTATGAAATATAATCCAATAGTTTCTTTTGACCTAGTATTTCTCCACATAACCCTCCAGTAAATATTTCTATGCAATTGAAGTGAAATTTTTTCAAATTAATCCACTACTAGAAGATGAAAAATGTTACAATTAATAATACATAACCCATAACTTGAATTGATGACATATTTGATAAATTAAACGGTGGTATAGTGGTTCTGAATGTTCATCACACCATGGTATGAACAACTCAGGTTGAAGGAATCTAATATTCCAAAGAATACCTCTAAATGTATGTATGGTTATTATTAATACATAGTTATTATTTTTAGATTAACCATTTATTCAATAGTATTAATGCATCATAGAAACTGTATATTTTTTCTAAACCTCATCTTATTCATTTTGGTATTTTTGGTTAACATCATGGCCCATTAAATAACTAAATAGTAGTATGAGAATCTCTTAACGATTTATTTAGAATCATTATAGGATCACTACATCAATTAAATATTTTCAAAAAATTTATTCTCATCCATGGAAGTCATTTTATAATTACATGTAGTTTATAAACAAAGCATTTTTTGTTGATCTTTAGAAGGTGATCACTATCATGTTTTGGGATGATCAAATTAAAAACTCATGGATATTTTGAATTAGAGGTCAAGTGGGTTATTATTTGAAAATCATTAATGATTTATCTAAAAATGAATCACCATTGACCTCTCTCACTCATAAATGAGTAATGTTTCTATATAATATTGACTATCATGTTTTATTCAATGAGTTATAAAATGGTTGAAATCAGACCCTATTTTGATTATATATAAGACTTATCATATATATTTATGTTATTGGGATAAATAAGGTATTTTATTATGATGTGAGTTTATATTGGTCAACCATGTGGTTTTTTTAGTTATACTGATCATTTGATGCATATATATTATAACCCACCCATATAATTTAGTTAGTGGAAGTTATACATGCACTCAAATATTAGTAGAACAAATTCATAGATGATGCAATATTTTAATACATTGATGATAAATGGTTGAGATATATATATTCTCATTAATAGTAAATCCTTATATATATATATATATGCGGGTGGTAGAATACCATAAAAAGATTTATTTTAACCTTACCTGTATATTATGAATGGAAAATTTAGTAACCAATGGTCTTAGTTTTTGGTATCTATAATATTATATTGTAGAATCTGTGGATTGGTGAATCATAATTTGTATATTTTCTATGAATCCTTATAGTTAAATGAAGAAAATGTGTATATTCTTATTATCAATGTTTACATGATCGATTTTCTCTTTGAAAATTTTCAACAAGGGAAATATGGTGAGGAGGAGGTTCTATGTACTATGTGAGAATTTTATGGTGGGGATAACACTAATTATTTTTCATTATATCCCATTGGAATTCTGTATTTGTTTTGATGTTTTGTGGTTCAATTATATATTAGTAAAGTGGATAAAAATGATTTTCAATAATTCCATGTGGGTTGTCCATCCATGATATATAAATATGTAGTATGATATAAAACAATGATATTGTTGTATGATTATGAAACGTGACATAATTGATTTTTTCCACGATTCTAATCAAATTTGATGGTTAATTTTGGGAAAGGGAAACCATCATGTTTTTTTATACTTTTCAATTCCAACTGGTGAAATCTAATCGGATATCCATGGAATTCATTACATGTTTTCCACATACCCCTTAGTGGAATATTTTCTCAGGAAATTTATTGAACATTAATTGAAATATTAAAATTCCTCTTAAATCATTTATAGATCTTGGGTAGAGGATATCATGGTGTTTTATGTGTGAGAGATTATTAAATTTTACAATGTTTCATCATCTATAATTTATAATTATTGTCACATGACCAACACTGAATTAATGAATTTCCTTATAGTAGTAAAGATATCACATATTGAATCAAGAACAAATTATCATCCACAAAAGTATAGGAACCTTAAGTAGGTGGTCTATATTATAGAGGACATACTCCATGCTCCTGTAATAGATTTCAAGGAAGTTTGGTATACTCATCTAGAATTGGATGAGTACTTGAATAATATTACATATAATTATTATATTAAAATTGATCCACATAAATCATTATATAGTAAACCATTTAATCCCCCCTCAGTTGGAATAATATGGGAGGGACATTACCATTGGGATCAATAATCTAACAATTGTGGACTATTATGATTTTATCTATCTACAGGTGAACTGTGTTCAAATAAATATTATATAAATCCAATGATGGTCATATTATATATCCTATTTTGTTTTTATTTCATGAAAATGGATTTTTAATGGAAAATCCATATGTAGGTCACTAACTGGACATGAGAAATATGATGTTGACACTAAGGTATGTTGGACTATTAAAGATAACAAAATTTGTTAGGTTGTTTTCATATTAATTGATGTTATCTTCATATGTAAATTTCCAAAAAAAAATTCTTCATTGTATCTAAAAAGATGATTTAAAATCTATGTCACTCATATAGATTGAAATGAGATGAGGTATAATTGGAGCCAGATGCCTTATTGACTTATCAACCCATTTGGATTATTAAAACAAGTGATAATGTGTTTTTTCATAAATATAATTAAATATTTTATTCATTTTGACAGTATGAGAGTGATTATATAGACACATGGGAGAGAGTATCATTTATGATGGAGTAGTGAAATAAATTAATTTCTTATATTCCATTTTTAGGTGGACATCATGATGAAAGGAACTAATATGGTTGGATGAATTTCTACACCTACAATTTCATTTTTGTGAAGAATGTTTATTGCCTATTTATATTTATCCCTACATATTTTTGGGTAAAATTATATTCAATTATTTAAAATGGTGTAATATGGATATTCATTCATTCATGGAACATCATAAGTGCTACAATTGGACACATAACATGTGATGTTTGGGGAAACATACAGTAGGTTAACCACATATAGTTCAGATGGTTTTCTATACAATACATCCAATCCATATTGACTCTTTTTACCCATGAGTATAATTAATTTCAAGGGTAAGGTAATATTTTTTTGAAATGGTCAATGATAGATCACAGAGAATTTTTTATATTCCCAACATAGACTATCTGATAAACATTATTATGTGAAGAAACCATGTATGGTTTGTTCATATCTAGGAGAAACATGAAGCCAAACTACATGATTAGTAGTTTATATGTTTTTTAAAATTCTATATCTACCACATGTAAGGAATAGAATATCTTAAACCATGAAACAAAACTATTTGGCTTGCCATGTTATAAAAATAAAAATAAATTCCTCAATGAGAACCATTATATTTAACCCCATTATCATCTTTTTTCCACTATTTGAACTTTATAGGGAAGGAATGTTGATATAGTTTGTTATGCACCCCTTCAAAAAAATTCTAGTTCATTTCTCCTTATATCATCTAGAAATATTCATGTGAGTCACTTTATATCTCAATCAGGGTTCATTTTTATTCCTCCTTATCTTTTCTTATATACATATGTAAATTTTGGCATGTGGGTAATGGGGATTGAAAATTATGATAGGGGTTTTTGATGGTAGGGTTTCCCTAAACAGCAGTTTTCAATTAACATCATGAAAATTTTCATCATTTTAAGTGTCTAGTTTCCTGTTATTATCAATATTTTAAGAATAATGGGTTCTTAATTTTATAACATAGCGATTTAGACTATTAAAAATTTTTCATTCCATAATTGAGGACTAATTAATAAAGACAATATTTTTATGAATTGTGTATTATGGTTTGAAAAATTAATGTTATTTCGAAAGATTTTAAATATATATAAAATGATTATTTAATAACATTTTCTTGTTGAAATGGACCATTAATGGTTAAAATATGTAGGATGAAACTGCGAAAATTTAAATTGATTACACCTGACTAGAAACCATATTTATGGGTTATGGATTATATGACATGTATATGATTGGGAGTGACTCCACAATACCAATACAATGATTTATAGTTATTAATCACACACTTTAGAGTGGAGAGTCACATATTTTAGTATATCAATTTTTCTTTAGTCATGTGATCAATTAGTGACATTGGACAATGATTAGTATTGTGGTGTTTGAGACCCACTCTCCATGACCTAGTTTTCAAAACAAAAATAAAATGCTATTCATATAGGGTCTCATACAAAATGAATGTTACCCAAACACAACTATTATATTTACAATATCATTATTATTATAGGTTGAAATATATATGGAAATGAAATAAGTTATTCATATAAAAACCTATATTTTTACCTTCAATTTGAATTTTCTCACGAATTATTTTTTTTGAAATACTACATCTAAACCATTATGATCTATACCTCATAACCATATTAACCAAACATAGTCACCCTTATATTTTTTAAAAAACAATTTAAGAGATGGGGTGGGAAAAAACACTTACTTATATGTTTATTAGTCCTATGTATCTATTAAACATCAGAAAAATCAAAAGAAAATATTAAATATGTGTTCCATTAAAGTATAAAAAACATTAATTTTTTTATAAATCCCTATCCAGTAAAGAAAAATTTTCATTTGAAAATGGTTCATAAATAAATTCTATAAATAATCATGAAGGAAAGAAAAATCATTTTTTAATATTCATGGATGAGACCTGAGAATCATGATTTAAAACCATATTATAAAGAAATATATAATTTTTAATATAAATATCATGCTATACTTTCCCAAATAAAAATAATCCATTATCCATAGAAGGATTAATACACATTTTGACCTAAAAACAACCTTATTTTAATAATATTTAAGTATTTTAAAATAATATTACTATAATGTTAGAATAATTATAATAGAATCCAATTGAATTTTATTCATATTCAATTTATCAATAAATTTTTAATAATTGGCACTTACTATGGAACAAACACTCCACCATAACATAGACATCTGGAGGTGACTTACTACATACCACTAGTTTTTGCAGAGAAATGTGGTCCCCAACTCGGGGCCCATCACATGCCTGAATAGTTCATCTGACTAATGAATTCTCTAATTGTCCAACACAAGTTTTTAGAGTGGGATTTTTCATCACATACACACACTATGGGATAATTCCTAGAATGTCAACCATCCTAATCACTACTATAGGACAATCTTGCTTTAATTTAAATTCTAATAAATTATTTTCCCAAAAAGGTTGGAGAAACTTTTTAACTTGATTCTTATCATATAGTCATTTAATCCATTAACATTTCGTTGTTTTACATTCACCCCCATTCAGAGAACATCCTCCTCATTGTGGACTTTAATTCTCAACCATGGGTGCTCCACCACACTTAAGGTTAGGTTCCTACTTTTATACCAATGTGACAATAAAATCATGTGGAAAAAAAATACACCCTATATTAACATTGTAATCGGGACAAGGACTACTAGGAACCACAAAATTCCCCAAAGGCACATGGTCCCCTACCAAGGGCCCACCCATATTCCTAAATATGTTATCAAACTAATGAAAATCCATATAGGCCAATAAATGTTTTTACAGTGAGTATTTACTTCACTTACACACACACAAGGAAACATTGGAGATGGTCACCTTTTGTAATCACAACTATAGGACAAGCACAATTGACTGTTGAGTTCTAATCATGTATGCACATAAAAATAATGATTCATCTTACTGACATGAGGGAAATGATTTAGTCATTTAATCCTTTATCAATATGTGTTTATAAATAATAAAAATTTCTAGATAATTACATCATCACAACGTATTGGAGCTGCTAAACTAGATAATTCCATATTCATATCTTAGTGGAATCACCGAAAATGATTATTTTGAGATCATATATTAATAGAATCATGTAAACATTAAACTCTATTATTATTTTAAGAGTGAATTATATCTAGTACAGTCTATCATCATTACACAATGAATTTATGTATTCTAAAAGAACTGATCATCTTATAGTTGTCGTAGTCTTTTTAGGGGTTGAGTTATCATTGTATTCAAACAATCATTAATAATGTCGAGGAATCATATCTTAAAAAAATTATTTGTTTTCTGTTTTTTGAATCAAAAAAATTATTTCATTGATAATTTTTTTTCAAATAATTCCCATTAATTTTACAAACATCTGATTTAAAAATCTATCCATAATAAGAATTTATTTTCATCAAATAAACTTTCATTTATTAAAGCAGAACGGAATGAACTATTTATAAATATTAATATACAATTATTATAGTTTATTTAAATATAAAAAATTTCTATAAAACCCAACATTAAATTTAAATTTAAATGAAACCTTTTCAAAAACACTATTTATTAAAAAATGATTTTCTCTGGAAAATATAGAGATTTAAAATTTCAAAATCACAATTTTAAATGAAAATTCCTTATCACATAAAATATTTTATTTAACAACGTTCTGTGGGGAATAAATTTAATTAATAACAAAATATAAGTGTTTTTTAAACTAATTTATCAACATAGTGTGTTTTTCATAATACTATAGAGTATCATAATGTCATTGTAGAAATTGATAAAATAATAATTATACTCCTCTTTTTCCACATAAATATCTCCAACTGGTTTTTCAAGCTAAAACTACACTAAAATGAATTTCCAATCAAATGTTATATTCGTTATCCTAGGTAATAATCAAATTAAATTCCATGGTCTCCTTCTCATGATTATTATTTGAAATATTTGAATTTCAATAGATGTGTAGAAAACATATTGAACTATACACATAGAATCATGATAGATTAAAAAAACTGATGTACTAATTAAATTGAAAGAATCTAAAATTCATTTCATTATTAACTATTATGTTATATATAATCATGAAAAAATTCATAATTAAAACTGTTTTTATAAAATATAGATTCATATAATTTTTTCTAACATTCTATAATCACACTACTAACATCAGATATTTAAACCATCTAAAATATTACTTAATCACATGAATGTGTATACAAAATGGATATGCAGATCATTGTAAGGTTAAATACATCTTCATTAATATTTTCTCATTAAATATTATTTAAAAGATAAACACACAAATTTCATGGAGGATAAGAACTAACTGGACAAATTAATAAGTTAGAAATATTCCAGTACATATGGATAGATAAACATGTTTAAATAAATATTGTCATCCATACCCCTTTAATGTTATTCCCTAACATATACACATCATTAATTAAGACCATTTTCAATCCATGGAATCTGGTTAATATCTCTCTCTGATATATATATATATATAAACATCACTTCAATTATCAAATGCTCAGGGAGCAAGATGACAACCTCCATGTCATTTTGTAGGGAATTCATACTTTTTATTAATATCAAGAATATTTCCACTTTATGTAATAACATATTTATTCCAAAAAATCATTATAATCAAATCACCTATAGCGGTGCGATATAGATCTGAAAATGCAGTTTGATGGGAGTCGATTCTCCCCCACCTCTGAATGTTAATAATTGTATGTCATTACACTTGGAACTACCTTATGCCTCTTATATTCCTCCCCTATAATCTCCCCATGATCAAGATAACATATATAGTGCATATATTATATTTTACATTTAATCATAGTATAAAATACCCCTTATGGGAGTCTTTATCCTACCATTATGTTGATATAGATTTCATGACATACATATCCACACCATGTTATATGAAACCATTGATAAATAATTCTTTGATACATTTACATAACCTATGCGATCTATAGATTATTTGTTAATATGGGTTTATATATTTTGAACATAAATTTATGTAAATCCAATTCTATACAGAATTCATTTTTATTAGTTAAATGTTAACAACATAATCTTATATAGTATTACTATAATCCTGTAAAATATTTAATCTTCTATAATCCATTAATCCATTGGAGATATATTTTATATATTCTTACTAACATATTTATATATTAATTTAAATATATATATTATTTATAATAATTTTACTACACTAAATATTGTTACAATACAATTAAATTTCACATTTATCCTTATTTGTCAAACATATCATATTATTTTATGTTAGTTTTTGATTTTATTAACATTCAACGACATAATATGCTTTCTAAAATAAATAAAATCATTCCTAACGTATGTATCTAATAATTAAACACCAATCACATATCATTTCGTGGATTATAGATATTATAATAGTAATTTTAATTAATTAAAATTTTAATTCAAAACATACAATTTTGAAATAAATAGAATATTTTCATTATTTGAGATACTAAAAATATAAATATAAAACATAAATTTAGTTTTATATACTTAAAAATGTCATACAGGATATTATATTCATCTAATAATTTATAAAAAATCTTTTAGAAAACTCAATATTTATGATTATAAGAAATCATACAAAATAATCATAAATCAATATAATATTTAAGTACTAATTAAATACCAAGAAATCATCAGATACATAATCATTTCATTATAATTTTTTTATTTTAGGATTTATACCTACTATAATTTTGAAAAATATTTATCAGATTATATACTAATAATCCATTATTGTGTACCATTCATTATAATGAAGAATTTTATGGTTAATTTTAGTTTGGAGTAACTTATATCAAAAGAATAATTGATACTAGTTTTAATTAAATATTAATATATAGTAACATCAAATTCTGTTACGTTCCCTCCATTAAATAATTATTTCCCATCATGTTTTAATCAATTTCTAATGTAATTAATGTATAATGACCCATATAAATAAATAATTATTTTACATCATTTCTATTGGATATAATTTACATATTAAAATAATCCCATATTCGTTTGAATCCATGGTTTATTTCATGATTAATATCTATATAAACAATTTATATTTAAAAACATATTATAATTTATTAAAATTTAGACTCCTTATATACTCCACAAAATTTACACTTTTCTCCATATAATAAATAATGTAAACATGAAAATTAGTGATATCAAATTCCTAGAAAAGGAAAAATACATTCACATTTCATTAAGAGGTATATTATAAGAATATTATAAAAAAATAATAGTGAAGAAATATGTTATTGAGAAAAATTATTGAATAATAATTTTTTTTATAATGGAAAATGGAGGAACATGAAATCACAAATTCATACCCATATACCATGGAAAGAAAGCCTGACAAAATCATGGAAACGTGAAAAAATGAAGTGGTACCAAAAGATCATGGAATAAAAATATCAAGACAAACATAAACAATGCAATCAGAAGATTATATTAATCTTGAAAAATAGTACAACATACTATATAGAGTCCCAATGATTATTAGGTTCACTCAATATTCCAATAATAATTGTGGAGAATCTCCCATGGTGGATTTGGTTCACTACCAATTACTATAAATATTGTGGATAGAGAATATGAGTGTATTAGGTTTACCCCACATGCATTTTAATATATTTTCCAAAGATGTAATAAATTACCTAGTGTGTTCTAGGAATATATAATTTCAAACACATTTATAACAACATAAAATTATATGATATATTTCTATTCAAATAAATATTACTTCTTCTATTTCTTCTGATGCTCGAAATAATAAGTATGAATGAATCATAAAATTAGATTTAATTATAAACAAGATATTAATTTTCATGAGTAAATAAGAATAATACTATTTTAAAAATTATATATAAATTAATTATATATTGAAAATATTTTGAAAATTGAGTATTGAGTATTCAGTTATGTAATTATATTCATTAATAATTATTATTTTCTCCAAAATTCATTCTTTTTGGAATATAAATAAATTATTTTATGATATATTAATAACATGGGTTTATAAATATTAATATAATTTATGAAATCACAATTTCATAATGATCTTCTAGGTATATTTTTATAAATGACTAAAATTATTTATTTTCCAATAATAAATGAAAAATAATTATTTTTATTAAAAACTACCTTTTCATTTAATGGGTATTCAAAGAACCGTTTTTAATTGATTTAATAAGTAATTTATTTTCTATATATTCTTAATATAATAATTAATTTATTTTTAATTATTTTTTTATGTATTTACTCAAAAATAAATTATACTTTAGAAAATAATTTATTATATAAAATTGATATATATCTATTTCTGAATGGTTTATTTTATAGATAATTATACTATTTCTGTGAATTAAATCCCAAAAATTGAATTATTGATTTTGAATCAGTTGAATAAATTTGATAAACTATTCCATTTTATTTTTTGTCATTATGAATAAAAACCATTGTAACAATTTATAACATTGCCAAGGGTAAAACTTGAAAAAAATGGCCAAAACATAAGGATACAACTTCAAAATCTCTATAAAATTGGCATTTATCATATTGGATTTTTGGAGTTTGTCCATTTTAACCCAAATCACGAATATATGGCCTCATGGTTCCATTTTTCATTGATAATAACATTTATATTATTCTATGAAAATATAATACAAAATATCACTATTGAATTTAATATGTCTAAATATTTTACATAATGATAAAAAGAATTTATGTATTGTTTTAAATGATTATTTAAAGGATAAATTATTTTTTATCATATTAATTTATTTATAATTATAATGAATTTAATGTTTATCATAAATGATTATGAAATAATGATATAATATTTATTCTATGAATAGAAAAATAAATTAAATGATTTTAAATTTTATAAAAATAATAAAATTTGGATGAGTATTTTTCTTCTAATAATATTTTCGATAAAAAATATAAAATTGATTTGTGCATGGTTTGGATTAAAATTACACTATTTTTTCAATGACAATCATGTCAAAGTAAATAATTTCTTCCAATAATGACAAAAGTGATATTTTTTAATAAACAATATTATATCAAATAATTTAAAATTAATGAACATCCTATCCTTTTTCAAGTAAATATGTCATAGATTAACAAAAATGAAAATTAACATTTATTTTGACATTATTTAATAACCTATGTTTTACAAATTAAATTTCTTCCTGAAATATATTCGTATTATATCATATTCTAAAATATTATACACATACAACACATAAAATAAAAAAACAAATTATTTCAATAATATAAATAGTTGAATTAATCATTGAATAATCCAATTAACATTACAAGTATTACATGGTGGATTAATATAAAATATTTAAACTAATGTGGAAAATATGTATCTTTTTAATCTAATAAAATCAACTCTATTATTTAAAACACTTTTGAAAAGAAACAAAATATCTCTAAACCAATCAAAATTATTGAAAATAGAAATAAATATCCTTGAGGTTAATTTATTTGAAAATATAATGTAGTAATTTAGAGGGATTTATACGAAGTAATGTGATATTTTAATAGTAATGTGATCATTTGAATTGTAATATGACCATTACGAAAAATAACATGATCCTAGGTAATAGTAACCTGAAAATTGGAAAAGTAATTTTAACTCAAAATAATAAATTTTGAAATAAAAAATAATTATATTGGCTAATTTCAGTAAATATAATTAATATAATTTCAAAAAATAAATTTCACTATTTAAAAACTCAATGAATATATATTCTTATTTTTAATAAATTGAATTATAATGTATTTTATTAAAATTATAATTATTATATGAAAAATAATATTAAAAATTTATTAAATTATTTTAGTTTAATTTAATAATAATTTTTAAATAAAAACATCAACATTTTAATGGGTTATTTGTTTTTCTAAAATACATCAATTTTCAAGTGAATAGAAAGTTGAAAAGTTTTCCCATAAATTAGGTAACTCAAATTACAAAATTAATAATGTAATAATGACAGAATAGTTTCTAGAACATAATTTTTGGAAAAAATATAACTTATTTAATAAATTATACATTCAAATAAAATAACCCTAATTTCCAACCCTACAAATCATTTTTCAATGTCTAAGGTCAAAAATATTACTTCAAAAATAATTTTATTTTTTTCATAATTACCATTTCAATAAACTAATTATTTATAATTATAAAGTGGTTTAATGTCATAATATTATAATATTATATTTTCATTAGATTTATATTTTAAAATAATAACCATTAGATGGTTTACCTTTGATATTGTTTTATATTCAAAATTTTATTCTAAAAATACCCCTCTCATCAAGTACAATTAACCCTTTTCCCTCTAAATGGAAACAAATCCTCAAACCATTTAAAAATATAATGATCTTCAAAAAATAATCTCCCTTAACACTCTTATAATCGAGATTGGTGTAATATATAAATCCAACTCCAATCATCAAGGGATTATATTTCCATACAAGGGGTGCAAGGAAAAAAATTTCTAATTAATATGTTACCATTTGAATGTGAATAATGATAATCAAGAGCCTCTACTATTTGGGGACTCTCAGGGGCCTCTCTCTATTTTCACTCATGAGATTGGTTTCTCTCTATGGTAATTTGGAGGGGGGATATATTACACTTTTGGACATATCTCTACCTTCCCTACATCCTATTTCTTGCGCTCCACAATTCATCCTTTTATCTATACTTCATTTCGGCACTCCCAGTTCCTTATCCATTCCACCTTCTCCTATGGTTTTGTCTTCCATCTAGACACAGTGGTGCTCATTGATTTAATAATTTGTGTTTTATCTTCTTATACTCATATTTTCCTTCACTAGCATGTCTAGTCTGTTCACTAGTGGGATATAGGACACCTCTACCTCCCATATTTCTACTATAATATGAAAATTAGTATTCCATTTTGGGTCTATGAATAAGTTATTCAAGAATGTTTGTGTGTTGATGGTGGTGGTTTTCAGTGTTCCTTTTCTCCCATATTATTATTGTTTAACCCACTGGGCTTTACACCATCTTAGCCGGGCTCGATGAAGGTTTTCGGAGGACATGGGATGTTACTAGAGGGGGGATAACGACTATCAATTTATTTTCTTGAAATGGTTTCATTCTCCTTTTTTTCTAGATTATCTAGTTGTTCGGTTTTGGTTTGTGTTGGAATCTACATATATGCTTCATTGCTTTTGGAATCAATGATGATGATGGGAGGTCTTGTGACAGATACAAGATTTTCCTTTGATGGCTCTAGTTTCTTTTATTAAAGGTTTGTTTCGATCTTAGTTGGCTGTTTCATTTTCATTAATTCAATAAATAGGTGGTTAGCTAGTTTCATCATTGATTATTTTATATTTTTCTATCATTGAGATGTTCTGGTGAATTATCACATGTGTAATCATGATGACAATGGTCGATGGGTGGATGTTTATGCTCGTCGGTCAGTGATGGTAATAGTGCCAATGTTTGGATTATAGAGTGATGATGTGATGATTAATATTGTGATGTTATGATTATGGTGGTGATTCATTGGATGTAGTGTACTCAACATGGTGCCTCTATGTGGGTTTCTCAAGTGCATCATGAGATTTGGAGGATCTATTGTTTATTTTATAGTTCTTATGGTGAATGATACACCTTTTTTTTGACTTTTTGACTATGACCTTAAATATAGAATTTATAATGTCCTTACACCCACAATATGGTTTAATTTGGTCGGTACCCACTCTACCCATAATGTTGATTTTATGAAAATACCCAAAAAAAATTGGAAGAAGGGAAGCATGACAAATTAGCGAGTATGTTTTCATTAACTCTTCTTTGAATTTTCCTATTATCTTACTCAATTTATCTATCTATTTAAAAAATTCTATATGATTTATTATGAAGTATTTTATCATTATAATAATTATTTTATCCAATTTAAAAAATTATAATTTTTAAATATTTTGATTTTATTTCTCTCTATAACCTCATTTGGAAAATCTTCCCAATAACGATTGGTTAACCATTGATGGAGAATTTTCCAGGATCATTACATTTCACCTATAATGTGGATGGTTAAAATAAATTATTTATTATATATAAACATATAAATATATTTTTTATAATATTATTTATCCTACATATGTATAAATTGAATTCAATAAAATGTAATAAGAAAACAGAAAAAAGAAATATTTATTAAAAAACAATATCAAAATAAATAAATACATAATATAGATATAATTATAAATAATATAATAGTTATAATTTAAAAATTATTAAATAAATTAAAATAATTCCAATTTTCAATGATTTAATAATTATTAAATTATTATTTAATAGGATTCAAATTGAAGAAATAAATAATGATTTAAGGGTATTCTCGAACCGTACTCATTTTTATTTGCCTATCCCTCTATCGTAACATATTTATAGTGTATATTCATCAAATTTTATATAAATTTAGTTTCACAATCATTATACTTACTATTCAAGTATATAAACGTTTCCACCTTTAGTTTTAGGTAAAATACTTGCATTTTTTAAAAATAATTTTCTTTTTAAAAAACAACTTTCACCCCCCATGAATTGATTTTATCACTCATTAAATATGTTTTTTATTCCATGTATGATATACCTTTTTCATTTTTAATCCCCCAACATTAATCATCATATCATGAATTATAAAATCCTTATGAAACACATTCATTTTCATGGGTTATTTTCTGACTATGATTATTTGACATTTTATATTAAAGAAAAAATTATGTAAATATTATAATCTAACTGATGGGATTTAAATTATATATCCCTATAATGAATTGTGAATTTTAATTTATCTGATGTGATATTTTGTATTAATTATTTAAATAATTACATTATTGTTAAAAATGATTATTTAATGATTATACTTAAATGTTATGAGTAAACATGATGTTATCATTGATCAAAACGACTTATGTTATTTTTCCATAAGGACATGTTGATTCATTTTAATGAATTGATACATTCCATCCATTATCATATGTTTCCATCATGATATGAAAGATGATATTATTCTACTATTATAATTTATAGATTATGATCTATAACGTGTTATTTATTCTAGTCCCTTATTCCACCCGTACTGGGATTGTAACTGTCCCCATTCATTGATGTAAATCGAAATGTTTATAAATGTATTAATAGGAAATTCATATATTATAATCATAAATATGTTTTTTTAAATAAATGATTATGTTTTATTATGTAGAATTGATATATGAGCCTCATTTTTCTAAGACCGTAAACATTTAAAGCATGGATACTAATGCTTTTATGTTTAATATCATAAAAATGATTTAATGGTTTTGTAAGAAAAATTAGTGTATATTTAGTTGATATCATAGTTGTATATCAATTATTATTTTATATTGGATAAGATTTTTTTAAACAATAATTATAATTTCATTTTATAGGAAAACATCATAAAAGAATCATTTTTGAAGAAGGATTAATACCGGGAAACCATAAGTCATGCCTATAGAATTAATTATGAAAAATAAAAAAATTATTATTTAATGTTTTGTGATTTATATATTATTGAATCCATTATTATTTTATAAAAGGGTGTAAACAAGGAAAAAACTATACTGACAACCCTTATGAGAGAGAATACAATGATTGTCTAAATAACATCCAAAATTCCATTAGATGTGGTTTTCAAATCATTTTGGTATTGGTTAGTTAGTCGCCCCTCTCTATGAACATTATCATGAACAATTTTGAACATCAGCCTAGAATAACTAGTAATTGAGTCCTTTATAAATTAACATCCACTAACATTTAGTGGAACATATAATTTAATTTTTATATAATAATATGTATAATCAATGAACAATATATTTTTTCTAATTAATTATTATATTAAGAAGAAGTTGAATCTATCTATAAATAATGTTAATTGATAATACATTCAATTCTGGGAATTGATAATGAACACAAAGTATATGGATGAAATAGAAGTGGTGGAATTGAAATAAAATAGTTAAATTTTTATTAACGATAATTTCCCTTGAAGAATTTGAAAATTGACGGAGAGATAATTGTTAAATATTAATAAAACATATGGTTAATAATTCATGTCATATTAGGAAAATATAATATGTATTTTAATAAATTCTTCATGATTTTTATGAAAACTTATTAAAAAATAGAAAGACTAAATAGTTTTTTAAAACCACACCTCTGATAGTCTATATATATCTAAGACATTGGGATTTATGAATAAGTTGTTCGATGTTACCTTGATGTATAGATGAGTACGAATAATGGTCCCATTTTTATGGATATATATAGATATTAATTTAGTTTTAATATAATTGTAAAAATGAAAAGGAGGAATAAGTATATGATAAAACACATGACAATAATTCATGAAGGAACATCAATGTAATTGTCTCAATGGGATGGTGAAAATCCAGTCAGTGAATGTCATGATACTTCCCTTGGTGGAATTTAATTCTATAATGGGAATGAATTGTATCTTGTTATATAGAGAAAAATGTAACGCCCGACCCCAGTTACCCAGTTTCGGTGCATTATTACGTACCATTGGCATGATGACAAGGGATCAAATCCTGAAAGACCGATCAGATTAGTAGCATTAGAAACACTAGATATATTCAGATGAATTATATTATATCATAAAGTGAAAAACTACACCGACTACTTTTCTTCATATCCTCTCATACTATCCCTATAGGTCATTCATAAAATACATTTCACATCCACTAAAAAATAAAACACTGAAAGTTGTGAGCTCAAATGCTCAGTAAGGTTAACAATATAGAAGAAACTCTCATAAATAATCATAAAAATATAAAGAAATTTATAACTAAATCAAAGGCCTTTTAAACTTGAACATCAAAATGATTTGAAAAGATAAAATAAAATAATTCCAATTACATATTCCTATGGATATTATACTAATCAAATAATCACATGAAATATCAATAACCACTTTCATAATAATGGAATGCATAATGCCAAACTATCATAACCACATAGTCACATCCTTGTTCCAAGGCTACAAATATATTATTTTCAAGGCCTTGTAAAAAGTCACTAGTTTGTCTCATTAGACCTACCGATGCATCGAAGAGCTATAGTAGGCTCCACCCGTCACTTACTAAGTCCAATGAATTCATCATATGAAATGGGTTAAACATAACATAAACATTTATATTAAAACTAGCATTCAAAATGTAAGTACTTTATCCATAAACAATGAATGGTATAGAAATTACACATTCACAGTAAAATGAATCACAATACAATATGGATGTTTTGTATCGTAATAAATCAACTTCATATAAGTGTAAAATCCAACAAAGGATGTGGACATAGATGAAATCCAAACTACTTGAGTGAAATATATATTTCTTTTTTTGAAATAATTTAAAGTCACATACTTATAAAAGAAAACATTTATCTCGAAAATATTCTTATAAGCTTTTAAGGGAAGCTTAGATGAATTTATAATGGTGGAAAACAGTCTCACCCGCCGTATAAGTTAAAAAAACATTCTTACCTTAATTTTGATGAAAAGGTTAAAAAGGACTTTGTTTGGAAAATGACAGAAGGATTCCTTTCAAAAATGTACTAGGTCAAATAAGGGTGTAAATGACATTAACTCACTGTATATTAAATTGTAAAAAAAATTGAAAGGAATTTTTTATGAAACATGGATATGGATGATAAAGAGTTCCCAGTAGATACTTACGTAAAACAACCTCAGATAATAAAGAGATTATGAAATTAACACTTACCTTGTACTTTTCTTTGGTGGAGGGTAGGTTAACCTCCTGTATAATGGTGAAATAATTTTTATAAAATTATAAAAGAATCATATACATTAATATGAAATCATATATGATCTTTTAACGTTGCTTTGTTAAAAATATCTTAGTATTAACATCATTTTGGGTGTTAACTGATTCATTTTACTTTATATGACTTGTTATGTATGCCATGTTTGTTAGGGATAGGTTGTATCTTATTCATATATATAATGATATCAAGTCCTTAAAAATTATTTTTAATCATCAAATTAAAATTATTCTTGAATGGATACGATGGGGAATGAATCTCATCGCGTTCGTGGAGACGGTATTCCGTACGTACACACAAGAAAAAAACACATTATTTTGATATTAAAATAATAATTGGATGGTATATAATATATACAGAATCAAAATCATGTCATATTTATTATTTACATCAATTACAGATCATTATCATACCCATCTGAATAATATTGTTTTGAATAAAAATTACACCGCAACGTGGAGACGGTAAGTCGTACGTACGCACGTATGGTGACATGTCATTAAAAGTATGGATAGAATAGTGAATAAAGTTGTACCATATTTATAATAACATCTCAGTATATAGAAGATACTGGATTTATTATTTTACAATGGAAACAACAATGAAAGACGATGTGGAAGAAGAAAAGAAATTGAAAGAGGGTGGTGAAAACATTACCTCTTCTTCGAGTTCTTCCTTTTTATTTGATCAAAAGGGCTCCATAGGATTGCTTTATGATTAATCCAAGGCCTCTAGGTTTAAGTGAGGGATTTTGATAGAGTATTTGGGTAGGGTTTGGGTGAGACAAATGGCTTTGATGGTGTGAACTACAAAGAAGGGGGAGTTCCCTTTTATATGTGGGGTGAGGGGCACCTTTGGAAAATCTAGAAATATTATTTTATAATAAATTAATTATTTGTTTCTATTGGCTCCAAAGTGACTTATTTAGATGATATGGAGGGGATGGGTCTAAAAACACTCAACAAATGAGTTTTAGATAGGTTTGGGTCACTATATTTACCTTATATTTATGTTTTATCTCATAGTTAATTAGTCTGACATTTACCATGTCTCATTGTATTTTTATATTATATTGTTAAAAACCATACTATATACTTCCAAGAGAACCCCAAGTGGTTAATTAATGATACACCTATGATTATATAAGTCCTTTGGACGAACCATAGATTCTTAGGAATATAATATCAAATAATAATATAATATTTGTTTTAAAAACTCTTTTATGTCAATTTTGACACAATTTGGAAATTGATTTTTGTACAAATAATAACAGAATGATTACTTATAAAAAAGTAAATTAAATCAATCATAACATTTCATATTAACAAATAAAATTATTGGAATTCATAAAAGTCTAAAATTATTTTTATTTGGGTATTTATAATATTAATTATTTATATATTTCATTAATAAGGTAATAACTGCATCATCATTGTGTCTTAAGTAAATTATATTATTTAATGTATAAAATTTATAAATAAATTATATTATTTAGAAAATCTTTTTATCTTTCTAATGAATATATATAGTATAATATATATGTTAAATAACACCATGTAAAAATTAATTTTCTAAAAGATATTGGTTTATTTCATTTTTGCATTTAATTTAATTAAAATAAAGTGTAATTATCCCTCTTAAATGGATCCATGGGGTCCCCAATTAGACCCAAAGATGATAATTGTTGGACATTACTTGTCCAATAATTTTATGACAAGTGTTATGATAATTTTTAATTATTATAATATTATTTTAACCTTAAACTTCCTTAATTTCCTTTCACCGCGGTAAATAAAAGTCAAAAGTTATTATTCAGCAAAAATTATTTTCATCTTATTAAACCACATTTTACATACTAATAACAACCATTTATGTACTATTTTTGAAATTCATTTCACAAAAGTGGTAAAATTTTATTTTAATGAATATGTCAGTTTTTTTAACTATTACATAGTGGTTTCACTATTCATCAAAAATTGATGTTTTTCAGAAAAATACCAAAAAATCAGTCTGATCTATATTTGATCTTCTGAATTCAAAAACGATATATATTTTTCAAAAATCAAAAAATATAAGTTTCATTAATTAATTTAAAATTAATTCCCGCAGTCAAAACAAATAGCGGGTTTTTAAGAAATAATATCTGTCATAAGATTGACACTTGGTTATGCCCAATTTTAAAGTGAAATTTTGTCCAATGACTAGAATTTGTTTAAATGGTAAAAATATTATCTAATTACACTTTTAAACTATCTAAAAAGATAATCTAACCATATAAATAAATTAGATTAAAAGGGCATTTTGAATTAAAATACATCATTTTCACTATTCATCACAAAATGTATTTTATCAGAAAAATACCAAAATTTTCGCCAAATTAAATTTTAATGTCCCAATTCTAAAGATGAAATTTATTTTTTTGAATTGAATATATACAAGTTTCAAATATTTCATTTAAAAAGGGGTTTCCATTAAATAACGGTAAATATTCATTTTTTGAAAAATACTTCTTTTATCTGAAAAAATTCATTTGTTCTTATATTATGTCTAAGAAACTCATAATATGGATTCTAGAATTATAAGGATTATATAAAATTCAAAATTCAGTTAATACTAATCATAACCACTTTTGAACGGCCAGTTTGGTATGTCATGGTTCGCTTGAACTCGGTGTTGTGTGTAGTAAATGTAATTAAATTCCATTGAAGAAATAACGTAATACGAAATCTTGGGGTGTTACATTCTCCCCTCCATCACTAAATAGCATCCTCGCAATTAAAAATTGTTCTTTGAAAATAATAGGTTGAAAATAGAAAATACCTGTGGAAAACCCACATCCGAAATTGAGATAATAAAATTTACTCTTAATAAGTGGAAAAGGGAAATAAAAGGGTAACCACCAAATTATGATCTCTATTAGGAGAACATTAGTGGAAATTAGAGACACATAATTTGAGGAAAAAATTAAATATTTATAAGGAGTGATTGAGGTCATTAATCCCAAATAAGTGTAAAATTGAGTGCCTCAAAGCCACTAATCTATGATGATTTAAAATATCATCGGTTAAACATAAGGTATTAGGATAACACATTTTTTGTTTTATGATTCCTTCCCTAAATATTATGAATATAATAAGAAAATAAATATATAAACCTAAAAATTATAGTTTCATTCTTTAACTAATTCCTAACACATGTTAATCTTTCATTCAAAAAAATTTCAAAAATACTCTATTTATCCTAATCATATAGGTTTCCAAAAAAATTAATTTATAATTCATCTATCAGACATTTTTTAAAAAACTACATTATAAAATATAGGACATCACATAGGCCAGTGGTAGGTGATGCACCCTTGTCACCATTCGGTTGCGGGTTCAAGTCTTGCGGCTTTGCTGAACGTGACAGGTTGTCGCCCGAATTCAGAGATGTCCTTTTTATAACAATCCAAAAAATAATAATCTTAAAATTGAATTAACCTTAAAAATAGTATCCAATGTATAATATAATCCATTCCAACTATTATACTTATCCAAAATACTTTTCTCCAAACACTCAATCCAAAATTTATATGAAAGGTAAACATAATGAAGATTCTTTTTGCCACATAATAACATGTGAAGTCCTTCTTCATGTATTCTATTAAAACACATTAACACCCTGAATTACCATAAAACCTTATTGATTTCATTCACTCTCCCTTATTCCTTATAGAATACATGATTAACTCCTTATATAAAAAAATTTTGAATACTCCAACAATGATGAAATAAAAAAACTAATCAGTGCCAATGTTTTCAAGAATATCCAACACAATTTATCCAAATGAACCATATCTTATTACAAAATTACAACCATAGTATGAGGACCATATTTATGATTACCTTTCCTTCAACAGTGTATTTTCAAGAAAAATGTTTAACATTTTATTTTGTTACTTTTCATAGTACTGTATAATCTCAAATCCTCTATGAAATAGTACAACAGTACAATCCTTATTTATTTCCATAATTCATATAACTAGTAGATCATCAATACAACACTAAAATGACATAATTCATTAATAACAACATAAGAACACTAGTCATTCCTCCTCCTTTATGGTAGTTTCGTAACTTGATTATTAGCCAATATCATCATTTTCGGCATTCTCTGATGACTGAGACATTGATTCAAATAATGTCCTAACTCCTTGTAGATGAACCATTGTACATTCGAATCCTTTTTCATTCCCTTGCAATCACATACTTGGTGTACTTTTTCTCCACACTTATAACAAACTCCAATTCCATTCAAGCATTTAGCAAGGTGATTCATTCCACATTTATCACATATGGGAAAATACATCTTTCACTTCTTCCCTTTATCCATCTTTCTCTCTTTCATCCTTTTCTTCTCTTTCTTCCCTTAAAATCCATAGGACTCGGAGAATTCTTTAATAATATTAGTAACACATGATACTATTTCTTCAAATGATGAGAATACGTGGGAGACTATTTCCCTTCTAAATGTTGTCTTAATACTATGAATGATATGATCCTTCTTACTCATTGGATCATGCATATTGCTAGAGTTATCATTCCTTCTACTGTGCACCATTTCCAAACAATGGCATTCAATAGTTCAGTTTACGAACTGAAATACATAATTCCAAAATTTTATATCACATAACATAAATTGAATAGTTTATGGATATAATCCATAATCATAAAAATGTTTTCATTGAGGAAGTACATACTCAAAAACCCTTAATAATGGTTTGTTAAAAAAATTAGATTTATCCTAAGAATATACCCTGGGAGTGTCGTAAACAATAGTGAAGAAAGGCTCATTGTCGTGCATGAGTTCACGTTCGAGTCTAGCTCATTGTGGTGTTTTCGGGTTTTAGCCCTAGGTACATCTGTGCTAGAGACGCATCTACCTGCTCATATCCAGACAGGGATTTATTTCATTGAAAACTCACATAATCTCTACAATACAAAAATTATGTGAAGTTCTTCTATACTAATTGTAAAAGTCAATCTTAGGGATATGTGCTATAATCATAGATTATCAACATTTATCTTCCAAGGTTTATTACAAAACATCCTTTGATACCAATTGTAAGGACTCATCCTCCGAATTCCCAAAGCCGGTGTCCATGAGTCATGATGTAATAAATATTCATTACAAACATTTACAAATAATACGTCATGTCCCAAAATTACAGGGGCTTGTGAGGGTCAGGTTCTGGGAAAACGAGCTGCTTTATCAAATGTACCATCTGTTAAAAACTGTTACCTTAGATTTTTTAATCAAAATGTAGGGTGAGCATTTAAATACTCAGTAAAGGGTTTTGAAAATACATAATACAGCTTTTTCAAACTTCCTTAGAAAATTATTTCACATACATCATAATTATTCCTTTTAAGAAAACATCATGTCATTTCCAAAGTCACTATAACTAAATTAAAGCATTTCATATACAAGTATTTTAATATTTAACTAAAAGCTAGTAATAATGTTGTACAAAAGAGCATGAATTCTATCATGTAAATTATTAATAACATGCATGGTATGCAAGAACTACTAGCATGAACATTATCAGAGTTTCGCATAAAAAATTTCACTACAACTTATATAAATGAACATTATGACATGATTAATGTAATGATAAAATTTTCATTAAAATACTGGAAAGGTAAATTGATCATGCATTATCATTGCCTCATCATATTCTATTTTCCCTTTAATCTCATACTCATATGTAATGGTTCTATAACCAAGGATATTTATCTAGTATAAATAATCACTTGGTTGGTCATGTACTGAAACATAATGAAGAAACGTATAATGTCGGACTCATGTCTGAAGGTTAAGGCCCCGTTCCATGAACTACGGGTAAAAACCCAATCTGACTATAATGAGAACTATCGATGCATCAAGGAGCTTACTTTTACCGGTCTCCTACCCTGAGGGATTACTTTTACCAGTCCCAAACCTGGAGGGATTTATTTTAACTGGAACCCATCCCGGCAATCCAATACATTCCTCATATGTCAATATGGTCGGATATTCAAGGTTTCTCATACCACTTTAAATATTTAATTTTCAATTGATATTACCCAAATATACTCAAGTGTTTTTCTGAAAACATTAATCAAGCTTCTGAAAAAAAAATAACTAATTCTGAGACTTCTCGACCAATGACAGGCCATGATGGATCCACACCCAATCCCATCCTATCTACCACACTCGAGATTCGGGTTTTCTGAAAACATTTTTAAGCTTTTGTTAAATATGTATACATTTTCCAGGGGTTTTCATATATAAAAACTTGTAAACAAAATTTGAAACATAAGAAATGCATATACATATTCACTCGTATATATATATATATTCTTTCATAAGAATTTATCTGTTTGTTCTAAAGTATCTGATTTACTTGTCAACCTAACATTAATGATATGGAAATAAACGATCAATGGCATACATAGTGTGGTATACATTTTTCGCACAAACGATAACACAAAAAATGACGGGTGATTAGGGTTTTCCACATGAAATGATAACTCCTTAATTTAAAAAAATCTTTATTTCATGGAAATGAAATACTTAAAAAAAATACATGTCATTAGATATTTTTATAAAAGTATTAGTGAACATACATATAGAATAAATCATAAGCTTGGTAACCAAAATAAAATATTGTGGAAAATTTAATCCTACAAGTGTGCACAACATGGTTACAAACGTAGCATGTTTTTTACAAATCCATTTATTCTCTAATAACTTTGGGTCAAATCAAAATATGTTCTTTCAAAACATTGGAACATCACATGATTTAATATTATGAAAACATCTGTAATTCAACCATACCTTATATTATAATATATACTTATATATACACATATTGGTTTAGCAGACTTCAAATTTGAAATTTAATAAAATCATACAATCATTAATTAAATTGAACATAATAATTAAATTCTGAAATTTATTATTTGAGTCTCCCAATTAGACTAGGGTTATATATTTATGACCGTATATACATAAAGAGTTTATAGATGAGTTTTACATAACCCAAAACAAGGTGTTATAAATTCTTATATGTAGTATATATAATTTAAAACTTATTTAATACACATTTATTACTTGATTTGACACCAAAACCATGTTAAGGTTATGGTATATAATCATATGTATATACATATATAAAAATTGGTGCCTTTCATAATAATCATAAATCTAATTGAACACAAAACATAATTCGCATCAAAAACATTATTTGAGGGTTTGAAATTAACTTTCAAAATCCTTAAATTAGGTTTGGATGGAGTCTTAGGTACACATATACATACCGAAATATGATTATAATTATATATTGGATTTTTGACAAGAATTAAAAATTCAATTGATCCCAAATGACATTTCGCATATAAAACATTACATAATCCTTGGAAATCATATTTTTAAAATTATAAAGAGGATTTGGATTGTGTCACATAAATATGTATATAGAAATATATATATATATATATATATATATATTCACATATATATAGTTTTCAGTAACATAATTCCATTTAACCTGAAACTTAGTTCACAGTCTAAATATTATTAAAGGAGGGACACTCAAGCCTTAAAGATCATAAATGTTTTTATTGAAATAAATATATAATTATACATATATATATATATACATATCAAAACTATATTTATATATATAAGTATATGAAAACCCATTTTCATGTAAAAGGAAAAATTAATCCTCCCTTACACCATTTAAGGAATACCATTTCTAACCCAGAAACCCGGTTTTAAAAGAGGAAGAGGAATGATTCCAGTACTGAAATATATATATATATATATACATATAGTATAACAGATTATATAAAGTGTGTATATATTATATAAAAAAATAATTGGAAATATCCGATTACAAAACAATAACCATAGCATAAATTAATAGTAGAAAATAATCCCTTACCAAAACATAAATTAAAACATGAAAATAAATATTTATAATTGAAATATGAACAGTAAATTAAAATATATAATATCACATACAAATGAATTTTGAAGAAATGAATATATCCCTTACAAACATAAAAAATTATCTCCCTTGCTACCAACATGAATTAAGTACACACAAACCTAACAGTGGGACATAAGTTTTAAGAATTATAGAAATTAAAATATTGAATGCAACAGATTTAACTTGATTTCAATTTAAACATAATTCTGAAAAAAAGATATCCCTTATATAGAAAACTCTAATAATCCTATTTTAAAACATTTAATACCAAATGGAATGGTATTTAATAATATATTTATGTTTAATAAACCATATATACAAAACCACATGTTATAGGTTTTGTAAAACTAAAATGTTTAAATTATAAAACCTTACCATAATAGAGGAGGAGAATCGGGTTGGTAGGAGTGGAGATTGCTGGAGGTCATGGAGGGCTTGAATGAGAGGTGGGGATAATGAACCCATCGGGTTTCATTTTCATGGGAGAGGGTTTACAACAACGAATGAGCCACGGCTCCAACAGTAGGATACCATGCCATTTGACTTCTGAGGGAGAGGACAAGGCTTCATGTTGGAGATACATCAACGTTACAATAATGGAAACACGTATATATATATATATATATATATATATATTTTATATAACCTCGAAATAAAATGGGAAACGAAATAATAGAAATCGAATCGTATTTACCACGACTGCAACCTGAAACCCCTAGAACACATGGATCTGACGGCACCACTCGGATCTCTCCGACTCGATCGACCTACATGATGCCTCTAGCTGTGGCGCGACTCCAACCTTCTCGACTCCATCCTCGAGCTCACCACGATGTGACCGGACCTGGAATGTGCCTCACGAACCAAGGACGACCTGCTCGAGATCTTGGTGTTGGACCTACATGAAGCCATCTTCATGCGCGATGCGACACTCATATCCCATTACGGGATTTACCCCTTTTTTATTTTCATTTGTCTTGTTTTCCTATTATTTATCATTGTTTTATTTTTTTTATTTCTCTTTTTGTTTGGTTCGTGCTAACCCTAACCATGTTCCCCCCGAAATCCCATACGATATTTCCTTCCATCAATCAACCCATATTATTATAATATTGTTTATATTATTATACTTTATCGCTATTCTTATTATTTAATGTTATTCATTATTATATCATATTAATAAGTCAATGTTATAATAAGATATCAATACATTACAAAGTAATGTTTTAATACTTTAATTATTGAACTCATATAAATATATATATATATTATATATAAAACATAATATTTTTTTTTAATTCTAATTAAAGTATTTTGAAACAAATAAAATGTATTTATTATCATTTATAAAACATTTAATTAATATTATTATTAATTACATTATAAAAAAAAATTTATCTAATATTTATTTATGAATCATATCATTAAATTTTATAATACAATATATATATATATATATCAGAATATATATTTAAAATTTTATAAATTATGTTAATAATTTGAAAATATATCAAGTTAATAATAATTATCATAATTGGTACAATATATTTATAATTGAAATTCATGAATTCTGTTTATAATGAAAATAACATTTTTAAGAGAAATAATACATTTGTTTTATGTAAACATAGATTAATTCAAAACATTATTTATAAATAATTTTTTTTAATTATACCATTCAATAAAAGAACGTCTTTGAAAACATATTTGATGTCATTGCGTATTTAAAAATGTGACTTTTTTTTATAAGTCAATATTTTCATAAATTTTCATTGTGAGTATACATTTTTTATAACATTATTCACTTAAATTATAATTTATTTATTATTACTCTTTTTACTTAGACTCAGGGCATTACAACAAACTGAATATTTTAAAATATAAGTCAATATTCATATTTGGAACCATCACATGATCCTATACATGTGAAAGGGTAATCCGTAATCTCCATTGTAAAATTAATTGAATATGTTGGGGTTGATACCATATGAGGAAGAATAACATTTCCAACTGGTCGATTCAAAGGAAGGTGTCAACCTAGAGAAACATCCCACTGCAAGGTAATAAAATTATGTATTTCCAAAAGTGTTACCTTTAATTCCACCAAAATGAGAATTATATTTCTCAATTGTAATTATAAATAAATACATTTATATATCTAAATTGACTTATAGTATGGCCTTAATTGAACTGGTGGTCTTAAAGATGAATTTGAATGATGAGTTGGTTAAAGGAATTGTACTCCCTAATGCATTTCCCTAGAGTTTTTAGGTTATCATAGTCAATAAGATGTACAGATCAATATGGCCATGAGTTGTTTACCATGAGCTCAAAAATATCACCATAATGAACATGTAATAAAAAACGAGGATTAATTACTTTTTTGATAAAATTTTAAGATCACATTACTTCTCAATGGCGGATAATGACTTTTGATACCATTAGCTAAAGCCGATGAAACAATATATTTCGAATACTGCTTTTTTTATAAAATTTTTCCATAATATTTTCAAAGTTGTTCCATGTAGTCATAATTATTCCCCTACAATAATGAGGGATGTGATGAATGTAGTCTTCACAGACTGTTGAGAAACATATATTGCAGTGTTTATTAATGATGTTCTCATTAACTCTAAGTGAAATGTTGATCAATAAGATAATCTAAGGAATATTATAGTGAAATTAAGGAAGGATAAATTGTTTCATAACTTCATCAGGTGTGAAGTTTTTATATATAAAGTCACATTCATTGGTTAGATGATCAAAATTGAGATAATTTTATTTGACGCATCGAAGACCTAATAAATTTATGAATTAGTGTGACCCACTAGTAAGATAGAAATACACTGATTACATGGAATTGAATTGTAATTCCAAGGTTATTTTAATAAATTATTTATTTTTTATAGATATATAGTTAAATTAATAAGAAAATATATAATGTCTGTATGTATAGAATAATTTGAGGAAGGATTTAAAGAGATGAATTTGAGGATAATCACTTTTCCTTCCCTCACACTACAAACAATTGTATCATATTTTATTATATATAATAATTATTCAAAAAAAAGATTGGGTTATGTACAAATTAGAATGATTAGGTGATACAATATTCATCACAATAATTGATGATATTTTAGAAAAACTACATAACACATGATATGGTCTAGAAATAATGATATCCTCCTTGAGTATTTGGTGTTTCTATCTGTATAGTTACATGTGTGACATATATATCATGAATAAGAGTATAAAATATATATTAACAATGAATTATATGAATATGAATCAAATAATATGGTTAAATCTAATCATGGAATTGGATTTCTCTATTTACTATAGTCTTCGAAATGCGAACAAGGTGGCTGATAATCATAGAAACAAATAACCTTCTACTTATCCATGATGCATTTTTGGATTGAAAATATCTTCATGGGTATGCAAAGGATTGATCTAGAAACCCAAATATCATGGAACTTATCCTTACATTCCCAAATTATTTCTGAACCATATATCAATGAAAATATCAAGGAGGCAAGAAAAATATTATATTGATATATAGAAGATGGGGAATGTAATAAATTAAGGGTAGATAAATGAGTTCTACATCGATGAGGATGGTATCATTTGATTTATAACTATACATTGTGTTCCTACATTACCTGATATAAATAATGAAATATTGGAAAATTCTCATATCCCATATTCCTATATCAAACATGGATGTGCCATTAATTATAATCATCATTGAGGATGATTTTGGTTTGATAACATGAAGAAGGAGATCACAGAGTACAACTCAATGTCCATGGAATGTTATCAGGTTATGTTAGTGAGACATAATTCTAATGGTTTGATCCAGAACATGCCAATAACATTGGTGAAATGGAATGTTGTAATTATATACATTTTCACCGGTCACCAGAAGAAATCCAATGGAAACAATGTGATATGGGGTAGGGTGGACCGACTAACCATGACTTACAACATCATCACTATTAGAGAATATTTTTGTCTTTAAAAATTATATATAGAAGAGATGTAAGAGGAGAGGTTTTATGGGGTTCAAAAATTGATCATCTATGATCATGATCTATGTTCTACATATAAATTAAGGGGAATGTATTGAATATTCATTGAATAATGAATATAATTTCTGAATTAAATATCCCCACAAAACTAATGGAAAATCTAAAAGGACTATTTAGACACATATGGAAATGGTAAGAGCTTGGTAAATGGAATGAAAAATAATTTAGGATAAAATTATCCCATTTGATCAAATATAAAAACACCATCCAATCATGTAATAAAATGAAACCATATTAATATATTTATTATAATTTATTATAACTCCATCTAGTTTGGATATAATAGGAAATAGAATGTAAAATGAACCTCATGTTGTGAATAATGCGCTAAAGAAGGTTCAAGCCATCCTATAATCTATAAAACATTTTTAGAGTGGATTCTTAGCACATGTACATTGGCCCGTTTGAGATTCTTTTTCAAATAAGTGTAGTGGCCTCTCAGTTAGACCTCTACCAAATATAGCTTAATTTAATGACATGTACCATGTATATCTCTTATGTAAGTTGATACCTGACCCCTAACATATAATGAATCACATTTTTATCAAACTAGAAAATTACTTATCATGTGAAGGGAATCTGGTGATGATTATGGACCATAGAGACAAACTTCCATGTAGGAATAAAGCTCACATTGTCAATTTTTTTAGAAGGAATAATAACTATAATGAGGAGACAAGGTAACCAAGGGATAAAATGAAAAATAAGAACCCTAAGTTATTAAAAAATCATTATTATTAGTTGAAATTTTGGTGATTAAAATTTTAATGTGGGGAAGAATGTAACAACACATAGTTTGTAAATGATATTTTTTTTCTTGAAATAAATCCGAATTATAATATATTATAATATAATATAAATATATATCTAACAAATTTAGAAACCAAAATCTCCATTATTTAAATAATGATAATTGTTACATTATTCAATTTCTAAGACCATTAATATTACAAATATTAAAATCATCCAAAAATAGATAATAGTAAATCATTATAGGAAAAACTCAGATCACCCCAAAATGCTAGAATCATCAATCCCTTGAACAACACTATTGATATGAAAACAAATAGTATCAATCCAAATGACATTATTTATAATTGAAACATTTAAACATTATAAGAATTGAGTTGAATAAGATATGATTTAACATATAGGTATATTTATTAGTTAATGTGACTATTGTAATAGTAATTTGACTTTTGGAATAATAATATGATCTTAGGAATAATAACATGAATTCTCATAAGAGTAACATGATAATTGGATTAGAAATTTTATGTCAAAACTAATAAAATTTTATTCAAATACTATTAAGATTTATTAAATTTTATAAATATAAATATATTTATTCTAACAAATTATTATCATGATTATAAACTCAATATAAATTTAAACTCCTTTTTTAGAAACTATATTTAAATGTATTCTATAAAAATTCATATTTTTTATAAATATAAAAACCCATATGATATAAATTTATATTTAGAAAATTTATTTAAAAATTGAAATCACGTAATAAAATTTTTCGAATGTATTTTTTTAAATTTCTTAAATAATTCATTTTCTAGGTATATGATAAATAAATAGTTTTACTGATAACTGATGTATCATAAATTACATCATTCATGATTGTATAATGAGAAAAAAAAATTAGAACATTATCCCCTGAAATAAAATCTGTAATTTCACAAATTATTGATTAATATATAATAAATGTAATTTCAAACCCTAAAATTATATCTAAAATTTAGAGTACAATATGTTCCCTGAAAATAAAATTTTTCATTTTAAATATTCCAATTTAATAAACAAATGAATTAAAATTATATAAGAGTTTTATATTAGTATAAACATTATATTATATTTCTATATAATTTATATTGTCATGACATCACTGTAACATGGATTACCATTGATATAAATTATAAATTATATTTTATTTTCAAAATTTACATTACCTTAAGTAGAAATATACCATCTCCGTCAAAATTGAAAACCTCAACAATCACCATTTCTAAATTAAAATTTTTCCCAAAATTCAATCACTATAACTCTTATAATCCATAGGGTTACTATGTAGTAACATAACTCCATGAATCAAGGTATTCTCATACCATTCAAGGGAAGGAACCCCAAAAATAGGGTATGTTTTCACATACTCTTATTTTTGTTTCCCTAATCTCTTCCTCTATTTATATATCCCATTAAAACTCAATTATTCTATGATTGTTTTTTAGTAACACAATAGGTTCAACTGATGTGAACATGTTGAAAAAATTATAATTTTTATTTATTAATAATTTACAACTCTTTTTCTTTTCATGTAGATAACATTCCCTATAATAATCGTTTAACAACCAACCAGGTTGTTTATATCCTCCTTATCTGTCAAAAAATTTATATATTGTTGGAATAAATTATTTTTTATATATAAATGTATATATATATTGTGATACTATAATTTATTATAGTAGGACTGAAACAAAATGACCTACAGATACTGATGTGAAATGATAAATAATTAAAGAAAAAATTATATAAAAACATTTCAAATTCATCAAAAAAAAATTGTAAATATAAATAACTGATTATAACATAACAATACTGACTTAAATTCATTTAACTCACCTAGGATAAATTTTTAAAAAAATTTATTTTTATTACACTATAGGATTAAATGTAATGAAATGAAGAGGGATTTATGTTATGGGGATTCATGAACCCAACCACTTTTCCATAGATTATACAACTATCATGAAGTATTCAATGTGTATATTCCAATAATATTGATTACATTTTATTTCACAATTATTAATTTTTAATTTATTGTATATACATGTTTCCTCAATGAATTATAATAAAAATACAATGAAATTACAAAAATATTTTTCATTATAAAACACATCATTTAATCTTTTTGAATTGATTTTTCATCACTCATGAATGATGATTTTTATGAAAAAAATGGTTCACCTTTTTCATTTTTCACATCTGATTTTATTCATGATATCATGCTTTAAGAAATAATTATAAAACTATTCTATTCAATGGGTTACTCCATGATTATGATTTTCATACATTCTCTGTGGCATAAATTATTATGTAATTATATGATGTGATGGGTTGGAATAGAATAATGTAGCCCTATAGTGAATTGGTTAGTGATATGTACCTCATGAGATAATTTATATATCAGTGAATATGATGATAACATTTTTAAAAGTAATGATTTATGATTATGATCATATGTTTTTTGTGAACATGATACATGATTTTTTCACAACTATTTATTGTGTCTAAATTGTTTTACATGATTACACCTTTCCACCAATCACCATATACCGTGCCTTCATCAAATTTTTCCATCAATATGTTTATGATTACCACATTTTTATGATATTATGATGTGGATTATGTTCACTAATTTTTTTATTTGTATTAATTTTCTCCAATTATTGGACTTGTAGATCACCCCTATATTTGTAGAATATCTATTTTTGACAACATGTACTAGGGAGAACATGCGATTTAAAAATATAAAAAATAATTCAATAAATAATTTATTATTTAATTTTATGTAAAATTAATTTATGAACATAATTTCTCCATGACACAAAAACATTAGATCTAATATTTAAATCCTATTAGGTTTGTTATCATAAAAATTTTAGTAGACACGTAAGAAAATTTAGGATTTCGATAATAATAAATTTTAAAGTACCATTCAATAGCATTTAATTAGTATTAAACCTTGATTGAAATGTAACTATAAAAAGGGTTAATTTGGGGGGGGGGGGTAAAACTAAGAGATAATGGTTGAAACATAACATAATCATAAAACATCTTATTGTATTATATAACGTCCATATATCCTCATCCAAAAATTGAAATATTTATATTTTGAGTCAAATTATAATAAAAATAAATTAATATTAATTTAATATGATATGAAATTATAATATTAACCATCACCTCAATTATAAAAATTGTACCTCCTCATGTCTCTTATTAACACAATTGATCCATCTAGCTTAGCCATGATTTACCAAAATATATTTATATCTTGCATAATTATATCATATATCATCTATTCATCCCAAAACACCATCTCATCCTTATGTTTTAAAACAAATTTGTTTCTCAATGAAGAGGAGGAAATAGTTATTTTGATTGAAGATGATCTTGAGGTAATGGATTTCTATCCCATTATTATTTATGTGAATCAAATTCCATAAATAAAATTTCAATAATTTGATTTGGTGTATTTCAAATGAATTTTATTATTGATGATTCTCATGAAAAATATAAGGATTTAAAATCTATAAAAGGTTATCTCTTTCATGTGTTTTTGATTCTAATGTTACCAAAGTAGTAAGGGACTTATGGTTCAGTCTCATTATTCCATTAAATTGATTACTAATATGTTTTTTATAATGATATTTACCCACCTATATCTCAATAAACTCAACAATTTTATTATAATCTAGGTGTTCCTTATCATTATTTGTTCTCTATTTCTTTTACTATTTTCTTTAATCAGTAGATTGAAAGAAACTTTTCATGGAAACCCTCTACTAATTAAATCTTTGATAAAAAATAATCATTAATTATTGATTATGTTTTCTAAAATTATTTCTCATGATTATTTTTATTAATATACAATTATTGATTAAATTTAATTTTAACCATGTTTTACATTTTAGAAAATGCATTGTTAGAGATTTTTTTTTCCCAGATGATGTATTTTTTCAAAAATATTAATCGTATCATTTGTTAGTATATACCATAAGAGGGAAATTTCATACCATAATGGTGGATAAATTATTTAATGATTTATTTCATAGGTTTCTAATGTTATTTTAAAATAACGCTTCCTCCAAAATATTTTGGAAATATTAATTTAAAAAAAAAATAGTATTAAAATTTTAAGGTATTTTCCAAAAAAATTTCCTTGATCATTTAAAGTCATTTGTTTCTTCTATGAAAACATCATTTGATGTAACATAAGTGATAATAGGAATATGTTACAATTATAATATCCTCATTATTTCACTACATTGTTACTGACTGTGATTTTAATAAATTTATACAACATGTTTGTCATCCATTGGTAATGAATTGATGAATTTTACAAATTATTATGAATGAAATTTCATTTATACATGATATTATATGATGAATGTTTTATTATATTGTTGCAAACATGTATACGATTTTCACTATGAAATAGGTGGTCTTGAAATTATTTATTCATCCAATATATTAGTAAAGATGGATAACTCATGTGAAAATATGGAATTGAATTGGGGAGTGAACCTACTTTAGTAATGGACTTTTTCTCTATGATATTCATGGCTGTAATGCATGAAATATGATATGATGGAATGGTTTTGTACCCAATCCACAATAACATTCCTAGAACTATTCCTTAATTAAAAAAATATTTTATGTACTTTTTTGGGCAAAAACATGGGTTGTTCAAAAATTATATGCTCTTAGAGTGCAGGTTTATTGATTCTAATAGAACTTATTCCATATTATATAGAATTATTTATGATATAATTTAGGATTATGATATATGTCATACTGGTTTTTGTTTTCAATGTGTATGAACTATTTCTTATATACATATACTCATTTTATTCTTAATTTATCATTGATATCTCTATTCATTAACCTCACCAAGTATCTGAGCTGACACTTTATTATGTTTCCCTTCTATATGATATGATAATTTATTTTATGCATGAATTTTATAAAAAGGGTTAATATTGGGAAAATTCGTGTATGAGACGATGTTGTTATATTCTGGAAAATTTTCTCCTTTAATAATGATTGAAGATACCATATATATATATATATATATATATAATTCAATTGTGCATCACACTATTATGGGATAGAAGTGGGTAAAATAAAGTGTTCCACATTAAGAAAATACACCATAAATAAAACATAAGTCGATTAAACATAATGGGATAGAAGTGGATAAAATAATCATGTCTATAAATATAAATGAACTAGATATGACATGTATTAGAGGGAGAAATTAGAAATAATTCATGTTTTATGGTATTAATTTAAATTACAATATAATGTCTACAACATTGACTTATAAGGTTTAAATATTAAATACAATTATAGAAGATGTAAGAAAAATCAAACCCCATAGATGATTCATTACAACATGTTTAAATGATATATTTAATATCGAATAATGTTCATTATTTCTATTTTATTATAAATCAAACCAAGAGAGTTTTTCATAAAATTAACTTGGTTATAATAAACTATACATTGTTAAAAAATATTATTAGCGGTAGTATATGATATGGAATTTTAATAAGGTATGTTCTATAAAATTAGAATAAATTAAAATATAGATTCATTATGGGAAAATAAAATATTAACTATCCACAACAAGGAATGGTATTATAAACTAGGTATTTATGTAAAGAACAAATATTAAAAATATGGAATAAATAATAATGAAATAGGAGAGTGTAAATGGAAAAAAAATAATTTGTAACTAAAAAGTAATGATCCATGTTCATAAGACACCTTTGATGTTTTAAAATGGCTTTGTTGATATCCAACAACATAAAAAGGGAGTATAATTTTTATAAATATGAAAATAAAAATATTTGTTAAAATGAGATAACACATTTTTATTTTTACAAATACAATTTATAACATTAGAGTTGATAAAAAATACAGATTATAGGAACTAATAATTACAGAGGATGAAAAATATTTTAAAAATCATATAATTTTATAGAATTAAATTTTCCGAGGAAAAACATTTTTTTAAAAAATATTTACAAAAAGTGGAAGCACAGTTTAATTGAAATAAAATTTTAGATTGGTTATAACCAAGAATATGATAATGATATTTTTTGACCCATGCAGGTCCTTATTTAGCGATTCCATGAGAGGGTGGGGGCTATTAGTTTATGAAACACATTCTTTATTCCTCACATTTTAGTGAATCTATCAAAATACAAACCAATCATGACCTATAATTTTTTTATTTTCTCTCTTATGTCAACCTATAAATTGATTATCTAATTAAATAGTGTATTTATATATTTAAATTATTCAGAAAAAATATATGATCACTCAATCCACATTCATATATTATCATCCAAAATAATATCATGGGAGAATGAAAATAAGTCATAATAATTTTACATCATTCACCCACAATGGGATATTTCCAATGGTCACACACCAATGTTGTGTTGATGTGAAAAAACAACATGTAATATTTTTATGGTGGATTAATTCTAGGTAGCTCTTATTCATGGGGTCACTCCCCTAACATGGTTTTAGGTTAGATCAAATCAACTAAAGGGTTACTCAATTTTTCTATTCTAGGATGGAAGATTTCTATACATGGGTCACCCACAAGGTCCTCTCCATTTTCTCACTATATCAGGAGAACAAATAATATGAAACATATGATAATGAAAAAAAATTTATTTTGACATCTATTTCATTGATTAGTGCCCGTTGGTATGAAGACTGCTCTTTTGCATCCTGTTTGTGAAAAATAAAACAGTGGATTTAGATTCACTATGGAACTAGTCTTGAAAAAATATATCCTTTTTAAATGCCTAAAATAATTCCATGTGATGTTATATTCATTTTTCAGGATATGAATAAAAATAAACACTTTCACACAACATTGAAATCCTTCATGATACTTTTTTAAACTTAAAAACATAAAATGTGCCACAAAAATTTCGACTTACATGAGAATTTAAAAGTGTTTTTAAATAACAAATTTTCAGAAGAAATTTTATAGATAAATTTCTTTAAAATATTCTTGATACATGATTGATTTTTTTGAATATGACTTTTTAGAATAAAAAAACTTCTTTATATATAAGAATTTATGTTCTTATAATTTCATGAAACAAGAAAACCCATCATGTAATTTTTTTGTTATTTTACTTTTTTAAGAACATTAACATTCCCTAATTCAAAAAAATGATGAGGATATAGGACAATTTATATTCATTTCCACCGCTTCATGAAAATATATCCATTGCTGTCTCATATTTATGAAACACTTGATTTTTTTCAGGATTCCATGTTTCATTGTGAAACATATAAAAATATATTCCATTCTTATAATTCCAAATCATTTAAAATATTTTGTTAGTATAATTAATGGAAACATGGAATCATCACATTATATCATGAATTTTCAAAACATACCACTATTATGAAACACACATAAACAATTCACTAATATTTCATAAAACAATCAATAATTCAAGAATTATTGAACAAAATAGTCTTTTAATGATGTGTCCTTGAATCATAAACAACATAGAAATTTTATTTGTTTTCACAAAATATATCATATTGAAAATGTATTTTGTGAACTTTATAAATTTACCATTTTTTGATAGATGGATTGGAATATGTATGTTCTATAATTTCTGATTTTCTTGAATCTTCTTCATTTTATTTTATTTCATCTAAAAACCATCCCCGTGAAATGAAAAACATATAGGACCATTTATTTATTTATATATAATGGTATTAATGTAAATGTTATATCTTCATGAAAGTTACAAGAAGATGATCTATTTGGGTTCTCCTAATTCTTTGACAACTTCATGTAGTCTCTCAGTATTATAATTGTTGGTAATATTGACTCGCACATTACTTAAATCAATCAAATAATTTACATATTTTAGGACTATATTCACATGAAACTATTAACATAGTGAAAATATAATAAAAAATTATCCACGGCAAAATACAGTGACCCAAATTTTTCTTACATTAATATTACATTAATTTTCTGATATAAAACATAATATGGTTAAAATCCATGATACAAATGATTAATATCTTCTCTAAATTTGGAACATAGATCAAGTGTACATTATAAAACATAAAAATTATTTGAATAATTATTCATTATATATATATAATCTCACATGATCTCCTTAGTATATGTATTCACCTAATAATGTACAATAATTGAAGGGGTAAGCTAAATTCATAGTAAAGGTAAGAGGGAAAAATGGGAATAATTCATTAATATATGGGTGAGAATAATCCAAATAATCAAATCATAATAATTTGATCATCATCTTATTTAGGAAATAAACATATTAAAAATTAATTTAATGTGGCATATTATATAAAATAAAATAAAATAATGTAGTGTTAAAATAACTCAGATTGTTGTGATCATAGAACACAACATTTTGCACAAACAATATGTGTATAAATTATTACATGATAATTTTGAATAATATTGCAAAATTACAATGAAAAATATATAAAATAAAATGAAATTTATCCCATTACATAATGTATTTGAGGGATATTAATTCTAGTCATAGCTAGAACATCAAAAAATTATTATAATCATCCATGCCATATAAAATGAAAAACAATCATATTGAGGAAAAAAATTCAATGATGAAGAATGGGTTTCATTCTGACGTCATATGTATTAATTCATTAAACAAAATTTATGATTCGAAAATATATATAGGAGAATAAATTATGATATAAACAACACTATTCTTGATTGTATAAGAGATAACTAACAAGGATTCGTTAAGATGTTTTTTAATATAAATGCACCATAAAAAATCAGTGTATTATGGTGGTGTAATAATGTTCATAAGGAATGAAAAAAATATACTTAAAATGATATTAGATACAAAATTTAATATAATTTTTATTGATATTATAGTAATATCCTTAATATAAATATGTTATTTATTATATAACACAAGATAATGAGTTGGAATTAAGAATCCTAATACAATTAATTCTTCTTTATTTCGTATCTTTTCCACCTAAAAAATATAAACTATATTTTATTGAAAATTTTAACTATAACTGAATTATAATAATTTACATTAATATTTATCAATTAAAATTATTTTATTATACATGTTAATTTCATTTATTTAGGATGTATTATTTTTATACATTTTATCCATGAAAATATCCCATTTTCAATTGTTTTGTGGTTTTGATGAAGGTAATTTTTGAATAAGTAGAATTTATTAAAGAATATAAAATATATATATATAAATTTTTATATTATTATTAATTTTTTATAATCATCCAATAGGTTTATGATATGAAAGGTGTTTGAAATGAGTTTGTTGGAGGGTAACTTACCATTAATGGTATATTGTCCATATAAGAAGAATCTAATGTATAAAACAAAAAAAATATAATTTATATTTTTTTAAATATAATTAATATAATATTAACATAGTAAATAATTATTCATTTCATATTTTGTTTTATTATTAATTGTGAAGTAATGGATGTGATGAATAAAATGATTCTATTTGTTTCTTCCTATGTGTGGTAGTAAAATCCATTGATTCCAAGATTTGATTTACTCTAGAATATCCTTTTGTATTTCAAGGATATTTATTTATAGTATTTTGATTGAAATTTTTATTTTTAATGTTTTGGAGTAGAGGTTTTACAAGAGATTGTTGTGGTATTATTTATAGTTGAGGAGACGTGTATCTTAATGTTAAAATATTAAGAAAAAAATATATCCCAGAAAAAAATTGTAATAGTAATTATTTTTTCATTATGAACCATATAAAAATAATGTAAAATTTATGTAGGACACAAAAACCAATTTTAAACAAAATTTACTAGATTATTAAGAAATTAAAGTGGAATAAATTGAACAATTTTTATTTTAATAGAATATTATTGACATTAGAATTTTGAAAACATGTTTTTGGTATAGAAATTATGATTATCATTTTCAAATGAACCATTTAACTTATTAAATTGATTCTAGGTTGAACTAAACAATTAACCATTTGTTATGTTATTATTAAAAGAACATTATATCTTAAAACAAGTGGTATATGAAAATTATTATTTTTATTATTCATGGAAAATTTATGTTTTTCCTAAAATTACCAAAATATAGTTTATTAAAAACATCTTTATAATATTTTTTTTGTTTTTATTCAAGATATTTATTTTATAGGGTTTAAATATTTATATTTTCATATATTACTAAAGAAAAATATTATTTAACTTAATATGTTTCATTTTTTTTATTCAAATAACACTTCCAACAAAATGGATACTATTCCAAATGGTTAGGTTACATTTTTAATAGTTAGGATACTTTTATAGTGGTCTTATTACCTCATATAAATACATATTCATTCCTTCAGTAGACATGAAATAAAATTATTCCCAATGTTCTATATTTTCATTTTCTAAAATATCTATTGGTTTAGTAATATTAATTTTCATGGCCATAATATTTTTCATTTGGGTTATGATTCTAGAATATTTTTCCCTTATAGTTATAAAATTTTACATTTTTCCATAGTAATGTTTTGAATTATCACGGTTTTAGATGATGTTGAATATGACAGTAATTATATATGAAATTACGAATTTTTGGTTCTTCTATGTTATGTATGTATGTAAAATTATATAACATAAAATAACAATATATAATTTAGGGATTAAATCCTGTAAACAATTTGTTGGTTGTTACAGACAATGTTAATTGAAACACCATGTCTAACATTATAAAACAATAAGTATGACAACAATAGCATTGAAAAAAAAATCCAACACAGAACACATGGGATTAAAAATCCTCATTTTTTCAATTAATATACCACTTTCTATTTTTTGGATAAAAATTAATGAATTATTTTTTTCTTTATTGAGACCACATAATATTCCATTACTGATTCCAAAATTCCATGAATATCGATTACAATTTTTAACTACTGATGGTGATAAATATCAACTATTGAATAATTCATAGAACATGTGAGGAACATATTCATACAAACCTTGGGAAACAACTTTCATCACATTGTTCTTTTTGGATTATCCCTAATTGAACAAACACATTCACCATTTTCATATATAAAACCTTCATTTTGTAACCATCTTAGGATGGGATCAGTTGGAGAACACATGGATTCAGGATCCAAAACCCCATTTTAAATAAAATAAGAAGTATATATTCTATCACATGTATTGAATCTGTATTCCTTATTATGTTTTGCCTTGGGAATCAAGTATGTAACTTTTATCATTATTATTACTCTCCCCATTTATTCTTGATGTCGTACAACATAATAATTTGTTATTTTATTCCATTTCGCCCATGCATTCTATAATTTAGTTCCCTATCCATTTGCAATGATTATAACAATGGTATTTCTACGTAACCCCTATATTAATATAGTGTTATTATTCTATAATGGGATATAATTATACCCTAAAACGTGGAACTCCTCCTTTTGTTAGGCATAATAGTTAGTCCCACATAAACACTTTATTTTTTTCAAGATTACATCAAAAGTGACTATTAGTTTCTAAAATCTATCTAGATCAATAAAACTATTTCAGTTGTATATTCCTTCAAAAATTCAATCACTGGGTAAAAATACCACTTATCATATATCCATCAACATCACATCTTTTCCTAATATATGGGGACATAATGTAAGAAGAAACAAACAATGTTAATATCATCATCACATTCCATTACACTAAATTACCTACCCACATATCAAGAAGATTATTAAAATCATATTCTATAATGAAATTATTTATGATTTATTCTTTTACTATAGAAACCAAGATGAATTTTTTTTTAAATAGAAACATTCATTCCAAAATTCCAACACAATGAATAATAATAATTTATTTCAATTTTTTTCTATACCAAAGGTTGAAAATATTACTTGTTTGTTAATATATCAAGACAAAATGATTAACTATAATTGAAAAATGAATAATATCATCATACATAAGTTTTCATTACCTTTTTTTATGGATTCCAATCATTTATAAAACTGCCCTTTACTTTCTATATATTTTGACAAAATTTTTCCGTGTTATTCAGAATAAGAGTTATCCATAAATACCATGCTATGATATCTTGAGCACTATAAGTTGATATCACATGATTGATAATAAATAAATAAAACTTGAGATGTCATTTTTATTTGGCATCCCTATTATTTTATCTTTATGATCTGGCATCATGAAGATCAGATTCAAAAGGAAATAATGCGTAGTGAATCTTGATACCACATGACATTAGTTGAAATATCATAATTTTTTCCATTAATTCCAATCATATTTACTTATACATACATATAGAATTCATATTCTTATATTAACCATAATCCAGTGTGACCTGATTGTATTTTTGTTTCCACATAGAATTATGCTAGAGGTATTGTGACCTAGATAGCCTATGTGCTATTATGTTAACCATAATCAATGGTTTTCCTAAAAATCATTATCTTTATATATTTCATGGTGGATGGTGATCACCTTGTGGAGAGGTCGATTTCTCTTCTTGATGCTAAACATATTTGGTTTATATACATTATGTTTTCAATTTAGTACTTCTCTATTTAGAATGATATTTTAAAAAACTATATTTTACTTTCATAGTTATTCTTGGATAACAGTTATAACTATTTATCCTTATTAGTGTATTTTCAAATGTTGTATCAGTATATCATATTTTTATAACTGAGAATTATTCAATTTCCCGAGAGAGTATTTAAAAATCCATGAAATTATAATTTTACTACCATGGTTAATTGTTATATTTATTTTTAAATTTGGAAATATCATAAATATGTTTTTTGACAGAAATTTTTATAGGATCTCAATTCTCGCCCAACCATCTTGAGTTTCCTACCTCGACCAAAATTTGACATTAGTAGATTTTATCAAGATTATATTTTCAATAATTTAAATCTGTTTTAAAATAATTATCAAATGTGATTTTATATATTTTTTAAATATATTTTAAATTATGTATTTTCTAAATTTTTAATTATTTAAAAGACTATTTATTGATCATAGATAAAATATTGGAAGGTGTTTCTACCAAAAGAACTCCATTCATTAATGGAACAAATTATGCACAATGGAATATTAAAATAAAATGTACATAGAATGTATGGGTTTTGAGATTTTGCCATCAATAATAGATGAATAAAAGATTCCAACTACTACTAGGAATACGTGGGATGACCCAAATAAAGCTACCTATAAAAATAAATTAAATTCCAATAATTCTCTATACTATTTTTTAGGAGATGAAGAGTTTAATTGAATTTCTACATGTAAAAATGCAAGTACCCAGCCTTAAACATTACATGTTCTTGAATAATGTTAATAACTCACATTAATGATCTTTTCAGTTTTAGATATTTAGAGAATTAGGTTATCAATTATACATAACAACGTGAATATTATAAGTAGACACTTAATCTCACTATCCATTTTTCCATAAAATAAAAAACTCTAAAAAATAAAACATATTTAGTTCCATGTTCTATAAAGCGTGCATTTTCCTTAATCCCATCCTTATCCTTATTCATCATTATGACTAGTAAAAATAAATGCAAAACATGGAATGAGACTAAAATGGTCAGTAATGGATATATAATGAACGAAAAATGTTAGTTTTTTTAAAGCAACATGTAAGAGATGTATACATTATCATAATGTAATTTGTTTCACCTTATTGATGTAGAAATAAAATGACACTAAATATAAGTTCATTACATACCCTTTATAAATCCAAAACATTAGCATAAATCCAACAGAAAACAATTTATAGAATATAATGGTAAATTAGGACATAAACTAAAATAAATTTAATGACAATACGGTCAACTTCCATGCATATCACTAAATGGAATATCAATATGGCTGACTTTCATACCCAATGCATTGGAGGTTATAACGTACCCACTCGTCCATGGTTTATCACAGAACCATTGGTCATTTGGTTTATCACATAACCACCATTCAAATGTCCAAGTACCATTTAGTAATAATTTATTGTAAGACATTCATAAATAAAAAATAACATTTCTACACTATAACCACAAGAGATTATTTTTAGATAAAGGAATATTCAACCCATTTCCAAAACCACATAAAATATTTAATAAAGTGAATTTTCTATCAATGTGTCCCATAAAACATTAAATTTTTTTAAAGAATTATAAATTTTAAAAAACACATGTCCATATAAATAAAATCATATAAAACATTTTGAAAATATTTAAATAAAATATATGGTTTTAGAAAAATAAATTTTTAATACATAAAAAATGATTTTTCAGTTAAAGAAACCCTTTCCACTTGAGAAACACTTAAATAATAACAATTAATGAATAACATTAATCAAAACTATATATATCATGATAATATAGTAATTCAAGATATAATGATTCAAATAGTAGTATGAACACTTTATTGGATAATAAAGGTGAAAAACATCAAGATATGCCACAATGAAAAGAGATTGAGACAAAGTCACTTACAATGATCATTTTGTAAATAAAATAAATCCATTATGTGTTTTAACTATATGTCCATATAAATCATGTATAAATAAAATATAGGATATAAAAAAAATTCTCACATAATCAAAGAATGATATAATCATGATATTTATGTTTTAACCATATAATGGAAAATAAGTTATAATGTTACTATACCTCGAGCCCGACTTGACTCGTATGCTCCTTGTTCTTCATGATTAATAAACATAAGTTAATTTATATTTTCATTTGAGCCTTCTCCAAGTTTATTATTCCATTTATATCACTTATTACTTTCTGATAACAATTATTTAATAGTTTGATTTCATATAAGACATTTTGTTGATGTTCGGAACTTGAGTAAAAAATGAACTAGTTATAATTAAAAATTGTCCATATGGTCAAAAGTACATTATATACAGAATGGTATTCATGATTTAGATATCATATATATTATATATATACATTATATATATTTATAATAGTCCATAGCATTCGGATACAAAAAATTAAATGCAACGTTCATGGAGACGGTAAAACGTAATTATGCATGAATGTTACATTCATTTGATTTTCATATTTAATTAAATGAAAACTAAATGATACATAGTTATATTATAATTACAGTATAATATATATGTTATATATTTTAAATATATTCATTAATTGCATCTTTTATAGGTTCCATGTATAGCATGACCGAGTCATATAACTTTGAGGGGGCGATAGTTCACACTTTCTCAAATAAAATTATCAAATTTATACAACATGAATATAATAATGGTATGTTAAAAAACAGTATTAAAGAAGAATAAAGATAAAATAAATATCATATATAATTATATTTCCATCATAATGGCCACCATAACTGGTGGTAGGTGAAGATTTAATAATAATTATTTCGTGTGTGAGTGGTTCGTCGTCCTAAGAAATAGTTTTTTCTATACCCATTAAACAAAGGTGATTGTATGTTTAAATAGATTACTTATCATAAAATAAACCGAGTATATTTTAGTTAAATTTATGAAACAAAATAATTTAATAAATATAGTTTAGGGGGATGGATAAGGAAAATAAATGAAAGAATGTTGAGAGAAGACATTAACTCGAATCCGGTAACTCCTTTCGATTTAAGCTAAATGGCCTTCTTTAATATCCTTTTTCCCAATGAATGTATTCTAAGAGGAATAGATGGATTCTTGTATCTTATTTGGACAGATTTTATATGATCCCATGGGGATTGAGAGGTGTGAATAAGCGGTAGAGGTTGTGTCCTTTTATATGAGGGAGGAGGGGAACATTAGGAATGTTTGAAAGTATTATTTTATAATTAATTCATTTTACATTTATAATTACACCAACGTGATATATTTAAAATATCAGAAGAGTATGGGTCTAAATACCCTCATACTATGGTTTTTAGACAAGATTATGTCAAAAAATTGTTCTTATCTTCTAGGTTTATCCCTTAGTAATCTTATTTTTCTTTTACCACGTCTTCTAGTATATTCATACTATATGGTTAATATAGATAAAAGAAAATTACAAGCAACTCAAAATGGTTAACTATTTATATTTTTATCATAATATATGACATTTAAACTAATCATAGATTTTTATGACAATTATATCATTTAATTATAAATTAATTTATTTTAAAAATCATTTATGACAATTTTTGTACTATTAATATCATGAAATTTTATAAAACCATAAAAACATTTTTATTTATAAAAAAATCATTAATTAAAATATAAAAAGTAATAATAATCCCTAAAATTATTGTATGGCCTTAAAAGATTAAAAATAGTTATTTTAGTATTTATAATCTCATTTATTTAAATTTTCTATTAATAAGGTAATCACTATATCACAAGTATGTCATAATTAAATATATTTATTTAATATTTATAAATTATAAGTTAAATAAAACAATTTAGGAAGTATTTTTATATTTTTATTGAATATTTATAGTTGAAACAATCACTTATATAACCCCCATCGAAAAATTGTTTAAGTATAAGATTTTTTATGTTATATTTTCCTTACCTTTAAATTTTAAGTAATTAAATGTCATTTTCACACACAAGTGGCTATATGGGGTCCTAAAATTGACCTAATGATGCCATGGTTGGATATATCTCATACAATAGGTTTAAGACAAGTGTTAGTGTAATTTTATATTATTATAATACTATTTTTAACCTTATTCACCAGATTTACCCTTTAACCTTGGTAAATAAAACATAAATTGAAGTTACTATACATAATGTCTAAAAATACGAGGTGACTATTTACAGAATTTGGACCTCATTATTGAAAATCTGGAAATTTATTTTTCCAAATTCAAAACACAGATGTTTCAGAAATTAATTTAAAATTAATTCTCATTGCCATAACCAAAAACCATGTTTTAATGAAGAAAAAACTACCAAATGATTTACATGTTTTTATGTCAAATTTCAATGTTATATTACTTCCAATGACCAAAATTGGATTAAATTATAAAAATATAATCTAATTACACATTAAAACCAATTCAAAAAAAATATAATCATATAAATAAATTATATGAAAAGCCATTTTTGACGTAAAATTTAGTACTTTTCACTATTCATTAAAAAAGAACATTGTAAAAAATATACCAAAAATTAAACAAATTTAAATTATGATGTCCCTCTTATAAAAAAGATGTTTATTTTGTCACAAGGAACATATAAAAAAGATAAAAACCATATCTAATAAGGGTCTCCACTAATTGGTTATAAATCAACCTTTTAAATAATATTAGAGTATTTTATGTTTAAAATCAGATTCATTGATATTTTATACAACAAAAATTTATTGGAAAAATGAAAATTCATTTAACAACCATGTGTAATCATAATATAGTTAGGTATGTTCATTGTTATCAATACAATGGCTATGTGTTAACTACCATTTAAAATAATAATATAATAATATTATTTTTTGGTATAACTCAATGTCGTGTGCAACATAACATTTCAACGTAACTTTTTTTATAGTGAATACATTATCTATCAAAGTGTAATCCTTAACATCAAATTATTATCTTATTCAAAAAAATTTAATAGATATTAAAAGTTTATATTTTATAAATACCTGGGTCGTTACATCCATCCCCCCTTTTGGAAATTGCGTCTTAAAAATATTAAAATTTGGCTTGAAAACATCATTGAATATCCCAAATCAGAAACAGAGTCAATAAAACTATTACATTAAAATAAATAAAGATAATTACAAAGGTCACCCAAGATAACCCATACTAGGATTCATTTTTGGAAAACATAGATATAGAAGATAAACTAACCATCAAGTTCTTATGGAGAGTGATAGAAAACATGATTAGGATAATGTTAACCACAAGAATATCACAAACATGTGATTTGTTAAATGGTATTTGATTCCCCAATCGGAAAATAAAATGAAAAATATTTTTATTTTATGTTTTTTTTCATAATGTTGGGGAATTTATTTTTGATCATGACTAGTAACATAAGGAAACATATTTATTGTCATGTTGACATTCATCCTTTACTAAATTTCTACCACAAAATCATATTTTCTCAAAATGATGAGTATTCAAAATGAATTGGTCATGTAAAAAGTGCTACAATAAAATTATATAGAATCACATATTCCAAAAAAGATGAACTATATATTTCCCCTTCCATTAGGCATTAACCAAAACCAAAATGGTCAATACAAAAGCATATAATCCCCCAAAAGGATAAAACATTATAAAATGAAAAAATACTCGTAATATCTAAAATTCGAAATACAATACCCAAAGTTAAACAAATATCATTCAATAAAAAACTGTCACTAACATTTTATTTTCATTGTACATATAGTGTTCCCAAAAGTGATAATTCCTTCCAAAATAACATTTTCCACATAATCACCAAATAATTTTCCTATACTAAGGATATACATTAGTTAAAATAAAATTTCCCAAAATCAACTTATTATTAATCCATAAGTTCATTTAACTAAAAATTAATAATTCTTACATACTAATTACGTCACGTAGTCTAATGGTATTCAATAAATCCTAGTCACACTTGGGTTGTGGGTTCGATTCCCGCAGCTTTCTATGATGCGATAAGTTATCACACGGTCTACATGTTGTCTATTTTTCAAAAAACATATAATTATAACAACAAAAATATTGAGATAAAATCATTAAAAATATTCATAACTTGTTTTATCCTCAAAGGATATTTCATACCTCTCACATTTCAGCCCAAAAACTAATAACCCATAATTTCCTAAAAAACAAATGGTCACATGAACTCCGAAGGTTTTTCCTTATGTCCAGAAAAGAAAATATAATTATTTCTTGAATACAATTTTCACATATCATATTTTTGGGTTAAAAAATATTATAAAAATCCCACCAATGTAATCCTATCATCAAATAATCCTTAATACATTTAAGTATTTCATCATCTTAAAATATTCAATAACTCTCGAATCCCTTATATGGAGACTTCATACTCATTCAACATTCTTCTTTATCCATTAAGCGTTTTTTCCAAATTAGATAGTATTAATTATGTCCTAGAATAAAAATCATGAATCATATCCTAATATTAAATTATTCCAAAACATTAGCTATGAAATAATCCATACCTTTAATTGGTCATTTTCAGTTTCCTCATCCTCAATTGGAATTGTATTAAGAATTGGTAAACATATATTTTTACAATCCTACCAATACCATTCCTTAAAAATCATTATAGGACAACTATTTATATAATGACCAAGCACACAACATTTGAAACATTCAAATTTTCCTTTGGAATGAACTTATTTCCCTTTCCTGGAGTCAACTTGATGGTTCCTTTTTCCTTGGTAGGTTATTGCTTTATCATCTTCATTACAACATCTGAAACATCTTCCCATACTTTTTAATAATTTTAATAACTGTTTCTTTCCACATCATTGACAAAATGTTTTTTTAATATACATACCTTTATGACAATTACATGGATATTTGTATGGAATTTTTTCTGGAATATACGATGCCTTATTAAAATTACTATGGTTTTTGTGGTCAATCATGACTCAAGATTGTTGGTTGAGAATAACAACAATAGTTATCATTTTAGATCCCATTTTTTTCAGTTGCATATTCAAAAAGTCATCATATATTTTTTCACATCCATTTTTACATTGCTTCCTTATAAATCTAGACATTTACTAAAACCAACATGGTCAATGTGAGAACATCAATAAAATTATCATATATTGTCTTATACAGAGGGTAAACACGAAGATAAAATTATTCATGTTATCATAAAACCATTCAATATATCTAATATTACTACGAGTCTTTTGAATATGATTATCATTATGGTTATGTATCTTATATTTAAATAACATCCTAACCTCTAATGGTATCTAAACTGACCGCTGATCCCAACTGTAAGGACCCATCCTTAACAATTAAATATTCTTGAATTAAAAAAATAATTTACATTGAGGATATATTGAGGTTTTGAATTTTAGATAATTATGTCATAACTTTTATATAACGACTTGAATATTACAAGTAGACACATCTACACAATATCAATTTTTCCATAAAAAAAAACTCAAAAAACATGTTTAGATCCATGTTTTAATCCAAATGAATTTTCCTTGATCTCATATGTGACCCTATTCATATTTATGTTGTGTGAAGAAACATTTCATAATATTGGCTGAGCATAAAAATCATAGTAATGGATACATAAATAAGGAAAACTATTAGTTTTTTCATAAAAACGTGTAAACCTCAAATACATTGTCTTAATGTAATACTTTTCACCTTAAAGAAGTATCAAAAACACTTTACTAAATATAATATCATTTCTTACCCTTTTTGTATCGAAAAGATTTCCACAAATCCCATAAAAAACAATGTATAGAATACAATAGTTATTTGGTACTTAAACATGCATAAATGGAATAACCATAAAGTTAACATCCACACATATCACTAAATGAAATAGCCATATCGTCGACTTCCATAACCAATGCATTTGTGGTTATAATGTAACCACCCTTCCTTGGTTTATCATTGGACCACCTGTCATTTGGACTTCATGTAACCACCCATAAAATGTCCAAGTACCATTTAATTATCAAATAACATAAAACCTGAATAATATAAAAAAACATTGACACACTGTAACCACAAGATATTATTTTTAGATATATATATATTCAACCAATTCCCAAAACCATTGAAAACATTTAATAAAGACACTTTAGAATCAAAGTGTCCCTTACCAATTTGAAATTCTTTAATGATTTAGAAATTTTAAAACATTCATGTTATATAAATAAATTTACAGAAACAATTTTGAAAATATGGGAATAAAATAGAAGGTTATAGTAGAATAAAATTTTAAAACATTAAATATGATGTTTTAGTTAAAGAGACATTTTCTACTTGGGAATCACTTAAATAAAAATAATTATTGAATAACAATAATAAAAACTAAAAAAATCATTGAAATTTGATTATCCATAATATAATGAGTCAACTGGTTGTATTTTCACTTTATAGGATAATAAAGGTGTATAAAATCAAGATATGCCTCAATGAAAGAAGATTCAGACAATGTCCTTTACAATGATAGTTTTGTGAATAAAATAGTCCTATTATGTGTTTTCACTATAAGTAAAAATTATGAATGTAATAAAAAAATATATGATAACAAATGTTATTTCTCACATAATCATAATACAAAATAATAATGATTTATAAGCATAAACAATATAATAGAAATTGGGAAAAGAAGGTCTCTTACCTCGAGTTTGACTTGTATCGTATGTTCCTTATTCTTCCTTAATAATAAAATAAAGTAAAATTATACTTTATCAACAATATTTTTCAATTTGATTATTCCTTTTATATCACTAAATACATTGATATAAAATTTAATTAATAATTTGAGTTCATATCAGACATTTTTCCGACATTCGGAACATGAGTAAAAAATTGAACTTCTTATAATTACAAATTGTCCTTGTGGTCGAAATTATATTATCTAAAGAATGATATTCATGATTTATATTTAATATATATAATATATTTCTAGTATATATATATTTACAACATTCCATAGAATGCGGATATAATAAATCAAAAGAACCGTTCATAGAGACGGTAAGTTATACGTACGCATGAACGATACTTTCAGTTTTTTCATATTTAAAGGAATGAAAACTAAATAATACATTGGTATAATATAATAAATGTATAATATATATGTTATATAAGTTTCATAAGTTCATTAATTCCATCCTTTATATGTTTCATGTATAGAAGAATGAGTCATATCACTTTGAGAGGGCGGTAGTCCACACTTTCTAAATTGAAATTATTATATTTATACAACATGAAAAGCTTAAGGGTATGTTATAAATGAGAATTAATAAAGCATAAATACAAAATAAATATCATATATATATATATATCATATATAATTACTATTCCATTATAATGGCCTATATAAGAGGTGGTATGAGATGATTGATAAATCATCGTTTCATGAGGTAGTTGTTCGTCGTCCACAAAAACAGAATGTTCTATAACCATTAGAAGAAAATGTGTAAGTGTAGTTATAATACATCTCATAAAACAACCTATTATATTCATTATACTATTTTGGTTATAAAATAATAGAATAAAGAATATTTAGGGGGTTGGATAATGAAAATAAATAAATGAATCTTAAGTGAAGAAATTACCACAAATCAGGTAACTCCTTTTCATTTATGCTAAGAGGTATTCATTAACTTCTCTATGTCCAATGTAAGTCATCTAAGAGTAATTGAAGAATGTTTTATCCTTATTTGGTCATATTTTAGTCGACCCAATGGTGATTGAGAGTTGTAAGAGAGGGTTAGAGGTGGTGTCCTTTTACAAGAGGGAGGAGGGGCACTTTAGGAAAGTTTGAAAGTGTTATATTATTATAAAATTATTTTCAAAATCTAAAAACAATGGAGTGATATTTTTCTATGATCAGATGATTATGGTTATAAATATTTTCATCCAATTAGTTTTATACAAGTTTATGTCATAAAATTTACCTTATCTTTTGGCATTAACTCTTAGTAATCTTATTTAACTTTTACCTTGTTTTCATGTTTATTAATACTACTTGAAACATATAAAATTTATAAAATAATATAATTAATTTGGAATAATATTAGTTTTTTAAGACTATCATATCATTTAATAATATATTAATTCATTTAAAAACGCATTTATGTCATTTTTTATACTATTCTATCATTACTTTTTAAAAATTCATTATAACTTCATTATTTCAAATAAAAATCATCAATTAAAAAATAACAAGTCATAATAATCCATAAAAATCGTGTATTTAAAATTATATTTAAAAATAATTTTATTGTAATATTTATAATATCATCTATTTAAATCAATCCATAATAAAGAATTCACTACATCAACATTGCATCATAAATAAATTAATTTATTTAATATTTAAAAATTATATATTATTTACCATGATGTAAAAATTATTTTCCCTTTCTAAAGACTATTTATTGTCTAATATATCACTTATCTAAACCAATATAAAAATTTCATTAGTAAAAGATACGTGATTAGTTTATATTTTCCATAGCTTTTATTTAAAAGTAATAAAATGTCACTTTCACACACATGTGGCTCTGTGGGGTCCTAAAATCAATCCAACGATGCACAGGGTCGGAAATATCTCATAACATAGTGTTAGGAAATGTTTTATTGTAATTTAATAATAATATTATCTTAATTTTTACCTTTATTTTCCAGATATACCCTTTGACCAGAGTAAATAAAATAATTACAGAAGTTACTATTCACAACGTCTAAAAATAGAACTTACCTATTTAAACAATTTCAAACTTAGGATTAGAAAAATTTAAACCATTATTATAAATTCAAATCACCGAATATGTAGAAATTAAATTAAAATTATTTCCCACTGTAAAAACCAAAACGTGTGTTTTTTAAGAAGTAAAAACTGCAAAAAAATTGTCATGTGTTTTTGTCCAATCTCAATGTGAAATTACATCCAATGACCAAATTTGTATTAAATGATAAATATATAATTTAATTAAACTTTAAAACCAATTAAATGAACAATATAATTGTTTAAATAAATTAGATGAAAAGACAATTTTGACTTAAATTTCTGTATTTTTCACTATTCATTAAAAAATGAACTTTATCAGAAAAATAAAAATAATTAACCAACATAAATATTGATGTCCAGTATCTAAATAAGATGATTATTTTTTCAAATAGTAGATATAAAATTTAAAAACAATGAGATTTATAAAGGTGTCAGAATCAAAAGAGAGTAAATCAACCTTTTAATGATTATTCGAGTATTTTATGCTTAAAATCTGATTCATTCTTATTTTAGGCCTCTAAAATTTATTGAATAATTGTAAAGAAATTTGGCACACTGTGGTTATAATAATTTATTTATTTATGTTCATTCCCAATAATACAAAAACTATGTGTTAAAAACCATTTAAAATAATAATTATTTTATTTTATTTTTCGGTATAAATCAAATTTGTGTAGAATAAAAGATTTAAAAGTAACCCATTTTTTTATGTTGAGTACACTAGAGAAAAATGTGTCCACCTTAACATAACATTAATATCTTATTAAAAATTATTAATAGATATAAAAAGTTTTATTCAATGAATACCTTGGTCATTACAAAACCCACCCATGAAATTTGGGACACATTATCTATTTCACATGAATGATGATCTTGTGTAAAGGAAGTTACACATAACAAATATACTATTTCATATGATAACATTAAAAGTAAGACTGAGGTGAATATTTATAACATATATCCCAATTTCAATAAAATTGTTAATAATATGATCTCTTTGTGAAGGGATGTTACTGCCTTGGAGAAAATCAATAGAATACTCAGATTCTTATTGGATAGATGGAGATGAATTCTTCATCAATTATAGAATCTTTATCTTACTGATGCTTCAATAACATGATAATTATTGATTGTGGGATGGTCACCTTTGGTGAAAATGCTAATGGAAAATCTATTGGACATGTATATATTGGTAACTATAACATAGTTCTAATTTCTTAAGTTCTTTTTATTGATGGATTAAAATATAATAATATTAATATATCTCAGTTATGGAATGATGGATTTGATGTTAAATTTTAAATTCATACATGTAATATTTTTAACTCAACAAAAAAGTTAGTAGTTTTTCCTATTCAAAATAAAAATGTTTATGCTGTTAAAATAGATTCTTTAATTTCAAAAAAAAATAATTTCATGTGTTCTTTTCATAAAGAATATTGGAATTAGAATAGGATATTAGGACAGATTAATGTGCAATCAAATAGAAATATTACTAGGAATGTCTTAGTCAAGGATCTACCTAAACATGATTTTCTAAAGGACAATGTATGTAATCCTTTTCAAAAGGGTAATCAAATCAAAATCTATTTCAAACCATAGAAATAGGTTTCAACTTCTCAACCTCTTGAGTTGTTTCATAAGGACTTGTTTGGACTATCTAGTGTTTCAAGTCTACGTGGAAAGAACCATGTCTATGTTCTTATATATGACTACTCTAGATATACATGAAACATCTTCTTGGATAAAAAATGTTAATCGTTCATTTATTTCCCAAAGTATGATAGGACTATAAAATATAATTGTGGTATTAATATTAATTCCCTAAAAAGTGACCATGGATGTGAGTTTGAGAACCATGAGATTTAATTATTTTTTAGTGAAAATGGCTATAGTCAAAACTTCTCTACTCTTAGGACCCCCCAACAAAATGGAGTCGTAGAAATATAAATAAAAACTTGTAATAAATTTCCTGAACCACTCTATGTGACTATGACCTACTCATATACTCATTGGACGAAAATTTCAATACAAAATGCTATATAATTAATATATTCATGATTAAAACTATCCTTAAAAGAACTCACTATGAGTTATGGAATAATAGAAAACCCAAGGATAACTACATCAATGATTTTGGTTTCAAATTAAATATTAATAATACTAAGGATAACATATCAAAATTTTCCTCCAATATTGATGGAGGAATTTTACTCGGTTTTTCAATTTCTAGTAAAACCTATGGTGTCATCAATAAGAGAACCAAATGTGTGGAAGAATATTTACATGTCATGTTTTCTGAAACAGATCCACATGAGTCCAAAACTACTATTGGTGAAATTTTGGATGATATATTAATCCTGGACATCAATACTAAATCTTTTTACCATCCTGTGATGGAATATGTTATAACTTCTAATTCTGTAAATTCTCCAGATTCTTGTAATAATGAACCTGAACCTATTGAAGAACATGAATTAACTACAACTTCATTTTCTAGAACTATTATAAATCACAAGAACCATCCAATAGATGTGATAGTTGGATATTTAGACAAAGGAACTCAGAGTGTATATTCTCTCATAAATGAGGCTGAACATCAATGTTTTCTGTCATAGCATGAACATAAGAACTTCTATAATGATATCAATGATGAATTTTTGGTGATAGATATTCAAGGATAGTTAAATAAGTTGAAAGAAATAATTTCTAGAAACATTTAGATAGACCCAAAGACAACTTCAGTATAGGAACTAAATGAGTGTTTAGGAATAGAGTATATGAAGTTGTTAACATAGTTTGAATCAAAGTTAGATTCATTGCACAAGGTTATAGTCATGAAGAAGCAATTAACTATGATTAAACCTGTGTACTTGTAGCTATATGAGAGGCGATTAGAATATTTCTTTCCTATACAACACATATAGATTTCAAACTTAATCAAATTGATAACAAAATTTCATTCTTAAATGGGTATAATGTTGATTATATTTATTTAAACCCCCCAGTTTTACAAAACCTAATTTTTGAAATAATTTTTTTAAATTACTAAAATATTTATACGGAATAAAGAAATCTCCCAGATAATTTTATGATTGGATCATAAGTTTTCTTATATCTATAGGTTTTACCTAACATATATATGATCATACTCTCTTTATAAAAAATTTCCAAATATGTTTTAGTATTTCAAATTTCTGTTGATGATATTATTTCTAGATCTTCTAAAAACATATTATGTGATGATTTTAAAAAAATGATTCAATGTGAATTTGAAATGAGTTTAATGGGTGAACTCAAATTCATTCTTGTATTTAAAATATTTCAAAATAAAGAAGATATTATATTAGATTAATTTATTTATACTAGTTATCTTTTAAAGATATTTGAATTAGAATGAACTAAGAGTAGTGACACTCTAATGAGTACCACTTTTATGTTGGAACTTGATGAATATTCTAAATCAATTTATCAATCAACTTAAAGAGGAATGGTAGGATTTTTTCATTACAAAACTACTAGTATAAAAGATATTATGTTTAGTGTGTGTATGTATTCACTTATTAATGAAAACCCAAACGAATTTCATGTTCATGTTTGTAAAAGGTTTTTCAAATACCTCAAACATACTACCATACTAGTAATATTATATCCTAGAGTAAACACTTTGGATTTGTAGAGTTATTTAGATGCTAATTTTGGAGGTTTTATGTTACATAGAATAGCAACCTCTAGAACATGTCAGTTGTTGGGAATTTCTATAGTTTCATGGTTTAGTAAAAAACCAATCATTGTTTCTTTTTCTACTATTGAAGATGAATACATATATATTGGTAGTTTTGGGAAAAATTTATATTGATGAAACAAACATTAATATATTATGGATATGAATTTATAAATTTCCCTATAAATTTTGATAACACAAGTGCTATTAATATTTCTAAAACTCATTTTTCACACTCTAAGACCAAAAAAATATATGTAAGGAATCACTTTTAGATATACCACTATCATATAGGTGATATAAATTTAGTGTTTATTGGCACAGAACATTATCTTTCTTACATTTTGACGAATCTATTGTGCACTGAAAGAATAAACTGCATCAGACATGTGTTAGGAACGATCAAACTATTAGACCATATGTTGATATTTCGTTGATAATTATCTAGTGAATCTTGTCATACCGACAATGGAAACATCATATTGATAATGTTAAGTCGACACTGATAGTATGAAGTTGAAAATATCATGCCAACACTAATCACTTTTTTATATCGACACTATGTCCAGTTGACACAATTATCATGGCGACATTGATGCTTTGTCATGCCAAAACCTTCTCATACCGACCCTGATACATTTCAAGATGACGTTGTTAGTATTATGAATTATGTTTCATGTTGATTACAATGAATCGCTATTTTTATCCCTTTTATGATTTTACCAAAATGAAATTGTTTCATTTCTTTTATTGATACCAGTTCACAATTTTAGAATTTTGTTATTTCAAAATCCATAAATGATATAAATTTGAGTCAATGAACTATACCCTTTTAACCTTACACTCATAAAGTCATTTCTATATATACCCCAAACCATTCGTCTTTTGGCCTTCAAATGGAACTATTGATATAGTTCTTGTGAAGCGAGATCATGATTGGGGAGAGTCTTGTGAAACCATGAAACCAAAATGGGAATCGAGAAAATATTATTGACATATGAATCAGGCTTTGGTGAACTAAGTAGTAATTCCAGAAAAACAATTTCATGTTAAATGTATGTTGGATGTAACGTCTTTGCTACTCTTAGTTCTAATGGATTAGGGATGTCTTGAGTGGTACAGAGATAATGAAAGACCCTTCTACCCGAAGATAGTTCATGAAGTTTATATGAATATGGAGTTAATACTAGTAGGAAGTGGAGTTTCATGGTTTAATTCGGTAATGAAAGGAAATATAATTTTTTTCTCATCAAGACAATGGGATGAATGTCATAAATTCTCATCATGAGGGTGTTTTTTAGGATTATCCAGGCACCTCTCCACTTGAGAGTGATATTTACTACTTTAATATAGCCATGAAAGAGCATAGAAATAGTGACGAGATCAAGAGACTCATTGATACAGAGTTAAAGGGAGTAGGAATAATTTTGTTCACATTTATCCATCATTAGATCTATCCCAAAAAAGGTGAATTTTCACCTCTAATGTATCAACATGTCTTATCTTCTAATAAATGAGATTAATGAAAATCTCTGTATATATATCTTACTATTCACATGAATGAAATGATCATACCATCTTGGAATTCCAATTACCTTTTTTATCCATGGTTGATCTCAGCTATATTAAAATTGAAAGGTATTTTTAATGATGGAGAAGATGATGATTCTGTGTGCAGTGGGATATGACTAAATAAAGAGATATATAAAAGAATGATGATCAACTGGAACCCATGGAATATTTAATAGGTTAGATATGAATATAATATTTATGTTATGCTAAATCCAATAGACCATCTAACTATGCCTATGTATATTTTAGATCCTGGTTTGGGACCAGGTGAAGATGTTACTCACTATTAAGAAGAAGAAGAAGAGCCGCTCACACCAGTTAGAGATCAATGGTCTCCTATTGATGATAAGAGTGATCTTGACACCGTTGAATCTCACAAATGTTTTTCTTTTGGACATACTAGTCCTCCAATTTATTTACCATCTAATGATTCCACACTTGAAGAAAATGTTTTTAGGAGATATATGTCTTAGGCATTGTGGAATATGTAAATTGATCTCGTGGATTTGAATATGAAGAACAAGGAATTGAATATGATGAGAGTTATAGTGGTTGTGAAGAGGAAGAAGGTGATGAATATTCTGATAGAAATAGAACTGAAGATCTAGTCTATGGACATGATTATGATGAATGCAGTGAAAGTGATGATGACCATCATAAGGTTGATCAAGGTGGAGATGATAAAATGGTTGAAGTTGTGGATCAAGAATGATTAAAATATCCTCCTAAAGATGTTGTTGAAGTATAAGAAAATGATAAAGTTCTGGATGAAGTCGATTCTCAGGAAATTACTATACCTTAGTTAGTATATGATAGAACAAAACATCATTCCAAAGGAGAAAAACCAGTTATGAGAGTTTAGATTGAGGGGATCCTTAATAAAGGGTAGAAAAGTCTTGTGAAGAGAATCAACTTGTATGATTAATACATGAAACTATTACTCCTATGGATGATGATGTAATGATTTAATGGGAAATGAATCTTGGGAATGTAGGAGAAGGATTATATTATGAAGACTCAGATGATGATTTCTTCTTAAATTTTGCAATAAAATCAGTGGATGAGATCCTTCCGAGTGTCTTTATCAGTAGATTTTTTTAATGATCTAAAGAAAAATATTTTTCAGATCTATACATATTAGTTCAATATCAGGGGGTGCGTGTGATTAAAAATTATAGATGAGAAACCAAAGAGTTGATTGATGAATTACACTCTCTCAGTTCTTCACAAGTTGAAATGAGGCAGTCTGGGAAATAAGTTACTATTCCATGATATATTATGGGTAGGAGTGAGGCTGATATAGCTAATGTTTCAAATAAAGTCATATGGGATAATCAACCGAACATAATTAAAACTACAGAGACAATTGAATCAAGCACTGCTTAGTTGAGAAAATAAATATATATGATTTCTTCTGCAATAAATACATTTGCCTCAGAGTAAAAAGGTTATGTGGAGACTATTCCTAAATCATCAAAGACTAATTCCTCAACTCCTACTGATATTCATTCTAAATTTTGTCTAACTTCTCATACTTCAGATAGTTAGGTAGTTTGAAGTGTTTTTATGTAAGAGATTCAATATCTCTTTGATTCTTCTTTTTTTCCAACCTTAAATAAATTGATACAAACAATTATCATGTTTATAATATGGTTAGAATCTATTCCAAGAGTTCTATGGAAAACAATTATCAGATAAGAGAAATGGTGGACTACTATGTCATGATGATCATTAATAAGAATCAGTTAACCAGTCTATTTATTCATTAGACAGAGAACATATCTTTTCCACTAGTGAACAAATCAATTAAAGAAACATTATTGAATTTATATGACATAAACCCTATTTTGGGAAAACTCATGCAGAATAATGATGATTTTGAGAATTAAATGAGGTATGGTGGTGTAATAATTGAGGATTTCAACACGATATTGAATCCATACCTTCATGTACAATGTGAAGCAATTATATTGTCTGCTACATCACCCCTTGGACCGACTGGATCTACCCATCCTCCTCCGATGTCAGTTGCATTGGCCTTGACATGGATTCACCTAGTGACCAAAGAATAGATTCATCTTCATGTGTTATAAAAAAAAACCCACCCTTATTCCTAATGTTCTAGGAGGAGGGATCTTACCTCCAATGAAATTTTTTTAGACCCTCCAACTTCTCTGACAACACCTACTACACCTTATATTGATCCCTTTGATCATGTGAAAGAACCTCTTAATCCTGGGTCATAGTGTGGATCATTATCTGATAGGGTTTTTTCAAGACTTTTTTTATTTATTCTTAATGATTTTTAACACATTGTACATTATTTATTAATGAAATTTCATGTTATTGACATTAATATGTTTTTAATCTATCAATTATTCTCTCGTAATTTTCATTTATTTTCTACATGTTTCCTTATTTCTTATACTCCAATAGGAGAGAAAGATTTTAGATCCCCTTTCACTTTTTGATTATCTCAAAAGTGGGAGACCAGTTTTCTATTATATTTTTTTTAATTTACCGCTGATATCACCCTTATATTTTTTTCTTTTATACAATTATTATTTATTTTACCTCTAATAATTAACAACATATTGTGAACAATCATCAATAATGGTAGATGATAAGTAGAATTATCTCATTCCACTTGAAATAATTGAACTAAAAAATGTCAAGAATTGTGATCATCAAAAGGGGGTAGATTGTAGACCCATAGGATAATATTGGAAATTTCAACTAGTACAAATATTTTTAATAATCAGAAATATTTTAAATTCCTTTTAATCATGTCTAATCATTTCAATAATGATTATTTGTGTTTCAACATTTGAAATTATTATTATCTATGATCACATATAAATTTGATACATTTTGATAGTATATTTGTTGAACGACAGTCCAAGAAAAAATATTTCCTATGTATAACAGATTGACAATAAAAAAAATAATGAGACACTAATAGTTAAAATGAGTCACCACCAACTCAGTTGACCTACCAATGCATGGTGCAACTGACACATAGTGCTACGGATTCATGGTTCTACTGATGCATGGAGATACTAATGGAATGACTTGATGAAAGTGAAATCGACACACCAATAGGCAGACTATCTCAATGATTGTGAAATTGACCTATTTACACAAGGACATAAAGATGAAACTAACCTACCGACGTTTGGAAATGTTGATGCAAAGACTAGCCATCAGTTAAGATGAGTCACCTAAACCTAGAATGATAGGTTGAATGACGCATCAATGGAATGAGTTACTGACAGAAGGAGATACAGACCGAGGACATACTGATAAACTATTTAAAAATTTATTTTATATAATATTACTTATAACAATCATATTTTTAGTAAATAATTTTCCTAATTAATCTAATGGTTTTGTGAATAAATCTTAAATGAAGATATCAAAAATTAGAGGTATAGTATCTACCTAAAACATGCACATTCACAGTATTCAGGAATATATATACAAAGAAAAGCATATGAAAGAGGAATACATGTGTAGACTCACAGACAAAAAAGATACAAGAAAAACCCTGATGAGCAACCTATAGAAAAGAGGAACACTTGAAGAATTATTCATTCCTGCAAGTTGTGACCTAGAGAACTATTGTTGATCATAATTCCATCATCTCTAAAACATCCAACTAATCCAATGGAGAAGAACATATCACCCTCTTAGAAGACATAACATAGTTCTCCTCGACACTCTATTTTCAGTGTTTGTTTCCAAAATAGTACTTGATTTTCAAAAATGATACATCATACAGTCTAGATATGAATTGCATAACACATAGAGGATTATGTGTGACTGGAATGTAGTTTTGTTCTCATATAGAATTGTTATTGAGGTCTTGTGACCAAGAACATCTTTGTACTATTGTGTTAAACATGATCCAGGGTGTGGATAAAAATCTTCGTCTTTATATATTTCTTTGTGTTAGGTGATCACCAAGTGAGGAGGATTATGAATCTGCTTGAAAAGAACCCCTTTTTTTAAATCCAATGTGTTTTTCAATTTAGCCTTTCTCCGTTTTAAATAATATTTCAGAAAACTATATATTAGTTGGATAATTAGTCTTGGAAAGTAGTTTTTACAAATATTCCTTATTATAGAATTTTCAAAAGATGTATCAACACCTCATACTGTTATAACTGAGAGTTAGTAAATCTTCTAAAAAATTTTAGAATCCATGCTTTAATAATTTTACTACCTTGGTTTACTAGATAGATCTATTTTAAATTGGGGAAATATTTTAAATAAAAATTTTAACAAAAAAATTATAAGAACTCAATTAACCCTCCCCCCCCCACATCTTGAGTGTCCTAATCTGACCAACAGTCGCGTCTATCCTTTTTAAGGGAATTTATAAAAGTGATAAATGTTCATCCATGGTGGATCCTTCATTGCATGATCATATATATTTCCCATAGCAATAATATCTTCCTTACTTCTTCACCATATTTTTGTTATTCTAATAGGGAAATCATGGGTAAGGTGATGTTACATATTGATTCTCCTTTAGTTAGTTTCCCTTAATTTTTTCTATATTGGTAAATCATTTCTCTAACATAAAAAAAACTGCCCAGGGAATATTTTAATCCCTTGTATCATATGATTATAGTATTTCATTGTGAAACTTTTAGTTCCCATTTTTATATAATACCATACAATTTGAACACATTTATAAAAAATAAATAATCTCAAATAAAAAACCATACCTTCTATATTTAATCACTCCCTATGAATTTTTGTAATATTTCTTTATATTCAAATGAAATCATTTGGATAAAATAATAAACTCATGTTTTGTCTACTGATTCTATAGTAGTTTCACTTAGTAGATACCTCCATCCAATATTTGAATAATTAATGTATTGAAATATTATTTCAATGACCTTCAAACTATATTATTCCATAAGTGTGGACACTATTTTTTGATTCTCCTATCATAGGTATCCATATTATTTCATTCGTGGTTTTCATCATCATTTTGATTTCATTGATCATACAATAATTTTACCTCAATTGGGATATCATCATTCTTTAAAATGGGATTTCTTCTTTAATGGATTTTAATCTCTCTACATAGTCATTTGTGATAAGGATAATTCCTTATTTAATGTCATTTTATAGGGTTATATTATTTTTTTCCTCATGTTAAACATAACCATGTAAGTCACTTTATCTCATCTTCTTTTCACCCATCTATAAAATGTAATAATTATGGGACACTTTAATAGTTATCATCTCTTGGTTCTCCCCATCCAACTCAATTATGTGTGAAACCAATTGCACCTTATTTTCAATTAGATTTTGAATCTCATTTGACTTGAGGATTATTTATTTGTTAGTAGAATTGTAATCAATCTAAATTGAACAAATATACTACATTTCCATGCCCATATTTTCTTTTTTATTTCATTGATTCACATCTATGTTAATTATTAATTTATTGATCCTTTTTTGGTTGCTATGGTAAATTTTTAGCACTTTAACATGGATCACATTATATGTATTCATCCTTCACCACTCCATGTTTTCATCCTTTATCCCATGATCATACAGTAATGATATATGGACTACCTAAATTTTGTTATATGTAAATATCTAATTATCAATAGTCATTCCAACATATAATGGAATATTTGTCTCTATAGATAGTCCTAATGAATAAATATATGAAAAAGTATATACAAAATATTATTCATTAATTCATTTTATTCTTAAGTTATTGGGTTCATTTATATTGATCACAATCTTCACAATGATAATTCCATTGTATGATCTTCATCTAGATTTACTATTATTGTTATTATTTTTTAGATTATTTATCTTTACTATGTTACATGGGATGAAAATATTTCACCTCCAATGGATGATTAAATAATTTTAAATAAAATGAAATAAACCAATATAAATATCCAAATAAAATCATTTTTTAACAAAATGGAATTTATTTAGACATACCCTGATCAAGATGAATCAGAGTGTGAAAATAATTAATATTTCTTCACAGTACCATGAATATCTCACTATACTAAGTGACCTTGAAATAACTTTTAAGAAGGGTCACTCTTTTGTTCATATTTTATGTGATGACCAAATTAACTGGTGCACTTCTTTTATAGTTATTCAAAAACTAATTATGTTCACCCAGTCTTCAATAATTTATTATTATCATAAGTATTATTATAATAACATAAACAAAAGGCCCACAAATTATATTTTGTTAACAAGCACCTAGCCATGTCTACGGAGGACACACTAACACTGTGTTGATGAGAAAAAAATCCTCCAATAATATTTATGTGGTTAATTTCGGAAAGGCCAGTACTATTATAATGTTCAAACCCCTAGTAATTTTTAAGGCTTACTGACATCCATCTAAGGGTCAACCACAGTGATAGTTCTAGGTTATATCTCAACCGACAAGGATTTACTCTATGGTGAACCCAACCCCAGAAGCATTGACTTGTAGTCTTACTACGTTACATTGGAATAAGGTACAAGGAATTTCATTATAAAGGATAAAATTGTTTAGTAGTCTCAGTAAACGAAATACATACTAGAGTCTTGAATTACAATTCAATAAAATATTGCAAAATAATTTATTTCTCTGAGAAAAACATTATTCCATTAAAATATCCTTACATATTAATCATAGTAAACTTCATGTATTATTTATAATGGAAAAATATAAAATTGAGCATAAATTATTAGTAAGGGTTATGTAGAGTGGAAGCTATCATTAATAAATAAGAAAATTAGATGTGGAACTTTAAACAAAAAATAAAACATTCAATTTAAATAACTCGATATTTTATCATCAATATTGTAAGGAAAATAATATAGAACATGTGAAATTTAGATAAATGAACAAGGAATATTAAAAATTGAAATGAAAATAAATAAATACAATTTCTATTTAATTAAAAAAGTGAATAAAATTAACCGAGAGATAATATAATTGTGGAAATATTATTGATAATAATAACTAAAAACATAATGAATAATAATATTAATTATTATATTCCTTGATCTCTGGAATCATGATACATCTTCTTTTGAGACAATTCACAATACATTTTAGTTTGCAGGTTAAAACCAGTTTAATACTATCTTAACACGTTTTTTGCAAAATTAATTTTGATGCAATGTGGGGCGATATTATATTAGGCCAATTATTCACTAAAGGTCTAAAAAATTCCTCATATATATAATAATAAATTTAATTGTTGAATAATGTACATTACCATCAAATATTTGTATTATGTATAGAATAGAGATTTATTATACATTTCCACATTTAATCAAATAAAATTCAAAGTAAACCACTGAATATTGAAATGAGATAGAATTTATGAAACGATAATATCAATGATAAATAATATATTTATTCATGGTAAATATAATTTCTAATGGTCATATGGATGTGAATATTTTAGGGGAAATTTAATGAATAAAAAATGAATCATGGAAGTGAATGTAAATTCTATCATTGGTCAAAATAATCTAAAACTATAGAGAGGAATATTAAAGAGGTTATTTGTGCATTATAAACCCATTGGAGTAAGTGTTAAGGTTTGTTTGTATTTGGTGAATAAAAATAACAAAAAAATATCATAAAACATAATTGAGAAAATTTTCCATTTCATTTTTGGAAGAATTTTTAATATCCATTTATTTTGATATCACATATTAAAAACCATTTCATTAAAAATATTCTCATAAAAATGTTAATGATGTGAAAATGAATAGTCATGAATGACATATGGTAATACCATACATAAAATAAAATTTCAAAAAAAATATTTTTTAATGTAAAATTTTTAGGAATGTTCATTGTTCAGAATATGAACAGAAGATTCCTTCTGTATGTTTGAAAAAAATTCAAATGGGATTCTTTTTAATACGGAATAAGATTACATTGAAAAAATTGGGTAAATAAAAAAATTTTGGTGACAAATAGTTTAATTTATCATTTTGAAAATTCTAAAAACATACTTGGAATCTTTTTTTAAAAAGTGTATTGGAAGAAAAAAAGACTTCCAACCAAAGTGTGAAATGAAATCAGAAATTATTCAAAAAAAATATTAATTATATATATTATATTATAATGTGTGGAGGATGGTAATATTACATGGAAATATCCTTAATAAATATTTTATAATAAATTTAATGATTTTATTATAGAATTGAAAAATAATTTCCATCAACTGATATTCTTGTGGAAACTATATTGATAAGAATGAAATCATAAAATAAACCATTACAATGATCATAGTGTTGATGTGATAATTTATCAATGAATAGACTATGTGTTTCAATAGTGAATCTGAATAAAACATGTGTAAAAAACCATAGGTAATTATAATGTAGGATCTAAATGATGATGTAGATGATCAATATACAAGAGGGGGTGAATTGTATATTTTAAATATTCCCTTGTAACGTTTAAAGCTGGTTATATTTAACAAGTTTAAACAAGGTAAATTCACAAAACCTCTAGTTCTACACAACATGCATGACACTGGAAATATTATTCCGAAATATTGGATCCGGAAATATGGTTCCGGAGAAATGAAACTTAATGAATGTTTATAATAATGAAGATTCAACCTTAAAGAGTATAGAATCTTACTAAATTAGAGTATTCAAGTGTATGGAAGTATAAGAGAGTTATACATTCCTTAACATACAAATGCAGTGGAAAAAATAAACTTGTAACAAGAACAAGTAACAAGTAGTAAATATTTTAACCCAAAGAGAAGGGTGTCTAACGACCATGGATAAAGGTCACTTTATTTATACATTCATGAATTTATGTCTTACCCACACCTGAGTAAGCCCTTGATACGAAGATCCGAACTTATCTTGTTATCCACGAAATCACTCAACTTCAAGGTGTTTGGAACCTATCTCTTCCTCTGCAAGGAAGCCCTCAAACTTCAAGGTAGTCGGCACAACTGTCTTCCTATCCTCGTAAGTCTTCAAATGTAACCACCTACATTCAGATTCGTACAAATAAAATATGAAGGAGTAGTTAAGTATGCACGCCAAAATGAATGTCTATCTCTAGAAATCACTTCAACAACATGTGGTCTCTAGAGTCACAGAATAGTTATGAGCTCTTATAAATGACCTCTTATTTATAGGCACTAATTCAACAGTCAAATCCCTCCTCCAACACTCATATTTTTACTTGAATTTTGGAGGGACCTGTACACTTGTCACTCAACCAACGGTTAGATAGAAACATAATAAACGATGTCGTTTTATTACAAAACAATTGTAACCATAACAAAATTCATGTATTCGAAGTGTAATTAAAACAATGTTTGAAGTCTAACAAAAATTGAATTCAGAGTCTATCATAAAAAATTATTTGGATTCTTTTTTATAGGAATTTGGAATTAGAATTCTTAATTATAATTTGTAATTATAATTCTTCATTAGAATTTGTTATAATAATTCGTAATCAGAATTCATCATTAGAATTCCTAATGAGAATTCGTAATCTAAATTCTTCTATAGAATTCATAATGAGAATATGTAATTAGAATTATTCAACAGAATTCATAATGAGAATTTGTAATTAGAATTCATCATCAAAATTCATAATGGAACTTCAAAAAAAGTTCGTACTTAGAATTCATAGTAGAACATTATTAGATTTCGTAACCATAATTCAGAGTGGAACTTTATAAAATTTCGTATTTAGAATCTAGATCCTAAAACAGAATTCTTCATACCTAAGTATCATCAGTTTCCGAGGTTTTGATTACAAAGTGAATTTTACCCTTAATCAAAAAAAAAATGATAAAAACAATATAAACAGGGTAAGGATAAATTTCCTTGGGAGGGGAAATTTTCCTCATGAAAGTAAAATATAAGATAAACATTTTGTATCCTTGAGATAATGTGTTTGTGATTTTAAAAACAAGAATGAATGATGAAGACATAAAGAAACCATAGTGTCTTAATAATCTCCCAAACAATGAAGAATTGGAAAAGTTATAAGGAATACCGTATTGACTCAACAATCTCCCCCATTTTGGAATGAACAAACACCCTTACGAAAGAGAATATAAGGACATAGAAAACAGTAATATTTGAAAATAAAACTCATATCCCTTTGTTCATAGACAATGGTGAATACTATTACCTCCTCCTTAGGCTTTTAAATAGTAAGGATCATATTCTAGATTCTCGGAATGAGAATTTTTCATTATAATGAGAATGGAAATCATCATAGTGAGAATTCACCTTTAGGTAACCCCCCCTTACTTAGGGATAATTATTCTATACTTAGAAATATTTTTCCCTCTCCCCTATTGAATTATTTTTCCTTCTCCCACTTTGTGATTTTCAAAAACAATTTGTGGGAATGGAAAAATATCAATATGTTACTTGAATATTAGTAGAGACATCAATACAAAACAAGAAACTATGAAATTTCATTACCATTGATAAAATTAGTACAAGGAAAAAAACAATAAAAAAAAGATTGTATATGAGTATATTTTGTTTATTTTTCATTGGGAATCAAATTATTCATGATTGTCTTCAACTTTTTCAGCTCTTTGTGATCCTCCTGTACTTTATTTTCTAAGGCTTTGATTCTATCTTCTTGATATGCAGGGCCTCTTCCTAAGCCTTCAGCAAGTCATCTTGCTTCAAAACCTTTTCCTCCAACTCTGTCCAAAGATTCCTCTCTGTTCTCCAACTCTGGGAAAAACAATTCAACATACCATTCCGGACATTGACATTATGAATATGAAAATTATTCTCAAGGGTTAAATTTTTTTCAAAATTATCTGTAAGATTCTCAATTTTGGATTCTACGGTATCAAAAACATCCTTGACATAATATTGAAATTGATCAAGATCATCCAAATCTACAACTATTTTCTTATACCATTTGGATATTTTCTAGCAATAATTAATGTGGGCTTCATAATTGATAATGAAATTCTTGAGATAAGCCTCAAGCTTAATACACATATCCTACACCATTGATACATAGTCTGACTTCTGATTCATGTTATGCTAAATCATCTGGTATCTTGATTCAATTTGCAGGAATGTTCGGAATTTGGTCCACCAGCTTCTTTAGGGACTGAACAATAAAATCATGTCCTAAAGCTGATGACTCTAAATATGACACCTTACTTGGGGATGGTTCTTCCTCTATCTCTCTTATCATAATCCTAGATTATCCTCCAGCTTATTTATTACTTATGATATCTTTTTTTGGAGTATCAACAACCACTTTTTTGAATTTGTTAATTTTCGAAATAGCCTCTTCATCAAGAGACTCATGCTCACTTACGGATAGCTGTACAATTTTAGCATCATAAATTTTCCATTTTCAGCTCATGCCTCAATGTCTTCAGGAATAATAAAATCATGATTTCGACTATTTTCTTCCGTAAACATGTTAACTTCCTCTTCAACATTCCCATCATTTGCAGGTGTAACATGTTTTGATGATCCGGATTGAGAAGTCTGGTGTGAAAATTTCTCCGAAAAACATTCTTGTTCATGATACTCTTCAACTTTCTTAATCAAATCACTAGATCCACTAATAATATCAGCTTAATGAACTACTTCTTAAGATTCCTTCTATTCCACAATCTTCTCTTGTTGTTTTCCGATGTCATAAACCTTTTACCTGGAGTCTCAGGTAATGGTTCTACCATGAAAGTCTCCAGAACAAGAATTTTATTGGTTGCTACTTCAGATTACTTTAAATGAGATTGCACAATATCTTCCTCTAACATCTTCTTCTTATGCATTTTCTATTTTCCTTGCTTCTCATTCTTTTTATTAGTTTTTTCTTTTAGAGATTTTTCCAATGTGGGGTCCAAACTAAACTGTGGTTCTCCTTCCTTCCCCTTCTTCTTGTCCTCTCTCCATTTGGGAACCACCTCATCTGGATAGGCTTTTTTATTTTTGGGCTTAGGAGGTGCAGATTGAGGTTCTGTAGACTTAGGAGGTTTCTCTCCCATTTCCTTTAACATTATTTTCATGCCAGTCTTCTTTGTTGGTTCATTTGTTTCAACATTTTCCAGAACAGCTTCTTCCTCATCCTCAGGTAGATCATATAACTCACATGACTCTTTAGAGAAACCAACCTTCATTATATTGAGGGTATCATCCCTGATAAACATCACTTTTCAATTCCTCGGCTTGGATGTGCAATGTATCATAAATGGTTCAAGGCATCGAACAATGACCTTGGAGAGAAGGGTAGGATAAATAATGATCCACGCTTTCAAATTCACATTCTTGATTTTCTGAATCGAAATAAGAATGTGCCTCATCAGATTGATCTTTCTTATATTTACCAAGAAATCCATGATGTAAATGTCAATTTTATTTATGTTATCATTTTCACCTCTTCATGGTACAAAAAAGTCATGAACCCATAACTGTAGAATCTGATTGTTGGTAGACAGATGGGAAATATTTGCGGTCATGACATTTTTATGTCCAAGGCATCCATAGACTTCACTTTGCTGAATCATCCTTGATCATTTGGCAGCTTATATGAGCAAAATTTGGCTTCTCCATCATATGAGAGCCCCACCAAGCTCGCATCCTTGGTGTAAGAAGGTTACTATGCCTTTTCATAACTCTTAAAGGAAATTTTTTTTCTACTATCTTCATAAATTAAATAAACAAAGTCATAAGATTCTATAAGCATATCCGAATAAACAACATCCTGATTCCCTGGCTTTGATATGAAGAAATATTCCCATCCATTGAGCTTGATATTATTAGAAATAAGAGAATTAGATTTAATGAAAAAGTTCGGATGGACCAACCTTTATATTTAGACTAACCAACATGAAATTAGCTTCGTAGTAGACATTTCATGATAATCGACTTCTATAGACATTCTAATTGGAGAAACTCTGAATGATTCGGAAAGGTCATAAGAAAAGAGGGCAGAACATCAGCACCCAAGAGATTTATAATTGATGTGGGACAACCATCAGGGGTCCCCATTATATAATCGATGGATGTAACCTTTCATCATCCAAATACAATCTAACAGTTGTGAACCTTTCTGATCTGATCTATCGGTTAATATGAGAGTCGCAAGGGAAAAAAATAGGATCCGATATTTTGATGTTTTTTAATAAAAACTAGAATCTGATAATTTAAAAAAAACAATATGTAAACAAAATCAGTAAGAAAACATAGGTAAGGATATCATACCTTTCGGATTTCTAGGAAGATTATTTATAATAGGTCACATTCTTCTTGAATTTTTTTTAAATGACTACGAAAATTCCATTACGAAAATTCCATTATGAAAATTCCATTTTTAAAATTCCATTACAAAAATTCCATTACGAAAAATATCATTTTGAAATGTCCATTACAAAATTCTTTCAAAAAATCATTATGAAAAGTTTTCAATAAACTAACTACAAAAAAATTTCATTACAATAAATTTGAAAAAACTAACTACAAAAATTTTAATTATGCTAACAAAAAAAATTTACTCCCCCTATGAAAAAGAGTTTATTACGGTAAGGAGATTGGTTTAATAGAATTTTAATCAAGGAAAAATAAATTACAGTAATCATTCCGAACTTCCGTTTAATATATTCAAATCTATCAGAAGATAATAATTTTGTGAAAATGTTAGGAGGATGATCTTGCATTCTGATAAACTGATGAATAATATCTCATTTTTGTGTTTGATTCCTAAGATAGTGATGTCTAATATCTATGTGTTATTCACTAGATAGATCTGTAAGGATTTTACTAAGGGCAATGGAACTTGTATTATCACACAAAATTTTTGTTTTGGAAAAACTCATACCACAGTTTGTGAGTGTGTGCTGCATCCACAACACTTGATCACAATAACTTCCAGCTGCTACATATTTAGCTTCAGCAGTGGATAGTGCTACTGAGTGTTTCATCTTGCATGACCAAGAAACTAATGAATCTCCTATGAAATGAAAAGTTCTGGATGTACTCTAAATATCCATTCTACACCCACCAAAGACTACATCTGAAAAACTTTTTATGATTAAATCATTTCCACAAGTATAAAATTGTCCTAAATCCATCGTTCCCTTTAAGTAGTGAAAAATTATTTGCACTGCCTTTAAATGGGATTACTTAGGATTGGATTGATATGTATCACATAAGCCTAATGAAAACATCATGTTTGGATGACTAGCTACTAAGTATAGTAAATGTCATATCATACCTCTAAAATATGTTTGATCCATTGGATTCCTAGCTTCATCAAGATCAAGTGTGTTTGAGGTACCAATATATGTACTAATAATCTTAGTGTTGTCATATCCATAATTTTTAATAATATCTTTAATATAATTATGTTGATATATATAGGTTCCTTCCAGTTTTTGTGAAATTCGAAAAACAATAAAAAATGTTAACTCATCCATCATACTCATTTCAATATCAGATTTCATTAGATCCGCAAAGGAATCAGTTAACGATTGCTGAGTTGAACCAAATATAATGACATCAACATATATTTGATCAATCAAAAATATTTTCTTATATTTCTTTATAAAAAGGGTTGGATCTTCATTTCACTTAACACAATTATTTTGAAGAAAAAATCTTGTATGTCTACCATACAATGCTCTAGGGGCTTGTTTAATTCCATAAAAATCTTTGGTATTTTCAAACACATGATCAGGATATTTTGTATCTTCAAAAACAGGAGGTTCTTCTACATAAACCTCCACTTGGACATAACCGTTAAGAAAAGCACATTTCACATCCATTTGGAAAACATTAAAAATGAAGAATACTGCAAAGGAAAGTAAGATACGAATAGATTCAAGACTCGATACTGGAGAATAGGTTTCTACATAGTCTATTGATTCCTGTTGGTTATATACTTTAGAAAATAGTCTAGATTTATTTCTTACTATGACTCCATTTTCGTCACACTTATTTCTGATGACCCACTTTACTCCAATAACAGTAGTTTCCTTAGGACATTCAACCAGGGTCCAGAATTTATTCCTTTAGAATTCATTTGGCTCATCTTTGATGGATTTTATCAAATCATCATCACCTAAAGCATCAGCAGTGTTTTTTGGATCTAATTTGGAAATAAATTCTAGATGTTATACATCATTCCTTAAGGATATTGTAGTCCTTATAGGTTGATTTACATCACCAATGATACTATCACTGGGATAATACTTTAGAAACAATTGACTTTGGTTTTGTAAAATCTGTTTATCAAAATAAGGTAGAAAATCATCTGGGGTAAATGTTTCAGAACCATTTTCTTGAACATTTTCCTTATCAGAAGGATCTTATATCAAATATTGATAATTAGTTTATGAAAACACATCAGAAGGTGTCGGTTGGGATTTCTTAAAAACAAAAGGATCATATTCATCCATTTTTACATGTACTGTTTCACCAACAATACATGTGTTTTTATTGAAAACTCTATAAGCCTTATATGTTATGGATTAGCCTACAAAATACCTTCCTTGGATTTTGGTGCGAATTTATGCAGATTATATTTAGTATTCAGAATGAATACTTTGCAACCAAAAACCTTAAAGTAGTAAAGTCTAGGATTTTGACCATTCCATAACTCATAAGGTGTTTTATTAGGAAAATTTCTAATCAAAACATGATTTATAGTATAACATGTAGTACTTATAGCTTCATCCCAGAAATGTCTAGCTATAAAATATTCACCTAACATGGTTCTAGTTTTCTCTTGACGAATTTTGTTTCTTCTTTCAACTACACAATTTTGTTGAGTAATTCTAGATACTGAAAAGTTGTGAGAAATACCTTTTCTACTACAAAAAGTTTCAAAATATGAATTTTGAAATTCTCCTCCATTATCACTATGAATATTTTTAAATTAAAGGTTTTCTCATTTTTCACATGGGCTCTAAAACATTTGAAATAAGAAAATGATTCAGACTTATTTGGTAGAAAATATACCCAAATAAATCTAGTGTAATCATCAACTAGAATAAATACATAATACATACCTCCAATGCTTCCAGTTTGTGTCAGACCAAAAAGATCTATATGCACTAACTGCAATGTATCAGTAGTTGAGACTTCACCAATTGATTAAAAACTGGATTTATTTTTCTTGCCATACTGACAAGGGTCACAAATATTAGAAGAATCAAATCTAAGCTCTAATAGATCCTTAACTATTTTATTCATAAGGAGTTTACATAAGTTCCTATGGTTACATGGACCTAGTCATCTATTCCATAACCATGAACGATCTTCCATTTCACTAAGACAAGGTAATTCATCGCTCCTAATAACTTATATGTTCAATGTGTATACATTCTCTTTCCTATGGGAGGACAAAATAAATTCTTCCTTGGAATTGTGAACTAAGCACTTATCATTCATAAAATTCACAAGGTATCATTCATCACATAATTGACTTATACTGATGAGAGTGTGTTCAAGACCCTTAAAAAATATAACATTTGAAATTAATGTTTTTCAAAGAAGAAAAATATTACCTATACCAACAATTTCCCCATAAGCATTGTCTCCGAATGTTACTCTTCCTCCCTTTGTCTTGATAATCTTTTCAAAATAGTTTTTGTTTGCAGTCATATTACTAGAACATCCACTATACATGTACCATTTATTGTTGTTGGTACCTACTCTATTTTCCTGAAAATAAAAAAAATTAGGTTTTCGGAATCCAAACATTCTTGGATCCAGAAATATCAGAAAGAAATATTTTAGGCACCCACATCTTTTTAGAATAATAAGCATTATGAAGTCCGAAAGACTATGTTTTATTTAAGGGACAATTTTTAGCCCAGTGCCCAACACACTAACACATAGTAAATAAATAAAGCACTTTGAGGAACAAAATAATTGTTACTAAAAATTTGTTTAGCATGGGTATAACCAAATCCATAATTGTTTCTTAAAGGACGTATTTGTGAATACATCTTATCAAAATTTTCTTTACCTAAGGTAAAGTTGAAAAATAATTCTTTAAGGAAATTATTTCAAACATGAGTTTGATAACCATGTTTTTATCTAAAAATCATTGTATTTGGAACTACAGCTAGCCTCAAAAACACATTTCTTAGAAATTAATTTTTCTAGATCATTAGAGGGTTTATTCTTCTCAGAATTTATATCCTCAAGACTATTAGAAATATTTAAAAAATCAGTATTTTTCTCACCAAGATCTTTGCAATGATCTAATATTTCATTAGTAAGAATAATATTCCTAGAATTTTTCCAATCAGGCTTTTTCATGAGTTTTGAATTCTCAAAATCTAGATGTTTGGAAAACATAGAAACTTCTTCATATGTAGGTTAAGTATTATCTTCATCAGAAGTAGATTCTTCATCCGAAGTGTTATCATATTTACTATCATTAGCATTTAAATAATCATTGGTCAACTACTCAGCATTGTGTACCTTAGCCATTAAGAAATGATTGTTAATAGGTAGTCTGGCTATTAGACTAAGATTCATCTATCCAGAAGATTAATAATATGAAGATTCATATGAAGAGTCACCACTACTAGCACTCCAAGTTTCATCATCTTTCAAAACATTCTTATCTTTAGCCTTATAGTACTTCTTTCTATTCTTCTCCTAATGCTTTTACTTCATTTATTTTCTCTTAAGCCTAGGACAATCAGGTCTTATATGTCCATCTCTCTTACATTCATAACATGGAACTTAAGAATCTTTCTTATCTTTACTATCTTTCTTATTATAATTGGATTGAAAATTCTTTTCTCCAGCTATCATGTTCATCCTTCGAGAAAGATTTTCTAACTCATTATATGAATATTCAGTTCCACTAGATTTGGATTGTATAACAACTTTCCTAGACATTGATCTAGTAACCCTTTCAGGAGTCTTGGATTTTGTATGATTTGAAGTTGTAATAAAAGCAACACTTCCATTCCTATTTTTCTTCTTTATTTTATCAGCATCTCTCTTCATTCTTGTCTAATGTTTAAGAAGAGTTCCAAAAATTTCATCTAATGATATTTGTGTAACCTTTATATTTTCATCAATGGCTGTTCTATATGACTCCCATTCGTTTGGCATGATGTATATGATTTTATCTACAAGGGATTCAACATCCAGAACTTTTTCTCCCCAAGATTTTAAACTTTTGACAATAGTCATAAATCATTGTTGTACATTACATATGGGTTCTCCATAAGTAAATCTAAAACCATGATATTCAGCTCTGAGCATGGCTCTTCTAGTCTAATTAACTTTGGTTGTACAAAACTATGTGACTTCCAATTTCTTCCAAATACAGTTGGCTCCAATTTTTCTTCTTGATTTTGTCATCATCTCTCTTCATTATTGTCTCATGTTGAAGAAGAGTTCCAAAAAGTTCATATAATGATATCTGAGTAACTATTAGATTTTCATCAATGGTTGTTCTCTTGGAATCAAATTTCTTTGGCATGATGTCTATGATTTTATCTACAAGGGAATAATCATCAAGAACTTTTTCTCCCATATATTGTAAACTGTTGACAATAGTCACAAATCATTTTTGTACATTACATATGGTATCTCCATAAAGAAATCTACAATCATGATATTTAGCTCTGACCATGGCTCTTCTTGTCTAAATAACATTGGATGTACCAAAATGTGTGACTTCCAATTTCTTCCAAATATAGTTTTCCGCTTCACATGATGATATCTGGGTGTATATATTCCTGGTCATAGAACATAGCAAAGTATTGTGTACCTTGTAATTCAATTTATAATCATGGTTTTCTGGATTTGTAATGGTACTAACTTCCTTGACAGGTGTTTTGTAACCTCAAGTAAGAATAACAAAATTGACAAAACCAGTATTGAAAAAAAATGCCTTCATTCGATCCCTCGAGTACTAATAATAATTTCCATGGAAAATGGGTGTTCTAGTTGGATTGAGATTATCTATGGATCCAACCCTGATTCCTTCTATCTTAAAGAAAAATCTTTCCACACAAACATATTAGTAATAAGAGTTTGTAAACAATGAAAATATTCCTAAGAAAGGTATAAGATATAACAAAAGTACTCTAAGAAAAAATGAAATGACTCCAAACTATATGAGTCCAAAAAATCAATTTTTAGAAAAGGAATGAAATGAATTCTCTTCTGAATCTAATTGTGATATTAATTTAGATTTAACCAATCCTCTAATACCAATTGTAGGATCGAAATGATGATGTAGATGCTCAATATACAAGAGGTGGCAGTGAATTATATACTTTAAAAATTCCATTGGAACGTTTAAAGACGGTTATGTTTAACATGTTTAAACAAGGGGAATTCACAAAACCTCTAGTTCTACACAACTTGCTTGACTCGAAAAATATGATTCCAAAAAGGTGGATCTGGAAATAATGTTCCGAAAAAATGAAACATAATTAATGTTTAAAATATTGAATATTCTACCATAAAGTGTATATAATCTTACTAAATTAGAGTATCCTAGTGTAAAGAAGTATAAGATAGTTATATTTTCCTTATCATACAAAAGGCAGTGGAAAAGATAAACTTGAAACAAGAAAAATTAACAAGTAGTAAATATTTTAACTCAAAGAGAAGGATATCCAAAAAACCATGGATAAAGGTCCCTTTATATATACTTTTATGAAATTATGTCTTAACCACACCCGAGTAATCCCTCGATATGAAGATCGGAGTCTGTCTTGCTATTCCTACATGCCCTCAACATCAAGGTAGTTGGAACCATTGTCTTTCCCAACAATGAAGCCCTCAAACATCAAGGTAGTCAGAACATGTGTCTTCCAATCCCCGGAAGTCCTTGAATGTCATCACCAACATTTAGAGTCACACAAAGAAAATCTAAACGAGCAGTTTAGTACGCACAAAGAAATGAAAGTCTCTCACTAGAAACCACTTCAACATCATTTGGTTTCTAGAGTCACAGAACAGTTATGATCTCTTTCAAATGGGATTTTATTTATAGGCACACCTTCCCTGGTTGGTTACCTCCTCCAACGGTCATATTTTCCCTAGAATTTCGTAGGGACCTATACACGTGTCACTCAACCAATAGTTAGTTAGAAACAGAATAGACAAAAACATTTTATAACAAAACTAGTTTAATCGTAACCAAATTCATGTATTCGGAGTGTCTGTAAAATAATGTTCAGAGTCTATGAAAAATTGTATTCGGATTCTATAATACAAAAGTATTCTGATTTTGTATTCTAGGAAATCAGATTTAGAATTCCTAATGAGAATTTGTAATTATAATTCTTCATTAGAATTTGTTATAAGAATTTGTATGCAGAATTCATTTTCAGAATTTGTAATGAATTTATAATCATAATTATTCATCAGAATTCATAATGAGAATTCGTAATCAGAATTTGTAATGAGAATTCGTAATCAGAATCCCTCATCAAAATTCGTAATGATAATTCGTAATCAGAATTCTTAATCAGAATTTTTAATGGATCTTCAACAAAAGTTCATACTCGAAATTCTTTGTAGAACGTCATTAGAGTTCGTAAACAGAATTTAGAGTGGAACTTTATAAAAGTTCGTAAGTAGAATTCGGATCCTAAAACAGAATGATTCATACCTAAGTATCATAGGATTCTGAGGTTTTGATTACAGAGCCAATTTTACCCTTAATCAAAATATATGATAAGATCAATATAAACAGGGTAAGGATAAATTTCCTTGGGAGAGGAAATTTTCCTTATGAATGAAAAACATAGGATAAAATGAAATTTTCCTTTATATAAGGTTATTGTTATTTTCAAAACAAGAATGAATGGTGAAGTCATAAGGAATCCTTTGTGACTTAATAATCTCCCCAAATCATGATGTAATGGAATAGTCATATGGAAAACCTTATATACTCAACAAAAAATTTATTATACAAATAATTATAGTATGACATATTCAATGAATGTGAATTTTAACCCAATGAATATAAATTGATTTCAGAAATTCCTTACTACTTAGTATATTTTATTCAAATCCAATTAGAATAAATATTTTTATTGAAACATAATATTCCATGATTAATTAAGTGTTCGTGATATTAAATTTCAAATGAATAGTATATAAACTGTAAAATAAAAAATATTTGAATAATGTTATAATTTACCTCATTGAAATAAAATTGGGATGAAATCCCTAACCTTATGAACCCTTATGGATGAATAAGAATTAAAAACATAAATATAGGATTTAATCATGTTATTAACATATTCAAGAAACATATTAATATTTATAATATCATATATTATCCTTTTATAACATATTATTACTTTTTCATTAAAAATAATTCATTATTTTCCTTTTTTATCAAGTTTAAACTACCTCGTTTTCTCATGGGTGTTACACCATGAAAGAACGAGTTCTTGAATATATTTTTTCCTTAAATCAACTCTATATTAATAATAATATCATAATTATAATTTCATTACATAAATTTAACTTTAAATACAATTATTAATGGATTTAATTAGAAATTAATTATGTTATGATCATTGAGATGATTAGTGCTACGTAAGCATGAGTAGAATTTTAATTTATTAATGATCATTTTAGAAAGTTACAGAATTATATTTTAAATTTTCAAAGTAATAATAATTTAATTAATAAAATATTATTTACTTATATATATATATATATATTCCATGTGGGGTGGTGATCAAAAGAGAGTCACATCGAATCGTTAAGGTGGTTATGCACCCGTAGAGAGACAATGTAATCATCTTTACAAGAGTGATAAGAAATTAAGAGAAATGATATATATTATGTTTAAAATATATATAATATTTCAGGAATATATTAATTATTACATTAATATAACTTATAATAAAAAATCCTCTTTATCACCTTCCATGTGAAGTTTTAGTTGAGAACTAATTGCATAACATCGTGAATCAGTAGTTTCTCTTTCACACAAGAGATGTTTTCATATCACATATGAAATTGAATGTATAAATATATTCATTATATATTTACACAATAGTTGTTAAAATGATATAAATTTCTTATTTTTATTTTATATAACTCATCATAACCATCAATAGGATCTTGAAATGAAAAAAATGAAGGAAATCAGATCACAAGGTTGTAGTCTTCCACAGAAAAAAATTATGATTTTGTAAACCATATGATGGATGTGGAAGTTTATTTAGGTCATTCAATTTCTATCAAAATATCCTAGTATATGAAATATATTGATTTCGTTATATCATCAGTGTTTAATAAATATTTATATAGGGGGTGAAAGAAATAAAAAGAATCTTGTTGATGAACATCATTACTTCTTCATGTATACTCTATAGGTTTGTGATAATGCCATACATGGTAGTATTTCTACAAACAATATTTTCTCTATGAATTGGGGTTTGGTTATGGGATGTAATTTGGGATTTTCATGGTTGAACCAATGAGGTTTTATGTTGTAAAGAAGTTATGTGAGGGGTTTCCTTTTATAATGTGGGGAGAGGATACACTTTGTATTTTTGAAAATAATTGTGTACTCCAACGTTTTTCATTTTTCTCAAGGATAAAAAATGGGACATATAAGTAATATATAGGTTTAATTGTCTAAATATGGTTATTAAATAGTTTTTGGAAAAGTTTATACATCATTTTGACCCTTGTATTTTTAGTTTATCCAAATGGAAAAAATATTATCATAACTCTAGTAAATGATTTTTATAGTTCTAACCATTCACATTCCATAAAAATAAATTCACATTACTAGAAATTAAAAAAAATTACAATTAATGAATCCATTTTTTGAAATTCAATTCATAGAAGTGGTATTTTTTAATTGAAAATGTATCACGATAATATGACTAGAATCTAGTGTTTTAAAATGAAAATTTTCAATATATTACAATGTTTTTATATATATATTCATTATGATATATATTCAATTTATCTAAATTGAAATAATTTATATAATTTTTTTTACAATTTTACATTAAAAATATTTATATATAATTTATAATTATAAATTATTTTTTAAAAAAAATAACATTTTCAATTAAAATTCATAATTATACACTATTAATCAAAAAATGATATATTATATAAATATTTCAAAAAACATTCCAAGATCAATTTGAAATTGTGATTTAAAAAGAAAATTTTACTATATCATGTAAATTTTAAAAAATTGTAAAAAATAAATATTTATTTATATTCTCAATAGATGATTAATCAATCAAGAAAAAAAATATTTTATTAGAATGTATTTCATTTACAATTACATGATTATTATTTTATTAACAGTCAATATATATAACTGATATATGTATGTAAAATATATATTTTCATATTTTACATAATCTTATACATACCCTCCAGCCACAAATAATGTGATAATTATCTAATTATAATTAATAATATTAATAGAATGTTATTTTTTTATAAAAACTATGCTTGTTATCTAACACATGCTATTAAAGAAACATGTTTTTGAAAGTCACTATAGATAAAATAATTGGTTCTGTGTAATGAAATCTAAACTCAATGTTTCATGTAATGAAATATGTATAAGATAATGAATTTAATTAAAATTAAAAATATTTTTATATCTTTGTGTGTAAAATTTTGTTCTATGATTGATCTTTTGGTTCATACATTATATCAAATATAATCACATATTCTATAATTTCTACTTTTTATATTCTCCCAATCATAAATAAATTTCATCCTCATAATTTTACCATGATCTTGGAAATCATTGATTTTATATTTGAAATTTATTTTCTTGAAAACCAACATCAGAAATATAGAATGTAAAAAATACTATTAATACGAGTGATAGGGAACTACAAATGTGATATGGAATAATACATGAAAAGTTTCACAAGTAGAAAACATCGGTTTAATGTGAATATGTTGATATGAATCAAAATAATAAGTAATTATATAGATTGATAGAGGTCATTGATCATAAGAAATTGAATGATCAACATAATGTTTATGTTTTCAAAACCATAAATCCATGATTATTTAAAAGTCTATACGAATTATGAAATATTAATGTAATAAAATAACAAGTTTTCTTCAAGATCCTCTTCCTAATGTTAAGGAATTATTTTAATTTCCATTAATATAACAAAATAAAATTACATGATTCGTTTTTATTTCGTAATCATAATTTCATCCTTTGAATATTCATTGATCAATATATTATTCATTTTTTACTCGAGGAAATGAATATTCAAAATTAAATTTTTTATGTTTGAAACCCTAAAATTCAATTTTAAGGGATAATATGATCCATAAAATAGTAACAAGTTTTAGTTTATCTATAAATGTTTTCCAAATCCAATATGGTTAAAAAAATGTTTTCTAATATAATACATAAATATTAAGACCAAGGGTTTAACGTTAATATTTACTTTTCATATTTTATATCTTAAAACAAGGGCAAACTAAACAAGACATCATATAGGGCAGTGGTAGGTGCTAAACCCTTATCATTCCTTAGTAATGGGTTCCTACGCAATGAAATTTCAGGATTCAAAAGGATTTAACATAGCATATTGATTTTACTATTTATAATATACATTGTTATTATTCATTCAAAAATACCAAAAAATATCATGGCCATCCATGAAGAAAAATTAATCATTATATAATTGTTTACTGTGGGTTTCATCACATTCTTTACAATTCATACAAAAATTATTTGGATATTATGAACATGTACTCAATGATTACAATAACCCTAAATGATATCAATGTTTAAAAGAATATTTCTATTAAATGTAATGGAAATATTCTGTAGAAAATGTTTCCACTAAAACCTACACTTTCCTTAAAATTTCTCAGACATTCTATACTCTCATAATGATTTCACCACATATGGCCTCAAAAGAGGTGATTAAGAAGTATAACATATGATCAATCATAATCTCTTTAACCTCTGAGTGTATCTAAAATTATTATGATAAATAATAAATATATGATTCTAACCCAGTAAAATTATGTTTCATTAAAATTATAAAAAACATTCCATTAGAAAAAATTATTACTAAATTTAATTTTTTTAATCTTAATATTTGAATAATTCTTGATTTTTTATTTCCTTATAACCCCTTAATTGGTATAGGTTTTTTCATAGGTCATTAATTATCAAAATCTATTCAAATAAATCATTATTTTTTGTAATGAAAATTTGATTAATATTGAGAATATCCCCTTTGATTGTAAAACTATGTCCATGTTAAGGCATGTTTTCCTGAATGAGGCGATTCTTGGATCTAGCCCAATGTACCCTGATCATAGATATTACACCTAACAACATCTATTCTAGAACCATATCTATATGTGGTATCCAAAAATGGATATAATTCAATGAAAATACACATAATCCCTTCATTAAAAAATCAAGAAGATGATCTTATATAATTATTATCAAATTCTATTTTAGGGTTAGGTTCCCTAATATATATTTTTCTAAATCTGGTTCCCCATGTTTCAACTGATGTAACTTTTGATCAAAATTTAGTGACACAAACCCCTGGAGCCTATAGTGGGTGTCATACTATGTTAAATTGTTATAAGTTATAGGGAATCACATCCAAAATGACCCAATAGATTACTTATATCGGAAAAAGCGATACATAATTATGTCCTCAAATAAAATTGGATACAAAAATTACAACATATTTTTTTAGAATAACAGTATTCAAACTAGAGTAACCCTACATATCAGTCACACCACACATTTTGGATTTCAAATAAAGTAAATAAAAAATGGTGATAAGAAAATTCTCAATAAGGGATAAGTAAAGTGGGATCTATGATGAATTGATGGTCAAAATCAATATTTAATGGTAAATAACTAAGAAAACATGTCATTTATATAACTGGATAATGTATAATAAATATGGAAATGGAAAAAAACTAATAAATAATAAAATTTATATAATCAGATAAGGCATACAAAATATAGTATCGAAAATTAATGAAACTTGATGCCATTTAATCAATGAACATAGGGTGAAAGGAATCCAAATATAATATCATTGTGAGAATATTCTACATAAAAATAAATAAATATATAATATAGGTAATTCTTATTGGATTTAATTATCTCAGATGTCATGATACATTTACCATCCATACAATTCAATAAAGTGTTTAGTATATAGGTCAAAACCCATTGAATACAAGCTTCAATTCATTGTATTATCAGACATATCGATGTGTTGAGTGGGTATATTATACTATTACCTATATAACATATTAATTCTATGTAATTACTCATATATCAAATAATTTGTATAATTAAACAATGTTGGGTCATATGATCAATTCTCTATATGAAGTAATGTATATAGATTTATCAATATTTACATAGACAATCCAATAAATTTCAACGTAAAGAACCACACATATAAATGAGATATGGTGAAAAAAATAAGAATATAATGGGTAAATAATGTGAATATTTATAAGAAATTTATTGTATAATTATAATTCAGATGTTAATATTTCTTGGGTAATTTAATGACTATAAACTGAAACAACGAAGTAAATGTTAAATCAATCCTTCGTTATAATAATCATAAACCATCATGAGAATTTATAGGTATGGTTTCATATAAATATACATAATTTATATAAAGAGTAATAATTTTTTTAGAAATGAATAAAAATAAAATAAAAACATCATTAAAAACATTCTTGATGAAAATATACTTTTTATTTTGAGAAATATTTTGAAGCCCGTTTTATATGAAAATAAAATTATAAAAATATTTTCCATAAAAATAGTATCATAAAATGGAAAATGAATCTTAAATGATATGATGATCATGATTTTGGTTAATTTAGTTAATTCCATAAAATTAAGAAGTAACATTCCTTTTTAAATATCAAATGCTTGGGAATCATCCCTGTATAGAAAAAGAAAAGATGTTTAATTTAATAATTTATATAAAATCTAATCAGGAATTGTTTGGAAAATAACATAAGATTAAATTGAAAATATTTTACCATGAATAAAAAAATGGTTAAAAAGTAGATAATAATTCATTTAGAAAAACTTAAGTACTTTTTTTTAAAATATTATTTATGATGGATAAATTATTTTTAACCAATGAGATAAATGGAGTCTGAATTTCATAAAACCCATATCTAAAATATTTTAAGTAAAAAATATGTAATCATGGTATTATAAGATGAAAATATAATGAATATCTAGTGGAGAATAAATTAAATGGCATGATTATGAAATTTGAAAAAAATTCCTTCAGTTGATATTAATGAGTAAAAAATCACAATTAGAGAAAGACTAAGAAAAAATCTTTTCAATGATCATTAATTTTATCTGAGAATTAATATGTGAATTTATTATGTGATTAAAAAAATAGATATTAATAAATTATAATTACGGAACCTGTTAGTAACATTTCATTATAATCATACTATTAGAATGAAATAAAAATGGAATTAGACTTTTAACCTAAATTGACCAAAATAGATCTATAAAATCCCATTCAACATGGTAAAATTTATGTCAAATAAAATTTGATCAAATTAATCAAATTGATAAATAAAATTACGTGATAAATGATGTGTTAATGTTAAAAAATGTCATAGGTATATTATATACACCATATAAAAGAAACTATGTGAATAATATTATAATATAACACAATAAAATGAAATGGTGACAAAATCCATTACCTTTTGATCCTTGTAGGTAAAACCTGAATTAACCACATGTATAGTGGTATTAAAATTGTTATTAAATTATTAAAAACCCTTAGTAATAATTATAATACCATATGAGATCCTTTTATAAAATATTTTATAAGGACCTGGCCTTATTCATAACAAAATGTAATGTTTTTGAACTAGATTAGAGATTCATTAAAAATCATGGAACATTTATATTTTGAGTTTTAAAGGATAAATAAAACTCATCGAAATTAATCCTAGACATTTAGTGAAGAAAATTATACATAGTATCTATTTTTTCCATCAAACAATGATCTTTAAAATTTAATGAGGTTTATCTATATGAAAAATCATCATAACTATCAACATGGCTTCTTCTATTCTAATACTCTTCCTTTTACCCTATGAAAAAAAGTTAAAGGTTGCGATGAAAAAAATATTCTTATGGGAAATAAAATGAATGAAATAAAATATAATTCAATTAATAAATATAAATCCATGAAAAACATATTGAAAGAATATATAATTTTCACCCATGAAACCTATAATTTTTATCTTACCTCATGAAATCACATGTTTCCTATAAAACTATGTAGTTAACATAAATCATAATGTAATCATGTTGCATAATTTTCATATCACTATTAAATTTTATATAGAACTCACTTCTATATAGTGGGTAACTTTACTGGTTACATTGGGAATAACCATTTTATTATATTATATTAATCTCTTAGGATAAACCCTACCGGTTTACTATGTCCCATCACCCAATGCATTAATGAGATATAAAAGACTCACCTACTATATATTTATCATGGAACAACCAATATTAATATATAATTCCGAATAATGATTACATAATGAAAACATTTAAATCATTCCTAAAAGGAAAATAGATGTTCTACTTTGAAATCACATTCCACTTTAACCAAGTTGTGCACTCAAAAATGAAAACACATTATATGAAAATAAAATTTCCAAACTCTAAGTAATGGATTAAAAAATAAATAATCTTGAAATAAAAATATTGAATTCATTCCATATATGTAAAAAAAATCCTTTTGGATTTTGTAGAAATAGATGAATGATTAATTTTAAAAGTGGATTTTTAAAATAAAGAATCTAAAATGAATCCTAAGGAATATATTATTGAATAAATTTGATATAAATATGAAAATTGATATTTTAAAATATTCAGGTACGTATAAAAAAATTTAGATAATCATATCAAAATCATTGTAATGGAAGATAATGACATAGAAAAATAAATCATAAAATCATTTAAAATGATGTTTTAGTTTATGAGTCGGTTACAATGATCATATCTCTAAAGTGAGATTTTATCAAATGAATCTATTTTATGGAGCTCATATAAATCCAAATAAAACATCTATAACTAGGAAATAAGATATTAAAATGTAATTTATCCCGAATACCAAGCATGAAATAAATAATAAGTTTATGCTTAACCCAATGAATTGAAATTGGGTGAAGAATTCCCATTTCACTTTATATGAGTTGAATCGTATGCCAGATGAATGAGTTGAATTTTAAAAAACATTAAATATCATTAGAATAAATTAAATCTAGATATGATATATAAATTTAATGTTATATAAAAAATAGAAAATAACATAATTCATAACATAAAAATATGCCTCAATGAAATAAAATTGAGATAAAGTCCCTTACATTATGTCTCACTCAACATTTAAAATCATTATATTAAAAATTCAGAAATTATGTATAATTAATTACATTACTGAGAATTATTGATTCTTTTATTATTTTTTTCACGTATTACAATTTTATAACAATTACATAATTATTTAGGTTCACATCATATGTTTTGATGATATTCAGTACATGAGTCCAAAATGATATTTGTATGATGTATGTAGTAAAAAAATTATCATTAATCAATCACAACTAGAATAATATTAATGAGATAATAGTAATTATTATTATTCATCAATCATACTTTTAAATATATTCAATATATATGGTTATGAAAAATGAACTATGTTACAATCATGAAGACGGTAGACCCTACCAATGCATGAGTAAAGATTTCGCCTTTTCAATTATCATTATAGGAAGAACGTAAGTATTATTTTATATTTAAATGATTATCATAATATCATTAATATCATATAAATTATATAAATATACTTATATATATATCATTAAAATGTTGTGGGGATTAAAAACTTATCACATATATTTTTAGACGTGATAGTTCCCATGTACACACAAACGATGTCATAATTATTAATTTCATAAATGTTAATGATGTAAATGATATATTAATTCTTTATATAGATAAATATTTCAAAAATTTAATTTAAAAGAATTAGATACATATTTATAAACTGTATTGGTAGACAATGATGGGAAATAAATTATATTGGTCTGTGAGGTGATAGTTTAACGTACAAAGGAACAATTAATTATTTTCCCATTTGAATGAAGTGGATATAGATTTTAGTGATCATATTAACATAATAAAATAAAACTATATTTAGGATAATAGATTTATCATTAATTCATCTAAATGAATTAATAAAATATAATTTAGATATATTTTCATTATATTATATTCACTATGTTTTAGCTTTAAAACCTTTTAAACTGATTTAACTCATACCATTAAAACATGGAATTTGAAAATTTCACGGTTATTAAATTTTCTATAAAATGACTAATGAATGAAAAATGGATCCTTTTTGAAATTTTCAACATTGTACTAATAACTTGTCCACATTTATTAATTTTTCCATTTATTATCATTTAATTTATTACTATTTATCATAAAATATCAATAATGTTAATTTTTTCGATATTCAAAGCATTAATTTTAAAAAAAAAATATAATTTAAACCCAGATAAATTAAAAAATATCACATTAATAATCAATAAAATTTCAATTTCGTATATAAAATTTTTGTATGTCAATAATTATTTCAAATTATATTTATTTTAATATTATTAATAACGTTTCTCTGTTATTTCTATTAATTAAAGAATTAATACCTCATCATTGTGTCTCCATTTAAGGTAATCATTTTATGTCATAAAAATTATAAATATACTATTATAATATAGATAACTATCTTATATTTAATATTATTATTTATAGTTGAAGATATATTATAAATAACCCTATATTAAAAATGTTATAATTGTTAAAACATTATTACGACATTATTCATTTTTTCATTAAATTAAATTGTATAATGGGAATAATGTTATCCAAATGGATACAAGATGTTATAAAATCATCCAAAGGATTTTTTTTACTATAATATAACTCATCCAATAAAAATTTTAAATGTGGTATGGTAATTTTATAATGTTTTATTATTATTTTTACAAATAATTACATGATTTACCCATTATCATTGTAAAAATTTAACTAAATATACAATTTATAATGTCCAAAAAAATGTTCTTTCAACTAAATATGGAATTTATGATTTAATATATGGAATTCATTCTTCAATGTTAAAAAAATAAGAAGTAGATAATATTAATTTAAAATTATACCTGCATAAGGGGTTAGAAAACATGATTTTAGAGATAAAAAAATTGAGAAAAATGATATATTTTTATATCCCAATTAACACATAAATTATTAAGAATATATAATTTGGATTAAATGAGATAAAACTGATATATTTTTAATTATAAACCAATAAAAAAAATAATTTAATAGTACAAAATATTTATATGAAAAATATTTTTTCAATTAAATGTAATTATTTTTCACTATTAATAAAAATATGAAACGTATCAAAAAATAACAATAATAAAACCAATGAAAATTATCATAATATAACTTAAATAAGGATTTTTAATTTTGAAAATAAAATTTATAATATTATTAAAAACTATATTTAAAATATCTGCACCATCAAAAGGTGACAAAAGTATCTTTTTAAAAAATAAAAATTACGCGTCAAATTGAATTTTTTGATATATAATGTCTAGAAAATATGTATCATGAATGATAAACATTATATTTAATATAATATATAGAAATTTCATTTATATATTCCACAAACAATAATTTTGTTAATTCATTGGTATAAAAGAAACTTATTTTAATTTAAATAGTTTTTCAGAAAAATATTTATTATTATTTTTAAAATGGTTTTATTTTGATATATAATTAATTGGTAAAATAAATAATTATATATACAAATGTAAAGAATATTTTCATAATTAATGTTTTCATGTTCATACCAAACATTTTAACTTCTAGGTTTTAATTCTATCATTTAAATAATAATATTTATCTCTTCATTTGACATCAATGTGGCATATCATGTATGATTTTTCTCATAGTTTTTATTTAAAAAAATATTGGGATGTAATATAATTCCCCTATTAATAAATTGCACCATATAAATTTAAACAATGTCCTAGAAAATAGGGTTTTAATATTAAAAATACCATTATTGAAATCCCACAATGGAAAAAATATTAATAAAACAAAAACATTAATAGAATGAATGGGAAGTACGAACGTCCCCTAAGATGAAACATATTAGTATTACATGAGAAAAGGAAGTGAAAAATAACTATCATGTTTTAAATTATAGTGATATTAAACATATTCACTATAATAATATCCATCATAGAGCATTAAATCTATTATGGGTTAAAAGGTATTAAATTTAGTAGAAAGAGAAGTAAAAGGATAAATTTTTTGTTTTAATATACATTTTTTGCCACAAAGAAATTATTTTACTACATAGAATAAAATCATAAGAATATATAATTATATTAAATTTTGTGATTCGTCCTTTCAAAAAATTCTATCACTGACTCCTATTGTTTTCTAAATGATGTGTATTAAAGGTGAAATTTTCTCTTCTAAAACAGTAGATTAATATTCAAGACAATAAAATGATCCCAAAATATTTACAATTTATTTTTCCTATCATGAAACCTTAACCAATACCTACAAGTTAAGACAAATTATGATAATTCCCCTAAAATTTAAACAATTACATCGAAAAAACTACTTTAATCTCTATAATTCAATAGTAATACATAGAGTTCGGCATAGATCATTCAACAAATAACTGTCCAAACAATTAGTTAAAAATTATTACATTATATTATTGAATCCCAAAATTCAATTGGATTTGATCACATAGTTCTCTTGGATAAATTTATATCTAAATAACAGTAATCCCTATTAATGTAACATAAAAAATTAATTTTTAAACTACGTAATCCACATTATATTTTACACATTTACATATATATCCTAAATAACCATAAGTCCACAATAAAATAATAGATGACTCCAAAATATAATTAAACCTATATTCCTTATAAAATTATAATAAAATTAGTCATGTTGTATTTAGAATTTATAGAACATTTTCTAAAATAAATTTTTTCACTTAATCCTATGATCAACATCCAATCACATGGTAATCTATTTGATAAATCATATTTTCCTAAATTCTACTTATTCTTCATCTATAAAATTGTATATCTTAATATAAAATTAATACTAAAAAAGATTTCATATAGGATATTGGTGTGTGATTCACCCTTATCTCCCTTCATTTGTGGGTTCAAATTACATGGAAATTCCATATGTGAAGGGATTTCACCCATAAAACAATTTATGATTTTCATATAACTATATAACAATTATAATCTTCCCAAAAAATTATGTAATCCTAAAAATTACCATAATAAGTTTTAACCTGAAATGATATATTATACCACTCATTTTTTCAACCCAACTAATAATTACATCATCTTCATTATTCATGAAATATTTTATATCATGAAATTATAAATTTAATATCCCATTTATATAATAAAATTATTTCAAGATGACAGAACAGCATACCGTGATCATGGTTTCCACCAAAATTCATTTTTATATTTTTTCATTTATATAGAATATCCAAATACTTCATAAATGAAATAAATATTATTCACAACAATTTATTCCCTAATATTTTCAAATATTTTACAACATAGTGTGTACGAGTGTTCATAGAGATTTTCTTTTAAAATACTTTTGTATGAAATATAATTTATGAAAACTCTAACAAAACATGATTATATAAGACAACTAAACCGGGTTTTTTCAAATCACTAAGCCAAGGGTACTTTTAAAATTTCATATATATGTCCTATATATATATATTTTAAGAAAAAATATAAATAGGTTGGTGAAATTTCACCTTCATCAGGATCAATATTAAAATTATAATATGTTTCTTATTATTTTGATTGGTTAAAATATCTGAAAATTCATGGACAATATTATGTTTTTTTAATAAAATATTATAATACAAAAAAAATAATATATGATTAAAATTGAACAATGAAAAACATGGTTATATATGTATATAAGAGATGTTTTATATCTCATAAAACTATGTTAATGATATTTTATGATAGAAAATGTTATAGAATTATATGGACATGGCATTGAAATAATTATCTCAAGAAAGTTAACAGTAAGAGATAGAAATGTTATTTGAGATCCTCACCCTCCCATTTGTAATTTACTGCCCGTGATTTGAATGTTTTAAATAACATAGATTTATGTAAAATAATAAACATAGAACCATAACCAATATATAATCAAGAGATCGTATCCTTAATGGTGCTAAAACCATACATTGATACCAACTATAATGGACTGAACATAAAAGTTAATTATTATAGTATTGTTGAACCAGAATTACAATTCATAAGAAATAAAGGGTATTTTCATGTTAATGTTATATATAATTATGAAATAATCTTACAAATTAATTCCTTACATTTCATGCAGAATCTTATACGCATAATCCCTTTTTTCAAACAAATAAAGGTCATTAAAATGGTTTCTATTTATGGAAAATAATAATAAAAAAATTACATGACATCACACATTCCCTTTCTAATACTTATAACCCATGAAGAACATTTTAAAAATTGGGATGAGCAAAAAATTTCATTAACAGACAGAAAAACAATTATGAAATAAGTCATTAGTCCATGAACTATACTATATTACCTTAATCTCCAAGGAGAATCCCTATTAGATTAATATGTATCATTACCCAATGCATTGGAGAGATATATCGGGATCACCCACTGATTCTTTTTCACCTAACTACCCATACTGATAAATAATTTCAAAGAACCATATCATAATCATATCACATAAATCATGCATAAAATAACATAAAAGTATCACTTTCAAATCACATTCCATTTTTACAAAGTTGCACACTAATAATTGAAAGCAATTTATTTTAAAATATTATATTATTCAATAAAAGATGTATCAAAAAATTAAAGACACTAGAATGTGGGAAAATCAATTCATGACTTAATTTTTTAAAAAATAGTAATTTTGTATTTTTATAAAAAGTGTGGAAAGAGAAACATTAAATAATTATTTTCAAAATAATGGCCCTTACATAAAACCATGATAATATTGATTATTTAAAAAAATGAATGAAATATTAAAATTAACATTTTAAAATAATTATTTACATATAAATAAATTCATAAATACCATATTGAAAACCTAGACCGGAAAGAGAATGATTTAGAATAATAAACCACTAAAAAAATTAATACGATGATTCTCTTATGGAATCCATGACAAAGATTATATCATGGAATTGATAATTAATCTAATGAATAAATTATGATTTTATTCTCTAAATGAACATAAAAAAATTGGAAAAAAACATAAAATATTGAAAATTCATTTACCTCATATTCATCACATTATATAAAGAAGAATAAGAAGTTTATTTTAATGAATGAAAATTTTGATAAGAATCCCATTAATACATTATAATCAGTCTAATTGTAATCCACATGATTGTGTATAATTTAATAAAAAATTACATTTCATGATATTAAATAAAATCAGGATATAAAATTTCAATGTAAATTTATATACAACTTATATAATAATATATTTTATAAGATGAAAATATTTCTTAAAAAAAGATAATTGAGAGGAATTCCCTTACCTTGAGTCTAAATTTCAACATAAAGTCTATATCTTCATGAATATTAAAAAAATTAATTATTTACCTAATTTAGAAAATTTTATATGTTCATTATTCTTTTTGTATCCATTATTAAAATATTATAAAAATTACTTAGTTATTTATGTAAATGTTGGCCGTTTTGATAATATTCAGTATAAGGGTCCAAATTGACATTGGTAAAATGTCTATAGTCAAAAGTAGTTTTTATTTAATCATGTAATGAAAATATTTGTGAAATAATAATAATTATTAATATTGATCATTAATTTTTATCAATTAATTAATTATATTAATGGAAAATGAACTATGTTACAATTAGGGAGATGGTAGGTCCTGCGTATACATGAGTAACATTTAATTTTTTTAAATGATCATTATGGAAATAATTTATGTATTATTTTAAATTTATATAATTTTAAAAATATAATTATTATAAAATCTTTAATTTAAATTTGCATACATATATCATCCATATGATGTGGGGATGAAAAAATAATCACAACGCATCATAATGGTGATTACACAACCGTACGACAGAACGAAATCATGTTTATATGTGCATGGAAATGTAAGAAAATAAAGGATATATTACTTATTAAAACTGAAAAGTATTTGATTAATATATGTTATAAACATCATTTCCATCATCATAACTTTACTTGAGAGCCGGTGATGGAAAATAAATTTTAGGTTTTTTTGAGGTTGCAGTCTAGAGTATAAAAAAACTATTAATTATTTTCTATTTTGATGGAAGTGGTGTTGGATTACCATTATTATATTAACATAATAAAATATTTACAAATTGAGGATAGTGTATTTAGTATTTTTTATAGTTAAAGTGTATTATAATAATGTGGATGATGAATAAAAACATAAATACTTGATTAAAAACAATAATTTTTTATTGAAAAATCAACATCACATAACACTGTAAGTCCCCCAATGATAGTGTTCTTCCTAAAATATGAGAACTATAATGGGGGTGATTATAAGAAGGTTTTATTATAATATAGTGGGTGAATAAAATTGGTTTTGATGTGTAAATAGTATAGCATAAGAGGTACCCTTGTATAAAATAGGTGGTTCACTATTGTAATTACTAATAATATTAAATTAAAATAAATTATTTTAATATTATAAAGGTATTTATATGATTTATTAAAAATATAATGTTATTATGGGTATAAATAAATAATGAAAATTAAATTTATACATGTTACTATTAGTTTTTAGACATTAAATTTGGCATTAAGCCTTTTTATCGCCTTTAAATCCTTACTTGTCAACATGGATTTTAACTTTTTAATGATTAATATAGTTTCTATAAAATTCCAAAAGAATAAAAAATAGATAATTGGTAAAAATTTTATCCATATCAAAATAATTATTATTAATTTTATTTATTTTAAATCATTATCAAATAATAAATTATTATTTATTGTAAACTACTATCAATATAAATTTTTACACTATTCTTTACTCAGCTTCTCAAATAAAATAATAAAAAAATAAAATATGAAAAAATTATTATTAAACATAACTAAAATTTACATTTAATCAAAAAAAATCTTGTATGAAAATAATTATTACAAATTATAATTATTTTAATCTTTCTAATATCATTTATTTAATATTTCAATTAATTAATCAATTATATCATTATCACATAGACAACATTTAATGTATTTATTTTATCACCTAAAATTTATAAATAAATTAAATTTATTTATAAAAATAATTTTAATTTATAATGAATATTTATAGTTCTTGATATGTCCTGTATAACCCTATATAAATAATGATACAATTATTAAAACGTATGTGTGATATCATAGGGTATACTTTAATATTAAATTGTATAACATGATTAAATTCATCCAAGTGGCTCCAAGGGGTCATTAAATAAGACCATAGATTCTTCTAGATGACATTCACTCAACCATTAAAATTATAAAAATATTTATCACAATTTTATAACATTATGTTTACCATTAATGACCTGATTTTTCCTAATTCATTATAATAAAAAATTCGAAAGTCATAGTTCATATTGTCCAAAAAATGAAAATTTCAAATCTAATAAATATTAAAATAATGATTCCAAATATGGAATCCTTTTTTCAAAAATAAAATCACATATGTGGATAAAATTAATTTAATATTATTCTCGTAGATAAGGTGAGAAAAATTGTTTTTAAAACTCAAATGTTAAAAAGATTTGAATTATTTAAATACAATTTCTATTTTAAATTGATTCCAATAACCTGAATTAGATTAATATATATAATATTTAACTAATTTTCCTTTTAAACCAATATAAATATATAATTGAACACTAATAATTATTTAGAATAAAATATTAATTTCTATTAAATTTAGTTTTTTCACTGTTCATCAAAACATCAAACTTTTCTGATCAATTCAAAAATTTAAACCAAACAAAATTATGTGTTTCTTATTTCAATGAAGAATTATATTTTTTTTCTTGTATAATTTATAGATGTATAAAATCTACATTTAAAATAATTTTTCCTTTTAAAAATTGAAAATATGAATTTTTAGAAACAAATACTTCTTTTGTACATAAACAGGAATTTGTTTGTAAATTGTTTCTAGAAAACACCTTGGATGAATGTTAAACAATAGATTGAATATATTATATAAAAATTTCATTAATATAAATTAAATTTTAATTTCATTAATTTTTTTATAATACACACATGTGAACATTTTAATTGTTTTTCAGAAATACGTTTGCTTTTATATTATAAATTGTATTATTTTTATTTATAATTCATTGGTAAAATAATTAGTTATATATACATGTGAAAACCCTATTTCTATAATTCAAATAATCCTATTCGTACCCTACATAATAATTTCTTGGTTATAATACTAACATTTAATCAAAAATATTATGTTTTTTATTTGAGATCGATGTGGCATATCATGTACGCAATGAAACATAGTTTTTATTTCTTAATATATTATTATGTTATATATTTTCAACCATTTGTTAATAATATTTCATTGGTTTCATTGTTTTTAGGGTTAATTTTATAGTTTTCTCTTTCTACATTCATGATGAAGATTCGGTTTCATGTGTATATTATATAGTTCCATCATATTTATATTAATATTAATGACATAAAATTCATATTATTAAATCAATTTTACATTTAAAAGAAATTTTGAATGAGGTTTATGCTGAATGAGTTGTGTAACAATCACAATGATGGTAGGACATACTCACACATGAGTAATGTATCCATTTTTAATTATCCATTATGGAATTATGTTATGTAATTTAATAAATTTTGAGAGTGATAATAATATTTTTAATAATATAATATATATATATATATATATATATCATCATCAATTTGGTGTGGGAATGAAATATGATGGTTCTATGCACGATGGAAGTGCGAGTGGGGTAGGGCCCAACATTGATATTTGTCATATTCAATGAAAAATCCATGAGTTATGAGACGATGATCCTCGTGTTCCAAAGAATTGATTTAGTGAAATAAGAAAAAGGAATAGAAACCTGGAATAATGAGAGAGGATAAAAATATATATTAATTTATTTAAATATTAATTTTCTTCAAGGATTATTCTTTTTTTGTTGTTGTGTCAGGCTGTATAAATCCTCAAGCCTAAACATTTGAACTCAATGATTAAAATGATTTTTATTTTTTAATAAAATATTTTTTCAAATACACATATAATTTTAATTTATGAGATCTTTTACTAGATTAGGTATTTGAGGATTAGTTTCGAACCTTACAACTCTATGAAATCATATAGTACGAAATCAAAAACAAATTAAAAGTCATCTTGTCCACTATCTCTTTAGTCAAAGAGAACAACACCCTAAAATCTCCTAATCCATTATATAACTAATTCAAATAAAGGGGTGGGCATTAAATATGACTAGTAATGGGGTTTTGAAAATGTTTGTGAAAACATTTGAACATTATTTTATATAAGTAATATTTTTTAAAAAAATATATTTTAATACATAAAATTAATCGTTTATTTCTAAATAATTGAAAACCCATATAATTAATGAAATATATATTTCATAAAATAATGATTGTTTTAGAATAATTTGGGAATTATCCTTTGAAAATAATAATTTATCATGGGGATTATCTAATATTTCATGGATGTGTTGGTACCACATTGTGTATGAAGATTGTTTTTGTTGTCAATGGGTGGTAATGTATGTTAGTGAACATCAACATGAAGAAAGGACCTCTCCTATGTTATATGGATATAAGAAATTAGATGATTTTTCAACTTGATCCTATGTTACAAGTATTTGAATATAGAGTGATACATTGACTACAAAAATTAATTATTATTGGAGTTTTCTTTAGAAGGAGTAAAATAAACAGATAAGAAGAGGTTATGGATGTGGTTTGGAATCATAAGGTGGCTCCCAGGGTATGCATAGTGGGTGAAAGATTAAAAAATGTGGAGACAGAGTTGGTGCTAAGTGCATGACCATGGAAAACTGGTGTGGGGAAGCACCAGAGGGGGGAGAGGAGTAATTTGGGATGATGGTGAGGAGGATTGATATTTAAACAGCGAGAATCCCATCCTTTGGTTTCGATGTGGGATGAATTTTAAAAACTCAGAAGCCATCTGATCGATCAACCTGGTCTAGCATAAGAACTCATCCACTAATCTAAATCTGGATATAATGTTTTAATCTTGACCACTCATCTGATCCCATCTCGATCTTAATTGAATCAGATTCATCTGATCTTCAACCAGGGATCGTCTTCAAACATCGGCCACCCGACTAACTCCAGTGCACTATCACCACTACTAGTACACCTTGATCAAGCTCTTGACCATTGTTGAAGAGAAAATCTACATCATAAGGATCATTTGACTATCACAATGATATGCATCCTATTACATTTTCATCCATCCACCTCAACACAATGATCGGTGAATGTATATAGAAAATGAAGTTACAAGAGGACATGCTATCTTGAGACTTCAAAATTTTCATGACACTCTTGATGCATGTACGTGTTCTTGAATAAATTAATGAAGGGAGAAGGCAGTGAGTTTGAAAAAGAATCAACCGATAATCTCGATGTATATCTTGATTGTGGTATGCTGATTTCAAAACTCAAATATTAGTGAAATATCTATAGGGTTTTGGATGCAGAAAATATTTGATCTTTACTGTTAAAAAGGTATCCATCGATCTGCTAAGGGGTTACTACTTCCAAGCCTTCTGAGAGCTCCTTCTATATGAATCAATGTTTCTATGATCTTCATGATAAATAAGGGGAGCACACGATATGTGAACCATTATAGGATTGTGAAGAGTATCATGTATACAAATCTGGTTTTTGAAGAGGTGAACCGTGTACGACTCTTGTTCATGATGAATAAGAGCCTCAAACTACTCCGTTTTTTGAAGAGAAGGTCATGTGTACCATTTTTGGTTTGTGGAGAACTCAGTTCGACCATGGACAACTCTAGTACTCATGGAAGAGTGTCCCACGAGGAGAAGTATTTCATACCACTCAGTTCGTGGAGGATAACTACATACCACTTCGTATGCAAAGGATATCCTCACTTCCAGTGCAAAGGAGGCCTGCACATCCCTTTCACAAGGAAGGCCCGTGAATTATCTAGTTTCGTGGAGTAAACCAGCACACTTGTACATAATATATATCTATACCCCTGTAGTGTAAAAGGAGAACAACAACAAAATGACATACTAAAATACACACATTTATTTTTGAATAAAATCACATAATTATAAACATAAACAAATCAATGTGAATAATGTGTGTTGAGGAAGGGAGAAGTATGATTTCTCATGGTGATGGGAAGTGAGTGTATATATTCATATGCATTATTTTTGAAGATAAAACATATGTTCTAAGAAAATATGAATGATGTTGTAATACATGAAATGAAAGAGATGGGGAAATGAGGCCTCGTATATGATTAATGAAACAATACCCAATTGTGCCTTCAAATAATAAAGTAAAATAGGAAGATCAATCTTTCATGAATGCACATGCATACATGAATAATTTGAAGATAAACATCCTAAACTAAGTGTGAACGTGTGTAGTGATGTAAAGAGGAAGATCACATATAAATTGTAACATGCATGGTCACATGCACACATGGAAGAAGAAGGGATGATTCTGATGATGCCTAGTGAGCTGTTTCTCGGTGTTCGAAAATTGAAAAAATATGTTGTTATTTTGGACAATAATAATAAGAAATATTAGTACATATGGTTGTGGCAGTGGAGAATAATATTGAACGTCAAAGACCATCAACAATGGACCTCGATGAGAGAAAAGACTTATGTTGAACATGAGACAAATAATTCCATGCCTATCCATAGAAGGGACCATCACATCCATAAAATGAGTGTGAATTCACCCAGGTTAGTGATCTAAGGGGAGTCAATGGAAGTGATCTGATCGAGGCAGTTTTATATCTCTTAACCTTGTTAAAGGTAGTGTGCATGGGATATAGTGAGTCTACATGAACCATGTAATCCGTAGCCAGTGAAGATTAGTGGAATTAGGTATGACCGGTAACCTATCTCTGTATGCTCCATAGACATATCCCTTAGTGGTGAAACATGTAAAATTGTTTTCTTTTCTTTCTGTATGTGAGAATTTTAATTTTTTCACATATACATCATATAAGTTTAATTATGTTACAACCAAAATGGGAACATGATTAAATAAAAAGGATAAAGGGATGACATCCTTATTCACCCCCACTCTCAAGGTCACCTAGGGACCTTCAATTTGTATCAGAGCGTAAGCATTTATATATGCTGGATACACATCAGTAATTATATCTAGAAGAGGAATTAAGTTTTCCTTCCTATGTGAACAATGAATATTAGTCTTGATGTAAATTTAGTTACATTTGAGCATGAGTGTATATCCAAGAAGTCCCTGACAAACTAGAAAAAGAAAGAGAAGAAGAAGTTGAAGAACTCCCACATTCCTAAATAAGATGCAATATCATGTTATACATGCCATATTAATAATGAAGATATATCAAGATTGGATTGAAAAAGAGCTGATTTCTCAGGTTTCCACCAAAATCATGGATTCCAACACAAGTGGTCATGATGATCAAACCTTTATTTCACATTTTCTACCAATGGGAAAATTAAGAATCCATTTTCATGATATTCATGAAGAATGAATTTCTTCTATTTTTAGAATATTTCAATGTATACAGGTTGAGGTCACCTAATAAGAAATATAATTTGATAATGTGGAAAAGTGATTGGAGGAATGAATTCAAAAATGATCAAATCTCTCCAGTCATATTCAAGACATTGAATGGAATGAGGGACATAATAATACACTAGAAGAAAAGATGCCTGCATTTGAAGATGACATGAAAAAGATCACTAAATTCGGGGTTCTAAATTTGGAAGAAACATCATAGATGAACAAAAAGATGGACTCTTTAGTACAAATAAAAACTATGAAGCATTATTATGGGGATAAAATATTGGAAAACCATTTTTATGAAAATATGATCATGATTGAAGATAAGAAGATCACCCTCTATATGAATTTCTCAAATTGGGTGCCCAATTTTATAATCATGTGATGAAACATATTGAGACTACAAAAAATAATGAGAGAGTTTCTACTGGTAGTCAATTATCACTAAAGGATTCTAAAGAGGAAATACCTCTAACATGCGATAAGAAGATTATAAAAACACTTGATTATCCATCTCAAGAAATAGTGTTTGTTTCCATTCAATTCTCACTAGAGGATTCTAATGTCAAATGACCTCAAAAATGTGATAATAAGATCATTAAATCACTCAATGATCTATCAATAGAAGCTATTAACATTTAGTTACCATCCATACCAACTTGTACTATTGTTTCTAAATCTGTTTAAACCAACAGTACAGGTTGGAAGGAAAGTTTTAAACAATTATGGATGGGGAAATGTGAGGAGAATAATCATACCACCATGGCTAGGGTGGATAGGAATAAGGACATGTATTATGGTTCCCAATATAGAGTAAAAAACACTAATAATAAGTCCGAAAGGCCTAATCCCGAAGATATCAATAAGACATGATTTGTGGGTCAATGTTGGCGCCATAAATGATTTGGGAATTTTTCACTAGCGAGTTGGTACAATCTTTTATATGAAAAAGCACAGAGAAAGCCTATGTCCAATGGGAGAAAAGCAAAGAAGAAAATTCAACGTCAACAGTTTCAAAAGAATCTAGAAACCACAAACTTATTTGGAATGCTAAAAAACATCTATGATGTTTCCAATGAGATTGGTCACAAGAATGGAGCATGATTATCTCAACATATGTCCTGAGATGATAAAAATAGAAGATAACAGAAGCTAGCTGTGAAAGAAGAAGCTACCATGAGAAGAAATCAAATGAATGTTACAAAAGATAATTCTCACAAGAATACTCCATGAAGGAAATGGGAGAAGTCCTTGGATTCAAAATCCATTAAGTTGAAGATTAATACATCCAAAAGAATTCATAAAAATGATGACAACCTAGAGAGTACATTCGGAAAAACCAAACATAATACCATTTTTCCATAGATATATTGGTTTTCTTGACTGAATATTTTGTAAGAATGATAATGAGTGGAGATGCACATTCTATGGCTAGTGATACAAGAAATAAGAAAATTCCACATGATGATAGATATGTCTTGTGTGTTAGGTGTAACATTTCAAGTCACACTATTAGTAATTGTAGTGGAATTATTCCAACTCAAGAATAATCCCTCATAAGGATGGTAGATTCACCAAGAAATTCTATTGCTTTGGAAGCTCTTGAAGAAAGAAGAGTCACACACAAAGATATGGAAGAAAAATTGGGATTCGCATATCCAAATTTAGAACTGATGGTCAAATATAAATATGTGAGGAGTGGAGAAAATGGATCATCTTGGTTGAGAAAATCAACAAAACCTTCTTTCTCATATAGGAGAAGAAATGATGATCCACCTTCTTCCCATTAAACAATGTGTATTGTACTAATTTTATAGGGAATTTATGGTGAAAAAAGCAAGGCAAAGAACCTTAGAATTATTTCCTTGAGGGGGACACATAAATAAGCTACCCGAGTTATTATTTCATTTAATATCAACATCTGTAGGTATCGAATTCAATTACTCTGAAGATTTTTTGAAGATCATTTCATTTCTTAATCTCACATCATCAGTTACTCAAAATAAAATTTATTTTTCAAATGGGGATTAACCTAATCAATCAACGACATAAGAAAATTTGAATGGCCCTTGAAGATAAGAACATGTGTTCTCATCACATGAGGTATTATGATCAGTAAATAATGGAATGCCTTATTGTCTAGGTCAAATCCTTTTGATTTCCACACCAAGTGTTTCTCAAGAAGACATAGAGTTACATTATTGATGGAAAAATTGGTTATGTTTTTACTAATACCCTCTATACCAAAAACAATATATTTCTTTTCAATAAGGGTTTGAGAATGTGAAATAAAATTTTAAAAGTGAAATGGAGAGAGAAGATAGAATAATGTAATTTTTAAATTGAAATTATCATTTTAGATAAAGTTCATGAATTAAAAAAACACAAAGGTTGGAGTTTTGGTCCAACATTGTGGATGAGGATTGTATTTGATGAAAATGGGTGTCAATGGATGTCAATTATGATCAACATGAAGAAATGTATTCTCCTATGTGAAATGGAGAATGTAAATAAGACATTTTTTGAGCTTGATCCTATGTTCCAAATATGTGTATCAAGAGTGATACAATATCTACAAAAATAAAGTATGGTTGGAGTGATCTTTAGAAGGAGTAAAATAAAAGGAGAAGAAGTTGGTGTGGAGGGGGTTTGGAATTTTAAGGTACCCCCTGATATACATAGTGGGTGCTAGATACACACCTGAGGAGGCATACTGTGCGCTATGACTGCACTCATGGAGAACTGGTGAGGGGATGCACCATAGGGGTGATAAGAGTATTCAGGGATGATGTTGATTCATATTGATATTTAAATATCAAGAATCAAAAGCTTTGTTTTTGTTTTAGGGACGATGTTAAAAATACGTAAGTCAACTGAGCCATCAAATAGTTATTTCTTAAGATCTCAGCTGCATATCTCAATCAATATCTAATATTCTAATCATCACTTCTAGTCTGATCCTGTGTCTCTCTAAATTAAATCAGAGCCCTCTGATCATCTACCAATGTTCATTTTCAACCTTAAACAATCCACATAACTCATTTGTTCCATCACCTCTAAAAATACACCTTGATCGAGGTCCTGTCCATTGTTGAAGAGAATATATACTGCATAAGGATCGTCTGACTATCAGGATTGCATGCGTCATATTTAATTTCGATGCATGCAATGTAACATGAATATCGAACAATTTCCGAAGAAAACAATATATCTAGAGGCCATTCCGTCTAGAGAATTCAAAATTTTCATGAGACTCTTTATGCATGCACGCATTATTTAATGCATTAAAGAATCGAGAAGGCTGCGAGTTTGACAAAGAAACAACTGTGAATATTAGTGTATCTCATGATCATGATTTTAATATTTCAAAACGTCGATCCTCATGAAATATCTCGAGGATTTTGGATTCAGAAAATATTGGATCTTTTCGGATAAAAAGGAATCCACCGATCCATGAAGGGGTTGCTGCTTCCAATCCTTATGATGGCTCATGTTTCATAGAAATAGTGTTTCTCGGATCTTCATGTTCACAAAGGGGTATGCATGTTCCGCGAACCATTCTAGGATCATGAAGACTATCCATAATATCGATCTAGTTTGGGAAGAGGTGAACTGCATACCACTCTTGTTCGTGAAGAAAAAGAATATTGAACCACTTCTAGTTATTGAAGAGATGGTCTCGCGTACAGTATTGGTATCGTGGGGAAATTTTCCCACGTACTACTCAGTTTGACCACATATTGCTCTGGTTTGCAAAGAGGAGTGGCCCGCGAGAGGAAGTCACATGTACCACAAAGTTTGTTGAGGAGAATCAAATGCCAATTGGTACGTGAGGGAAGTCCACACTTTGTGACGTAATCCCTCAAATCGATTGCATAAGGATGGGTCGCAAATCATCCTAGTCTTAGGAGGAAACAAAAACACTTGTGAATAAGAGTGTTTTATACCCTTGGTGTGTAAAAGGATAATAGTAACACCATTCCATAGCAAATTACACACAATGTTTTTTTGAATAAAATCACATACTTAAAAATATATTCAAATATAATTGAATTCTCTGTGTTGAGGAATGGAGAAGGAAGATTGTGTATGGTGATGCGATGTGAATATAAATATTCCTATGAATTATTTGAAGAATAACACACATAAGGTATACACACATTCAACCAAGTGGTATGAATTGTAAAGAAAGAGAATGGAAAATGAAGACATGTGTTTGATTAACATAACCATACCCATTTTCTGCTTCAGAAAAGAATGTAGAATAGGAAGTTAATAAATTCATACATGCACATGCATTCGTAAATACTTTGAAGATAAGAATCCTAAACTAAGGGTACACATGTGTAAATAAGTGAATTGGAAGATAACATTTAAATTGTCACATGCATGGTAAAATTCAGACATGGAAGTAGAAGGGTTGATTCTAATTTTTTCCTAGAGAGTTGTTTTAATTGTTTGAACAATCTCAAAAAAAATGTGGTTATGACAAGATGAATAAAAGACTTAGTACATCTGGTTGTTGCACTGGAGAAGATGAATAAATGTCAAAGAGCATCACCTCTGGACCTAAATTAAATAAAATTCTCATCCTGAATATGATATAAAGGTTTCCATTCCTATCCATTGAATTGACATTCATGTCTATTAACTGAGTGTGACTTCACCCATGGTAGTGAGCCAGGGTGAGTCAACAGATGTGATCTGAGGGATGCAGTGGGCTATTCCATAACCTTTTTAAAGGAAATGAGTCTAGGATAGAGTAATTGTATAGAAAACATGTAATCCATATCTAAAAAAAATTGGTGGAATTATGTTCGAATAATAACATGTCGTTTTATGCACCTTGGATATAGCCCTTAGTGATGAACCATGTAAATGTGTTTTTTCATTACACATGTGAATGATTTATTTACTGAACATATCCATCATACATGTTTAATTATGGTCCTACCAATGTTAGAAAAATATCCAATATATAGGATAAAAATATTGACACCCTGATTCACCCCCTCCCCCCTCTTAGGGTGACATAGGGTCCTTCCGGATGACCATAATTAAAAACCATAATGTAAATACACTAGAAATGACTCATGTGGATCAAATTTCTCTTAATTATTATTTGTTAACTCCCCATAAAATAACAATCAACATACTAGTGCCATTTTTTTAAAACAATTTCTATGGAACTACCTTTCTCTGCTCTATCCCAGAACATTTATAACTAACATTTGTAGAATAATTTTTTAGATAAAATAATTTTTTCCTGCAATGTGTCATAAGAATTAGCTTAAAAAAGTTTTTTAAATCCATTTAAGAGAATCAAATAGTTTTAATATCTAATAAAATGTAAAAATTATAATCATATGAAAAATAAAATATGTGTGTGCATTATCTCATAATCGATGGAATGTCACAGATAAGCTAGATGATTGCCATACTTATTCATTAATTACATTTCACGGTATCTAGATGCATGTTTACACATAAAATAATATCTTGAATCATAATATCTTATTAAATGATAAAAATTGTAAAGGAACATATGTAATTTTTGTAAACAAGTTGAGTATAAAAAATAAATGTTTACATTAATTTGAAACATTAATTTGTTGGTTGAAAATATCATTTATAACATCTGAAAATAAATTAGGAACATTATCTATTATTAACCATGTTTATATATATTATGATATATGTTTATGTATATATTTATATATACATTTATATATATATCTGTGTTTATTGAAAAATATAAACCATAAATTCTTTACACCCATCAATTTTAGGAATTGTGTTTTTAATACAAAACCTAATATCATATATTCAGAAACAGGAAGGTTATATATGTGAATATATACATATATAGACACAAAACCACAATAATATATATATATATATGTAAATAAAATGTAAAGAAAAAAATAATATGAAAAGATAAAATAAACCCTTCCAAACATTGGTTTTAGAAACTATGTTCAAAATAAGAACACTTTATATATATATACCAAAATGGAGTGATATATATAAGTGTATATATGAATGTATAGACACACACACACAGATATATATATCACCATAGTAATGAAATAAAAAATATATGAACTAAAATGAACCCTTACATACATAAGTATTATAAAAAATGATTACGAAAAAAATCCTAATCTAATATATATGATGAAAATAATAAGTTATATATGTGTATATATTAATATATATATATATACATATATATGCATCTCTGGGTAATGAAATCATATTTTGATAAACTAAAAGAAACCATTACATAAATTCATATGATTGAAGGATTATAAGGAAACCATTGTAATTTTGAAAACAAATTATTTTCCTGAAAATTCATATAATGAATGAATGATTTGAATGTATAAATATGAGTATATACACTAATTTATATTCATGTCTTGTAAAATCATAAAAAATTAAAATAAACCGTTACAAGATTTTGGAAATTTAAGGGGGTGGAAATCTCTTACATACTCATAAACTTGAAAAATGAGTGGTTTTGGTAGTGTTTTATAACCACAAGGGATAGATTCTAAAAATTTATAATGAATATTTTTTGGTGCCAAATGATTCTCACAGAAGCTGTTCAATTATAAAATTATTATAAAATAAATGTAAGATAAAAAACACTAATCTTTGGAATACATTTGTTTTATATTTCTTTCTAGATAATGAAAAACTAATATTCTTAGTTGCTGGTGAAGATAATAGTTCTATTCCACCTATGAAACAATTGATCGTGAATTTACAGTAATATAAAACTCCCTTTTCATTTAGGAAAAATTACTCAGTCAGTGTGTATCTGTGTGGTGGGTTGTTGTTGTTTGGTGGCAATGTGGTTTCCCGATGATGCAGCTCTGTTGGTGGGGTGGTAGTGAAGGGTGGAGGATGGTCAGTCGTTGCGTAGATGGTGCAGACCTTGAGTGATTCAGAAGAGATTGTTGGGGGTATTTTTTCATGATATTTTGAAGCTGGCATGTCTAAACATTGACAATGGTTTTAGTGGTTTAAGGGGATTCATATTTGGTGTCTCTTAGTTAATGATGACCTCTATTTTTATTTTATTAAATAGTAATTTAAAATAATTCTGAAAACTATAATTAAAAAGTATAATTTATTATGTGTATTTAATTGAGGTAATCAATTTAATATATTAAAAACAAATAAAAGTGTCTTATAAATATTTTTTATAATTATAAATAAATCCATTGTATAACATTTTTTTATAATAAAACTATGTATTGAATTTTAGGGATGTCTCATTCTCCCACCATAAAATAATTTCTACCTCACAATTTGTTCTTCAGAGTCAAAATAATTCTTAACTTCCATCATTAAAATTATGAAATTCTAGGAATTATAAACTTCTAGACTCTATCGAAACATATAATATCAAATGTTGTCTAGAGCATTACTCCGATACCAACTATAAATCAGTGATCTCACACATCCCGACTTAGTGTTTAAAATGTTGTGTATTTTTTAATAAATGATAAATAAAAATAGACACATGATTTACATTTTCAAGAACATTTAATAGTTTAGGTTTTGTAGGATTAGATACAAACCTTACAACATTACAAAAAATGACAATAAAAATAAAATAATCGAATGTAAATATCATTTGATAACTCCATAAGCGAAGAGAACACCACAAAAAAATCTATTAATCCTATAGAAAATTTATTTACAGAAATGGGTGAGCATTAAATATGAACAGTACAAGGGATTGAAAAATTTTATGAAAAACATTTAAAAATATTTTATTGAAATAAAATTTGGATTGAATATATATTAAAATACATAAACATAAATGTATATTTTTATATCAATGAAAACACATATAATTTTAAAAATATAAATTTAATAAAATAATTATATTTATAAAATCATTTTGGAATTCTATTATGAAAATAAAAAATTTTATTATGGATTTTCCCCTAATACATATATACAATAATTAAAAACCATAATGTAATTCCACTAGACATTACACATATGGAAAAGAGTTCCCCATATTCTTAAGGGTTCACTCCCTATAACATTACATCCAACATTCTATATCCATTTATTCAAATAATTCATATGGAACTTTCTTTCTCAGGTATATCGCAAAACATTTCTAAATCACATACATCAAATTATTTTATTTTAGAGAATGTAATTTTATCTTGTAACATGTCATAATAATTATGAGGAAATATTTTTTTAAAACCATTTCTGTTAATCCCAATATTTTAATAAATAGTACGGTTTCAAAACAATAATCATATGATAAATGTAGTAACTATGTGCATGAACTCATAATGCGTTGAATGTCACTTATGAGCTAGATGATGGTCGTACCAATTTATGAATGAATTTTTAGGGGATTCAAATGAATTTTTTCACATTAAAGAATATCTAAACTTATAATTTCACGTAAATTGATAATAACTATTATGGAACATAAGTCATTTTATTAACATGAAGAGTATAGGAAAAAACTTGTCGATAAATTTTAAACACAAATTATATTGTTGAAAATAACATTTATAAATTCTGAAAAATAAATAAGGATGATTAACTATAGTTAAACATGTTTATATATATTAATATATGTGTATATTTATATATTTATATATAAAAAAAATTTATCTATGTATTTACATCATTTAAAATATAAATCCTTCATAACTATAGGATTTAGGAATTATGTTTTTAATACAAAACCCTAATCTCATATATTATGAAAATTAATCGTTATATACGTGTATATATACATACAAACGCACAAACACACACACACATATATATCTTGTAAACTATTTTTGATAAGATAAAAATACCATTTCAAAACATCGCTTTAAAAATTCAGATCAAAACAAGATCCATTTATATAAAAATACCAAAATTGATTGTTATATGTGTGCATATATATAAATTTATAGACACACACACACACACATGTATATATATATCACAGTTATAAGGCCATGACCATAAACCTTACTTAATATTGAATTAAATGAATAATTCACATTGAGGATATTTTCAGGTTTAGAGTTTTAGTGAATTAGGACATAACTATTACATCTCAAAAGATTACAAAGTATACACTTCTACTAAGTTTCCATAAAATAAAAACTCTTAAAATGAAACATGTCTAGTTCCATGTTTTGAATAGCATGTATTTCCTTGATCACATCTTTGACCCTATTCATATTTATGTCATGTGGAAAACATTTAAAAAACTTGGGATGAGAATAAAAATCCCAGTAAAGGATACAAAAAGAAGGAAAATAGTTAGTTTTTCAAAACATCATGTAAACCAAGATTACTTTATCAATGTAATACTTTTCACCTTTATGAAGTAGTAAAAACTCTTCACTGAATAAATGATCATTACTTACCCCTTTTGTAACCAAAAGATTACCATAAGAACCCATATAAAGAACACATAACATATAAAGGTAACTTGGGACATAAATATACTTAAATGGAATAATCATATGGTCGACTTCAACACATATCACTTAATGGAATAGCCATACGGCCAACTTCTATACCCAATGCATTGGAGGTTATAACGTAACCACCCGTCCTGGTATTCACGACACCACCCGTCATATGGTTTATCACGTAACCACCTATAAAATGTCCAAGTACCATCATTACACATAAAATATTGAAAATATAAACATTTCCATAAAAACATTTAATTTTCAATCACAATAAGTAATTCCATGATATTCAATTAATCAATCCATTTTCAAAAATCCATTAAAAGAGATTTTTGAATCAATGTGTCTCATACCACATTGATGCTTTTAATGGAATTATAATTTTTAAAACATTAATGTCCATATAAATAAATACTGAAAACCATTTTGAAAACATGGACATTAAAGATAATGATTTAGAATAATGAATCTTTAAAACATTTAAAATGATATTTTTATTAAAGAGTTTTTAACAAAATGAGATACTCTTGAATACAAATAATTGTGGAATAACATTTAATCCTAAATTTATAATATCATGAAAATAAAGGGATTCATGATATAATATGTCAAAGGACAGTATACACACCATATAAGAGTGAATTGGTTCATAACAACAATGAAGTCTCAATGGAAATGTAATTTGAGATGAAATCCATTATAAAGATGGTGTCCATAAATTAATGAATTATCTGTCACATAATTATGTGTGAGAAATATAAATACACACAATATAAGTGGATATTAAGTGTGAAACAATCAGAGGTCATTCACACATAATCTTGGAAAAACAAGACCAATGACATAGATATTTAACTCAATGAAATGAGATTGAGTTATGATTTCCCATACCAGTTCGTAAGAATTTATCAATGAGATGATTATGTGTAGAAATAGTATATACACACAAAGGTTTTTGGAAATTACAACATAGAGATTCCACACCTAATTTTGGCACAATAAAATCAAGAAGTAGAGGTTTAACCCAAAGAATTGAAAGTGGGTTAAGAAGTTCCCTTACAGAAATCTAACAGACTAACGACGTCACTTTAAAATTCTGAAAATGAGTTGATGAGGGAGAAAATGGTATCTCATCACTTGGACATAAAATTTACATCAATAATGTTATATAAGAACACATACAAACATAATAGTATTTTAATTAAAATACATAACAAAAAAAGTCTTTTAAAAAGAGGAGGGTGAAAGCTTCCCTTACCAACTTAGGTACCTTTAGAAACGTACACCCCATGGAAGAAGGGTCATACAATGAAGTTGTAAATACCCATAATTTAAATTATACCACACAAATAGTATAATAATGTGCAGTACATACACCACTCAATGTAAATGGTGGAAAACGTAGTATAAATGTCATGGGAATAAAAGAGAGATGAAAATTCCCTTACGAAAACTCGGCAGCCTAATGGCGCCACTTAAAACTATCAAAAATGGTTTGATGGGATCAAATAAGTTCTCTCATCATATGAACATAAATATTATAGTAACTGGAATATAAAATAACATCCCAAATCATAATAAATATGAGCTTAAAATAAATGACATAAAAGAGAGTGCTTAAAAAGAGAGAGAGAGGTAGGATCCCTTACCTCGTGCCCGACATGACTCGATCGTTCTTTAATCTCCTGAATAATAAAATTTGGTCCATTTATAATTTCATAATGACCTCAATTAATTATTATTACTTATTTAAGATCACATATTATAATTTTATAACAATTGGTTAATAAAGTGAGTTCATATCAGATGTTTTTGTCGATGTTCGATACATGAGTAAAAATTGAACTTGTTGGAAAAACATTTTCCATGTACTTATAGGTACATATTTTCCAGAATAGAATTAATGTTTTAAATATCAAATATATCCAGTATATATTCATTTGTACTATTCCATAAAATTTGGAGATAAAAAATTAAAATCACCGTTCATGGAGACGGTAGGCCATACGTACGCATGAACGCTACTTTCATTTTTTGTCATATTAATGGAATTAATGTTTAAAGAGAGATATATATATTATAATTCCTGAATAATATCTATAATTTAGATGTAATATATGAAATATATATCCATTATATATATTTACTTATTATAGTACATAACATTTGGAGATATGAAATGAAATATACCGTTCATGGAGACAGTAAGTCGTACGTACGCATGAACGCTACTTTCTTTTTTTGGCACATTAATAAAATTAAAACTAGATGAGAGAGTTATATATATATTATAATTCCATTATAATACATATGTTATATATATCACATAATTTCATCAATTTCATTCTTTATACATTCCATGTATTGCATGAACGAGTCACATCACTTGAGGGGGCGGTAGTCCACACTTCCTCAAATGAAACTATCGCATTTGCACAATATGAAATTAATAATGTTTTTTATTAAATATAAAATTAAGAAGCATATAGAGTAAATAAATATAATATATATCATAAATAAATATAGTTCCATCATAACGGCCACCATGAGAGGTGGTATGAGAGGATAGAACAATCATTGTTTCATGAGGCAGTAATTCGCCATCCACAGAAAGAGTATGTTCATTAACCATTAGATGGAGGTGTGTGTTAGTTTATCTATAATTCTCATCATAACAAAATCCTAGTATATTGAAGTTACTTTTTTTATTACAAAATAAAAAGATAAAAAGAGTTTAGGGGTTTGGAGAACAAAACAAAACAAAATAACACTAGGGAATACATTACCTTTTAAACGGGTAACTCTTTTTGATTTGAGCTCAAAGGCTTCCATGGGAAGAATTATGCCCAAAGTGAGGCTTCTATGAGTAATAGAGAGATGTGGAGAGACAAAATGGTCAGGGGTTGGCCGAGCCCAAGGCTAGAGAGGTGTGGGTAAGGTGGTAGAGGTGGGTCCTTTTTTAAGAGGAGAGGAGGGGCACTCTTGGAAAGTTATAAAGGTTTACTATATTATAAATTGGTTTTCGGATTTTAATAGTCCCAAAGTTATATATTTCGAGGATAAGGTGATAAGAGTTCTAAATACACCAATACAATAGGTTTTTGATATGTGTAGGTCTTATATTTTACATTATCTTTTCATTCTATTTAAATCATTAAATAATGAGGTAATCACTTCATCATCATTGTGTCATAAATAATTTAATTTATTTAATGTCTAAAAATTATAAAAAATGTCATGATGTGGGAAATATTTTTATATTTCTAATAAACATTTTTAGTAAAAAATATGACTTTTATAACCCCAAGTAAAATTTATTTTAGTAAAATAACTCATGTTTGTGACATTTTTATTTTAACTTAAAATAAAAAGTTATTTATGTCATTTTCAAACCAAAGTGGCTCCATGGGGTCCCCATGTTGACCCATGGATTGTCTTTCTCGTCCATTAAACATACAATGATAGTATGACATGTGTCTAATTCATTTCATATTATTAAAACATTATTATTACCTTAAATTATACTAATTACCTTTAATCACGATTAATAAAACATAAAAGTTATTATTCACCAAAAATTATTTTAATATCATTGAACCACATTTTACTTCTTAATGAAAACCATGTATGTAGGATTTTTGAAAATCAAATCCCAGAAGTGGAAAAGATTCATCTAAACAAAAAATCAGTTTCTTTAACTACCACTTAGTGGTTTCACTATTCAACAAAAATTGAAGTTTTTCAGAAAAATACCAAAAATTCACCCTAAGTTATATTTGATATTCCGAATTCAAAAATGATGTATATTTTACAAAATTCAAAACATATATACTGTATTAATTAATTTAATAATTAATTTCTACTTTCAAAACAAATAGTGTGTTATGAAGAAACAATATCTATTAAAAGATTGACACAAGTTTAAGTCCAATTTCAAAGTGAAATTAATTCCAATGACCACCATTAGATTAAAGGGTAAAAATATATTCTAAATACACATTAATGTTAATTAAAAATATAATATATTCATATAAATAAATCATATTAAAAAGCGGTTTTGAATTAAAATGCAACATTTTCAATAAAAATGATCTTTTTTGGAAAAATAACAAAATTTTACACAAAGAAAATTTTGATGTCTAGATTCTAAAGAAATATTTTATTTTATCAAATAAAAAATATAAAATTGTCAAAAGTATATATAAAAATGGTTCTCCATTAAAAGGCGGTTAATTGACCTTTTAAGAATATTAGAAGATTTGTGCTTAAAATTGAATTCCTTTGCATTTTAAGCCTCTAACATTTATTGGATAAAAGTAAAAATATTTGAAAAACATATATAATAATTTTGTAGTTAGTTCTGTTCATTCCTACCATTACAATTATTAGGCATTAACTACCATTTAAAATAATATTATTTTATTATTAGAGTGCAATGTAAGATTTCCAAGAAACTCGTTGTTGCGTATTGGGTACGCCATCGATCATAGCGTTCCCATTAAAGTAATATTAATATTTCATTCAAAAATATGGATAAATATGAAAATGTCATATTATTTATTTACCTGGTGTGTTACATCCTTCCCCCCTTTTGGGAATTGCATCCTCACAATTTTAAAATTGGGCTTGGAAGCTTCCTTGAAAATCCCACATCAGAACAAGAGTCAGTAAAACTATCACATTAATAGAATGGGAGAGAAGTACAAATGTCACCCAAGTTAACCCATACTAGGATTCCAAGTATGAAAATATGGATATGGTGGGAAAAAATGTCATGTTCTGATGTATAGTGATAGTAAACATGTCTTGGAGAAAGTTAACAACAAGAAAATCACAAACTTGTGATGGGTTAAACGGTATTCGATTCCCCAGTAGGAAAAGTTATCAATAAACATTTTTGTTTTATGTTACTCTTAATTGAGGAATTTATTTTTGATCTTAACTAAATCAAAATGAAACATACTTACTTGTCCCGTAGACATTCAAATTTTACTAGATTACATAATCAAACTCATATTTTCACCGAAAGACGAGTATTTTGGAAGACTTCATCGCATTAACAGGGTTATAATAAACTTCAAGAGAATCACCTAAGCCTCAAAAAAGAATTGTATACTTCCCATGTCATTAGACCTTAACCAAAACTACAACCAAAAATGTCAGTATGAGATCAGATAATACCAATAAAGGATAATACTTTAAAAAAATCTATTCTTAATCTCCAAAATTGGTCAAACAATACCCAAAGTTCATCAAAGACCATTCAATAAACATGTATCCATAAAATTATTTAAAGTAATAAAAAATAAGATTGAAACCCAAATATATGAAGGATTTAATCACATTGTCTTCCAAGATAAACCTTAACATTTATCTCCAAATAACATCAGTTACTCTTAAATTCTCATACTGAAAAGTAACTAACCTAATCACATATCCTCCATGATAGGTTAATAATTTCCATAGATAACCCAAAATAAACTTATTCAAGATTCATAATATCATATAACTAAAAATAATTAGTCAAACTAACCAGGGACTTCATGTAGTCCAATGGTAGGCGACAAATACCAGTGGCACGTTGGTTTTGGGTTCAATTCCCGCAGCTATGTCTGAGGCGACGGGTTGTCACACGGTCTGCGTGTTGTCCTTTTTCCAAAACTATATATTTATTAAAACATTCCCAATAAGAGATAAAATCTTCAAAAATAACCCTAACATAAATTAACATCAATATTTTCTCATGCCATTCATTTTCAATCATAACATATAGTAACCCATAATTACCTCAAAAGTAAGGATCATATAAACCATAATGGTTACCTTTATAATTATTACCTGAACTTCCACATCGAGTTGGTCATCTCGTACATGATGCATTTGAGAACTCCCCAAGGTTCAAGTGGCTGATCATGAATCCTTGATAGTTGGTTTAGCACAACCATGAGATTCCTCATTGAATCCCCCATTTCATCCAGTCTCTTAATCAAAGAACCACAACAGTTTCCATCAAACCCATTGTCACTTTGGTGCCTTCTAGATCTATCCGTTTACTAAAAACAGAAATGTCAGTGTGCATATATCAACAAAATCACTGAGTACTAATGAGGAAGATAAACACCAATATATACATACTCGTTCACTTTATCTAAAAACTCTGACTCTTTCTGAAATCTTAGCCATTATGGTAATGTCACTTATACTTATAGAATACCCTAACCTCTAAAATTATCTAAACCGACCTCTAATACCAACTATAAGGCCATGTCCTTAAACCTTACTTAATATTGAATTAAATGAATAATTCACATTGAGGATATTTTCAGGTTTAGAGTTTTAGAGAATTAGGACATAACTATTACATCTCAAAAGATAACAAATTATAAACTTATACTAAGTTTCCATAAAATAAAAACTCTTAAAAAGAAACATGTCTAGTTCCTTGTTTTGGATAGCATGTCTTTCTTTGATCCCATCCTTGAACCTATTCATCTTTAAGTCCTGTGCAAAACATTTCAAAAACATGGGATGAGCATAAAAAGCCCAGTAAAGGATACACAAAGAAGGAAAACAATTAGTTTTTCAAAACAACATATAAAACCAAGAATACTTTATCAAAGTAATACTTTTCACCTTTATGAAGTAGTAAAAACTCTTCACTGAATAAAAGATCATTACTTACCCCTTTTGTAACCAAAAGATTACCATAAGAACGCATATAATGAACACATAACATATAAAAGTAACTTGGTACATAAACATACTTAAATGGAATAACCATACAGTCGAATTCCACATATATCACTTAATGGAATAGCCATACGACCGACTTCCATACCAAATGCATTAGAGGATAAAACGTAACCACCCATCCTAGTATTCGCGGTACCACCAGTCATATGGATTATCACTTAAGCACCCATAAAATGTCCAAGTACCATCATTACACATAAAATATTGAAAATATAAACATTTGAATAACAACATTTCATTTGCAATCACAATAAGTAATTCCAAGATATTGAATTAATCAATAAATTTTCAAAAATCATTTAAAAGTGATTTTTGAATCGAAGTGTCCCATACCACATTGAAGCTTTTAATGGAATTATAATTTTTAAAACATTAATCCCCATATAAATAAATACTGAACACCATTTTGAATACATGGACATTAATGATAATGATTTAGAATAATGAATCATTAAAACATTTAAAACTATATTTTTGATAAACAGTTTTTAACAAAATGAGAGACTCTTGATTACAAATAATTGTGGAATAACATTTAATACAAACAATATAATATCATGAGAATAATGGGATTCATGATATAATATGTCAAAGGATAGTATACACACCATATAAGAGTGAATTGGTGCATAACAACAATGAAGTCTCAATGGAAATGTAATTCGAGATGAAATCCATTATAAAGATGGTATAATTAAATTAAAAATAATTCTATCACATAATTATTTGTGATAAATATAAATACACCCAATATAATTGGATATTATGTGTGAAACAATCAGAGTTCATTCGCACATAATCTTTGAAAAACAAAACAAATGACATAGATATTTAACTCAATGAAATGAGATTGAGTTATGATTTCCCATTCATGTTCGTAAGAATATATCAATGAGATGATTATGTGTAGAAATAGTATATCCACAAAAAAGATTGTGGAAATTAAATCATAGATATTCCACACATAATCTTGGCATAATAAAATCAAGAAGTGGAGGTTTAACCCAAAGAAGTGATAGTGGGTTAAGAAGTTCCCTTACAGAAATCCGACAGCCTAACGACGTCACTTTAAAATTCTGAAAATTAGTTGATGAGAGAGAAAATGGAATCTCATCACTTGGACATAAAATTTACACCAATAAGGATATATAAGAACATATCCCCATATAATATTATGTGAATTGAAAGACATAACAAAAGAAGTCTTTTAAAAAGATGAGGGTGAAAGGTTCCCTTATCGACTTAGGTACCTTTCGAAACGTACACCCCATGGAAGAAGGGTCATACAATGAAGATGTAAATACCCATAATTGTAATAATACCAAACAAATAGTGTAATAATGTGCAGTTCATACACCACTCAAAGGAAATGGTGGAAAACGTAGTATAAATTTCACGGGAATAAAAGGGAGATGAAAAATCCCTTACGAAAACTCGGCAGCCTAATGGCGCCACAAAAAACATCCAAAAATGGTTTGATGAGATAAAATAGGGTCTCTCATAATATGAAAATAATATGTACAGTACGATGAATATAAAATAACATCCCCAAACATTATAAAGATGAGCTTAAAAAATGACATAAAAGAGAGTGCTTAAAAAGAAAGAGAGAGGTAGGATCCCTTATCTCGTGCCCGACATGACTCGATCGTTCTTTAATCTCCTGAATAATAAAAGTTGGTCAATTTATAATTTCATAAGGACTTCCTTTAAATATTATTATTTAGTTCATATCACATATTATAATTTTATAATAATTGGTTAATAAAGTGAGTTCATATCAGATGTTTTTGTTGATGTTCGGTACATGAGTAAAAATTGAACTTGTTGGAAAAAAACATTTCCATGTAGTTATAGGTAAATATTATACAGAATAGTATTAATGTTTTAAATATCATATATATCCATTATATATTCATTTTTACTATTCCATAAAATTTGGAGATAAAAATTTAAAAACATTTTTCATGGAGACGGTAGGTCGTACGTACGCATGAACACTACTTTTTTTTGTCATATTAATGGAATTAAAGTTAAAAGGGAGATATATATATTATAATTACAGACTGATATCCATCATTTATATTTTATATATGACATATATATCCAATATATATGTACATAAAATAGTACATAACATTTGGAGATAAGAAATGAAATGTACAGTTCATGGAGACGGTAAGCCGTATGTATGCATGAATGCTACTTTAATTTCTTTGGCACATTAATGGAATTAAAAATAGATGAGATATATATATATATATTATAATTACAGTATAATATATATGTTATATATATCACATAATTTCATCAATTTCATTATTTATACATTCCATGTATTGCATGAACGAGTCACATCACTTGAGGCGGCGGTAGTCCACACTTCCTCAAATAAAATTATCGCATTTGAAAAACATGAAAAGAATAAAGGTATGTATTAAATATAAAATACAGAATCATAGAGATGAAATAAATATAATATATATCATAAAAAAATATATTTCCATCATAATGGCCACCATGAGAGGTGGTATGAGAAGATAGAACAATCATTGTTTCGTGAGGCAGTAATTTTCCATCCACAGAAACAATATGTTCTTTAACCATTAGATGAAGGTGTGTGTTAGTGTATCTCGAATCCTCCTCATAAAAAATCCTAGTATATTGAATATACAGTTGTTGTTACAAAAACAATAAAAAGAGTTTAGGGGGTTGGAGAAGAAAAATAAAACAAAAGAACACTAGGGAATATATTACCTTTAAAACGGGTAACTATTTTTGATTTGAGCTCAAATGCTTCCTTGGGAAGACTTCCTCCCAATGTGAGGCTTGAAGGAGTAATAGAGGGATTTGGAGAGACAAAATTGGAAGGGTTTGGCCATGCCAAATTCTTGAGAGGTGTTAGTAAGGTGGTAGAGTTGGGGGCCTTTTTTAAGAGGAGAGGAGGGGAACTCTTGGAAAGTTATAAAAGGTTACTTTATTATAAAATGATTTTCAGATTTCAAAGGTCCCAAAATAATATTTTTCTAGGATAAGGTGATTAGAGTCGGAAATCCACCCATCCAATAGGTTTTTGACATGTGTACGGCTTAGATTTTACATTATCTTTTCATTTTATTTAAATCGATAAATAATGAGGTAATCACTACATCATCATGGTGTCATAAATACTTTAATTTACATAATATTTAAAAAATATAAAACAAATATGATTATGTAGTAAATCTTTTTAGATTTCTATTGAATATTTATAGTAAAAAATATGACTTCTATAACCCCATATAAAAATTGTTTTAGTAAAATAACTCATGTTGGTGACATTTTTATTTTAACTTTAAATAAAATGTTATTTATGTCATTTTCCTACCATAGTGGCTCCATGGGGTCCCCAAATTGACCCATGGATTGTCTTGGTCGGCCATGAAATATCCAATGAGAGTAGGATATGTGTATAGGTCATTTAATATTATTAAAACATTATTTTTACCTTAAATTATACTAATTACCTTTAATCGTGATAAATAAACCTTAAAAGTTACTATTCAAAAAAATTATTTTAATCTAATTGAACCACATTTTAATTATTAATGACAAACATGTATGTAATATTTTTTTAAAATCAAATCACAGGAGTGGCCAAGTTTCATTTATATGAATAATAAGTTTCTTTAACTACCACTTAGTGGTTTTACTATTCTTCAAAAACTGAAGTTTTTCAGAAAAATACCAAAAATTCAACCTAAGATATATTGTATATTCCGAATTCAAAAATGATGTTTATATTAAAAAATTTAAAACATATATGTTTCATTAATTAATTTAATAATTAATTTCTGTTGTCAAAACAAATATCGTGTTTTTAAGAAACAATATCTATTAAAAGATTGACACAACTTTAAGTCCAATTTCATAGTGAAATTAATTTCAATGACCATCATTATATTAAATGGTAAAAATATATTCTATATACACTTTAATATAAATTAAATATATAATCTATCCATATAAAAAAATTAGATTAAAAAAATGTTTTTAATTAAAATGCAACATTTTCAATAAAAATGATCTTTATCGGAAAAATAACAAAATTGTACACAGATACAATTTTAATGTCCAGATTCTAAAGAAGGATTCTATTTTGTCAATTAAAACATATAAAATTGTCAAAAGTATATATAAAAAGGGTTCTCCATCAAAAGGCACTTAAGTTACCTTTTAATGAATATTAAAAGATTTGTGCTTAAAATTGGATTCATTTTCATTTTAAGCCTCTAACATTTATTGGATAAAAGTAAAAATATTTGAAAAACATATATAATCATTTTTTAGTTTGTTCCGTTCATTCCCGCCATTACAGTGGCTAGGCGTTAACTACCATTTAAAATAATATTATTTTATTATTAGAGTGCAACTTATGATTTCAAAGAAACTCATTGTTGCGTATTGGGTACGCCATCGATCATAGAGTTACCCTTAAAGTAATATTAATATTTTATTCAAAAATACAGATAAATATGAAAATGTCATATTCTTTATTTACCTGGGGTGTTACAACTGTTGTTAAAAAATTAAAATTTGATGAACTAAAATGAACCATTAAATACATATGTTTTATTAATAATGTTTAAATAAAAAACCCTTAACTGATATATATGATCAAAATAATATGTTATATATGTGTATATATGAATATATAAATATATACACATACAAACAAATATATATGTAAATATTTGTAAAACAACCATAATTTAATGAACTAAATTACACCCTTAAATGAATTTATAAGATTGAAGGATTATAAGGAATCCCTTATTATATTAAAAACAAATTTTGTAATAATAATAATTTAACCAAAATAAATATTTATATATGAATATATTTTTATATAAAATTATATATATATATACATGTATTTTAAAATCACAGACAAAATATAATGAACCCTTATATGATTGTGTAAATGAAGGTGGAGGAAATAATCTACTAGTATTAGAAGCTAAGCCAAATTAGTGGATTAAGTAGTGTTTCCTAACCATAATGGTGGGTTTCTCCAATTTTATAATGATAAATCATTGGTACCTGATTCTTTAAGAGAACCTATGTAATTATAATATTTTTTTAAAATTAAATAAAAACCCAAAACACAAATCATGGGTATATTTTTTTATATTAATTTCATGGTAAGGATAAAATAATTTTCATAGTTTTTGGTTGAGATAATGCTTCTAGTCACGGTTATGAACTTACCAATAATCCATTTAAATTCACAAAAAATTTCCTTGTTATCTTTTTCAAAGGCCTCAGTCATTGTGTGTGTGTGTGTGGTCAGTTGATGTTGTTCGACGACACCATGGTTGCCCGATGATGCAAATATGATGATGTCGAGGTAGTGAAGGATGTTGGATGGTCACCCAAAGCATATATGACACTGAACTGGTGTGATTTAGTAGTGATAGTAGGGGTTTTAAATGTCAATCATATTAAGTTGGAATGTTTTTCTGGTGATGCATGTACTAGCAGTTTATGGGGCTTTAGAGTTGCCGTTGAGGGGTCAAAGATACCATCCCTTTTCTTTTTATAAATATTAATTTAAAATATATTTAAAACAATGAATTATAACAAAAATTAATTATTTTTATTTAAAGAAAACACTTAATTTCCAATATTATTTTCAATGAAATTTTCCTCAGAAATATATTTAATTGGTGTTAATTATAAATAAATCCATTTAATAATATATTTATATAATAAAACTATTTATGGAATTTATTGGATGTCACAGGACATGGATCTATAGTTCACGATTTTTTGACAGTAGAGTTCAGTGGTATATATCCTCAAGTGGTGATTTACATGTGTTCTATGAATTTCTCGATGTCGCGGAAGGTGTCTCCGGGTGGTAGCAAAGAATTACCATGTGCTTGTGATAGAGAAAATTTATATGCATTTCTTTAATCAAATAATTAGGATTTTGTAATGTTTTTAAATGATAAAACTCATGTTTTTAATTGTTTTATAATAATAATGCGTTATTTGAATTTTAGAATGAAAATTTTCTAAATTGTTGAATGTGCCTAATTATGGATTTTTAACAGATTTTTACATCAAAGGTAATTTGGTCATTTCATAAAATATATATTTCCAAATTGAGTGATTATTTTTTACTTTAGTGTACCTTTTTATTTTATCGAACATTTTCTTCTGTTCTAGGTTCTGAATTGTCCATCTAGAGGCCTTAAAAATTAATGAATTTGATGACTTTTCATGGACTACAGCATGTAAACCACCACTATAATGGAACCACTTTTCAACCTACACACCTTTAATAGAATTTATTCTTCCTGGGGTAGAATAATGTCACATTGGAGTGCCTCTAAAAATAATTTTAAGGAGTTTTGAAGTCATTAAGGCTGCCATTGGATGATACACTTTTAGAGGAATGATCATGGAACCTTCGTCCAGAAAATAAAAACTCCATTAAAAATTAATAACTCATAAATCTAGTGGCCCAATGAGTTGAATCTTCCTAGGTGAATGGACAAGACATTTAGTAAGATCTTTTATGAATGAGACCAAATGTGAATCAGCTAATTAATGGGTCAAACACTCCACAAATGTTGGTGGACAAAATATGCCAATAAAAGAAGTGGAGCTCCTTCCTCTCAATTCATTCATTTGTATCACATTCCATTCATCAAAAAGCATCAATGTGGAGGATAAATTCCTCCTCCTTGATCATCAGTCATAATTCATTCCTCTATGTTTATTTTCTATTTGAATTCGATGACCCCACCATGCATAAAAGATTATTAACAATTGTGGATTGGTGAAGGGAAGGGGGACCCCATTTTGTGATGTTTATGTTTTTTATGTTTTAATCTACAGAATTATTTACATGTAAATCAATGGTTTTCAATTTCAATTTTATTTAATTTAAATTAAATAATATTTTATTTTTTTATTCCTAAATACTAAACTTATTTTAATTAAATATTATTCTACCCTTTCATGATTTATTCATTTTTACACTGATTGGGTAATATGTGAATAAAATCAACTAAGAGAGTGATTTAGTGATTGCTAAATCATATTGAGAAATTAAGATAGATTAAAATAATTATTTAGGGAGAATCATTACCAGATTCATTATTTCCGGAGTAGTTAATATTAGTCCATTAATATTTATACAGTATGATAAATAATTAAGTCAATGGGGAAATGAAGAAACAATTTTTATTCAATTCATTTAATTATTTTTTATAATGCTAAAAGATTCATATTTTCTTAAAAACTATGATGACCTCACAAATGGAAAAAACCAACCTAAATACAATCAATTCCCTCTCATATTAAATTAAATAATCTTCTTAAGAAAATCAATTCATTTCTCAAATAATCCAAACTTTTCTTTAAGTGACACCAAGATTAAAACAGTACTCCTTGGAGAATGACATTCTGGTTAACATTCATACTACACCCTTAAGGGTATATAATTGATTTCTCCACAACTTATGAAAAGAATGTGTCAAAACTGGAACCTTTCCTAGGGACCCAATCATTTATTCAATTAATTTTTATTTACTTTCAAAACATAGATATATTTCATTTAAAAAAACAAAAAAATTACTTCTATGATGTATTCAAATTTAGAATATTATTCATGAAACAATTACTCACAGGGAAAGGAAGAAGAACGATGTTACACTCATGAGGCCCTCCAACGAAGGGGTTATATCCTTATTATAATGGTAAAGTATATGGAAAGAGGCATAACCACATGGATCTCACCAGAATATTTTATGCCCATGGTCGATGAACTCTGTGTTGCCTTAAAAACATTTGAGGCCAAGAAAGAAGCCCCACTTGTCATCACAGATTTAACTAAAGACATCAATGAAGTTGATGCCAAACTAAAGGTGGAGGAGCCTGAATACCAACCTTTATCTAGTGAAAATAAACTAAAAGAGTGACTTTCCACTGATGAAATGATTCATGTCGAACCTCTTAACAGAGATGATACATTTTTAATTCAAAATAATTTTATTTTATTGAATCTAATTTTAGTACCACTCCTAATAATTTTAAATTTTTAGATTCAACCAACATTTTTGATGCCCTGGAAGAAGATGACAAAAATGAAATGGAAAATGTTAAGGAAAAATTAGAACACCCTGGAGACATTGAACCTCTAGTAGAGGGAGCACAAGAAGGTAAATGGAATGTTTCACAAGTAGTGACAAATGCGGATGAGGTTCTATAATTCATCTTACCCCCCCCCCCCTCGCCATGAATGTTGTACCACATTGCGAAGGGGGTCCATCTTTTTTACACTATCCATGGAGTCCTGCTCAAAAAAAGTAAAACGGTTAATAATAAAAACCACATGTGGTGGATCATTTCAGAGAAGATCCAACCACCAACAGACTTTGGATAACAGCTGGTACATCCCACTGGTGGCCATAAAAAAATCCAACGCCCACTTTGGGGATCAAACCAAGAATTATAAATATTTTTTTTCAAGGAATTTATATTTTAAATTCATTTTTTAGGAAATAATTTATCATGAGCCCCCTCCCTATTTTCATTTTGAGCTTAAATGAAATGGTCCTTGTGATTAATTGAGTACTTTTTTTGTAGGATCATGATTGTTGAAAGAAGAGGAAAACAATGAAGGATGAGGGCCAAAAATTTATTTTCAAAAGGGTGATAATTTTCATTTTCATTCTGTTTAACTCCATACATTAGTTTTCAAAAACATTTTTTGAGCTTCAAAAGATAAAATGTCATGACCGCACTTGAATTATGCTCTACACGACAAGTCTAATAGACCTAAGTTTAGTAGGAATCCATGGATTCCATGTTTTAGATCTCAATGTAAATGATATTTAATGAGTATTATATATAATTAAATGATTTAAATGAAGCATGGATATTGAAATAATGACTCATGATTTGAAGTAATTAATTGATTCTTGTAAATGAAATTTCCCTACCATAATTCATGCTTATAAATTCTGATGTTCATATGAATTGATTCATTATTAATAGTCATGCCATGAGTGATTCTCCAATGTTATATTTCCCATTGTAGAGAGGATTTCAAGACCATGTACTTCCTATTTATTCATGATCATATTTCTTGAGTAATCTTGGGACATGTAACCGACCAGAACATGTATTTAAACATGTCAAATATATGTCTATGAAAAAACACATTTAAAATTATTGAGGCATACATTGAAAATCCACTGATCTATAAAAGACCACATATACATCAATCTTTATTTTATCCCCCAGAGTCCATGAATGACCTTGTTAGGGATGAGCCATGTTTCAATCTAATTTTATCCATTTCAACAGTCCTCTTAGTATTTTCATGGTTTTTTAATGTTGACGTGTGGTGGTAAGGGGAATCATGGTGGAAATGATGATATACATTATAAGGAAGATATTTGGGGATGCTATTATGAGAATTGTAAAAGGTTGTGTAATCATTCATTATACTCAATTTTTTCCCCTCTGGAATTAAATAATAAAAAAATGAAATAAAGAACAAAAAAAAGTGAATAAATGGGTTATCTTTTGAGAAAACAAAACATATTCATTTTATGCCCTCACGATCTTTTTATCATATATGGTTAGGTGATGGATGTGAGGTTTGATCTAATCATTACCTTCAACATAAGAAATAAAAATAAAAAATTAGAAAAAAAATTTAAGAGGGTGCAAAAATCATTCATTATACATAATTTGATCATAACCTTTACATTTAGTATTGGTATGTGGGTGTTATTTATTTGAAGGGGATAATTTCATTACACTTTTTGATATCATGAATTATTCTTAAGAGATATACCTCTTCCTTGAGCCTTAATTTTTAAAGAATCAAATCATATTGTCCTTAATCCTTAGAGTCATTTGATCATTTATTACAAGTCCTCATGATTTTATGTGTCTTTTTTCATTAAAAAGTGGTGAAATTAGTTCATTTACAAGACTATGGATAACGATCATGTTCTCATGATATGAGGATAACCCTATTTGAATTGTGTCATAGTAATGAGAGAAAAGAATTAAAATTGACGTAAATCATGACATGGAATGTTTAATAATAATGAATCAAGGAGAATGAATGAATTAATTGAGAAGTTCCATCAACTTTTCAAAGGGTAAAAGTAAAATATGTGTATAATTTGTTTCTTTGAAAAATGGGAATCAAATTTATATTTTATGCATATTTTTTGTGTTTGGATACAAATTTAATGCTTTTTAATTTTATTGTATTGGAATTTTAATATTGGTAACATTTGTGTCCAATGATTTCTATGTTGATATTTTATGATTGAGTACATGCGAGGTTTAATTGTGGGGTTATTTCACAAAGAAAACTTATATGCATATATTTATTCAAAAAAAAATTATTTTTTAATTTTTTCAATGATAAAACCCATGTATTTAATTGTTTTATAAAAATAATGGGTAATATAAATTATATAATGAAAATTTTCTAAATTTTTGAATGTTCTTATTTCTGGATTTTGAAATCAAGGGTAATTTGGTCATTTCATAAAACATATAATTCCTATTTGAGTGATTATTTTTTGGAATACTTAGCTTATTTTCTCCAAATTTTTCTTATATACCGGTGTCTGAATCTTCCATCTAGAGGCCTTAAAAATTTATTGAAATCGATGATTTTTGCAAGCGGATAGTTTGGAATCCACCACTATAACAGAACCACATCTCGGCCTACAAACCATCAATGAAGCTTATTCCACCTGAGATAGAATGAGGACACATTTAAGGACCAATAAATAATAATTTTAGGGATTTTTTAAGTCATTAAGCCTGCTGTTAGATGTTACACCTTTAGTGGAATCTTCCTGGATCCTTCATCTAGAAAAATAATTTTCAAATAATGAAATAAAAAATCATAAATAGAGAGACAAAATGTGCTGAAATTTGCAGGGTTAACATCCGAGAAATTTCTGGAAAACTATCATGACGGTGTCTATGCATGAATCGTCCAATTAATTGGTCAAAAAACACAACAATATTTGGAGGATAGAATATAAATATAAAAGGAGAGTAGCTCCTACCTCTCAATTCGTTCATTCACATCCCATTCTCTCCCACATCACGCATCGAAGAGGATGATGACTTCCTACTCATTGTTCATCATTCATAATTCCTTCCTCCAGGTTTATTTTTTATTAGAATTTGATGACCCCACCATACATGGAGTGGTATAAACCTTCGAGATTGGGTAAAGGGAAGGGGGACCCCATTTTGTGATGTTTCAGTTTTTGATGTTTTATTCCAAGGAAATCTTTTATTTTAATTGAAATGATTTCAATTTAATATATTTTATAATTGAAATTAAAAACAATTTTATTTTTATATATTCTTAAATATTTAATTTCTTTGATTTAAATATTATTTTAGTCTTTCTTGATTTATTCATTTTTACACGGATTGGCTAATCTGTGATGAAAATCAACTATGGGAGGGATTTGGTGATTACAAAATAACATGGAGAAATTAAGATTGATATTTTCAATATATAGGTAAATTCAATACCAGATTTGATATTTCCTGAGTAGTTACATTTAGTCCATTAAGATTTCTACACATTGATAAATAATTAAATCAATGGGGAAATGAAGAAACAATTGTTATTCAATTAATTTAATTATTGTTTATAAAACCAAAGGATTAAAATTTTCATAAAAACTATGATGACATCACAAATGGGAAGACCCACTTAAATCCAATCACTTCTGTCTCATATTAAATTCTGAAACCTTTTTATGAAAACATCTTTCTTTATTAAATTAATCAAACATGTTATTTTTTTAAGTGACACAAATATTAAAATAGTTCTCCTTGGAGAATGACATTCACATTTCCATTTATACTACACCCATAGGGGTTTTAATTTTTTTCCATACCTAACTACAAACACGTGTCAGCTTGCATCACCTACATTCGTTCACCATGAAAATAACATCCAATGATTTCTCCTTGGTTTAGTGGCGAAGGATCACTCTCATTCATGATATTGTTCTTGGAGAATAGACAAATCCATATGCATTAGAGTTTTTATAAAATTTTGTGTATAACTCATTTGGCATCTGATAGGTTTCCCTGGAGTAATTATAGAATAATATAACCTGGAATTTATTTCACTTGGGTAATAATAAAATAATTTTCACAAGTATCTTTAATTATTTCATTAACCCTAGTGAAATCCCATGTCAAATAATAACAACAATATTAATATTTCTTGACATGCGCATAAATTGGAAGTTATAATTAAATATTATTTAACCAAATAATATTTAATATTAATATTTCAGTCCAGACCCTTAAACTCGATCCAATAATCCACCTCAATATTTTTCACACCATGAATAATGACTATTTATTTATTAAATAAATGTCACTACATTATTTTCAAATAAAAAAATATATGTTATATTAAAAAAATAAAAAACTATTTATTAATTATTCCCCCCACAATATATTCTAAAAAGTAACTATTGATGAAAGAAATGTAATTAGGGATGCATGAATAATTATTAAAACATGACAAAATATAATATTTATTCAACATGATAAATAATAAATTATTTTACTGAGATCTTAGATTTACTTGTTATGTGACCCTATGGGCCTCTTTCTTTATGGGATTGGGAGAACCTACTTAATAAAAAAGGTTTAGATCTATCAACATGCAATGTAACCCACAGTAAAAGAAGATAATTTTGGAAGAACATTCCACCTAAAATGAGCTGTTACCATGTACTATAATCCCCTTATCATAATATCTCTATTCGAGTATGTTTCATTAATGGGTAATCATCCTATTTTCTCAATATCTCTTTTAATGACTTTTGAAAAATAGAACATGCCTATAGAACACAGTGTAAATGAATTTATTTGGTATATATCATTTCCAAAAAGGGGATTATATATTAACATCTATTAATGAAATAAAGTGATAAATACATTGTCACATTATTCATTAATGATATAATACTTGTTACGCACCCAACGAATCCTACCTCACTACAAAGATATATCATCACGATTTTCATCAATACATTAAATTTTTTGACATTTAATATCCATTAATAATAATATTAATTTCCAATGACCTATAAAATCATCCACAGATAGTAACTTCCAATTACACTTATATTATCGATTTCTTAATTTCATGTGTTGTTCTCAAAATATCTTAAATTTTATTATGAAGGTTGTACACAATTAGATGGTGCCACAATTTCCTATGAGTATCCAACCCTGATAGCTCATATCATTTTCCCCCTAAAATTATATCATCTGACCGTAAATGATATATCTAGGAATAATGTCATTGCACTTCAAAGTTCTCATCATAGAGGGTAATTACTATGAACTTTTAGTGTGACATCTACTCTTGGGACATTATCATGAACTATGGCATGTAGAAGAAAAATAATTATGTGATAAAAAATTATTTATATTAAGAAACAATGAATATAATTTATCACAAAGTACAGAGAATTTGGTTCTAGGAAACCTTCTCCAACAGACTCCCACTTCCACTACATCCAATTGCAAACCACCTTCATTTTGCTATCTCACACATGATGCAAATGCTTCTACTATGATAGGCCTTTAGTCAAGGGGTCTTCCACATTCAATTACATGGATAATAATCTTACTCAACATCACCCATCTCAGGAAAATCCCTCAAAATGTGATACTTAAATAGTATGTGATTCATCCATTTATGTGACCCTAGATCTTATTCATGAGACCCAGCCGTTGTAATATCACAATACAATGTGACCGGGTCTCTACTTTTTGGTACCACATTAAGCGCCTGGAAAAAGTAACAAATCCAAATGGATTAATCAGGTACATCATAATCGTTTATATACATGGACTCTGCTATAGAATCAATATAAACTAGCTTCATTGTACTCTTCCATCTCAGAACTCCTCTATTGATGAAAAAAATATCCTAATTGCTGCTTCAGATCATTTTAATATGCTGAAAACCATCATCAGCATACCATCATAGGATAAGCTTCTAATCTACCTCATACACCAAGAACATATCCTTCATTCTTCTCAGATAAATAATGATATCCTATAAATAATTCCATTGGTTTTATCATGTATTTACTTGATATCTACATACCATTCTCTGTGCATAGTAATCATGAAATCTAGTGCATAACATTACATACATGATTGATACTATGTAAAAAGTTTGTGAGATCTTACTCATTATCTCATTCACTAATTGTCCATGGGAACACATTTTATTATAACTATTTAATCCATGTGACACAATAACCAATCCCTTTGGGATTATTATATACTAAATATCTTTAGTATTTGGTCAATATATTTACTTTTACATAGTCTGCATAGCCTCTTGGATATATCATGAATTATCCTGATCACTAGATTTTAGGATGCTTCACCTATGTCCTTCATAGAGAAGCACATGTTCAACCAGTCCTTAACAGACTATAAAATTGGTATGTCATTTCTAATAAGTTATATGTCATCAACGTATAATACTTGGATAATGTCCAAAATCCCATTGAATATTTCAAAAAAAACACGGATCAGATTACATTTTTATGAAAACAAATTCTCTTATGGAATCATCGAATCCAATGTTACATGACATTGATTCCTACATCAATCCATATATGGAACTCAGAATCTTTTGTACCCTGTTATAATCCACTATTGTTACAAATCTTCCGGTTGTGTCATATAGATATCTTCATGATGGTTCTCGTTATGGAATGCAGTTTTATAATCCATCTACAAATCTCATAGTCAATGTTAGTTATTGTGGCGTGTATGGTTCTAATGGATGTAAAACATGAATACTATCCAAAAAGTTTCATCATAGTCAGTTCCTAGAAACTATTTAAACCCTTTATAAACATTTCTTGATTTATAGGTATTATCATTACCTTCTCTTTTGTGTTTCCTCTTGAATACCCATTTATAAAAAAGAGACATTTCATCAATTAAAACATGGAATAGAACCCAAATATGGTTTTGATAAATTGAATCCATCTCATAATTCATATATTATATCCATCTTGAAGCTCTTAATCCCGCTACTACCTTCTTGTTTGAGAGAGGTTCATCATTGTCCAATAATAATGAGGCAGTATCCTTTGTGACTAGAAAACCATATCTCACTGGTTCTGATACCTCTCTTACACTCTTATGCAGTACCTGTGTATAAGGAACTAAATCCTCCATGGTGATATGTGGAAATTGGTCATGTTCCAACTCATGTGTGTCATGATCATTAATATCAATGAAGTCAGTTTTTCTCCCACTATCCTTTTTTGAGGATATGCTCCCTGTCAATAAAGAAGACATGTTGGGAGAGAGTTACGTTATAATCCTAGGTTATTATAGGTAGTATCCATTTTTTCATTAGGATACCCTATGAAGATAATATTTGTGCCCAGGGGTTCTAGTTTTTTTTCTTAAAATCCTAAACAAATGCATCAAAACCACATACAATAGTTTGTGAAAAAATGGTTTTCTTTCCTATCCATTTCATGAAGGTAATTAAATTTTCTACTTAATATATTAATCTATTTAGTTTTAATGTCATAGTTTGTAATTCATATCAACTAAATGATAATAGAATATTTTCATGACGCATCATCGACCATATCATGTACAAACATTTAGGGATTTTCCTTTCTCTAACACCATTCAACTATGGTGTATAATTTGGAGTGAGTTGTTATCAATTCCCAACATCCCATAGAATGTTGATGAACTCCATATTAAGATATTATACACCTTAATCTAATGGAAACATCTTGATCTTCATTCCAATCTAAGTATCTAATTTATTATGGAGTTCCTTGAATTTATCAAAGGACTCAGACTTATACCACATCATGTAAATTTTGGCATATATACTCATGTCATCAGTAAAATTAAAGAAGTTAGAATATCCTTCTCTATATTCTTCTCGAAATGGTTTATAGTCATTAGTTTGTACCAATCATAGAGTCTATTTGTCACTTTCACACTCCCCATCGATTAATTGTTTAGTTATTTTACCTTGAAAACAGTCGTGACATCTATCATGTGGTTTTATATAAGATGTCCAAAATAACCATCTTGATAAAGAATCATTATACGCTTCCCATTTACATGACCATTATGGTTATTCCATAACATGTTGTTATATGACTCATGTGAACATGATTCCTCATTGGTTTCTATACATTTGTTTTCATAACATAATACATACAAATTGTAATTTAAATGTTCTATACTATAACTCATGTTATCCTTAGAAATGAAACATATTTAATTTCAAAACAAGAAAATAAACCCATATATATCAAAAATTATATGGAAATTAATATTTTTTTGAAACTGTAGGTACTTAAAAACAATCACATAAAACCAAAATCATTCCCATCTTCAATGAAAGATGGTTGTCACCAACAGAAAGAGAATCCTCCCTCACACAATTATCAGCTCGTAGATTCACCTCCCCTCTAGAATATTTCTTAAATATACTTGGTTACTATATTTTGAAATAGTTTTGAGTACCACAAGTTGAATCTAATACACAATGTTTTGAAATAGAATGATTTCACTTGATAAAAAATTCACCTTTGTATTCCCCTTGAATTGGGGTGCGATTCCTCTTCTAGTGGCCAAACATTCCACATGAAAAACATACTACTTAATTTTAAATTCCCAGCCATTGGATCTTTTTATTATATTTTTGTATTGTTCCCAAGGGATTTATATTTTTTATATTTCATTGGACCCTTTACCATTTCCTTAAACTTGATATTCACCATAAGGATTGAATATTGGTCAGAACCCATGTCCTTATCCACATGGAGAAACATGATTAAAATTTCCAATAGGCTCTTATCATTATTTCTCAAATTATAATTCAAAATAAACCTACACAAGTCCTTGAGAAGTGATGAATGTATGATATCTATACACAAATCAACGTAGAATTTAATGCATATGTTTTATAGACACTTAATGGAGATGATAATATTCATGTCATGAGGAAAAACTGGCATAGACTCTCTAATCATAGTCTTGAACAAATAATTAGAGATATCATACCACTCTTGTGTCACCATTTCATTATAGAGGACCAGATGGTGAGACATCGTGCTATCAGAATCCATTTCATCTTGTTTCTTCAAGATCCCATTGGACATGGATGATAGAAAAATTCATTAAAAATATATAGCATCATTTAGATGTTTCTCATATAGACTGAGCTCCTCGTCACTAGACTCATTTCTAGGAGAAACTGGTAAATGTTCATCCATCACATACAATTTCACTTCATGGCGATGGATGATCCATATGACTCATTGCAACTCATGTAAATAAGTGTCATTGAGAATGTTTTCCTTCTCGAGTATGGATTACAATGATATATTTTATTTCAATTTTAATTTAATTTATATGAATAATATTAGGATATATTTATTACTTTATCTGAAAAATTCAAAAAAATAAATATTATATTTAATATTCTCCCACAATTTTATTTATAACCAATATCCCTCGCCGTTGGCTTCAAAATATCTTATTTATGAGAAATTCTATTGGCAAAAATCCATATTTTATTCTCATTACCAGAACATTGGCTGGTTAGAGAAAAAAAATTGTTTTAGGTAGGAATTCCACATTCCAACTACATTAGCATGTAGTTCCTTGATCTGATTAGTGGACACCCGAGCCCTAAAATCATTACTTTCTATTTCCTCAAAATTTTACTCTCAGTCACATAATTTCATGCTTTGGAAGTCAACCTTGGATGTCAACCAAGCTAATTAAACCCAAAACCTCAAATTAGAATTCCCTAATAATATAAATAACCCCAAAATTTTCTGGTTAAGCACATTGAACTATGGTATAATTCTAACTGGTTTAATGGAAGGATATACAGAAATAATATTTTATTGATGGATTTTATCTTGTATATGTACATTGATGATTATTATATTTATTGGAGGATTTTTAATAATATTTTTGATATGATTATGTAATTAACCATATGTTAAGAAATACTGATACATAAGATATTTTATTTTAGTTCCATCTTGAATGCTTTTTAATTAACTAATTCTGTGATCATGGAAAAAAATCCTTAATCAATATCCATGAAAATAATAGAAATAAAATAATGGTTTTGATTAGGAGCATGATCAAATGGTAATATTTTGTATCAGTTGATAAACAAACAACATTCATATATTAGAAAAACCTTGAACCAATATGAGGATCTTGATTACAACTGTCCACATATCTACCTTTGTAACTCCTTGGATTTGTTCTGCCTTAAATCACAACATGAAATCCTCCACTATCATGGGATATCCATCCATTACATATGATTTTACTCACATGTAGATGAGGGTTAAAAATGGGGTTTACAAAAATAAATCCATGGGCATGCATTCCCTACATATTAATGAGTAGAGAATTCATGCATGAAAATAATTTAATTTAATAATAATTTAAAATGAAACCAACCACAAACAATGGTCTAGTGTAGATCATGATCATCCACATGTATTAAATGAATTTATGCATTTAATAAAACTAGAATTCATTTCATTAATCATTCTTATTCATCATAAATCATGATCGAATAGATTAATTATTATCTTTAATTAATCAATCCTCTTATATTAATACTTTTCTAAATTTCCTTAGGATTATCATTGATAATTTTTTTAATATAATTAAATAATTTCATTTAAAATTAACATTGTAAATAAATGTAACTTATAGGTACCACGATGAAAACCCATATGAATATACTCAACATGTATTATACTCATATGTAGTTTTTCTCTAGTGAAATAAAGAATTCATGTTTTAATGGATACTATCACAACAGGTACTTCACTGATGATTATAGGAATCCCATGATTTTCTAGCCATGTACTCTTCTAAAATGAACATTGTATAACAACCTATTATATATCTTATACTTGATATATAGATCAGAATATTATATAGAAATTAATTTTTTATATCTAAGTAATTTGGTAGAATACATGGCATGTAGATCTAATTTTCATATATTGATCTACCTTTATAGTCAATCTAAAGTACACACCTATTGAATGAGCATTTTAAGTCGTACATTGGAATTATTGATGCACATAGCATGTACACTAGGCCCGAAAATGTGTTGAATCCACATTACATTATCACTGATCTAGTAGATCATGTGTTTCATACAAGGATTAACGCTGCACTAACGGGACATCATACTATGTATTGTGGGCCACACCATGTGTAGTTTAGTTGACCATGCACCAGCCCTTCCCAACCAACATGCAGTAAAAGAATTTACTACACTACATGTCATTAATTGACACAAGTTGAGAAATTGATGAATTAACTTATGGTGCATTGAACACAACTACTGAACATGTAACTCTGGTAACATGGCGTGTAATGATGTGTTATCTGGGAAAAATAATTTTCTCCTCCTGAAGAGTTTCTTAATTTTATTTTAATAATAATATTTATCATTTCTATTAGATCGAAGAGAAATAATGGTTGATGAAAGAAATCTTGTAATTTAGTTTAAAATAATGATTAAAATTGAACTGAAAATCTGAATTATGAATGTGTAAGTAAACAATGAACATAAATATTTATATAAAATAATAACCCTACCATTGAAACCAATTTTTGGTTATGAGCATAACGGAAGTGAAGGGGGGGAATATTTCATTTTCCATATCAAATGAAAAATCAAGGATATATGCGATCATGAACATAGGGATCAACAGAACTAAATTAATAAAATAAGAGAAATTAGTAAAAACCTGAAACCAAGAGAGATTATCAAATATATTATTTATAATTAGTTTTGTTAAATAATAATTACCTCCAAGGTTCATTCGGTCATGGTTGATGATTTTAGCCAGAGGTCTGTAGTGCACCATCATTTTTTTGTAGAGATCAACGATAGTTCTCTTCTAGAGGTGGTTCACATTTTTTCCACACATCATTGAATGTCGTTGAAGGAATCTATGGGTTCTAGCAGGAATTTTACTTATTATTATGACATCCTTATTTGATGACCTTGAGAACCAATTAAAAATAGTTCTCCATGATTTGGTGGAGGAGGATCACTCTCATTATTTAGAGTGTCATTAGATGATAAATAAATTACTATTCATGAGAGGATATCTCAAATGTGTTGTGCACAACTCAATTGGCATGACATTCCTTTACCTTTTCTAATGAGCGGAAAATATAACTAAAAATTTATTTCAGTAGTGTAGTAATAAAATAGTTTTAACAAATGACATTAATTATTTTAGAAATCCTTGTGAAACCCCTTGTCAAATAATAGCAATAATATTATTATTTTACGGCACACACTTAACTTGAAATTTATAATTAAATATTATTTAAACAAATATTATTAAATATTATTATTTCTAACTGGACCCTTAATCTCAGTTCACCAATCCCCCTTACTATTTTCAAAACATGAATTATTACTATTTATTTATTAAATAAATATCCCTATTTTATTCACCGGTAAATAAAAAATCATAATCCATAAAATAACATATAAATATTTATTAATTATTCCACCAATAATATATTCTATTGAATAACATGTGACAGAATAAATGCGATCCAACATAAATATATAATTATTATACTATAGATGGGTATAATATTTATTAAAATTATTAAACAATAATTTAATTAACTAAGCTCCCAAATACACTTATTATCTAGCCCTCTTGTTCACTTTATCAGTAACATTTAGTGAAGAAAAATAAAGAACAATGTCAAAATCTATAAATAAGACAAGGAACCCATAGATAATGAATTAAATGACACAATGACACAACATCTCAAACAGACACATACCATGTAATATAATCCCATTATCACAATGTTTTTAATCGAGCAGGTTGCATGCCAAATCACTCAACCTTAATCCTTGATATTTCCTTATTTTTCTTTTGGGAAATAAAACATGATTATAGAACAATGTGACTGTGGATTTATTTAGGAAATATCATTTCCATAATGGTTCTTAAGAAATTATCTTTTTTTTAGTGAACATAAGGGATAAAAAGGTTCTATCATTATTCATTAATACAATATTACTCATGATGCCCCAAACATATCCTACCTCACTAGAAACATATGACATCATAGATATCATAAATTCCTCAACGTACATGAATCATAATATTGAATAATAATAATATTAATGTCTATGGACTAATACACACATTCACAAATAGGAACATGAAATGACACTTGTAATTTTGATTTTCTACCACTGAGTCTTGTTCTCATAATATTATACCAAATATTCCAGAAGGCATAAATCATGAGAATGTGACTTAATGGCCTATGGGACTCCACCCCCAAGAGCTTGTATCATTTCTTTACCTCAAATGATATCATATGATCACATAACATATATTCAAGACTATTTTCATAGAACATCTACGTTCTAATTGTAGCGGGGAACTACTATGGCCTTTTAGTGCGACAACTTTTCTTGGGACATTATGGCATTCAATGTCACATAGAAGAACAAAAATGATGTGATAAGGAATTTATTAATATTTAAAATCCATGAATATAATTCATTATAAAGTAAATATAATTTAGTTCCAGGGAACCAACTCCTACAAACGAGACTAACATTGCTCTGTGAATTTGGTAGTCCACATGTACATAAATGATGTAATCATATTTACATGAGTTAAAAGGAAGACTGAAAATGATATATATTATCATTAAAAAATGAGTAATATATCATTATTATCACTATTATGTCACATATATAACTTATAATAACTAAATATATTTTTATCATCATTTATTTAAATTATTAGTGAATTTAGAATCACATCGCATTGCAATATGAGAGTCCCCATACCCCCAAGTAACGTCATTCAATGTACAACGAAATGGAACATAAAAAGGTATAAAACATATAGTGACTCCATATGAATAAATATGATATAAATTTTCTTAAATTTACTTTATATCCCATATCATATATATAATTAATGGGAGGAAATGAATGAAACCAATGATGTTGGTTTGTAAGGTCGTTGTCCATCATACACATGAATGTTACATTAGAAAAAAAATAATTATTATAGAGGTGGTATAATGTTATGATAATATTGTAAAAAATAACATAATTTTGAAGATATTGAGGATATTAGTTAATCAAGGTTTAAAAAATAAAAGAGTTCGAGAAAGAAAGTAAATAAAAATGCTCATTTAATAACAAGGCATCTTCTTTATGCATCCTCCACAGATTTGTTCTAAATCACTATAAGTTGGATTTCATCCAAAAATAAAGAATTTGGTATTAGGGGATGGAATTTTGGATGTTATTTGGGTATGTATTGGCCAAAAAAGAGGTTATAATGTGCGATGAAGATTGGGAAAGGGGTGTCCATTTAGTAGTTAGAGAGAGGACAAAAATAGTTTTTTTTGTAATGAATAGATTGATCAGACATTTTTATATGTCCCTAGGGTCCAAATGGGAAATTAATATATTATATACTAGTAATGGTATATAAATTATTATACTTTAGAATCAATATATTTTTATTGTTCATTTTGACCCTTATCTTTTCTGTTAACCCCCTCCCCCAGTAAAGAAATTTTTTTCTTAACCACGACATTTAATTATTACAACTGTCAGTATTTATTTTGATCAAATTTAATTTTGAAAATATAGATCATTATAAATAATTATGCTTTTAAATATGGAATAATTTATTCCTGATTATTTTAACATAATTTTATCATTTTAATTTTATATTAATTCAACCGACATGATGAGAAATCATATTTTTTTCAAAAAGATTTCTCAAATTTTTACCATGTTTTTATATATAAATTCAGTCTTAAAATTATTCCAATATCATAAATTAGATTAATCAATATTAAATAATAAATTTTTTAATTTGAAACCAAATCATTATAAAGTTTATCATTACATATTATTTAAAAAATGATATTTTCAATTAAAATCTAGTAACGTTAAATATTGATCAAAAAAATAATTATTCAAGGAAAATATGAACAAATCACCCTATGAAAAGTTTTATATTAATATATCTGAAATTAAATTAAATTTTTGATAAAAACTTCTTATATGCAGTAATTTTTTTTAAATTACGTGTTAATTTATTGATTAATACATCATTAAAAAAATTAAAATTAACTAGAAAATATTTCTTTCTCTTTTAAATGATTTTTATATTATTACTAATCGAAAGGTAAATAATAAATGAGTGTAAACTATATATTTTTATATCTTATTTAATAATATTCATAGACTCTATAAAACTACAAGGTGATAAATATAATATTAAATAATATTATCAACAAAATACATTTTATTAGTAAACATTTTCTTGCATGTAACATATTCTGTGGATAAAACCCACTGTTTCCTATTACATATGATAAAAAAAGCGTTTCATTTAATGAAATATATTTAATATAATGAATTTATTTAGAAATAAATATATTTTTATGTCTTATGTATTTATATTTTCTTTTAGTCTTGGTGTTTTGTTCCATACATGCTATCAAATAGTATGTTCATATTCTATAATATCGGGGTGATAAATAATCCCTTAGATCATTCCTTTTTTATAGTAATTTAATATTACAAGCTCTTATGGACACATTTGGGTACTAAACATCACTTTTTTATAGTTATTGTAATGACTAAACTAAATTTATAAGTAATAATATCTATCAAAACATGTCTGTGAACATTCCAAAAGTATCTGGATTTGCCATGTTGAACTATTATTTTAGGAATTTATCATTTGTAAATAACTTAAATAAGATCCAATGACATTCAGAGCTATTCTATTTATGTGAATAGAACATTTGAAATTTCACACAACATTACCACTTTCCGGAATCTTTTTAACATTCTCGTAACAATCCCATTTTTACAAAACTATATATTTTCAAGAAGCATTCATTGTGTAATGAAGATCCCATACATTAACAAGAATTCCATTATTTATTAAAACTCAAAACATTCATGATAAATGTATAATTTTATGAATAACAAATGGAATGAATTGAAAAAATCCCTCTAATTTTGGAAGTGACGTTTTTTTGAAATCGTGGTAAAGAATAAATATAAAATAACTATTTCATTATTTTAGATATTTAGGATCTTAAAAAAGTGTAGATTACAAAAGTTAGGGGTTTAGTGATCTCATTATTGACGTTTCCACCCCCTTTTGAAACAATATCACTTGATATCACCATTTTGTGAAACTCTTTATTTTGTTCTTGAAGCTAAACTTATTTGTATAAATTATTTGTAGATCATCCATTCACATAAGTCACATTAGATAAAATACATTATTTAGGGTATTCTTCTATAAAACATAGTTAATTCAAAAAACATATCATTTTTGAAAAACATACCACCAAAACTATATTAAATTTTTATAATCCTCAATCCTTAACGTGTAATCAATCATCCATTACTTCTATGGATTTTCAATATTATTGTGATGTAGCTTTGAATTATGAAAAATGGAATGAATTTTACATGTTCAAGAAATATTTCCTCCCCTTGATACGATTTTCAAATCATTATTCATATTTGAATTTTTAGATGGATTGAATGAAAAAAATTTCATCCTACAACATATTATATTTGTGATTCCCCTTCTAATGCTCCATCCTCCTATAATAAACATACACATATATTGAAACCCTATCAGAACCATTTCATCATGAATGCATAAAGTTATTCACAATCCTAGAACGTCCCTATGGACTTTTCATCAAGTATCCCAATCAAGGTTATCATAGTTTTTCAATATCGTCAACTTGTATCATAGTGTTTTCATGATAATAATTGTTTTCATATATGTTACATCATTAAATATGTAACAATCAATTTATTGGGAACACTATCTTCTCATGGAAAAATTTACATGGTGAATAGAAAACCTAATGTGATCCAACACAAAATGTTACGATAATCACCACATCTAACACTTAATAATGATATTTTTCAAAAAAAATCTGTTGAAATTTAATGCAACACAAAACTCCTGGAAGTACCAATACACATTGGAGTCCAAAAGATATTCATGTTTAAATAATATAACACAATGTAATTTATTTTGAGTGAAACTCCAACCTTATGCAATAATAATCATTCTAATTGAAAATCCTTGAATGGTTAAACATGTGAGGGATTTTCTTTTACCTTATATTTCATGAAAATTATATAAAAAAATCACCTTCCAATAAAAACACTATTTAAAAATAATTAAATATCAAAATATATTATATCTAATTATTTGATAATTGTGATACAGAAAACATTACCATGAAAATAGATTCATTCTATGCATTCACCTAACATTATAAATAGTTAAATGATATTTATAAAAAAAAATTATTAATAATGGTTTCAAAATATATGTCACTTTATAGGGAGTATTTTTTATCTTATTTTATTCATTTAATAATGTTTTTTAAATATCAATTATTTTATGTGGTTCTGTCAATTTCTTTAAAAAAACATTATATGTTGTCCATGAATAAATTATTTTAAAATATCATAATAATAACAAATATTTTACTGTTTTATTCCCTTTAAAATTATATTAGAAATAAGATATATAATATAATAGGTTTCCTCCAAATAGACATAATATATGAATGATTCTATGATATGTTTATTTAAGGTGATTAGGTTTCCTATGAATTTTTTTTAATGTCACTTCTAAACTGTCCAATAAAATATTACCAGAATAGTAACAAAGCCATAAGTAAATTTTTTATGAATTAAATACATTATTATAGAATTAAACCAAATTATTTTAGTTTATATACTTTTTAAAAGAATAATAAGATAGATAGAGTGACTATAAGGAACACTGAGCTTAAGAAAAACTTGTTATATTATTTATTTATTTTTATTTAAATCTGACAAATATAATCAATCCATTGGTTTGGCTGGTATATTTTGGTGCATCCAAATTATGAAATATAAATAGAAAATATTTCATTACTTAAATATTACCATTATAATTAATGCATTATGGAACACATTTTTTAAATTTCAGATTTACCACATCTAAAAAAAATAAAATAAAATTGAATCCATATTCAAAAATAACGTATTTATATTATGTACTATGGTTAATTGCATTTTTAGTTATTATTAATAGATTACATGGAAATCGTTTTTCACAACTACATAGCGTAAAGTAGGTTAATCAGGATTAATAAATGTAATAAGATATAATAATAATTCCAAATATATCTTTTTTTGGATGTTTTTACTTCAACCAAAGTCATTCTAGCTCAAAAACATTATTCTTTGTTGAGACCTTCCATTGATTATAATCATTTTATCATTTTTAGTAAAATATAATTATAATATGTTACTATCTATATTTAAATATACCTCATATGTTTTTACAGGGATATAAAATTATTAATAAATGGTTTTAAATATTTTCATGTATTATTAATAAATTTATTTTATGATAATATTTTATTCATTATCGTTATTTTTGGAATAATTTCCTCAAAATCTTAGGCAACAGTGATATAATGCTTCTTCATACAATATTTAAATCTAGTAAATTATATAAAATGAATATTAAAAGTGATTTATCTTCTAGGAATAAGGTTATTCAAAATATTACTTGGATAATTATATTATATTAGTGATGTTGAAAATGGTTTAATTTAATTATATGATGATATTTTTGTTTTTTATGTAAAATTTTTTAATTCGACATGAAACTGAAATTAAAATGTATTTGATGGTAAAAAATTATAAATCCTAATGGAAATATAAATATAATATATTAACCAAATTGGAATGTATGTCTTCATAGGGATCATGAATTGTCCATATATGTTCAACATAAAATTTTTAAAATTGAATTCATATACGATTAATATTTAATTTAATTTTACTAAGGATACAGATAAAATTATTAATTTCGTGTTTAATCTAAGAGATACAATTCAAAATTCCATGTATAATTTTAATATTTGAATTCGATGAATTTATTTAGATCATAAACTCCTTGTATTTGATGAATGGAACTTTAGACCCATTTATAATGAGACAGACACATATTATATATTAATATTTCATATATTTAGAATATCTCCACCCACCTCACATATAAATGGGAAAAACCCCTCTTAATTATAACACACATATTAAGATATATATCTCAACCATGATATACTAAATTACATTATCCTAAATCCATCCAATGTCCGAGTAACATATTAATTTTCATTATACCCTTTTAATTATTTGGAAAATATTAACATAAATGTTATATATGTATAGAATACTACTACAATGAATTGATGCTATATTTTTCATTACTACCTCACAAGGATTAGCATCCCATTATTTTAAAAGAAAAAAATGTTCAATAGTGTATACAACAAGAAACACATATCACTAATGAAAACATCATTTTATTATTAAAATTTGATTATTATAATGTTGGTATTAAATTGGTGGGTATGAATCATATTAACTGATTTATGAAATATTTATACATTTCATAACCATTATAAAAGCTTTGATAAATTCTTAACAAATGATCACGGAGTTTTTAGTAATGTAGTTTTATTAATCAAAAATAAGTTTTATTCAAAAATAGGTTTTATTTACTTTTTGGGAAATAAATATGAGTAATACATATTTTTTAACATTTTAAAAATTATATTGAATAAATTTTATCATTTTTTAAAATATATTAACATAATTATCTTATTGAGAAATGTTATTATTATTTTGAAAAGATATATTTTTCAATGAAAATTGAAAAAGAATATTTTTTTTGGAAAATGTAGTTTCTTTTAATGTATTTATACTTTTGATTTTTTTATTAAATCATTAGTTCCTTTTGATTATTAATAATAAAATTATAGTCTATATAATGAAAAAAAATTCGAACATGGTAAAAATAAATATCCATACATAATAAATAATTTATCTGTAAATTTTGTACGATCACAATGTGCTGCATTATTTTAAGGATAAAATCATGAACTTATAAATATACAATCACAAGAAAATGAGTACCTAATGGGTATCAATTAGTTCATATTTGATAAATAGGCCCTATTTATGTTTTTTTTAAATCATAATAGTCACACGGGTAAAATTTATCACTATTTAAAGGCTTAATCCTTTTATCAATTGTCATATTAATGTATTAACATCAAAATATTTCATATAAAGTATTATTTAAATAATTTAATTCTATAATCATAAACTTCTAATAAATATTTAATTCTTTTATGGTATAATTCTCAATTTAAATTAACAAAATCGATGTGTCATACTCTGGATTTTTAATATATTTTATGTGTCCACGTAGGTAAAATTAATGTTTTAAATGAATATGAATTTCCATTTTTGCAATAATTTTATAATTTTTATGGTGTAAATTTATTAATATTTTTTAATAATTAAAAAATAAAATTAATTTCTTACACGGCCGAAACATATTATATCATCGATTAATATTAAAATAAAATAATTTTTTTTGAAAATATCAATGAAATGTAACATTAGTAAATTATTTATTAAATTAATTATATATATATATATATTAATCCATATTAATGTTTTTAATGAATTTTATTCTAATTTTAACTTAGTAGATAGGTGTTTTAAGTCAAATTAATTTTATAATGACAAAATTTCTGATAATAAATTTGAAGAAAATATTATTATATTAAATTATTTAAATTTGAAAAAACAGTAAATGTGGTTTAGATGGATGATATATTGTAATAAAAATTATTCCCTAATACATTTATGTGAAAATTATCATCTTATATGATAAATTACACACTCTTATATGTGAAAAAGTCATTACAATAGTGATGGTTAAAATATATTAACTAAGGGGTTAAATCAAATTCAACGGTTTAAAATACCACATAAACCTATATAGAATTTAATGTTTTAGAAGATTACATCCATATACTATAAAAAATTATTAATATATTTACAATTATTAATATTTTCCTTTTTAATGACATTATTATAATTTCTTGTTTTTTGAAATTCCGAAAGCGCCCCTCTCCAAAATTTTAAAAACCTACCTCATCACCTAACATATTAAAACATTTTGATCCATCTATTTCAACAAATAACTATAAAATTTTCTTAAAAATGTCATAATATTAATTGTAATAGTACTTATCTTAAAAAATGTCAAACTGAAGGCTCTTTAAGAGATTATCTAAAGGTGTTACTTTAATGAAGTGGTAATATCATTAACTGAATACTTTATTTTATACATCATGTTTTACCTCCTATAAATCTATGGTCTTTATCATGAAATAATAAATTCAGTATCATAAATATGATTAAACGTTACTATGATTATGAAACTAGTATTAATCACCATATTTTCCATTAAATAGGAAGCAAAAATGTTACTCATGTGTATGTAGGACTTTCCATCTCTATATAGCGAAACAAATAATATATCATCACTGTATTTTATGGATGTGAATTATGATGGGTTTAATATTATGATATTATATTTATGAAATAGTTTCATCTCATTAAAAATAATATCATATCAACATTTTGACATTAAAATATATTGGGAAATGATAACTTCACACATTCTTACGTGTGAGCTATTACCTCAACAGACTAATATGATTAATTTTTCATATCTATTTTACATGGATGGTAATAAGGATGGATTTATTTGTAAATATATGATTTATATGACATAATAATGATTCTAAAGAGGTGAATTATTATTTAACATTCATTATTTGTAACCATTGAAAAATGAAAAAAACTATTATGCATATGTATGACCTACTTCTTTATGAATGGTGTAATTATTTTTTCAACAAATCATTTTTTCGATATCTATACATACATATATAATTAATATATATAATATCTATCTCATTATTTATTATTCATTTTTTTGAAAATTGTCAATGTATTTAAATTACAAAACCACGAAAAAATAATAAATCAAAATAGTTATTTCCCGAATATGTGATTTTAGATAGAGTAGTCAAAAAACTATTCATAAAATATTATAAGTATGTATTATATGGTATTATATGTCTATATATATGAGTGTTATTTATAATATATTTATAACAAATCTATATTTATTACATAGGATGTTCAAACATGAAATTTCGTAGTTGAACCTGAGGAAAAGTTACTTCATCTCAAATTATCTTTGTTGTGAAAAATGTTGTGTTATACCACTATATTGTTTTTTGGGGTATATCAACACCCCCATTGATATTTTATAACATGAATATATTTGTACTAATTTTATTTATTATTTCATTTAATGTTATTTCTATACAGACCTAGCCTTTTATTATATAACTATTACATCACGTTAAATATAATCAATAAAATACCATTACACATATAGGATCCAATGGTTTAGTGTCCTGGTAAAAATAGGACCACACATAATAGTTTAAACATTAAGCATAATCATGTATTTAATTTATTCATCTCAAGGTTCTTATTGACACTTGACCTCTGCTTAGTACATGTAGTCACCTAAGGATATACATAAAAAAGGGGTGAGCTAAACTCCTAGTATGAGGACAAATAAAAACAATATATCATGGGGTGATCATAATTATAACATAGACAAAGAGTCATTAAAATCAGTGGAGGCATACATAAAATACTTGAAATGTGGCATTGCATAAAAAGAAACATCTTGTATTAGTGGTTAACTACCACATGTACTTGTGAAAAAAGCTAAAATCTTGTTAACACGTCATTTAAAATTAACTAATGTGATTAGTCACTTTACCCAATGCAATGGAGCACTATATAATTCCGTCTGCACTTGTCACATCATAACATTCATATTGCTCTATATAATTCTGGGCGCACTCGTTACATCAAAACATTATCATTATCATGCATTCCACATAGAACATATATACAAAAAGTTGAACATAACTAACCCATATAAAGGAATTAGTTTCATCTAATAATATAACATTCTGAATCTTTGGGTTCCCAAAAGAAATATTGAAATAACATACTTATATAAGAACCATCAACCATGAATGATAAGTAAAAATTGATTTCTTAAAAGAAGTGTTCTTTTGGAAAAGATTTTGTTTGACATAAACCATAGTGGTATACATTTATATACCAGAAAAGTAAATAAAATGATGAAAAAATGATTTATAAGGAGTATCCATATAAAAAAATGTAGTGGATGAGGGATAACCGAAATGATCAAAGTTGGGTTCGACAATTTCCACTTACCTTGTATCCAAACACTTCCTTCCCGCTAATGTCTTGTATAATGACATTATATTCATTAATTTGAACTTCCAGAACCTTTTATACCATAATAGGTTACATTTTTGTTTCACTATATTATTTCTTGGTCCTTTTGATGATTTATAGTGTTTAAAAACATTGTTCGGGAGTGCTCGTTTTTTTTTTGTTTTCTTGAGCGGTTCACATGTATTCACAAAATGAAGTTTGTTTATAATATGGATAAATATCCAAAACATTTATATAAAGTTATTAATTATATTAAATAAGTTAAAATTATATTATAATGAATTATATTATATACCATGTGGATGAATAATTAGATCAGAATTAAATGTTGATTGTTTGGGTTAATTTTGGTGGTTTTTCGATCACAACGAACCTGTTTTATTTTATCGCGTAGTAATATGTAAATAAGATATTTCCAGAACATGATATAGGAAGTGATACAAATAAAATATTCAGTTTTAACAATAAAAATGGTTTCATGACCAGATCTGGAGGTAGAAATGGAAGAAGAAAACATGTCGTTCATGAAGGTGATAAATTAACACCTCACAAACAACGTTCTCTTTAATAAAAAAAATGAAAATGGAAGGGGGTTGTATGGTATAGTATTCCATTAGTATAATTAAAATCCATTATATGTATAATATTTTATTTACCAAACTATGTGGATGAAGGTATGTTGGTAGAGAATAAGAAAAAAACATCAAATTCAAAGGAAATTAAAGGATAGTGGAAGAGAAATTTCCTCTTGAATCCTCCTATTGAGATCCTCATTAAGGAATATGGGCTTAGTATTTTGTTTAGACCATCAGCTCTTGGACGTGGTAGAGGTGCTACAAAAGATTCATGGGCTGGGATTAGTGAAGGATTTATTCTTGAGAGGTGTGACGAAATGAGGGTGTGAAGGGTGGTTTTTATAGTGGAGGGGAGAGGGGTTTTCTTAATATAAAATTAATTAGTTTATTATTTCCCCACAAGACAAGTAATAGTGAGTATTAAGTGACCATGAATAGTAATTTTATTGTGTTATCTCAAAAAAGTGTTATTACATCAGAAAAAATCACACATGACTCTATAATTAGCTTATTTAGCTTATCTTGTAAAATATGGTATTTTACTATTCATCAAAAATTCATGTATTTCAAAAAAAACTCAAAAATTCACCCCAATAAATTTTCAACGTGTAGAATACGAAAATGAAGTCCATTTTTCAAAAATAATTTTTCGAAATATGAATAATTTAATATTTAATTAAACTCATAATATTCTTGAAAAATGCAGTTTTTAAATTAAAACTGCTTTTATAATGCTTTAAAAAATTAGTCAAGGTCTTATAAAATTATCTTAAATATAGAAGACATAAATTTGATTATTTAAGAAAAAAATTTAAGATAATTATTTTTCTTTTAAATTAGTTAATTAATCATAATTAATTATTTATGAATTCGAAAAATACTAATACTTTTACTATGTTCAAATTGTAACTTATAGGATGCCTTAATTGTATTTAATTATTCATGGGTATGGTTACTATTATTTTGGACAATTTAATATTCATAAGGGACATATTACTATTCATAAGGGAAGGTTACTATTCAAAATGGTACGTTACTATTCAAAAAAATTATTTTTGTTTCATTAGACACCAAAAATCATCTTGATCACAACCATGTATGTCAGATTTACGAAATTCCAAACACATGAGTGAAGAAATTATGTTTAAATGTCACATATCACATAGTAGTTCATTATGTTTAGTTATCATGTGATTTTATGACATATTTATAAAAATGTAATTTCCATTGAAAAAATTGGGGTCATTACATTCTTCCCCCCTTAAGAAATTTCTCCCTTGAAATTTCGTTTTACCCAAATAGGTGAGGGTACTTCTCCTTCATTGCCTCTTCCAGTTCCCAAGTAGCTTATTCAAACTTATGGTTCCTCCCCAAAAATTTGACAATATGGTTTGTATTTTTTCATAGAACCTTATCTCTTTGGTCGAGAAGGTCTACTGGTTGATTCACATCGGAGAGATCATCTTCCAACTGTACCACATTTGAGTTCAGTACACATCATGATCATGGGCCATATTTGGTGGAAGTAAAAGATGATAGGCCACAGATCCTACGAGTTCAAGGAACACAAAGTGGCCAATGTACCTTGGGCTTCCCTTCCCTTTCATTCCACATCACATGAATCTATTCCATGGTGATATTCGAAGGAAGACGTTATCTCCAACATCAATACCCAAATTCCTTCGACGGTTGTCTGCGTAGCTCTTTTGCGGACTCTAAGAAGCTTTGATGTGTCTCTGGATGAATTGAACCTTCTTAGTCATCTCTTGAACAATATCATGTGAAAGTAGCTTTCTTTCTCTAACTTCATCTCAACATGTTGGAGTTCTACATCACATTCCGTATAGATCTTCATACGGAGCCATCTGAATACTCGAGTGGAAGCTGTTGTTGTATGAGATCTAAACCAATGGGAGATGTTGATCCCATCCACCATTTAATTCTAGAGAACATGATCTTTGAATATCTTTAAGCATCTTAATATTCCTTTCAGATTGGCCATCAGTTTGGGGGTGATAGGTTGTGCTGAAATTTAATTCAGTACTAAAATAATCTTGTAGGATCCTCTAGAATTTAGATGTGATCCTTGGATCACGAGCAGTCTTGGTGAGTCGATCAACCATAAACCATATCACATTATTTCTCTTCGACGTCTTCAAGAGACCTTTGACAAAGTCCATAGTAACATTTTCCAATTTCCACATTGGTATAGGAAATGGTTTCATAATCCCTTTGGCCTTTTTTCACTCTGAAATGACTTGAAGACATACCAATCACCTTGAGATATATTCTGTGATCTCATTCTTAATTTATCCCACCAGAAGTGTTCATGAATATCTCGGTACTTCTTGGTGCTCCCAAGATGTATAGAGAATGTTGAGCTATGTGTATTGTCCAATAGCTCCTTTGTCTCGGGTGATGAAGGAACATAAATCCACATTTCAATCTGAATCATACCATCATCATCGATATAGAACTCCTGTAGCGTACATTCCTTTACTGCATTCACCCTCTTTTCTATCACCACATCATCCCTTTGTGCTTCCTTAATCATTTATTGGATGGATGGTGGTCCAATGATTTGGGAAAGGTAGGATTTATCCACTGCCCTTATGATTTATTAATACATCTTTTGCATATCCAAAAAGATAGGGTCTTTCTCGATTTGTAACAGGGATAGATTAGCAATTTATTTTTCACATAGAGCATTATCTACCTTGATCGCCGATCCGGGATGATACTGAATAGAGAAATCATTATCCTTGATTAGCTCTAACAATCTCCTCTGACACATGTTGAGCTCCTTTTGAGTGAATTAAGCTCTTGTGGTCGGTGTATCTGTCACACTTCTCTCCATAAAGGTAGTGCATCTCGATATTCATGGTAAAAATAATGGCTACCAGCTATACATCATGCATCAGGTACTTCTTCTCATGGATCGTCAACTGTCGTGAGGCATAGGCTATCAAATTATCAGTTTTCACGAGTACACAACCAAAGCATTTCTTTGAAGCATCACTGTATATCACAAAACATCATCCACTTTTCAGCAGTGTGAGACAGGTGCAGTGATCAGCCTTCTCATTAACTTCATGAAGCTTCACTCACATTCTTCCATCCAGATAGACATTACCCTTTTCCTGGTTAACTTAGTTTACGGGCCAGACAATGATAAAATTTTTGTCACAAAACATCAGTAGTACCGAGCTAATCCAATAAAACTAAGGCCTTATGTGACACTAGATGTCCTCGTCTATTCTTCAATTACCTTTATTTTTGAAGGATCTACATAAATTCCCTCAATTGTGATCACATGTCCCAAGAACGTGAATTGCTTCATCCAAAAGTCACACTTTCATAACTTGGTGAACAATTTCTCCTTTATCAATTTCACCAACACAAGTCATAGATGTTCTTCATGTCCCTCCTTTCTCTTGGAGTAGATGAGAATATCATTAATAAGCACTACCAAAAAAATTTGAGTTAATGTATAAAGACTCTATACATTAAATCCATGAAGATTGCAGGGTAATTAGTAAGTCTGAAGGGCATCACTTGATACTCATAGTTCCCATACCTTGTACGAAAGGAAGTCATCTGAATTTATTCTTTATTCACCATTAGCTGATGATATCCAGAATTAAGATCCACCTTTGAGAGGTATTCAGATCCCCTTAATTGATGAAAAAAGTCATCTATACATGGTAGAGGATACTTTTTCATTATGGTGATCTTGTTGAGTTCTCGATAATCAATACACAGTCTCATTTTTCCATCAGTATTCTTCACAAAGAGCACTGGAAAACCCCAAGTTGATGCACTATGGTGTATAAACCCTTTATCCATATTCTCTTGAACATTCTTCTATAACTCCTCCAGTTTAATAGGATCCATCCTATAGGTACACATTCAGATAGGAGTAGCTCCTGGTATGAGATCTATTGAGAACTCTACCCCGTGATATGGGGGAAATCTAGGTAAATTTTTGAAAAATACATCACTGTATTCCATCACAATGGGAATTTCTTCAAGGATAGAACATTCCATTGACTCGTCCAATTGGGAGAGGAATGATACTTCATAGGGATTCAGCACCCACACCATTGAAATATTTTTCAATGGAGATTCATGATATTCCTGGAATTTTTACAGCAGCATGGGATGGCACATAATATGAAAACATATTTCCTTTTCCTGGCATTTTATATGTTCTCTATATAACGAGAGACAATCCATTCCCATTAGCGCTTCAAATTACACCAAGGTAATTATTACAAGATTCACAAGAATAATATTCCAAAATATGTCAACAGGAGAAGAATCAAAAACCTGGGTTGCAATGATTAAACCACATGGGGTTTTTACACATATCTCTACATCAATATTTCGAGGCATCGATTCTATAGTTCTAAGAAACTTGAAAAATATAAAATAATGAGGAGAAATAGAATCAAATAAGACTTTTTCCATTCTTGAGTTCATAGTAAGTGTACCTTGTATGACATCATTATTTTTCTCCACTTCTTCAGTAGGGATGGTATAAGCCTTTCCATGATCATTTGGATTTGGTGGCTGCTAACACTGATTACCCTCGAGAACTCGAGGTTTAGTAAACTAACATGCATTGTTCTATAGATCCTTACAGTTGTAGCATTAAACCATGACTCTTTCTCTCATTTAGTTGGCTACATTCTCTTTCATTTTATTGTCTTTTCAACACTCTTGTCCATGGTGTCCTTCCTTCCCACACATGATGCACTTCCCCATCCCTTTGAGGCAGTTCCCATGGTGCAACTTCCCCCATTTTTAGCATGTGGGTCATTGAGTTATCATCCCACCTTTGTTATTAGATACACTGGCTTGAAACTCCATCATTCATTTCTGATCACCACAGTCATGCTACCATTATCAATAACACCATCTCAACTTTTATAGCACATCAAACAACTTCTTCATCACTCCCAAAGTCTCAAATTGCAAGATATTTTTGAAGGTGTGGTTTTAATACACTAACGAATCTATCAATTTTTCTACAATTTTTGATAACAAAACCTCAAGCGTGCCATGAAAGCATTGAAAAATTCACTTCATATGTTTTGACATATTCTCTTTCTTTTTTTCTTCAGCTCTATGAATTCTCTGTCCATATGTGTGCGATGAGTTATTGAGAAATACTTTTTAAGAAACATTATCATAAAGTCTTTCCATTCCATCTCTTCAATTTCCTCCCCTGGCTTGGTGTTATTAATCAAATCCCACCATTGATTAGCATATCCATCTAGATGATAAATTTATTGTCTCACCTTCTCCGTCTCAGAATAGTGAAGCACAAAAAAGATCTTATACAAGGAGTTGACCCACTATTCCGCTACTAGTGGATCAGAAGATCCACTAAACATCAGTGGCCGTTGTCACATAAAAAATTTGATAGCCATTTTCTCCCTCATTGGTGAAGGATGAGGTTAACCATTATTATGGTTTTTATTCATAAACTGATTTAATTTAGTAATAATCACAATGATGTTTTGAAATCCACCTCCGAAATCATTGGGGATGTCGTTCGGGCAATCGTTGCATTGAACCTTGCCCGAGTTGTTGGCCTGGTTTCTCTTGGTTCCCCCTATTTTCTAAAATAATAACGGTTAGAACAATTCAGAAGTCAAAATTTCATGACAAAATTATTCATTTAAACAATTTATACTAAAATAATAACATATGGTATCCCTATGTAAGTATTCTTGTCTTCATATTTGTACTTATTCTCATTCTAGATGTTTTCTCTAGGGTTCAGTAATCCTAATTCCAAAATTAACTAAACCTTAACTCTGATACCATATGTAGTGACCCATTCTTTTATTAAATTACCATTACTTCATATTAAAGATAAAAAACATAATATCATTACATATAGAGGATCCAAAGGTTTAGTGTCATGGGAAAACTAGGACCATATATAATAATTACAACATGAAGCATAATCATTTATTTAATTCTTTCTTCTCATGCTTCTTATTGGCACTTGACCTATCCTTAGTTTTTGTAGAATAACAAGGATATATTTGAAATTTGGGTGATCTAAAAACCCAATAATAGGATAAATAAGATCAATATAGAATGGGGTGATCAAAATAATAACAAATAAAATGAGTCATGAAGATGAGTGGAAGCATAAATAAAACACTTGAAATGTGGAATTGCATAAAAATGAAACATCATGTATTAGTGTTTAACTGCCACACATACTTGTGAAAAAATTTATAATCTTGTTCACACATCATATCAAATTAAATCATGAGATTCATCACTTTACCCAATGCATTGGAGGACTGTGTAATTTTGGGCGCAACTTTCAGATCATAACACTCATATTGTGCTATATAATTCCTGGTGCACCTGTCACATCATAAGATTATCATTATCATTATTGACAAAAATAACATATATAAAAAAATGAACATAACTAAATAATATAAAGGAATGGGTTTCATCTCATAAGAATAAATTCCAAAAATTTGGGTTCCCAAAAGAAGGACAGAAATAACATACTTGATACAAGAACCATCAACATTGAATGAGAAGTAAAAGGTGAGTTATTAAAAGAAGTTTTCTTTGGAAAACATTGTGTTTTACATAATACACAATGGTAAATATTTATATCCCAGAAATAGAATGAAAATGATGAAAAAATGATTTTTATGCAGTAAACATATAAAAATGGTGTTGAATAGGGAGAACCCAAAGTACGAAAGTTGGGTTCGAGAATTTCCCCACACCTTGTATCCAAATACTTACATCTTTTTAATGTCCTATATATTGACATTATATTAATTAATTAGAAATTACATAACCTTTTATACATTAATAGGGTTTATTTTAGTTTCACTATGTTATTTAATGGGCCTTTTGTTTAGTTATAGTGTTTAAAAACATTGATCGATAGTTCTCATTTTTATGGTTTTCCTGAGCAGTTCACATGTATTCACAAATGGAAGTTCCTGTAGAATATGGATAAACATCCAAAAATTATATTTAATTTTATTAATTATATTTAAAAAATTTAAATGACTTATAATGGATTATATTGTACAATATGTGGAAGAATCATTAGATAAGAATTAAATTATGATTGGTTGGATTAATTTGGGAGGTTTTTCGGTAACAATGAACTTGTTTTATTTTATCACTTAGTAATATGTACATAAGCTAGTTCCAGAACATTAAATAGGAAATAATACATATAAAAGATTCTGGTTTAATCATACAAATGGTTTCATGACCAGATCTGATGGTTGAAATGGGTGAAGAAAACATGTCGTTCTTGAAGGTGATAAATTAACACCTCCTGAACAACGTTCTCTTTACTAAAATAAAATGAATAAGGAAAGGGGTTTGATGGTATGAAATTCCATTACTATCATAAAAATACAATATATGTATAAGAATATATTTACGATACCATGTGGTAAAAGATAGGTTGGGGGAGAATATGAAAATAACGAGAAATTGAAAGGCAATTAAAGGAAAGAGGAAGGGAAATTAACTATTGAATCCTCCTCTTGAGATCCTCCAAAAAGAAGATATGCTTGGTATTTTGATGAGGCCCGCAGCTCTTGGTCATGGGAGATGGGATAAGTAAGTGACTTTGGTAGAGTTTAGAGAAGGCTTGTATCTTGAGAGGTGTGAGGAAATGAGGGTGTGAAAGGTGGTATTTATAATGGAGGGGAGAGGGGTTTTCTCAGTATAAAATTCATTTGTTTATTATTTCGCCAACATATAGGGAGTAGTGAGTCTTAAATGACAAATAATAGTGATTTTATCATGGGATCCCAAATAAAGATGGCTTACATCAGCATAACATCACACTTGACTCTATAATTAGTTTATTTAGCTTATTTTGTAAATTTTGGTGTTTTACTATTCATAAAAAATTCATGTATTTCAGAAAAATCCCAAAAATTCACCCCAAACATTTTTCGACATGAATAATAAAAAAATGAAGTCCATTTTTTAAAAATAGTCTTCTAAATATGGTTAATTTACTATTTAATTAAAATCATAATTTAATTGGAAAATACAATTTTTTTAAATTAAAAATTCGTTTATAATTCTTTATCAATTAGTCAAGGTCTAATAAAATTATATTAAATATAGAAGAAATAAATTTTTTAATATATGAACACATTTTATGAAAATATATTTTATTTTTAATTTATTTATTAATTATGACTTACAAAAATAATAGTACTTTTACTATGTTAAAATTATCACATATAAGATACCATAATTGAATTTAGTTATTCATGGGTAATGTTATAATTATTTTGGACAATTTACTATTCATAATGGTCATATTACTATTTATACGTGTATGTTACTATTCATGAGGGTACGTTACTATTCACAAAAAACAATTTTTGTTTCATTAGACTCAAAAAATCATCTTGAAGACAACCGTTTATGTAGGATTTTCAAAATTACAATCACATGATTGACAAACTTATGGTTAAAGGTCACTTATCACTTAGTAGTTCATTTTGTTGTGTTTTCATGTGATTAATGACATATTTATAAGAAGGGAATTTCCATTGAAAAAAAATTGGGTCTTTATATTTTAATTTATGGGGGTTATTATTTGAATGATGCCATTATGGTAAGGGTTTATTTTAGAATAACATTGTAATTCAATAGTGATCATGTTTTTCTCTAGAGTAGTGTAATTATTTGATATTTTTTGTCATATGATGTATCTATTATAATATACATAATTAATTTATGAATATTATAACTATTAACCATTTTTTGTTATTCAATAAAAAAGTTTCTAAATAATCTTCTTATTCTTTTCTGAAAAAATTAATTTTTGTCTTTTTACAAAAGTGTGAATGGAATGTTTTTAGATAATATGAAATGAGAGGATTTTCCTTCGATCATTACCTCTCCATGATTTTAATCTTACAATAATTTTGTACAGTTTTATTTTCAATTTAATTATTCTTTATAATATTCATGAAATTATTTTTTTTAATGTATTTATCAAAGTGAAAAGATTAGATTCCGCTATAATTATTTTAATGAAATTATTATTTATATTCTATTCATCAATGACATAAAACAACAATTTTACTAATTCACCACCTGGGATATGATTTCATTATAGCATACACATTATTTAATTGTATTGTTTACGATTAGTTTGACTAGGGATATAATATTTTGATTCCAGTATCAATATTACTCTTAATTATTTATGATTACGTATAATGATTAGGGAAAGCATTATCATTTATTAATATTTTTTCTATATTTAATATTATATTAATTATGTTTTCAACAAATAATATGTGGATTGAATTAGGCATAAAATAATATTATTATGTCCTGATATAGCCACTTGATGAAATAATATGTATCATGAGACAATATAAAATGGGTACCTGGGTGAGTTTGTACCCATTTTAATAATATTTTTATGCTTCAGGCCTTGATGATATCTTTATGATTTCCAAAAATTATGAATTCTCACATTATAATATTTCTATTGACATCCATTTGATTAGTTGTGATATTGATGGATACATTTATTTATTATGGGATTATATATATAAAATAGTTTAACATCATTTTTTATTTCCATATTATTCATCATGTTCAAGTTATTGATTAAATGGAATTTGTTTTCTTATTTTTACCCTTCATATTGATTGTTCAAAAATTATTCATCGTATCTTCATCTATACATATAACATTAAAAAGAATTTATTTTCTCATTTTTCTTATAATTATTTTACCCAAGATACTAGTAAGTGTACTATGATCGATATGAATGAATATTATAGGGAGAATGATTATTTTATAAAATCCAATTTTATGTTTCATTTTAGGATTTCCAGTGTAATGTATAGTTCATGTATTTTTCATGTTTTCTAAGAACAGTAAACTATTCTTTCATTTTGGATGTGATGATATGTAAATTATGATTATGTAAAACAATTAGCACGGTTTCAGGGTTAGTATGGTATGGGTATTTAGAATTGTTATCAGAGAACATTAATATGAATCATTTTGAAGTATACTTAAGAAAAAACATGACTTTGTTAAAGAAAACATGACTACATTAAAGGATAATTATTTGTATATGATAACATTTAATTATTTTAGAAGGGTATTGATTTTGTGGGTTTCCAGGAAATACATATTTGTCTAGATACTACATTTGGGGTTGTTATTGGCACAAATGAATCTATGGGTAATAACCCTAAAAGGATTTTGTTTGATTATAACTCGACTATTAATCTTATGTATAGTGAGTGTGCCATCATTATGCACCTCGTTTGAAAGTCACACATGATATTATTTTGTTAATCCTTGCTTTATTTATGAACCATTACAATGCTTTTTAGAATAGAACCTATGGAAATATATGATATGAAAGATGTATATGGGATAAAAATAAAGTGATTTGGGAATATAAGTATAATTTTGATCATTTTTTTAATAGAATAGATACCCCTATTCAGGTTTTATTACATAAGATCACATTAGGAGTTATATATTTGAGTAATATGTTATCCTTGTGTTTCACATGTGAAAATGTTATTGGAAGAGGAAAGATATATAATTCTTAGACATAATTGTGAAGGTATTGAGAGAATTTTGGATTTATATGAACATAAATGATGAGGTAATTTTTTGTAATTACAATTTGGAACATATGTTTTATTTAATAAATAACCAAGGTATTTAAAAGTGATATGGTGATTAATTTATTAATATTATTTCAAAAGAAGTTCATTACATTGATTATATTATGATATTATGGTCAATATATATATTTTTTAATTTCTTGGGATTTTATTTTAAGAATAATGGATAATATATCATTTTTTAGAATATATTATTTTACTATATTATTGTGGTAATTCATTATATTTATTTAAATTATAATAATATCATAGAGAAATTTGAATTGGACATATATAAGTGGATTTTCATGATTTAAAAATGAAAAAATCATCTTAAATAATAATCGATTAGAGAAAAAAACGATTTTATAGTGGAAACTAATAATGGGTGAAATTATATTTTTCATAGTATAAAATTTTCTTATGTTATTTATATATATTTAATTTTATTTCTTCATCTCTATAAAAAAGATCTTGAAAATAATTACCCTATAAAAATAATTTCTTATGAATTTTTGGTCATTTCACCCACCCCAAATTTTCGGGTTTTTTCATTAACCTTCACATTACAATGTTCTCTATCACTATCTATTATTACATTGGCATTATTATTATCATCAATTTCTGTTTTTTACTTCCCGCTATTGTTCACCTATTCTAAATACTATTTTTCTAAGGACCCACTTTTTTCTTTTCTCAACTTGTATGAAATAATTTGATTAAACAATTATATGTTATGAGTTTTCTTCAATGGAATTATAAATTTTCAAAACCATGATAATGTAATGGATGTTTAAATTTATATTTCTTATTTCATTTAATAGTGTAGAATGTGAAACCAGTGGTTTTAAAGAAATTTTATGTTCAATAGCATATACAATATGAAACCCTAATATTAAACCAACAATTAAATATAATTATTTATATATGGTTGTTATGACGTAGCTATTAAATTATATTTCATTTATAGGATTATAATATTTTTAAATATATAAAAATATCCAACTGATAAAAATTATTGAAAAACTATCAGTAAATCATCACACAATTTATAGAAAGGTCATTTTATTCTACAAAAATTTAATTTATTTAAAAATAATTTTTATTGGTATTTTGAGAGAATATTATAGTTTATTTAAAAAAATTTGGAAAAATTTATCTAATAAAAAATTTTAAAAAATTAATTAATCATCTAAACGTTATCTTGTTATGAAATTTTAATATTTTTCTGAAAATATTTATTTTTCAATGAATAGATAAACATAAATAATATATTGGAAAAAATATTTTTAATGTTCTTACAATTGTAAAATTATATTTATTTAATATTTATAAAATAAAATTATTTACTTTTTTAAAACATAATAAAATTATAGTTTTTGAATGAAATTTTTACACGAATTTAGTATAAAAATTTTTCCAAACAAAAAGGATTAAAAAGACACTTTTTTTATTTCATTTTGTGGGTTTTCCAGAATATTAATTAATTCACATAATTTAAATTGAATCATGAAAATGAATCCAAAATTTTGAATCATGTTGTTAAATGTTTGTAACTCGGCCCATTTTATTTTTTATCAATTTGAATAGAATTTGTAGTAAAATTTATAACCTCAGTAAAGGGTTAGTAGGATAAAAAATGTTAAAAAACCAAGTGTTAAGGTCCCAATATTTCATGATAATTAATATTTAATGAATTAAATTTAAACATTTCAATTTATACTTGATATTAATTTATTTATGGTTTAATTTTTGAATAAATTGAACTATATTTTATTGAAATAAAAGAAGAAATACAATGTGACACCTTCTTTATTTTTAAAGTCTATTTTTTGTCCTCAGAGGGATATAAGAAATTAATGAATTAATATAAATGTATATTTTGAGATTAATTATGTTATTTTCATGACGGAAATTTTTTTCTGGTTCATATAAATAATACAATAACATTAAATTATTACAAACCACAGGAATCATTTTTCATTTTTAATATATAAATAAAAATTTATTTATAAAATATTGAAAGTCATATAATATGATTGAATTGTAGTGTTACATGAATTTTATTGATGATTATGGAAAATTATTATTTTGTAGAAGTATTATAATCAAATTAAAAAGTTCATTTTTTCTTGTAAGTCAAAATATATCAATAGTGTCTAAATTGATATTAATGATATTTAATGAAAATAATATTTTTTAAAATTAATTTGAAATCATAAACAATATTTTATATTAGAAAATGGGGATAAAATAAGTTCAAAAATATCATTACATAACCATGTAAGATCAAATTTCTACCTTATAAATTAAATTGTAACATATTAAAAGTTAAATAAACATTACCGTGGTTATAATTAAAATAGTTTATCTATGTGGTTAAACTTGAGGTTAAAATTTATTATAGACTATTATAATTTTCTCATTTTTTATTATATTTAAATAATATTGTACTCCAACTATTTTTATTTGGAAATTTGGAATAATTCCTCATGAGGATTACAATAGTGTAATTTAATATTGTATTAAATTATAAATGTTTTCAAAACCACAATTAGAAAAGGAAACCTCCTCACCTCACCAATTCACACCATTTATCAATCAATATTGACCAAAAAAAATAAATATCTCTTTCAGAAATCAATATCTACTTTCCAGAATATTTTTCAGGAATGAAAAACACTATATCCTAAAGTAGGGATCAAAATGAGTTCTTTCAAGGAAGTGGTAATCACCCTAATCAATAATTTATTATTTTTTACATATTCATTGAAATCATTAAAATGTATTGTATATATTAAAAAAAATTCAAAATAATAAATATTATTATTTTTTATGATTAATGGTCCACTATTATCCATGATATTTCACATCAACTTGGATGTTAATGTATTTCCCATTTGTTTGTAGGTATTACAATCTCTAAATACCGATACAATTATATTTTAATCACTAAATATTATATATGGGAATTATTAGGGGTTTACTTTTTATATATGATATTTATAACATAATTATACTTCATGAATGTAAATATCATATATAACTTCTTAATATACAATCTTATATTAAAGGATAACATTTCATTTGCGTACATGTGAACTAATACCTACTCAATGTGATGCAAAAAAATTCAGATTTCTAACACATATTGATGGTAAATAGCATACATTTTATAAATATATAATATTTAAATGATTTTATAATTATTATCAAAAGGATAATTATTTTTTACATTTCTATCATATTATACATGAAAAATATTGACAATGTTAATGCATTGTTAGATGTACTATACAAATGAATAATGTAATTATATATATATATATACCCTTTATGGAATTATATACAAAATATATATAATTAATATATATGATATTTTTTATGGGATGTGATATTGAATATTATGCAATGACTAATTCTACGAAACCCTAACATACATGAAAAATTAATAAACCATTTCCTGAAAAAGTGAGTTTGGAAAAGAATTACTAATAAAATGGTGATGAAATATTATAATTAAGATTATTATAATATGATTCATATGATTATTGGTTTTTATTAGATTAATAATAAAAAAATAATTATTTTACAGTATGTTCAAAAAGTTTTGATGATGTTGGGACCTATGGTAAGGGTTCTTCATTTCAAATTGCCTTCTTTGGGACATATGTGGCGCTATAAAGCTATCATGTTTTATATGGGTATCTACCACCCCAATTATTTGGAATATAATGAAAATTTTTATATTCATTATATTTAATGTTTTGTTTTTAATTATTTGTTGAATAGATGTATTGATTGGAATATTGAAAACGTGGAAATTATTTTTATCTCTAACTCATAATTATTCACCATTCCTCATGTTTATGTATATGCTAATGGAATTATATGATCTTTAAATATTAAAAAATAGTGATTCTCACATACTCTATTTATTTCATGATAATAATAGATTTACCCCTTTTTAATTTTCTATATATTGTTTTTCAAAAGATTATTGTTGATGTTTTTTGAATGTTGGACTTTTTGGTTTTTAAAGAAGTGTGGAAGGAATGTATTTTTAAATGATACGGCATGAACGAAATTGGAAAAAATTATAATCTTTATAATATTTAATGCATACTTTAAAATTTTCAAAGAATCATTTCAATTAAATTTATTACCTCAAATTAATGAAATTTTTAGTTTTTGAAACATATTTTATAAATTTAATAGGTTATATTCCTTAATAATGATTTTGATAAACTTATTATGGAATTTATTTTAATAAATAAAATTTATATTTCATTTGAGATATGATTAATGATGGATATTTAATTAAGATATCAAAATTATTATTTCTCTAGATAAATTATGATCAATTTTTCTGGTGGTGTACTATTTTGATACTATTCTCTATATTACTCTAGATGGTTTACGAATATGCTTATTGACTATAGAATGAATTTACATTTAATATTGATTATTTTTAAATATGAATTTTTATATTTATTATATATCAAATATTTTATATGAGTTTTTCATTGGATATAGTATGTTAATTGAAGGGCCCACTTTATCCCCTTTATTATTTTGTAGGCATCCTTAGAATATCTTTCCTAGATATTTGGAAAAGGGCTTAACCACTGTTATAAAATTCCTTAACATTAGGCATTAATGATGTGTTTATGTTGTTTGGATTATGAATTTATTTATTTTATATGATTTATTGATTTCAATTTTATTAGTTATGTTATCCGTGTATATGTTTCAAGAGAATATGGTGATTTATATGAATTTATTTTATCATCATTTATTACATCTATATTATCATTCATGCTCATGTTATTTATTTAATAGATTGTGTTTTTAGATATTTATAATAACATTATGATTATGATTTATGTATTCATGATATATTCCAAATTACATGTACCCTTATTTATCATCTTACATGAACCATTTCTTATGTTACATTCACCCACGATACTTTGAAGTGTACTATGAGTGATATACATGGATATTTGATAGTGTACAATGACTATATAAAATAAAAGACCTTTTTTTCATTTCAGTATTTCATATGTAATGATATATTCAAGTATATATATAGATTACTAAGACTACTAAAAAAATTTCTTCTTTGTGATGTGTTTTCTTTGATCCTAACCAAATGTAATAATGTGATGAACAACTCGTGGCTATTGGGGTTTGGTATTTTACAGATGGTTGGAAATTTGGATGGGGATATTAAATAAATAGTACATTTATAATGTTAAAATTATTCATTAATAGTAACATATTATTTATAGTATTTCCTTGATTTTTGATATATAATTTTAGGTGTTTTTTTGTTAATATGTGAATACTAAAACCTAAATGATACGATGTGTTCAATATTTTTTCAATACCAACATCCATGAATGGTTATAAAAATGTATTTAATATATATTAAAATTAATTATTTATTATTAGGATTCATTATATTATAGGAAAATGCTACCTTGGATCACAATAAACTTACTAATGGATTTTTGGTAAAATAAAATAAATGTCCTCAAAATATCTAATGCATAAATAAAAAATATAGTAAATATATAAGGAATGGAAAAAAGTTATTAAATATAATAATAAAAATTAAATATATATGAAAAATGTTCTCCTGGAAGTATATTACAACTATAATTTTTTTAATTTGGGCTCTAGACATACAGAAACACAATTCGGGACACAATGTGTTATACCTTAATTTAGAAATATTACATATAATGTTTTCCTTCCAAATTATTCTCTTCCATTTGTAGGTTCTATTAAAAGATTCTAAAATCTTATTATTTATGTATCTATGGTTTTTAAATACCACTTTTTACTAATTAGACATTCATGACAGTGTATTAAAAATGAATATTTTAAACATTTTTCATATGGTTTAATTTTAATATTTTAAAAAATTAAAAATGTAATGTACATTTAATGTATCCAGATTTAATTCCTTTTAAAAATTATATAAATATTATTTTTTATAAATATTCCAATACATGTGGATAAGGGTTTTCAATGGATATTCTATTCAAGATCATCTAGAAGTTTTTATATTTTAATTTTTTTTTTAAAAAAATTCGATCTTTAAACAGATGAAAAATATTATTGTGTTAATTCTTATGGGATTGAATTACAATTCTATTGAGTTTCTTAGTTATATTTATTTTTTTATTCTGTGTCTCTTGTACCACTACATGAAAATCGTCGCATATTAATGGTTTTTAACATGGTTTTGGTTTAAACCATCATGATATGGTTCTGTTATGGTTTCATGAAACCACTTAAAAACCAGTTGTCTTAATACAATATTTGGTTGTGTCAACTTTTTACTGTTGGTTTTTGGGATGTTTCTTAGATGCCATATTTAGTAGTGGGTTTTAGCAGAAAAATATCATAAAGATTTAGCCATGGTTAAAACGACTATTAAATATTTCCTTATTTTTAGAAGGAAACTTCTGTGAAAAACAATAAAACCACCACTAAATAATGCTACATCACTTATTATAGAGTATTTAACTATCGCTAAATGTTTATTTGAAAAGGAAAACTAGCATTAGATTCTGCATCAATAGTACCCTAAAAAAACATATGAAGTGAACATATAACCCAAGGTGTGCACACATCAAATATAATAATAACTATATATTTCATAGGAAACAATATATCACATTATAACTCCACACCGTGCATATAAAACAAGGAAACACATAAAAAGTTAACCCCGTAATTAAAACCATATTTTTCTTAAAACCAAAGGAATAAGTGTTTTTCTCAATGAAACCAACCCTTAGAATTTTAAAAAACATGTAAAATATATAAAAACCCATTTGAAGACAACAAAATTCCATTTTTCAATGTCATTTACCATGTTTTAAAAGGTAAAAATCTCATCATGGTTTAGTGAAGATATAATAAAATAGGTTCCAACACATCATGGTTCCAAAATTGTTCACAATGATAATTCCAATTATGAGTGGATCTAATGAAATTTCTATATTTTTTACTCAAGATACTATCATAAAAAATTTATGAAGTCATTTAACATATTCAATGGTGAAAAATATGTCTAATATGATCAAATGTTTGTAAAATAATAAATATATGTTGAGAAATGATTGAATGAATTTCAAATCATGAATAAGAATTCTAAATTTAAATTCAACTCAAGATAAGGTGTTCCTACTACTTTGTATAAATAAAAGGAATAACGTATTAAATTTTCAGGTGTCAATTATGTAGAGAACATAGGGGGAAGAAAAAACAATTTATGGGATGATTTGAAGATATATTATGTTATATAGAATGAAGATGAAGAATTAGGTTTTGTAGTACAATTTTCACAAAATGTAGAATAATGAAATTTTAAAAGAAACTAATTAGAATAATTGATTATTGACACCCTTCCAGTTTTTTTTGTAATGATTAGGTAGAAGAATAATTTTTGTCGATGTGTTGTGCATAATAATTGAGATAGATGTTCTCTATTGTGAATTTATATATGGAAAAAAAGAACATTGAGCATCAATGGAAATGAATATTCTATCATGGTGAAACATATAATATTCTTAGAAAAATATATTTTAATGGAAAGAACATACTCCCTTTCACCTATAGATTGATACTTTTTTTTGTGTAATTTCGGAAGAATCCATATCACATAAACGAATTTCCTTTTAATTTTTTTCGGTTAAACTTTTATATTTTTTGTGACACTTGCATTGGTGTGTGAGTAAATGTTTTGTCAGAAAAGATGATGCTCATAAGATAGAATGAGAGAAATGTTCACCTTAATAAGTAAATTGAAAAAATTATAGTGTTTATTTTTTTAATTGGATAAAAAGTCATCAACAATGATTCACCCCCAAAAATGGTTGAATATATCACTATTAAAACTGCTATCAAGTTATCGATTGTGGTTCGTTATTATTCTTATTTTTTCGTGAACAGTAAGAAATAATTTATATACATTGAATGAATAAAATATTCACACAATCACTTATTCTCCTATATTATTTTATTCTATTTTCTCCCATATCGATAATCTCAATGTATTGTTTATTCAATGTATATAATGTCTCTATCTAATCTTCTCTATGGTTTTTATATATATCTTAAACAATAGTGTAAATTTAATAAGTTAATAATCAAGATCAGATCTTCAGATTCCTCAAGTTCAACTAATCATTCAAAAAACCATTGAACAAACATCACATAAAATCAATTACATTGAAACACTTAATTTTACACATTCATTATATGTCGATAAAAAAGAAAACATATTAATCATGTCCACTATATATTACCCTCACTCCTTCCATAATGGGCACAACAATCTTCATTAATGATAATGGGGGAAAACATTATATTTAAAAATTACATATGTATAAAAAATATATTATATAATTCATTGGTTTATATATTTTTATAAACAACTATATGTACTAGTAAAAACATGACACAATAAGTATATATGATATTATTTATTTTTATGGATTATGGTGTATATAATTTTGAAATTAGTTGTTCATATTATAAAAGAAAAAGATAACCCTAATTTGAATCCAAAATTACACCCATTTCAAAGAAAAGTACATTTAAATTCAATGAATAATAACAAAATATTATAACTGAAAAATAAAAAACTAATTCAAACCCAATATTATAGAAATAGATTTCAAATTATTAAAACAGTTCAATAATGATATGAATTGGATATAAAATTAAATAGATAAGGTGGGATTTTTGTTTAATATTTGGATTTTTGATGGGAGAGTCAATGGTTCGACTTTAGGGTGGTAACTAGAATGATACTTGATGGTGTAGAAATTTTAGGGTTGTGGAATAGGGAGATATTAGATGGGTGAGACCACGAGAGTCCATGGGAATGTGGGAGTCCATGGAAGGAATTTAGAGTAAGAATGAATAAGAATATGAATCATTAATTATGATGTAAAGTGATGGATGTAAAATATTTAGTGGATGATTTTTAAGGGCATGATGGATCATAAATAATTAATGGGGTTTGTGGATTGTAATCTATAAGGAACAACAATTTGAATGAGATACATTCACATGTATGGACATGAATTAAAATAATCATTCATAAAAATTTAATAATGGGGATAAAATCTATAACCATAATGATTGATCGTTACCTTGATCGATTCCTACATGAATAAAATGCCACATACGTATTACTATAATAGAATAAGGAAAGTATTTTCTGATGTTAAAGAAAATGATAATATGTTTTTCACTAAATATTAGGAATATAATTTCATAATAGTTATTCTAATCAAACACAATAATATATTTATTTGAATGGATGACTATCACTATTGCCTGGAAAAGGATTTAGCCTCTTCAAATGCAGGAAATTTTGAAAACATTTGGTGGTGAAAATTGTAGGTGAACAATCTATTCCATACCTGATTCAGGAAAAAACCCATTCTTTCCATATTTGACCAGAACATCAACAACACCACTAATCCTTGTCATATGATTAACACTATTCATCACCCTCCCCATATTCATCACAACATCTTAATACCAGCACCTATAAGAAAATAATATGGAAAATTAAATAATTATATATATATATATAATTATACACAAAACAAATAATTGTTTTTGAACTAAATTCATTTGGAAGGTTTTTATTTACCGTATCACCACCAGTCATCAATTCAATACTACTCAGGACAGTTCTATTCTCCTTATGATATAAATAAATAAACACTTTTTCAATGAAAATACCTGATCCCCATGTTCCTGGATTTTGTTTTCCATAAAAAACCTTCTATCATCATCTCAGTGAAGGGAGTGACTAAAACCCGATGTAAATGAATTTGTAATCACCTATGGCCAGACCTTAGATGTTATGGTCTCAAACCCAACCTATGCAGTCAACCAGGATTCTCCTTCCCCTACACATCACCAAATAGATCATCTGAGGAGATAGAGTAGGACTATGATACATTTTTATCCCATTGTTATTTAATTTTTATATATAAATCAAATATCAGTCATTTTATAACAAATATATGTAAAAATATTGACAACATATAATATTTTATTATAGAGAAAAACGAATCCATACACTAAATTATTTGGAAGGTTCATTTACAAAACTCCAATTATATTTTTTAAGAACATTTAATCATACTTATTATCAGGATGATTAGTTCCCAAAACTATGAGAGCACATTAAAAATGATAAATAAAAAATTTAATATATTAAAAAGATAATATTTTCTTATAAATATTTAAACAAATGAAAAGATTACAGAAGTCGATCAGGTTTTAGAAAACCACATTTCCCCTGTAGTGTGAGCGACAATTTTATTATCTAGACACAATGAAATCAACCATAAAATATGCTAAAAAAATAAAATGTAATATCATATTCATATACATGAATAAAAATAAATTTAGATTAGTTTAAACATATATATTTAAATACCATGATTCTCATCACGATTCCTATAAATAAAAACATTATACTTCTATTTAGGTACACCATTGGGCTCCTTAACATACATTTCTTGGGAAATTCAATGAATTATTGAGGAATTTATTCCATAATATCTATTTAAAGTCATTCCATTTCTTTCTCAAAATTTTCAATTTCCACCTTCATGATGGAATTCTAGTAATGTTATTGTAGAATAACATCTGTATACAAATATTCAATTTAAAAATATTATCATTTAATAACATAATGAAATTAATTACACCATAATATATAAAAATTACCTTTATTTATGAGTCAAAAAAATTATTTTTTGAAGATTAAGGAATATGCATCTAACCATCATCTATAATGGGAAGTTTCACTAGCTTCTCTACTAGATGGACTAGAATCTGGTCATCTTATCTTGTAGCGTCATCTGTAGAGCCACCATAGGAATAAAATTTGATAACTATTATTAGCCTAGTATGATTCCAAATATATAGACATTTAATATTTTTTGTGTAGTAGAATTGATTGAATATTTTATCAAAAAAATTAAGTAGTATGAAAAATTTCAATAAATTTATTCATATTAATATTTTTACCAATAACAAAAACCCTCTAATATTCCCATGAAGAACTATGGGGGTGCCCTACTCCCTCACTAATGGGGTGGATGAATGGGAAAGCATCAACTGATCTGATGATAAGACATTGAGGGAGGGTGTGAGAGATGGTGCATGTCAGAAATAAGATATTATCCCATATGCTATAGAGAGGGATAGAGATGAATCATCATCTAATGCTATGGTCGATGGAAGATCAATTGAGAGTCATCTAGAATTAGTATAACATTTCTTCCTTAGAATTACTATCATTTAATCAAATAAAATCTGTTTCATAAGATAAATTTCAAAAAAAATATGTTGAAAAAATATAAATGATAACATATTAAAAATAATAACAAAGAAAATATATTCAATAATGATAATTAATGACATCAAAAATGACATAAGTGGTAGATAAATGAATGGAAAATTGAATATAAAGGCATTCTATCCTTCAAATATTGTGGGATTCATGATGAATCATTAATTCATTTATATAAACCTTCCTTACAAGACTAATATTTTAAATATCATGATGGAAAAATAAGTCCACATTTTATAGTAGATGGGAATCAATTTCAGAGATAAAATAATCCACTTCATCATCCCTATCATACAAGAATATTTGTTTTACTTTAGCTACTAAACTACACCATTAATTGACAAAATCTTTCATATAATATACCATTTTCTCTTGAGATGGTAAGATATATGGATTGTGTAATAAACGGTGACCAAAATCCATCAAATGAGTGAAATTAATAGATCTAAATTACATGAATCTATTTAAACACCTCTAATAATATCCACCCAATTCCATTTGAGTATAACAAAAACAAAAATACACGTTGTTGTTTAATTTGATAATATCAGTCAACTCTCCTTAGTATCCAAATAAAAAAAAATGCAATTATTCCACTATTATATGTTTTCAAACCCCCTTCCCATTCAACATTATGGAATCTAAAGGCATTAATGTTGTATGAATTGAAATTTCTTGATTGAGTTAGATGACCTAAAGAAAAAGAATTAAATATTATGAAAACTCTGCTAGAGTATCAGTTTTAATGAAAAAAAGTAATATAAATTTTTTGTTTTAAAAAATAAATATATCAACCTAATATTCATTTTGATTTAAATATTTATGAACATAAATGTCAGGAAAACCATTCTACAAGCACTTTATTAATAGTTTTTGTTTTATCATTATCATTTCATGCTCGTCTTGTCATTAATATATTTGTTTGTATCATTCAATCTTCAATAAATGGATCTTCAATTTCACTGTTCAGCATCACATATCTATGTGCCTGTACTAATTCTATTTTTGTTAGTGTAACATTTGAGCTCCTCCCTATTAATCAGCCAATAACATGAATTATTTTTTATTTCACATGTATTTGAGATTGATTCGTTCATCCAGCAACATGTACAACTCTATTTAATCTAGTATTAATATCATCTATGTATATAAAATAAATAGTAAGATAATCCTCTAAGAAATATACTTTAAAAATAGAGCCTTTAGGTTGAGATTTATTTTTCATGTATGATTTCAAATTGCCATGATATTTATGATATAAAATAAAAAACATAATTATGAATCTAATCAATTACAAGAATTGTTTACTGAATTGATATAAATATAAATAAAGTTCCTCTAAATTGGATATATATATTAAAAATTAATGGGGCCTTATAATTTTTCTCCATAACCAAATTCATAGTTAAATGCATTATGATGGTAATATGCAATAATGGGAATATCATATCCATTTCAGAAAGTGTAATTACAATTCTCTACTAATGTGTTTCAATATCAAATGTATATAGAGTCTTTTCAAATAGTTTTCTAAAAAAAATCACAATTTGAGTACAACAACAGTATCCTTTTTAGTTAATAATGTATGAAATTCCAATGGTACTAACATAGGAAACAAAATCTATGAATCGTGGATTTTCAATCCATGTAGCCTATAATGCATTAAGTCAACACACATTGAGATGCAACTTTAATACCAATCATATACCATCACATGTTTCAAATTTAGAAGGAATATATATTTATCCCTATTACTCATTATAAATAATAATGGATCAAACATTCCATTCTCATATGGTCAGAGATCATTCTTTTTGTACATTACATCTAAGACACTCTAATCATTGATATGATCCTTCAACATTACATGATCATTAATAAATTTCAATATCAAATTGTCAAAAACATTCTTCTCAATATGCATCACATAAAGGTTATACCGCAAAAACTTAAATTCCCAAAATGGATGTTCTATGAATATACTTTTTTCTTCAATTTTTTTGTTCAGATTTCACTTGACGATTCACGTAGAACTCATCTCCCACTATCATTCAATTTATATACCTTCCCAAAATCTATTTGAACCTTTCCATGTTGTGCCGATATTTCAGAACATTCTAAAAACATTAGTGGTGGTCTCCGGTCAATGAAACCACTGAATTTTGACTTGTTAAGATGAAATCTCTGAGATGCCTTGAGAAATCATTGAGGAAACAAAAATCTACATTTTATACTATAAGGTAGCCATTCGAGTTTAGAATCAATGTTCCAAATAGTGCAATAAAACCCATGTAAATGTTCCAACTATCTAAATTACCTAGTCCATGGAAGTCACTAATAGTGAAAATTAGAGAAGCTTGAATTTTGATCATTATTGTATAAAATGAATCATATTTCTCAGCACTGGTTCTCAAAAACACCTTTTTTATAGTCAATTAATGGATGCAAGTATACATCAATATCATTTACATGAATTTTTTTCTAGGAATAATAATTGAAATCTTGAAGGATGTTTTTTTCATACACATCCATTGAGGCTTATGGTAAGGGTTCAAGAAAAATTTACAAATGCTATCAGTAGTTCTAAATTCCATAAGTTGGTTGAATCTATTAGCAGCCAACCCAATCCAATATTCCATGGATCATAATATAAATTTATATGTGGTGAATAAAATGTCTCCCACGGTTAATATTCTCTTGGATTTATCATTAACCAATAATTTCTATTGTCTATATAATGTCACATCATTTTAAGGCCTTTTTTGATTACATGAATAATATTTTCAATCAATGATTTAAATGTCAAAATAAAAACCCTGTGTTAGTGTGTACCATTTCTTATTCTTCATGGTAGTATGTTGATTCATACTTCCAACATCACTCATTGACTGCCATCTACAAGAAGAAAATTTTATTAAATCATATCTTCATGAATGTTCTCCCTAATAAAATATAAAATCACTGTGAGAGACATGTATTTTTTTATAAACAATACCATTCTTGTTAATAAATTTTTTCATATCATAACATAAAATGACTCATGGATATTTTATTTAGGAAATGTATCATATAAAAATTCCAGTATAATGGACGTTGCCTTATTTGTAATTCCAAATTGGAATTTGATATGGTACAACTTCAACAGAAAGTAAACTGTCAAATATTTATATCATCCAATATACTGCAGTTTATTTCCATAGTCAACTACACCATGAAATTCAATTATCTTCTCAGTGAAGTTTTCTATTACATTAGCCTCGATAAAATCAAGGTGATGATAAAATGATATGTTACAATCGTGATCCAGTTGTCCTACAGTCACAAAACATCATGTGTCATGTTTCTATTTGTATAACCCTCAACCGGTCTTCCTAATATGTTTTTATGTTGATGTTGGTGTCCAGTAATTCTGAAATAATCATTTCTACGGTTTTTTATTTCATTTTTCATTGATGATGAATTTGGGATCTCATTCTGTGGATTGAAATCAGAGCTCAACCTTTCTATAATGTTTTATTATTCATGACAAATACAATAAAAATATTGATATGAAAATTGCTTGAATATCATGTATTCATAAACATAATCTCTCTTCAACCATATTCTAAATTTAAATTTAGTACATAGAAATATTATTCTCTAATCAATCGATCGAATGGAAATGTCAATGTTTAAAAACTCTTCAATTCCATTAGAATATTGAGGTTTGTTCCTTAGTAATGTGATCTATATTTTTTCCATATATATCACAATGTTACTACATATTATTAATAAATATTTAAACACATAACTATTAATAAATATGAAAATATATTCATATAAAACAGCCTTAAAAAATATTAATATGTTAAATAATGATTTACTATATAAATACAAATGGTAAATATTGAAGTATTTTAAAAAGTATAATTGATAACCATAAAGTATATTTATGTGTAAAATGATGTTTAAAAGAGTTAAATTTTTCATTTAAAGTCCATTAAGAAAACCAAAAGGAAATATACATGTTGAAACCCATTTTTAATCAAACTTTTCTTTTAAGAATGAATTGAAAAAATTATCAAAATCCAATGTTAATAAATGATTGTAAGACCAACATGATTCTCAAAAATTTTAATCTACTATCATGACACCATTTTTTATTTAATAATTAAATTTTTTTTAAAAAAATCGTTAACTTAATTGGTGGATAGTTAATGATAAATGATGTGTTATTCAGATTGTCTCTTTTTTTGTATATCAATGATTTTATTTATCTTATTTCATTTAGTATTGTAAATTACATTTTACTATATGGATGAATACACCATTGAAAATATCAGTGGCTAGTGGTAGTGAACAGAGAGATAATGAATGTTCCTGTAATACGTGGGAAATATAGTTACATTGATAAAGATTAGGAAATTATCAATGATATGTATTATGCATAAATTAACGTCATTATTGAAAAAATTTGAACATATTGTTGAGAATGATCTTGAATACATGGTACATGTTAAAGAGGTGTTGACCGAATGTGTGGATTTCAAAAAAAAATTCACCCTCACTCTAACTGAGATCCTCTAACCTTCGTAAATTCTTGATTTAATATAGGATTTTTTATTAATAGAATTTTTTTCTAGGTTACCAAAATATAGTGGTCTTGATGTTATCTATGTTATAGTTTAACGAACCTCAAGGAATTCTCATTTACTATTATTGAAACACCCATACATGGATTCCAAAAAGGATGATGTTTTATTCTGAGATATCTTTTATCTACACAAAAAAATTCTTCAGTTTTTAGTGACTAAGATCCAATTTTTTTATTCTCTTCTAGAGTGAGTTATTTTGCTTACATGGAACCAAACTCGACTTCATCTCTCCCTACCAACGGCATACATATGTAAAAAAAAATTTTAACCACTGTCTTGATAAATATGTATGATAATTTGATGGATAAGAACAAAAATGTTGGTTGTAGTGGTTACCATTTAAATAAGTATCCTACAAAACAACCAGGAACACAACATAAAAAATCACCCCTTAAGGTATTCTATGATCGTAAGATGATCATTTTTCCCTACTACATTCAACATGTAATCTATGTTTTCATGGTGGATACTTCCTTAGAAGATCAGGATGAGGCTTGAAGTAGTTCAAGCACCACCTAGCTTGTAATCAATATATCATGGACAAACATGAAAATAACCACATGTTCACGACAAATTTTTTAGTTGGAACCCATGCCTATGGGAAACTCCAACCTAGAAGTAGTACTATGATACTCGGAACAAAATTAAAAAGGTATATCCTTGTTATTATACATTAATCACTATAATATAAAAAATGACCCCACTCACTTTGAAACCAGCTCTACCTCCGACAACCTGCATCCATTCAGTATTTCATGATTAGAAACACAAGAAATGGCTATGAAACATTGAATCAACCACCGATATACATACAAATATTTATAACGATGAAACCCCATGTTTGGAACCTAACATGGTGTCATCTCACTGCTTCTAGATATAGTAATGTGGTTATCATCACTTGTTTTTAATTCAATATAATGTCCACATAACATATGATGCCACTATAGAGTATGCCATTGTACTCTAAAAATAATCTCCCACATTTTTCTTACATAAGATATTGATATAAAATACGGGACACCAATATGATCAAGGACGTTGTTGATGAATGGAATGATTACTACTGAAAAAGTGAAGTTTTCAATTGAGTGGAGAATAAAATTAGGCTTATGAGATTATACTATATGGGAGCATATTTTATTAAAAGGGAGTAGGGAGAATATTGGGGGTATATATTTAGATATAGGGATGTGTGAATCAATTTATTAGTAATGTAATCCATGGGAGTCCATGAGTTGGTCATAAGTCAATTGTTCCTCTCTCGCGTTCTTCCCACTATAGTTTTGAATTTCCTCTATTAATATATCTACCCACGGTCACTATTCATATCACTAACATAGTCTCTTACTAATCATTCTTATATAGTGAATTGTTAATGTAATTCATGATTTCAAAAAAAAAACCAGTTTATTATTTCCTTCAAGGGATTAACCAATTTTGAGATGTGATCAAATCATCATAAGGATTTGAAGTATAATATTTCACTGTAGCACCACCAATTAAAAAACAACAATATATGAACAAAAACCTGGAATCCAGTAAATCACATCTGAATATCCCCTTTCCCATTCAATTTCTCAGCATATTCCATTATATTCTTTAGGATAATTATAAAAATACACCCATCATTAATAATATTATGACAAACCCAAAATTAAAAAAAAGATAAATGTATGAAATCCTCTAGCTTGATTTAATCATTGAATAATGTAGGGAAAGAATAAGTAAAAACGAAGGATTGGGCACCTTAAACAGTGACAAAAACCTCTATAGGACCAAATAATAGGAAAAAATCATTAAAATCACATCAAAAGACGATCCATGACATTAATAACCCAATGTCATAACCCCATAATAAGAAATTGAACAAATATATTAAGAGATAAGGGAGAATTATTAACATTGGATCAAAGAAGAAATCACAACATGATCAAGGTTTCTTATATCATCTAGATATAACTAGACAACAACAAATATGTGATTAGATATAGTTATGGTTTAAGATAATTTATGGAATGTTAATCCAAAAGAGAGGATTTCACTATTTACAGATAAAAATATGATCAACAGTTATGGTTGTGGTTGTGGGGGGGGGGGGTGAGGTTTGGGACTGGTGGAGAGGGGCAATGAGGATTTGGACTAGTAGGCCTTAGAGAGGTCACGGGGTGGTGGGGTAGGGTAGTATGGGGATAAGTTATGGTTACATGATGAAATTAAATGGTATAAAGGTGGTTTATAATAAATTGTTTCTAGGTTATTTTAAAAAAATTATTGGTGGTTTATTATAACACCAATAAAAACCTGCATCTAAAGTCTGATTTTGGGGTAGAGAAATTTTTTTATGAACTATGGGTTAAAAAATATACAAATGATGACGGTTGAGTCTGATATATCTTTACAATTGAATTGGTAATTTTACCGAGTTTACAAGTGATACGTGAATCCCATATTATATAGGAATTTATTGGTTATGTGATTCCTCTAGAAGGGTTCTCTTAATGTTGAATATATGGATATTTTCTTGATGTACGGAAATTATATTCTTGGAAATTTTTTCTTAAAGGATATCATCTCATTTAAATGTCAACTATAATGATAATATTTTTATAATGACAATTATTTTCTATTCTTATAGTGAAAATATTGGTTTTCAATCAACTACAATAATTATTTTTCATGTATTTCCAATAATACATCATGATTTTGATTTTACCATAATACGTTATTTAAATTTTTTAAAAATATGGTGCAATTACAATTTTTATTGGATTATTAAATAATTTTTTAGATCAATGTAAATTATGAAGAGAAGCACATTCTGATTGATTTTTGTGGTTTACCAATGGAATATTGGGTTTTTTATTTTATGTCAAAAAATGACAGTTTTCTCTCATCCCATGTTTTAAAATAATTCTCAATGGGAATAAGTATGAGTAGGGAGAATAAAAATTTTATTATTATAATTATTTTTTTTACCTAGAATGTGAAATGTGTTCCATTATGGAGAAAAATATCGTTAGGGTAAATTTGGTCATTTGTGGTTGTGCACATTTTTCCATGTAGTATGATTTATACTTCTCCAAAATTGTTAAACTAATAAGGTTTTTGGTATGTATTTTCTACAAAATACAATATATATAATATAAATTATTTTATGGTTATGGGTAGGATGTTATAGTTGGAATCATAAAATGCCTCTACAAAACATTAGATGCAAGGATGATTCAAATGAGGGTATAATAATATTATTACATACCATCATTGTTTAACAAATATATGTCATGAAATATGTGTACAAGAATTGAAACCCCTTTTTTTGTCTTATGTGATTAGTGCTTAAGAATAATAAGGATATTTTGGGGTATATTTATGTGAATAAATACCTTTAGTAAAGAATCAATTATATTAAAACTGCTTATATAAGGAAGAACGCTATAATGTTTTTTAGAAATATTTAAAAAGATAATGATATTATTTAGGATTAAAATGATGAGGGATTTTTAATTAATTATAGTTAATTGAAATAAATTGTTAATATATAGTAAAACAAATTTATTATTTTATAGTTTACTATGGATTTGAATTATTTGTATGTTTCTACATTATTAATCATTTTTAAGATGTTTTCTATTTTTGGAACGTTAAATGATTAAGGTAAAAAATTGAGAAATAACTATTTAGTTAATTGAATAGAATATAATTTTATTTTAAATGATCACAATATATTAAATATTATATGATTATAGAATATATTTTTTTATGTACCTTTATAAGTGAATGATATTTTTTATAGAGAATTGTTATGTTGATATCAATAGAATATGTGAAAAAATATGTATAATTTAATTCTCTATCAAATATTGTCAATCATAATTTTAGTAACTGTATAGTTTGTTATGTCTGGAATTTTTTATGTTGATCATTAGGTGTTAATATTGAAGCTTTAGATATTACTGTCTAATTTCATAATTTGAGGGTTTTTTCATATTGTATATTATCGCATTTTGAGTTAACATTCTTGGATTACATCATTGTATTGAAATATGTCAAATATATTTTGAACCATTCTTGGAAATTTTAATCAATTTAATGTTAATTTGTTTTCTTTTTCTACAGAAAATTAAACTATTTGAATATGACATGACGTAAAGGTGAAAAACATCATAAAACAGAAATGATAGATGATGGTTCTATTATGGTATTAAATATAATAAATTTATAATATTTTCTACTATTTTCTATCACAATGTTAAAATTATTAAAAAAAATATAAGAAAGAAGAAGATAGATTTATGGATAATTAAATGGAAAACATCACCCAAATGTTGAGTCCATAAGGATTCCTTATTACTTTTCCATTCTTTCATATTTTGAAAATCACAAACACCATATCTTAAGGAAAAGTTTCCTTACCCATTGAATTTTTTCTCCTAACCATTGTATTCATTATTCTTGTCAAAATATTTATCCTAATAAGGAAAAGTTTCCTTCCTCATGGAAATTTTCTCCTTACCAATGTTTTCGTTGTTCATTCTATAGTTTCACTAAATATAACTCATTTTTTATTTCTATGTGTAAAATTCAGTTTTAGATCTAAAAACCTCATAATTCTAAAAATACGTATATATAGAGTATTCTATTTTCAGGATATGAATTTGGAATCTGAATTATATGAAATTATGTCTCCAAATTCGACAGAATTCAAACACCAAAGTCATCATAATTCTGTCTCCGAATTCCTAAAAATTCCGACATCTAATAATTTAGAATTGAGGTTCCGAATTCCAGAAAAATATAATTTGAATATCCATGTAATAGAGACTCTAAGTGTTCATTTTCATAGACTTCAAAAATCTATTTCATAGACTCCTAAAAATTTATTTGGTTAAGCTACCAAATTTTTCGTACACGTTTTATTGTTATAAAATGATGTCGTATATTATGTTATTAAATGAGTACTGTTTGAGTGACATGTGTATAGGTCCCTATGAGATTCAAGGAAAATATGACCATTGGAGGAGGGATCCGATCGTTGGAGAGGTGCATATAAATAAGAGCTCATTTGAACAAGCTCAATACATTATGAATGTTCGAGAAGTCTCATGGACACATGTTGTTGAAGTGAGTTCTAAAGAGAGATACTCTCATGTTTAGTGCATCCTGAACACCTAGTTTAGATTGCATCATGTGACATTGATTGTTGTTGTGCACAATCGAGGGCTTACGAGGATAGGAAGATAGAGGTGCAGACTACCTTAATAATCGAGGAATTCCATGGTTAGGAAGACATAGGTGCCGACTACATTGAAGTTTGAGGGCTTCTGGGGATAGCTAGACATATTCTAATATTTATATTGATGGATTACCTTGGTGTGGGTAAGAAAGACTTTCTTGAATGTATAAATAAAAATAAATTTGTTCAAGGATGTTGGATACCCTACTATTTAGTTTAAAATATTCCATACATGTTACTTGTATTGATCAATTATTTTTTTTCCACTGCATTAGGATTAATAAGGATAGTATAACTATCTTATACATTCATGTTTTTGTATACTCTTCTTAGAATGTTCTATACTCTTTAACGTATAATATTTTCTTTGTATACTTTTCATATGTTTCTTTTCCGGAACAACATTTCTGTAACCTAGCAAGTTTTAGTAATAAGAGGTCTTGTGAATTTGCCTTTTTAAAAATTTTAAAACATTGTTTTCCTTAAGGTTAAAAACTATAGTTTTTATACCAACTTTAGAGGTTCCAAAGGAATTTTTAAAAAATAAAATTCACCCCCTCTTGTATTTAAGCATCTACATCATATTTCAATCCTACAATTGGTATCAGAGAAAGTGTCTAAAATACTTATATTAACATTTTTTTTCTCATGTTTCCATTGTTAGAATTTATCATTTCTTAGGAATTTTTTCCTTGTTTACAATCTGTTACTATTAACAAGTTTTTGTGGAAATATATTTTCATTTAGATGGCAGGAATGAATGTTGGTACATTTGACAATCTAAATCCTACTAGACAAACTATTTTTTAAGGTAATGATTATGAATATTAGAGATATCGTATAAAGTCTTTTGTTATTAATATTAGAGTAGACAACATTTTTATGATTACAAGAGATTACAAGATTCTTTATAAGGAAGTCATAACTTTTACTAATAAAGAAAATACATAATATCAACTAAATTACAAGGTACACAATACACTGTTGTGTTCCATGAAAAATAATATATATAGTCAAATTTTTTCTTTTCAATATTCAAATTGTATTTGGAAGAATTTGGATGTTACTCATTTTGGTACATCTAATGTTATAGAAACAATAAGTGCTATGATTCATGTAGAATATCATTGAATTCAATTTCATTATAGAGAACCATTGTGTAAGGTGCAACAATATTTTATTACTATTGTTAACATCTTACAATCTATGGGTGAAAAAGGCCTTGATGATGAAGTTCTTGTGGAAAAGATTAATGATATCATGCCTAATGAGTGGGACTCTATGAGAAATTCCTTTTTTGAGAGTCATAAAGTATCTCAAATTAATCTTCATGCGATATTTGGAAATCTTCTTCAACATTAGACTAGAATGAAAAGATGAGAATATATGAATAATAAAATACTTCAAAATGGAAGTTTAGATTTTACTATTACTAAAGTAAAGTCTCCCAAATGTGTTACAACATATAAGTCAAATAAATTCACTTTTCTTCCTGAATCTAGTGGAAGTGAACATTCTAAGAATGAACATTCCAATATTGCTCGAAGGATGAATAAGAAAGTTGTGTAGAAATACATTCAGTATATATTTAAGAAGAAAGATAATAAATACATGAAAAACTCAGAAGTTATTTTTTATGAATGTAAAAGACCAGGTCATATAAGGCCACATTTTCCTATTATAATGAAAAAGGATAGAAAGGAAAATAATTTATGAGTAATAGAAAGAATTAATATAAGGTTAATGCCAAGAATGTATTTAAAGTAAATGAATCCTGGAGATCCAGTGGTGGAGACTCTTCTAATGAATCATTAGAGTATGAATCATCAAGTTAAAAGAATCATAGTGTACTATCCAAGCTACCAATTGAAAATCACTATCTAATGTCTAAGGTACAAAATCACAAATCTATCAAAAAAGTTTCCATAAATTCTAATTACATTTATGACAAATATTATGATTATTTAGTTGAATAATCTTCTTCTGATGAAGATAATACTTTAGCAACTCATGAAGAAGTTTCTAGGTTTTCTAAACTTCTTGAGAATGGAAATTCCAAAACTGAGGAAAATATTGATAAGGAATATTATAGAATCTCTATTATTATTAAATATGTATTAGATCGTTTTAATGATTTTGATAAGAAAACATTTTTTGTTGAAAGTATTTAAAAAAAATTAGAATGTTATTTCTAAGAAGTGTAAACTTTCTAAGGATATTAAAAATGCAATTTCTATGAAAAATATTTTAGAGACTATCTATAGTTCTAAAACTAATTGTTTTTTGGATAAAAACTTGGTTATTAAACTTAAGTTAGAAATATTTTCCTTGAAAATGTGTTTTTATGGTTTACCATAGTTAAGGAAATCTGTGAAAAAATGTATTCCCAAATTAGACCTCTAAGGAATAGTTCTTGTTTTTGTTAAACTCGATCTAAACTTGATTTTTGTAATAACTATTTTGTTTCTAAAAGAGCTCCATTCTATAAAAATGTTAGTGTGGTGGAAATTGTGTGAATAATTGTTTTTTAAACAAAACACAGTCTTTTGGTTTTCATAAAGATTATAATTATAAAAAAATGGGGGTACATAAAATTTTGATTTCTAAAAATCCTCGAGCCATGAATATTTGGAAACTGAAAGCCTAACACTCTTATTTTCATGAAAATATAGAATGTACCAACCACAATACCTGGTACATGGACATTGGATGTTCTCGAGACATGACTGGTAACAATTTTGTTTTTAATTATTATCAAGATGAAAGGAGGAAATGTAACATTTAGAGATAATGAACAAGGATAAATCATTGTTATAGGAAAAAATTTTCTTCTTGGAAAAATATTGATTTCAAATATTTCATTTGTTAAGGGTATTAAGAAAAACCTCATTAGCATTATTAAATTATGTGAAGAAGGTTACTTTGTGAACATTCAGAACGACAAGTCCTTAGTACACAATCCCACAGAAGAGTTTATTCTTTCTGCTAATAAGTAAGAGAATATATATACATTAATCCTAGAAGACCTTAGGAGCCAAGATCGACCTAGTGTTATTGACATAGAAGATCAATCATATTTATGGAATTCAAGATTAGGAAATTGTAATCTTAGGAATCTATGAAAACACTCTATGAATAGACTTGTTATGGATTTACTAGAGCTTAAGTTTAATTCTTCAAAAGATTGTGACCCTTGTCAATATGGAAAGAAAAATATATCAATTTTTAAATCAATCGGTGAAGTCTCAACAACTGCTTCCTTATAGTTGGTGCATATGGATATTTTTGGTCCAACACAAACTGGAAGCATTGGTGGAAAATATTATCAGTTTTTCTTAGTTGATGATTATACTAGATTTAAGTGGGTCTATTTTCTAACAATGAAATATGAAACCTTTTCTGATTTCAAAAGTTCTATATCCCAATATAAAAATGAGAAATACCTTCCATTTATAACTCCTCATAGTGATCATGGAAAAAAATTTCAAAATTTTTCTTTTGAGAACTTTTTATAGAAGAAAAGGAATTACTCTTAACTTTTTATCACCAAAAACCCCTCAATAGAATGGTGTTGTTGAAATAAGAAATCAAATTCTTCAATAAATAACTAGAACCATGTAGAGTGAATATTATATAGAAAAACCTTTTTGGGTTGAAGCTATAATTACTTCTTGTTATTCTATAAATAGAATTTTGATTATACCTTTTACTAATAAAAAAACTTATGAATTATGGAAGGGTAGAAAAACTAGAATTTCATAAATCAAGGTATTTGGTTGAAAAGTATTCATTCTAAACACCAATGATAATTTTTATAAATTCAAACCAAAATATTCTGATGGAATTTTTTTAGGATACACCACAACTTCTAAGGATTACATTATTTTTAGTGAAAATACTTGTACTTTTGAAGAAACAGTGCATGTAAAATTTGATGAAACTGATCCCTGTGTTTCTAAACAACCTAAAATTACATATTCAGATGTGTTTTAAAAAATATTTTTAGATCATCAATAGATGATCTATCAGATATGGAAAACATTCAAGTAAATTCTTCTCATGAATTTACCGCAGAATATTTCCTACCATATGTTGATGAAGAGGTTCTACAAAACCCAAATAAGTTGTTTCTTAGGAATCATACCAATGATAATATCATTGGTGATTTAAATAAACCTATAAGGACTAGAAGTTGCTTATAAAATTCAGTAGATAATCTAGAATTTATTTCCAAATTAGAACAGAAAACATTAATGAAGCTTCAGGTGATAATGATTGGATTAAAGCCATGTAAGATAAGATAAATTAATTCGAATGGAATAAATTATAGAATTTGGATTAAAGCTCTATGTTATCTTATGTTATTGGAGTAAAATTAGTTTTCCGAAATAAATATGATGAAAATGGAATCATATTAAAAAATTTGTATATTAGTGGTTAAAGTCTATAATCAACAAGAAGTAATCGACTATGAATAAACATATTCTCCATTATCTAGACTTGAATCTATTCACATTTTACTTGTTTTTGCATCAATATTCAACTTAAAACTTTTTCATATGGATGTCAAATGTTCTTTCAATAATGGTTATCTTCAAGTGGAAGTTTTGGCTGAACAACCTCCTGGTTTTGAAGATAAAAAACATTTTGAACATGTTTTCAAACTTACCAGAGAGTTGTAAGGATTTAATCAAGCCCCAAGAGCCTAGTACAACAGGAATAAATGATTTTTGTTACAAAATGATTACATTAAGGGAAATGATGATCCAACCCTTTTTATAATCAATGATAAGAAAAATGTTTTTATTTTTCAAATTTATGTTAATGACATGATATTTCTTTCAACTCAGCAATCTTAAACTGATTCCTTCATATATCTAATGAAATCTTTGTTTGTAATGAGTATGATGGGTGAATTAACATTTTTCAATGGTGTTCAAATTTCTCAAAAACCTAAGGGGACTTATATAATTCATTTTTAGTATATTAATTATATTCATAAAATATATGGATATGACAACACTAAATGTATATGTACTCCCAGTAGTACCTCAAATTCACTTGATCTTGATGAAGATAGGAAACCAGTGAATAAAACAACATCCATAGGTATGATAAGAAGTCTATTGTACTTAATATCTAGTCATCTAGACATAATGTTTTCAGTATTCTTATGTTCAGTATATCAATCTAATGCTAATGAATCTCATTTAAAGGGAGTGAAAAGATATTTTCACTATTTAAAGGGAACCATGGATTTATGACTTTTTTATACTTCTGTAAATGATTTTGCTTTAAAAAGTATTTCTGGTGCAGACCATGGTGGATGTAGAATGGATAGAAAAACTACATTCGGAACTTTTCATTTCTTAGAAGAATCATTAGTTTTTTGTTAATACAAAAAGAAAAACTCAGTTGAACTTTCCAATACTGAAGATGAATTTGTAGCAGTTGGAAGTTGATGTGCTTAGGTATTGTGGTTGTAACACACACTCACAGAATATGGTATGAGTTTTACCAAAAAAAAACTTTTGTGTTATAATACTAGCATCACTACCCTAAGTAAAAACCCTAAAAACCACTCTCATTCAAAACACATAGATATTAGGCTTTGAAATCCCTATGGATTGTATTCTTGATTTCATGAATGAGATATTATATTTTCTTGCATACAAAAATATTCAACGACAAGAACGTCTCTTAACTATTTATTTTTAATACTGATGAGGTATTTTTTTATATTATTTAATAATTAGTTTTTATTAATGGTATAATTTCCTCAGAAGATAAAATAATGCCTTCACATATCAAATTCAAAAAATAAAAAAATTGCGTAATCTATTTTTTAAAAAAATTAAATGTAATTTTATTTTGATTGATTATATTATTAAAATAATTTAATTGATCATCATAATTGGTTTATGTTTTTGAATTTTTGTAAATTTTATGTATATTTTTATATTCTCGTATTTAATGTTAGTTATTTTATAATTTTAAGGAAATTGATGTTTAATTTTGTTTATCTGTCAAAAATTATTATAAAAACAATAGAAAATTATAAATAAACATTATATTAACTCATATGGATGGGGTAATTGTATATGATATTATTAATTAACCTTTTATGAGATGTTATAATTTTTAAAAACACTTTCATGGGACTTATATATTGATTAATTTCTTATGATATTAATGGCTAGGATGGATGCCAATGATATTAAACTAAGTGATAAGGTTTAAAATATAACTAAATTTTATTGTTTGAAATTAAATTCAACCTTTTTCTCCTCATATATGATTTTATGGATAATTGGAGACAATATAAATTATTTATAAAAAATTTATGTGTTGATATTTCATATATTTACAATATTGTGACCCACCATAAATAAAAGAGGGATCCACCTCCACAATATTTGTCATAACAGTTGAGAAATATAGAGTTCACATGATCTCAAAAAATACCTTCTAAACCTTCTTCCCTATTTTCTATAGGTTATGTTCTTCCAAAAATACCATCCTATATGACTCTAGGGGTATACCAATTGGATCGACTCATTGATGAGGTATAATTATAATCGGAATGGTTTCATGTTTAATTACACGTCAAACTACTAAAAATATTCTAAATTGATTGTTATTTAATATCATAAATAACTTTAATATAATAAATTTTTAGTATTTTGAAATACAAAACATTATTCATATATTATTTCATCATATGGAAAATTAGAATATTGATAGTGTGTATGTACAGACTACCTCCTCCAAGAAGGGTAATATTTAATTTTTTATCAATACTAATTATATTTAGTATAATGATGTTTTAAAATAATATATATGTTATTTTGAAACACTTCTTATTTTTAAATTATAATTTACTATTTTCCTTCTTTCCTTTTCATTCGTGATGAAGTGATAATTTCACACTTTCATATATGTGGAATAAAACCTCAAACAATGAATGACATTTTTTTCATTACTACCTCACACGGTTGGTCATACATTTAGAAATAATTATAAAATATAACTTGTATAACATAATAGTTGAAAAATTTATGTAAAATATAACAAACACTATTTTTTCTAAATTCTATTTAAATTGAATTCCTTTAATTGTTTACATGTAGACTACATTCTATAATATCCTAGCCTTAAACCTTACTTAATCATGAGTTATTACAAGATTACAAGTTGAGGATCTTTTCAGGTTTAGAGTTTTAGATAATTAAATCATGAAACATGCATTACATTCCACATTTAAACAAAGTGGTTACATAAAAGACAGTATTCATTCTTCCCATCAACGGAAACATATTTAAAATAAAACATGGATTCTTTCTTGAAACATCCTTGACACTATCATCACATCATGTACCTTTCCCTTGACCTGTGAAAAACATTTCAAAAACATGGGATGAGCATAAAAAGCTCAGTAATGGTTATAAAAATATGGAAAGGAAACATGAGTTCATATATACATAAGAATGAAATCATACTTTACCCATAAAACATAGTCACTTTATCATACCTCATCAAATCATGAATAAATCATAGAAGTCATAAGACATAAAAGTAACTTGAGGCATTTATAACATTCTTACGTAGGGAGTATCCCTCTTGGTTACGTTTGGAATACCCATCACAGTATATTCCCTAAATCTCTTCAGAGAAACCTTAACGTTTCACTCCTTCGCGTTACCCAATGAATTGGAGAGCGATATCGGGCTCACCCGCCCTTAGTTTATCACGGAACCACCCGTATTCATAATAATGCCCAAGAACCTCAACATAATCGTATCACATAAAACATGCATAAAGGAAACATAACATTTCCACCTTTAAATCACAAGATATAAATACAACACATTGATATAAAATAATTATGAAAACCATTTTCAATACCAAAATAAAATAAAAGTAAAGCATGGTATTTATTTTTCTTTTAAAAAGAAGGTATGGCTTGTAGAGGAAGCTGAAACTCAAATAACAGTCACGATGGTGGAGAAGTCGTTGTCGCCGCATACGTACGACAAAAACATTCCCTTTTGTCATTTAATAAACACTTCGTGTAAAAAAGATTCCTTTTGAATAAATGTAAAAGTAAAAGGGGTTTATACACAGTATACATTAAGGTTGTCTATAAAACATAATATGACTCAATGAAAGGAAATTGAGACGAAGTCCCTTATAAAGACGGTATCATTTGTTTAAGGATAAATCAATTACATAATTATGTGTGACAAAGGAATACACCAAATATAAGTGTATATTAAGTGTAAAATAATCAAAGTTCATTCACACATATTCAAATGATGACATATTCAATAACTAAATGTTGAACCCAAAGAAATCGAAATTGGGTTAAGATGTTCCCTTGACAGCCTAACGGCGTCACATCGAAATGAGTTGATGAGAGATAAAAAGTTTATCTCATAACTTGGACATAAAATTTACATAAATAAGGATATATGAGAACATATACCAACATAAAAATATATAAATTAAAATACCAAACAAAATAAGTCTTTTAAAAAAGAGGAGGGTGAAAGGTTCCCTTACCGACTTGGGTATCTTTCAAAACATACACCCCATGAAAGAAGGACAATAAATCATTGATGTAACCACTCATAAACGAAATTATATTACACAAAGAGTAGAATAATGGGCAGTAAATACACCACTCAAAGTAAATTGTGGCAAATGTAGCATAAATATCACGGGAATAAAAGTGAGATGAAAAATCCTTTACAAAAACTCGGCAGCCTAACAGCGCCACATAAAACTTACAAAATTGATTGATGAGATCAAATAGGGTATCTCATCATATTAACTTAAAGTTTATAGAAATATGAATATAAAAGAACATCGAACAACATAACAAATAAGAGCTTAGAAGAAGTGACATAATGGAGAGTACTTAAAAAAGAAAGCGAGAGGTTAGATCTCTTACGAAAATTCGGCAGCCTAACGGCACCACTCAAAACTTACAAAATAGATTGATGAGAGAGAATAGGGTCTCTCATCACATGAACATAAAAATTACAGTAAGTGTAATATAAAATAACATCCCAACAACAAGAAATATGAGCTTTAGAGGGAATGACATAAAAGAGTGTACCTAAAAAGAAAGAGAGGAGTAAGATCCCTTACCTCAAGTCCAACATGTCTAGTTCATTTCTTTATATTCCGGAATAATAAGCTTTGGTCAATTAATAATTGCCTAAATACCTCCGTTAGAGATTATTATTCAGTTCATATCTCATATTATAATGTTATAGTAATTTTTTAATAATGTTAGTTCATATCAGACGTTTTTGTCGATGTTTGGTACATGAGTCAAAAATGAACTTGTTTGAAAAAAGATTGCCCATGTAGTTGTAAGTAAATAATTTCCAGAATAGTATTAATGATTAAAATATCATATATATCCATTAAATATTCATTTCATACTATTCCATATCATTTGGAGATAAAAAATGAAAAGCATCGTTCATGGAGACGGTAGGCCATACGTACGCATGAACACAACTTTCATTTTTTGTCATATTAATGGAATTAAAACAAAATGAGAGAGATAAATATATGTTATAATTCCAGAATGGTATCCATAATTTTGATGTAATATATTACATATATATCCATTATAAATATGTACTTATAATATTACATAACATTTTGAGATAAGAAATGAAATGTACCGTTCATGGAGATGGTAAGTCGTACGTACGCATGAACGCTACTTCCACTTCTATTTCATATTTAATGGAATTAAAACATAATGATACATAATAGTATTTTAATTCCAGTATGGTATCATATATAATATTATTAAATATATCCTTTATATGTACCACATATGGTATTAACGAATCAAATCACTTTGAGGGGGCGGTAGTCCGCACTTCCTTAAATGAATATATCGTGTTTTCCCAAAATGGAAACCATAAAGGTATGCCCAAAATGAAAAATGAAGATGCTTAAGAAAAACATAAACATATTATATATCACATATAAATATAGTTTCATCTTAATGTCCACCTTTGAAGGTGTTAAAATAATGTTGAACAATCATCATTTCGGGAGGCCGAAATTCGCCATCCACAGAAACAATATGTTCTTTAACCATTAGATGTAGTTGTGTGAAAGTTTAGCTCTAATCCTTCTTATAAAAACATCCTAGTATATTTATTATACTTTATTTGTTACAAAAGAAATGAATAAAAGTTTTTTGGGGGTTGGAGAAGCAAAATAAAAAAAAAGGACTCAAGTGAAGACATTACCTTAAAATCGGGTAACTCCCTTTGGTTTGAGCTCAAAGGCTTCCTTGGGAAGACTTCTGCCAAAAGTGAGGCTTCAAGGAGTAATAGAGGGAAGTGGAGAGACAAAATGGGCAGAGGTTGGCCGAGCGAAATGCTTTCGAAGTATGGGTATGGAGGTAGAGGTGGGGGCATTTTATAAGAGGAGAGGAGGGGCACTCTTGGAAGGTAAAGAAAAGTCACTTTATTCTAAAATGGTATTCGGATTTAAGAGGTCCCAAATTGATGTTTTTAGAGTATAATGTGATAAGGGTTATAAATCCACTCATCCAATAGGTTTTGGAAATGTGTAGGTCTTAGATATTACATTATATTTCCATTTTATTTAAATCGTTAAATAATGAGGTCATCGCTGCATCATCATGATGTCATAAATAATTTACTTCATTTAATGTCTAAAAATTATAAAACAAATACTATGATGTAGGAAATCTTTGTATCTTTCCAATTAATATTTATACTAAAAAATCTGATTTGTATAACCCCATGTAAAAATTGTTTTAGTAAAACATTTCATGTTTGTCTCATTTTTACTTTAACATTAAATAAAAAGATATTAATGTCATTTTCCAAACAAAGTGGCTTCATGGGGTCCCCAAGTTGACCCATGGGTTGTTGTGGTAGGCCATGACACATCCAATGAGGTTAGGACATGTGTCAAGTTCATTTCATATTATTAAAACATTATTATTACCTTAAACTACACTAATTACCTCTAATCGCGATTAAAAACTTAATAAGTTTCTGTTACCCAAAAAAAATATTTTTATCCCATTGAACCACATTTTACTTCTTAATGACAACCATGTATGTAGGATTTTTTAAATTCAAAACACAAAGATGGAAAAACATCATTTAATCAGAAAAATCAGTTTTTATAAGTACCACTTAGTGGTTTCACTATTCATCAAAAATTGAAGTTTTTCAGAAAAATCCCAAAAATTCACCCTAAGCTATATTTGATATTCCGAATTCAAAAATGAAGTCTATTTTAAAAAATTCAAAACTTATATGTCACATTAATTAATTTAATAATTAATTCCCACTATTAGATCAAATAGCGTGTTTTTGTGAACCAATAAGTATCAAAAGATTGACACTAGTTTAAGTTTGATTTCAAAATGAAATTACTTCCAACAACCACTATTCAATTTAATGGTAAAAATATATTCTTATTTCACTTTAAAATCAATTTAAAAGATAATATAACCATATAAATAAATTATATTAAAAAGTGGTTTTGAATTAAAATACAATATTTTACACTATTCATTTAAAAAAAGAACTTTATCGGAAAGATACCAAAAATTTACACAACGTAAATTTTGATGTCCCAATTCTTAAAAATAGATTTATTTGGTCCAAAAGGATGTATAAGAGTGAAAAAATCGATATTTAATGACTGTTCTGCATCAAAAGGCGATAAGTGAACCTTTAGTGAAAACTAAGGCATATACACCTAAAATAGAATTATTTCCGTATTTTATGCCTTTATCTTTTATTGGATAAATGTAAAAACATTAAAAAACATATATAATCATATTTTAGATATTTATATCCATTCCCGCCAATACAACGGCTACATGTTAACTACCATTTAAAATAATAATATTTTATTATTAGAGTGCAACGTAAGATTCCCAAGAAACTCGTTGTTGCGTGTTGGGTACGTCATCGAGCATAGCGTCCCCTTTAAAGTCAAATTAATAATTTATTCACAAATATGTATAAATATTAAAATTTCATATTCTTTATTTACCTGGGGTGTCACATCCTTCCCCCCTTTTGGGAATTGCGTCCTCACAATTTTTAAAATTGAGCTTGGAAACGTCCTTGAAAATCCCACATCGGAACAAGAGTTGGTAAAACAATCACTTTAAAATAAAGAATGAAAATGACAGAGGTCACCCGAGTTAACCCATACTAGGACACCATGTGGGAAAACATGGACATGGAGGAGAAAACATAGGGTCATGTTCTCATGGAGAGTGATAAAAATCATGTTTAGGAGAAATTTAACAATAAGAAAATCACAAACTTGTGATGGGTTAAACGGTGTTGGGTTCCCCAGTAGGAATAGTTAATAGACAACATTTTTGTTTTATGTTACTTTTTATTGAAGAATTTATTCCTAAGTAAACATAATCACTTATCATGTTGAATTTCAACTTTTACTAGATTTCTTAATCAAACTCATATTTTTTCCAAAAGACGAGTATTTAGGGAGACTTGTTCGCATTAAGAGTACTATAATCAACATCTAGAGGATCACCAAATCCACAAAAGAGAACTATATACATCCCATTTCATTAGGATTTAACCAAAACAAAAACCAGAAAGGTTAGTACAAGGTCAGATAATCCAAAAAAGGATAACCCTTTATAAAAAGAAAATCTATTCTTAATATCAAAATTTGTTCAACAAAACCCAAAGTTCAATGAGGACCATTCGATAACCAATTTGTCCATAAAATTATTCAAAGTAAACCAATCTAAGATTGAAACCCAACTATTTAAGTATTTAGTCACATAGTCTTCCTAGTTAAATCGTAACATTTATCTCCAAACAACATCAGTTTCTCCTAAAGTCCCATATTGAAAAGTAATTAACCTAATCACATATCCTCCATGCTAGGTTAATCATTTTCATAAATAACCCAAAATCAAATTACTCATAATTCATAAAACCATCTAACTAAAAATAATCGGTCAAACTTACCAGGGACTTCACGTAGTTCAGTGGTAGGCGATAAATACCGGTCGCACTTTGGTTGAGGGTTCGATTCCCACAGCTTTTTTCCGACGCGACGGGTTGTCACACGGTCTACGTGTTGTCCTTTTTAAAAAACTATATAATTCTTAAATCATTCCCCAAAAAGAGATAAAATCATCAAAAATGATCATAACATATTTTAACCTCAAGTTTATCTCATGCATTTCATTTTCCAGCATATCATATAATAACCCATAATTACCTCAAAAGTAAGGATCATGTAAAATCTAATGGTTACCTTTATAATTATTACCTGAACTTACACATGGATTGGTCATCTCATACATGATGTATTAAAGATCATACCAAGGTTCAAGTGGTTGATCATGACTCTTTGATAGTTGGTTTAGAACAACCACGAGTTTCCTCATTGAATCCCACATTTTATCTAGTATCTTAATCATAGAACCACCACAATTTCCTTCAAACCTGTTGTCTCTTTGGTGCCTGCTAGATCAATCCATTCACTAAAAACAGAAATGTCAGTGTGAGTATATCAACAAAACCATCATGTACTAATGGGTAAGGTAAACACTAAGATACACTTACTCATTCAGTTTATCTAAAACTAGGACTCTTTCTGAAATCCTAACCATTACGGTAATTCCACTTATGCTTAAAGAATACCCTAACCTCTAAAGTTATCTAAACCGACCATTGATACCAACTATAAGTCCCCATCCTTAAACCTTACTTAATCTTGATTTATTACAAGATTATACGTTGAGGATCTTTTCAGGTTTAGAGTTTTAGAGAATTAAATCATGAAACTTGCATTACATTCCACATTTAAACAAAGTGGTTACATAAAAGACAGTATTCATTCTTCCCATCAACAGAAACATATTTAAAATAAAACATGGATTCTTTCTTGTCACATCCTTGACACTATCATCACATCATGTACCTTTCCCTTGACCTATGAAAAACATTTCAAAAACATGGGATGAGCATAAAAAGCTCAGTAAGGGTTATAAAAATATGGAAAGGAAACATGAGTTCATATATACATAAGAATGAAATCATAATTTACCCATAAAACATAGGCACATTAACATACCTCATCAAATCAAGAATAAATCATAGATGTCATAAGACATAAAAATAACTTGAGGCATTCAAAACATTCTTACGTAGGGAGTAACCCTGTTGGTTACGTTTGGAATACCCATCACAGTATATTCCCTAAATCTCTTCGGAGAAACCGTAACATTTTACACCTTCACATTACCCAATGAATTGGAGATCTATATCAGGATCACCTGCCCTTAATTTATCACGGATCCACCCGTCTTCATAATAATGCCCAAGAACCCCAACATAATCGTCTCACATAAAACATGCATAAAGGAAACATAACACTTCCACCTTTCAATCACAAGATATCTATACAACACATTGATATATAAACATTATGAAAACCATTTTCAATACCAAAATAAAATAAAAGTTAAACATGATATTTATTTTTATTTAAAAAAAAGGTATGGCTTTTAGAGGAAGCCGAAACTCAAATAACGGCCACGATGGTGGAGAAGACATTGTCACCGCATATGTACGAAAAAAACATTCCCTTTTGTCATTTAATAAACACTCCGTGAAAAAGGTATTCCTTTTGAATAAACGTAAAAGTCAAAGGGGTTTATACACAGTATAAAAGAAGGTTGTGTATAAAACAGAATACGACTCAATGAAAGTAGATTGAGACGAAGTCCCTTACAAAGACGGTATCCTTGGTTTAAGGATAAATCAATTACATAATTATGTGTGACAAACGAATACACAAAATATAAGTGGATATTAAGTGTAAAATAATGAAAGGTCATTCACACATATTCAAAGAATGACATATTCAATAACTACATGTTGAACCCAAAGAAATCGAAATTGGGTTAAGAAGTTCCCTTGACAGCCTAACGGCGTCACATGAAAATGAGTTAATGAGAGATAAAAAGTGCATCTCATCACTTGGACATAAAATTTACATCAATAAGGATATATGAGAACATATCCCAACATAACAATATGTAAATTAAAAGACCCAACAAAAGAAGTCTTTTAAAAAAGAGGAGGGTGAAAGGTTCCCTTACCGACTTGGGTATCTTTCAAAACATACACCCCATGAAAGAAGGACAATAAATAATTGATGTAAATAATCATAAATGAAAGTATATTACACAGAGAGTAGAATAATTGGTATTACATACACCACTCAATGGAAATTGTGGCAAATGTAGAATAAATCTCACGGGAATAAAAGTGAGATGAAAAATCCCTTATGAAAACTCAGCAGCCTAACGGCGCCACATAAAACTTACAAAAATGGATTGATGAGATCAAATAGGGTATCTCATCATATTAACTTAAAGTTTATAGAAAGTTTAATATAAAAGAACATCCCCCAACATAACAAAGAGGAGATTAAAAGAAGTGACATAAAGGAGAGTACTTAAAAAGAAAGAGAGAGGTTAGATCCCTTAAAAAAATTCGGCAGCCTAACGACGCCACTCAAAACTTCCAAAATGGATTGATGAGAGAGAATAGGGTCTCTCATCACATGAACATAATAATTATAGTAAGTGTAATATAAAATAACATCCCAATAACAAGAAAGATGATATTTATAGGGAAATACATAAAATAGTGTACTTAAAAAGAAAGAGAGGAGTAAGATCCCTTACCTCAAATCCAACTTGTCTTGTTCATTTCTTTATATTCCTGAATAATAAACTTTGGTCAATTAATAATCACCTAAATACCTCCTTAAGAGATTATTTTTCAGTTCATATCACATATTATAAATTTATAGTAATTGTTTAATAATGTTAGTTCATATCAGACATTTTTGCCGATGTTTGGTACATGAGTCAAAAATGAACTTGTTTGAAAAAAGATTTCCCATGTAGTTACAAGTAAATAATTTAAAGAATAGTATTAATGATTAAAATATCATATATATCCAGTAAATATTGATTTCATACTATTCCATATCATTTGGAGATAAAAAAAAAAAAGCACCGTTCATGGAGACGGTAGGCCGTACGTACGCATGAACGCTACTTTCATTTTTTGTCATATTAATGGAATTAAAACAAAATGAGAAAGATATATATATGTTATAATTCCAGAATTATATCCATAATTTTGATGTAATATATTACATATATATCCATTATATATATGTATTTATAATATTACATAACATTTTGAGATAAGAAATTAAATGTACCTTTCATGGAGACGATAAGATGTACGTACGCATGAACGCTACTTCCATTTCTATTTCATATTTAATGGAAATAAAACATAATGATACATAATAGTATTTTAATTCCAGTATGGTATCATATATAATATTATTAAATATATCCTTTATACGTACCACATATGGTATTAACGAATCAAATCACTTTGAAGGGGTGGTAGTCCCACTTCCTTAAATGAAGATATCGCGTTTACCCATAATGTAAACCATAAAGGTATTCCCAAAATGAAAAATACAGAACCTTAAGGAAAACATAAACATATTATATATCACATATAAATATAGTGTCATCTTAATGGCCACCTATGAGGGTGTTAAAAGAATGTTGAACAATTTTCCTTTCGGGAGGCCGAAATTCGCCACCACGGAAACAATATGTTCTTTAACCATTAGATGTAGGTGTGTGAAAGTGTAGCTAGAATAATTCTTATAAAAACATCCTCGTATATTTATGATAATGGATTTGTTACAAAATAAATGAATAAAAGGAGTTTAGGGGGTTGGAGAAGCAAAATAAAACAAAAGGACTCGAGTGAAGACATTACCTTAAAATCCGGTAACTCCCTTTGGTTTGAGCTCAAAGGCTTCCTTGGAAAGACTTCTGCACAATGTGAGGCTTCAATGATTAATATATGGAAGTGGAGAGACAAAATGGGCAGATTTTGGCCGAGTCAAATGCTTTGGGAGTGTGTGTAAGGAGGTAGAGGTGGGGGCCTTTTATAAGAGGAGAGGAGGGGCACTCTTGGAAGGTAAAGAAAAGTCACTTTATTTTAAAATTTTATTCGTATTTAAGAGGTCCCACATTGATGTGTTTTGAGTATAAGGTGATAAGGGTTCTAAATCCACTCATACAATAGTTTTTGGACATGTTTAGGTCTTAGATATTACATTATATTCCCATTTTATTTAAATTGTTAAATAATGAGGTCATCGTTGCATCATCTTGATGTCATAAATAATTTAATTTATTTAATGTCTAAAAATTATAAAAGAAAATAATATGATGTAGGAATTTTTTTATCTTACCAATGAATATTTATAGTAAATAATCATATTTGTATAATCCAATGTAAAAATTGTTTAAGTAAAACATTTCATGTTTGTCTCATTTTTACTTTATCTTTAAATAAAAAAATATTAATGTCATTTTCCAACCAAAGTGGATTCATGGGGTCCCCAAGTTGACCCATGGGTTTTTGTGGTCGTCCATGACACATACAATGAGGTTAGGACATGTGTCATGTTCATTTCATATTATTAATAAATTATTTTTACCTTAAACTACACTAATTACCTCTAATCGCGATAAAAAACTTAATAAGTTACTATTCACCAAAAAAATTATTTTTATCCCATTGAACCACATTCTACTTCTTAATGACAACCATGTATGTCGGAGTATTGAAATTAAAAACAAAAAAATTGCAAAATTTAATTTAAATGGAAAAATCAGTTTTTATAAGTACCACTTAGTGGTTACACTATTCATAAAAAATTGATGTTTTTCAGAAAAATCCAAAAAATTCACCCTAAGCTATATTTGATATTCCGAATTCAAAAATGAAGTCTATTTTACAAAATTCAAAAAATATAAGTCACATTAATTAATTTAGTAATTATTTCCCGCTGTCAGATCAAATAGCATGTTTTTATGAAACAATAAGTATCAAAATATTGACACTAGATTAAGTCTGATTTCAAAGTGAAATTAATTCCAACGACCACTATTGGATTTAATGGTAAAAATATATTCTAATTTCACTGCAAAACCAATTCAAAAGATAATCTAATCATATAAATAAATTAGATTAAAAAGTGGTTTTGAATTAAAATACAACATTTTACACTATTCATTTAAAAAAAGAACTTTATCGGAAAGATACCAAAAATTTACACAAAGTAAATTTTGATGCCCCAATTCCTAAGAAGAGTTTTATTTGGTCCTAAAGGATTTATAATAGTGAAGAAAACTATATTTAATGATGTTTGTCCTTCAAAAGGAGATAAGTGAACCTTCAGTGAAAACTAGGGCATATACGCCTAAAATCGAATTATTTCTATATTTTATGCCTTTATCCTTTATTGGATAAATGTAAAAACATTAAAAAACATATATATTCATATTTTAGTTAATTATATCCATTCCTGCCAATACAACGACTACATGTTAACTACCATTTAAAATAATATTATTTTTATTATTAGAGTGCAACGTATGATTCCCAAGAAACTCGTTGTTTCGTGTTGGCTACGCCATCGAGCATAGAGTCCCCTTTAAAGTCATATTAATACTTTATTCACAAATATGGATAAGTATGAAAATGTCATTTTCTTTATTTACCTGGGGTGTTACACCTTCTCTAGGATACACCATATTTCATTAGTCATGTCTATATTCAATAAATAGTTCTATAATGGCATTTCATATAAAAAACAATTATTTTAAAAATATTAATATTCTCGATATGATGGATAAATTATACCTTTTACCATATTAAACATATATATTCCATGTTTGACTTATTTTTAGAACTCCATCAAAACATCAAACACAAACATAACAATTCTAGTAACTAAATGAAAAATATTAAAAAATTAAATAATTGTAATAATTATAATGTAATGAACATGAATAATATTATTAGGATTATATAAAACATAAATACATTTTTTAAAAATGAGGATTTACATGCGAATGAAATGATTCGAGTCTTGAAGAAGGGAAATTCTTCTAAAATCATGTTTTCATAATTTTGTTTGATCTATTTTTCTTCCATCTCGAGGTTATTTTAACTTATTCAAGAATTGTATAATTTATTATTCAATGAATTCAAATGATAATTTTAAACTATATTTTATCTTATATTAAATTTTTTAAAATGTAATCATTTTAATTTTTTTTGTATGTGTTTCTTTCAATTTTTTTACAAAATAATAAATTAATTTTTTTAATGTATACAACATGACAAACAGTTATTTCAATCATACCTAATATAAGTTAGAATGATTTATCTACATATTAATACCAGTTTTAAAATAGAATTTTATTATTTCTAATTTTTAATTCATAGTTTTATAAAACATTTCATATATAATGGATATTTCATCTTATTTATATGAGATATCTAAATGTGTTATTTATTAATGATTGAATTCCAATTCAATTGAGTTTTTGGTTAAAGTGAAATGTTTATGTGTTTTTTCTTTTTATAGACCATAAAAGTATTATATTAATGCTTGGTGATCACGATATAACTATAATGGTTGGTGAGATTGTTATATCTCTCTAATTAATTGGGTAAACTAACATATTTGACCAATGATAGGATACTTATAAGAAATTTTTGAATTATATAGTTAGGTGAATCTATTTTAGAAGTGAATTTACTTATTATATCCCAAGGTACCAACATTATGTGGTTGAATTCATTTAATGAATATAATTTGATTATTTTTTTCAAATGATCTAGTTTTTATAAGGAATGACTATGACATTTTTAAAGGTGAAAGAACCTTTTTCATAGAAATTTATATATGGGTTTTCATTTTTCTCAAATAAAACCTTTTGATTATGATTTTTTATTCATGAATGATTATAAAATGAATATAATACAGATTGATTAATAAATTTTTCTTCATGTATAAGAAAATGATTATTTGAGGTCAATGATTATTAGTTAAAATGTAAATTTTCTTATGGATTTTCTATGTTTATAAATGGACTAGAGAGTTTGTTTTATATTATGTACCATAGTGATATTTATTTTTCCATACTATAAATAAAAATGTATTTCATAAGGTTTAAGTATGATTTTTAATGTTAATAAAATCATATTTCTAGTTATGTTTGTCAGTATTAATGAAACAACACTGTCTTCTTGAGGAACATTTTTTTGGGTAACAATGGAAATATTATGAAAGTGTAAACTTTTTAATGTAACAAGTTTACTAATTTACAAAAACAATAAGATGAAAAAATCATTTACATATGGATGATAAAATAAAAACCATATATTTTTTAATTTAAAAAATATATTATGTGAGGGTGGATATTTAACATCAGATATATTAATTGGATGTGGGGAAAAATACATTGATTAGTGGTGGAAGAATTTTTCTCATAAATAGATAAAAAATTCAACTTTCATATAATGAATGGTTGTAGAAAAAAATACATTACCATTCAATAATATTAATAATTTTTTAATAACTATATTTTTTCTTTAAATAAATCATTTCAACAAACCATTTATGTTCACATTGAAAAATAAATCACAATATATATAGAGGTGGTATTCTGTAAATACACATGAAGATGTTATAATATTTTAATTATTTTTAGATGGATATTGAAAAATGAAATTTAAATAATATATTAATATTTTTAAAAAAAATTATTATTTATAATAATTTCAATTATATAAAATTTTTATGGGGTAGAAATAGAAATGAACTATGATAGCTCAATTGAGGACATTACCCCTCCTATTAGATGTCCCCCCTTGGGTAACACCTTAAGGATCCATAAAAATGTTATTTAGAAGTAAATTATTTTTTAGAACCTGAGGATGAGGTTTATGAGATACTAATATCTATTTCTAATAGAGATAATTCATTATAATGGGTCATGAAGTGTGGGTGATATGATATAATTTTATTTTTAAATAATATAACACGTTTAAAAAATAAATTTTAAATGTTGTAATGAAAATATTTAACAATCAATGACACATAAAATGGTAAAAAATTTAGTTTAGAGTGTAATAATGATAAAAATCCATTTCCATAGAAATTAAAATTGTTTTTTAAAATATATCATATTGTTTAGAAATATTGTTTTACATGTTAGCATTTTTTCAAATGTTGGTTACTATTTTTTTCACAAGTAACTTATATTTTATTAAAATTAATTAGTAACACCACTAATGATGTTTTTATGTTTCCAACCTCAAATTAATATACATATAAATTATTTTTATATTTTAAATAATAAAAATTAAACTTTTAAATTATATTATTTAATATATAAATAAATCATTTTACTAAAAATTTATCATTTCATGATTATGAGTTGATAATAACATATAAAAATAATTATTAATTTATTTATTTATATAATATTTTTTCATTTATTTTAACATAAAATAAAAATAATTTAATAAAATAAATTTTGTTAATTTATTAGATTAAAATTTTATAGCATTAATAAAATAAATTTATAAAAATAGACCTTTCTATATTATCCTTGTAAAAATTGAGAGTTTTTAAATGATATATTTTTTAAAAAAATGTGTTAATATAATATATATTATTATATATATAAAGAGATAGAAAAAAAATTATTTCATTAATAAATAAAATTACATTAATCGGTAATAAATATATTTAAAATTCCATGATTTTAAATAGGATTGAAAATATAAATATAAAGGATAAAATGATAAAATGTAGTTCTCCTCAATCTATTGGAATCTTTAACCCCACTTCTAAAACTATATAAATTAATAAAATATAATTAAACTATAAAAAATCATAGAAAATAAATTTATAGAACCTTGAGTTCCATTGTGTTGAAAAATTAATGAAGTAATATATAGGTATTAATAAGAGGAACGTTATCCATTTTATAGTAGTGTTACCATTGGAATAGTAACCTACCATTAAGAATAATAACGTCACTATTTGGCAAAGTGACCTGACCATTAGTATAGTAATATGACCTAAAAATATTAAAAATTAATATAAAAAATATTTATCATCATTAATAGTTGTAAATATAAATATTACAATTATGTAAAAAAAATTGTGATTAAAAAACAAGAAGAAAATAGAAACCCATTTTTATAATGTTGTGTTTTAATGTATTTCATAAAAGATTAAAGATTTATATTGATAATTAAAATATCATATTTTATAAATTATTTGGATAAATTGAATATAATTTTGAAAATTGGATTTTATTAATTTTCCAATTGTCATTTCATAGTAATTTTTTAAAAACATAATTTTTTTGGTCAATATAAAAAATTATGTTTTTTTTATAACCATTATATCCTAAATTACATCATTCATGGAATGATAACAATAAAATAATTTTTAGAACTTCTGGTAATTAAATGATACTTTTTATTTCAAAAATGTTAAATTTAAATAAAATAAACATAAATTACATTCATAAAATTTATTTTCCAAAACCAAAAGTAAAAAAGTGATTCCTTATAAGAACAATTTTTTATTGTATACACATTCCATTATATAAGCTATTTAATAATATTGGTAATGTTATTTAAATTCATAAAATTCATTATTTTATATTTATAAATTATTTTAAATATAAAAAATTTACTATTACATATCTATCCTTTGATATATTATTTTAATTAATATTTTATTCTAAAAAAACCCCCTCCTCAAGTACTAATAACCCCACTCCCTTCCCTTTTAAAATCACTCGTCCTTTACTTATCATAGTAAATAAAGTTCAAGATTATTCCCACTCAATCCCCATAGAACCATTAGTGGCCTATTTAAGAAATCTAACTCCAAATATCACAACATTTTTAGTGTCATAAAAATGAATCTACATTGAGTATTAAATAATTTCAGTTTAGTATTATCTTTATTTTCTAATTCATCTATTTTTTTCACCACCCATTTAATACCAAAAAAATTGATTAATTAGGAAGTATTTTCACTTAATAGAAATTATGTTAACCTACTTAAGGATTATATTTATGATATTTATAAATTTTCGACTTCCCTTCCTTTCTCTCCCAACAATGTCCCATCAAGATTCAGTTAGCCACATACATATACTATGCCATGCCAATACAGATAACCATCATCATGGATGGATATTATTAATTATATATAATATATATAAATATAATTATATGTTTTATATTATTTCTAAATTAAATATACTAATTTATATATTAAATTGATTAAAATAATGAAATTGAAGAAAAACATGATATTTTTAAGTTATAAATGATACCAAAAGGACTTCCCTATAACCAATGAAATTATGAAATATAATGAAAATGATTGAAATTTTTTTATAATAATTAAAATAATACACCTCTAGGTTAATATTTTAATAGATATACCTTTTTTATTTGCGAGGTGGAAAGGCGATGAACTAACGATTTTATTAAGGTATCTGGATGGACGAACCCAATTCCATTTCATTGAGATTTTTTCATTCACAAAATTTTCAATATATATATAATGGTTTAATGTTCCTTATATATCATTTTTATATTCTTCCGTTTTATTTCATGGATTTAAATGTTTACACAATTTTTTATTCAAAATTAAATTATTTCCAAAACAATATTTCCATCACCAATAAAAATCTTCAACTCCTCATGTGTTATTTCCTATCAAAATAAAAAATATCTCTTATTCAAAATAATGATCTAAATTTTATATTAGGTACCCAAATTTTAATTCATGAAATTATTCACTAAGAAATCATTATAGAGCCCATTATCATCAATTGGTTTATTTCATGATAACGATTGTTATACATTCTATGTGGAATGAATTATTATATGAAATATTATGATGTGATGGGGGAGGCCATAATTTAATATCCCAACAATGCATTTGGGAATTAGATTTTAGTATAAATTTTTTTATTATGCAATAAAATTATAGTTTTTTCTCAAATATTATGTAATGATTATGAACATATCATATGCATGAACATGATGTTATCATTGTTCACAACTATGTGTGGTAATTTTTCACTATGACATTATTTTTTAATTTTACACATTTCCATATTCTATTCCATTATAAAATTTTCCACACATTCTTTCATTAATGATCACATGATTATGATATTATGATTTTTGTTATTCTCAACTATGATATATTTATCCATTTCTTTTGTTAATCCTCTCTCTAGGGTTTTATATGGTCACATTAATTGATGTATATCCTAATGTTATTACATGTAAAATAGAGATAATGATATTTTAGAAGGATATAGAATATGGATTTATTTTTTTTATAATTTATTATGTATAATATATATATGAGACTAATTTTCAAAAGTAACTAATTTTTTTCATCATATATTTGTAACTCTATTATGTTTTCTATCTTATAAGTTATGTATGAAATTACAAGGTCTTTATAGTTAGTATTATAGAATACTTCAATTAATTGAATAATTAGTATAAGAAGAAATTAGTGACAACCCTTGTGATAATACTAAGTATATTTAAATATCCATGAAACATAGTTTTGGAAAAATGGTAGACATAGTAATCCCAAATTATTTTCCATTATAGTTAATTTTAGAAAAGAATAAATTTCTTTTTCATTATTTTTTAAATTTTTTTTGATAAATCATATTATATATTATGAAATGTATTTAACCATAGGAAATGGGTCCAAGAAACCATGTGATAGACGATGCAATGATTTCTCAAGTGACAATGAAAATACAATGTGATGTTGAGTCCAAAACATCTTGTAAAATAAATCAATTTTTTCTTAGGAAATTATAAATAACATAAACCATATAGATCATATGACATCACCAAATAAGGATCTACCAGTCATGTAGTCTTTTATGGGGAAATGTCCACTTGCATATTTTGGATCTTATGATCCACTATTTTAGAAAAATTGGGCTGACTCAATAGATATGATAATTTTTTTGATTCATTGTTTAGAGAAGGAGAATATAACTCTATATCTCTATCATTTTGATAGAGAGGCCAATTTATTCGGGGACATGATTAAGAACAACATGGATAAGGATGAAAGGGATGCCACCGATTTTGATGTCCTTGTCAAAATATTTCAGAACATTTTTTTCAATGAAACTATTTGTACAATGATGGAGTGGGAATTCATAGAATTGAAGAAAAATAAAGGTTAATATATCATATAATATTTTAAAAAAATTAAAAATGCATTAAATATATACCACATTATTTTATACAATCATTTTAGAAAAATAGATAGATTAAATAGTGGTTTAAACCGACACATTCATTCGGATATAGATATCTGAGACTATGGGATTTTTGGTGGAGTGGGTTTATGTTCACTCAATGTATATATTGATATTAGAGAATGGGATCAGGGTTATGGATATTATAAGAGATGAATGGAGTTTCAAACTAGTGGGTCTAGTAAAAAAGGATAAAATTGGATTCGACTACCTATATGTCAAAAAAGTGGGAAGACACATCCTTCGAATTTTCTCAAATGTATAATTAAATTCATAAAAAATGGTAGAGAGTACACAAAGATCATTAATGCAAACAATCCATGATGATCCTAGAAAACATGATAGATTAAATGATAGAACCTTATAAGGAACCACTTATGGTTCAATTCATTAGTTTTAAGGATCTAGGGAAATATAATATAAATTTCACTAAACCACTGATCCTTCTAGTTATACTACATGAAAAACCTCCAAATCCAATGGTTAATGTGAAAGCCTATTCAATCCCTACGTACAAATAATCTTGTAAATTAATTCATGCATGTTACACATAATATTCAATATTAAATGGTAACATATTTATTTGACTCAGATTCTATGCATTCAATTTTATCCTAAATGTTTTCTCGAATTGTTGAATCAAATCCATGATACCATAATGTAATGGTATATATAAAAACACAAAGTTGTTCAATAATTTAAACAATTGTGCTGGAATATTTTTTTGATTGTATGTGTGGAATTATTCTTCCAATGAATCTCATAATCCTTCCATTACTAGAATTGAATTCTACACTACACGTGGATTATCTCTCGTTGTATAGATAATAATTATGCTATTAGAAAATGAAAACACTATTAATTTTTTGAAACATCCAATGATCATCTAAAAATTAAAACAGATCATGAATCTCTTTTATAAAATCTTTCAACCACATGGATATTGATACCCAGTAAACAAGCATATCTTTATAAAATTATTGAGAAAATATAAGGAATCAACTAAGATGAAATTCAAATTATTAGGGAATTCCATGATGTGTGCATGGAAGAGATGCCCAAAAATAACCTATATCATGTGGTAGTGCTCTTAATAGATCTCTTTTATTGAGAAACACCTATATTAAACTAACCATCCATTATGGGTCCAATAAAAATGTAAGAGTTAAGGAGTTAACTACAATAGTGTTTGGAAAAAGGTTTGATATGCCAAATTGGATCACCAAGGGGTGTTCCCGTTCTCCATATAATTAATATGGACGGATCAATGCATTGGTGTATATATTACTAGGATCACAAAATGATCACCAGAAAGATAAAGTATCCAATTCCAAAGATTGATGACTTCTCTGATCAACAATGAGTATCTGTATACATCTCAAATGATGATATATTTTCAAGATAAATCAAGTGATGGTGACAAAGGAATATATTAAAAATACTACTTTTGATAAATGGTATGGTCACTATGAGTCCATAATGTTTCCCTTCAAACATTATAATTCCATTGAAATCATTATTTATTTGTTTAATATATTAATTATAGTATTCTTCAAAAAAATTGTGTTAGTATTTATCTACAATTTTCTCATTTTATCTTAGAGGAAAGTGGAAGATAAAGAGAATCTATGGATTGTTATGGTCATAATAATTAATGAAAAATATACACTAAATTCATAAAGTGTAAATTTTAGGTGTAGAATGTTTCATTCATAGGGAACATTAAAAAAGTGTGATAATTTCTAAATATACATCAAAAAAATTTATTTGAAAAAATTATCAGACCAATTAGTGTGAAAAAAATCCATATTTTTCCTGGTATAGTTGGGTACTAATGAAATTTTTGGGAAAATTCATCACAATTTTCTTCATCAGTGACTATGTTACTTTTAAAATGGTTAATGTATATATTAATAAAATATTGTGAGGAAATAGATTTGGAACACTTGAAGAGGATAATCACCATACCCGTACTCACAGTACCGAAATGTGGGGAAGGTTTCACATATCAATAGATTAATAAATGACTGTATTTGGTTCTATACACATGGAAAATGATAATTTAATTTCTTATGCCACATGAGAAAATCTACCCAACATATGATCATGAGTTAGAATGTACGATCATGATTATGAATATTTTTTGAAATTAAATCCATGATAAAATGTTTGAAATATATACTAATGATAATATTATAACTTATATAGTATAATAGAAAGAGGGAAACATATGTTCAAGAAGATTTAAGAACTAGTTAATGACTAAAATTTCACTATTCACTAAAATATCAGAAAGGCTAACAAGGTAGATTATATTCATGGAATAAACGAACCTAATATTCATTCCATGATGTGGATTTAGGAATACCCTATCATATTATATTTTATAAGGATTGATTATTAAAACATACACACATGGATTGCATCTTACTTTGAAAATTGATTTCCCACCATCTATCCAAGAAAAGATCATGGAGGTACAAAGAGAATATCATAAGCAACAAAATAAGTTGAAACCGTTAAATGAATAAAATATACATGAGTTCCACATTGATGATAATGTTATAATAATCTTACGAGTAAGTCTTTTTTTGTATTTTTCACCAGATATATTGATAGATTTATAATATAATTCACACAGATAACATTTTTCAATACACTGAAGAAATACCAAAATGTCCTGTCAATTTCTAGTGAACTTCATGTTGGAAAAAAATGATGAATAAAAATATGAGTATATTTCACGGTGTATGGTATGATAAAAATTTAATACAGAATGGGAGATGTCCATAGTGATGTTGCAACAATTTTCAATACCAAAATAGAAATAGGATAATGTCACCGCAAACATTGTTAAATGCCTCCAAATGACATACAAAGAAATAATGTGATATTGGTTCTGGTTGATCAACTCACAATGTCGGCCCACTTCATCTACATTTGATATGATTGATCATTGGAACAACATTCCATTATATAAATTATTTAAGAGGTGAGGCATTGTGGTGTTCCACTTTTTATTATATATAATTAGGATCAATGGTCCACAAAAATTTTATAGAGAAGTCATTAACATGATTTCCATATTGAATTTAATATTAACATGATCTATCACAACGAAACTGATGGCTAGTATAGAAGTTCTATTCATATTCTTGATGAAATGATAAGATCCTACACAATGAAATTCAATTGGGGATGGGATGAACATCTCTCATTAGTTGGGTTCTCATATAAAAACCAGTGTCCACTCATGTACTAGAATGGATACATTTGAATACTTGTATGGGATGTTATTTAGAACTCCATGTTGTTGGGATGATGTTAGATAATGAAAGAAAGATTGATCTGACCTTGTGAAATAGATGATATATATGTTTCAAGCCATCCAACAACATATAAAATCTTCTCAATGCTAGTAGAAGAGAAATATTGAAAATCATCAATGGGGATTGGGTTTTTAATTTAATGATATGTTTTTCCTTATAATATCACCATGGAAGAGAGTCATATGGTTTTGAATGAATGGAAATTATTCCTGAAGATATATTGTCCCATTTTAGGACTTTGATCTCATAGGATAAGGGCTCTATCAGCATTCACTTGCAGTACTTATGGATCAAGATTAGGATGACTTCCATATATCACTTTTCATGTTTTATGTACCTTAATAATCATATAACTCAATCCATATGTGATACAACTAGAGAATGAACTCTGGTATGAAGAGTAGTGGGTGATGTTCTTGATCCATAGAGAAACTATTCCATTAAAAAAACTACTAACCTGTTAAAAGTGTTGTGGAAAAACAAATTGTATGATGAGTTGACTTGGAAAATATATAAAATAATTAAACAGATGTATCCTCTCCTATTCATTAATGGGAATTTGAGTATAAATTTTAGATATAAAATTTATAAATGGGGGATGAATATAATGAATAAGAGTTTACAAATGATATTTTTATTTTGAAATAATTTTTTGTTATAATATACTATATAGTATCATATACATAATGAGACTGGCCAAGATTTATTTCATTAATGAATACTATTACATTAATTAGAATCAATTCATTTAAAATAAAAAACATTAAAATTAGGAAAAAAACATTTAAAAATTAAAAATGGGTATATATGTATCCCCTAATCTATTAGAATTGTCTCCCTCACTACCAACATTAATGAAAGGAACAAAAATATTATTAAACCATGAATAAATAAAAAATTTAAATATAGAAATATTATAGGAATTAAGTGGAATAATTATTGAAAATTTTTAGTTTATTTATAGGATGTAAGGTTACCATAGGAATAGAAATGTGAACGTTTGAGTACTAGTTCCCCCATTTGGAATATTAACCTATCTATTCGAAATAGTTATATAGTCGTTGAAATGTTAACTTTACCTAAAAATAATAAATATTAATATAAACATTATTTATAATTATTGTTATATAAAAAACCTAAATATTACAATTTGACAAAAATAAATACCATGAAAAATAAACTAAATGAAATCATAAAAACACTTTTGATTCGATGTATTTTAATGTATTTCATAAAAGTCAATTTATTCATTAAAATTTTAAATAAAAAATTTTATAATTTTTCTGTAAAATTAAAAGGATTTTTTATAAAATAAATATGAAATTATACAAGGGTGATGTTTGTTCATAAATTTTTTATATACCTCAATTTTAGGTGAATAGTAAAAATACTATATTCACATAATCGATGTATCTTTTATTACATCATTCATGATGTAATAAAGAAATGATACATTATAGAGAATTAGGATTAGACATTATATATTTAATTAAATAATTTATTCATTAAAATAATATAAACATAAATTAAAAATCTAAAAATCATTTTCCCAAACCGAAAGTCAAATGTGATAACATAAAATAAAAAAAATTTGTTCATTCTAGTATCCTTTTAAAAAATATAGATTCAAATTATAATGAGGATTAATTTCTTAAATAAAGTAATATTATATTTAAATATGATTTATACTTTAAAAATTTCTATATTATAAGGTTCACATTTTATAAATTATTTTAATAAATATTTTATTAATAAAATAACCCTATGTTCAATTATTTATAACCCCACTCACTCTACTCAGAATGTAACACACCCCTATCTTTACAAATCCAATACTGTACCAAATTATTCCATTTCAAACCCCTTAGAATCATGAGTGATGCTCTCGAGTAATCATACAACAATAATTGTGGGATTCTTATTGTTATAAAAAATAAGTGACTCTGATTATTAAGTATGTCTTAATTAACTATTCCCAATATTTATGTCTATTTCTTTTTCACCACCATATTTAAAAAAATATATATGATTTAATATAAAGTTTTTAAAATTTAAATTAATGATTTTATACTACTATAGGGGATTATATTTATGATATAGAAATTTCAATATTCTCTTTACGACACCATTGAGAATGTCCCATCAATGGTATGTAAACCACCAATAGTTATATTTCAATCTCAACACATATAATAATAATAATGTATGGTTATTATAAATTAAACATAACATATGAAAATTTTATTTAAGTATTATATTTTTCAATAATTGATTTCAATAATTTATAATTTTCATTACACATAATTAAAAAATCAATGAAAAATAGTACATTTTTATGTAAATCATGATACCAAAATTACAACCATATAACAAAGGAAATTTAAAAAAATATTGGTTATAATTGATAAATGGTGGTAAAATTTAAATAATTAGTTTCTAGATCTTTTTTTTGTAAATATATGTTTATTATTCTTGTGGTGAAAGATAAACAAAATATATAAAGGATTAAGGAAAGGATAATCCTTAAACAAACTCATTTTCAATTGGTTTTCCATATTTTACCCCAATAAAGTATATATTTATATGTTGATAATTTACCTGAAAATTTAAATTAATTATTATTCCATTTTTATTTGTTGATATAAATTTTTTCAACTTGATTTTTAATCTAAATACAATTAATTTCCAAAAATACAATTCATTCCAAATCAATCCTTATACTCATTGTGTTTTCTTCTTAACTATAGGAAAGGATCACTTATTTTAATGTACGAACACCCCTTTTATTTTTGCAACCCCAAATTTATTCATAAAGGTTTAATTTTGGAAATCCATATGAAATACATTTTATTAATTGGGTTTATTTCATCATTATTATTATTACACACTATAAGTAGAAAGCATGAATATGAAAATATTATGTTGCAATAGGTGGGCCTAAAATTTTATATAAATAAAATTCATTTGGTAATCTGATGTCTCTCATTAGCTATTTTATATTATGTTTGAAAATGTTTGTAAAATTGTTCACAAATATTATGAAGTTATTATGCACATATGTTATGTGTGAAAATGATTCTAGATATTTGCACAACTATATGTGGTTTTTTAACACTACGACATGATTTTTCAATTTTATGTGTTTCCACATTCCATCCAATTATCACATATTTCTCAGGTTATTTTTATGATGGTCACATGATTATTATATAATGACATTGATTATTCTCAATCATATTATATTTCAACCTATCTATTATTCATCAATACAGTGGGATTTTATATAACCCCTTTATTTGATGTATATACTCAGATGATTACATGTACTATATTGAAAATAATTATTTAGAATTATAAAGAAGATTGATTTAAATAAATAATAATAAATTATTATTTATTTTTAAAGTATGAGCTCAATTTTACCAACACACTTATAGTTTTGATATGGGTTTTTTACCTCTATTATATTTTTATCTTAAAAAAAGATGTACTAGTTATATATAAAAAATAAGGTCCTCAATAATCTGGGTTATTGAAATTAACCTTAGAAATAATAATTTTGTTCTTATAAATGAAATTTACCTTATTAAATAATATTATCATTTTGATATATAATATAAAATACATTATTTTTGATTTAATTTGTACATGTGAATAAAAAAATTAAAATATATGTGAATAATAATAGTTTTTATAATAAAATATTACAAACGATTAAAAAATGTCAAATATGCGATTTATAAGTTCAATATAGTAATTTAAAAATTTTAATAGATCATTAAAAATATAAATTTATTATAAAAGTATTTTCATAGACATTAACATCCTTATTATATTCTAATAATGAAATAAAGGTTACAATATTATCAATGATGGTACATTTTGTTTATTCACATTAAAATCATTTATATTTGAAAAATGACCAAAAAATCGCTCTATTCCAATTTTGACATTTTGAAATAATAAATGACGAATTTTTTTTAAAAAAACTGATTATTAATCACTAAAATGAATAAATATATATATGGTAATTTTTTTATTAAACAATTGATATTTAAAAAGTTCAATATTGTTCATCATAATTTATATAAATTTATAAATCATTATAGAATTTTAATTTTTATGAGATTTTTTTTCTTAAAATTTCATAACAATATTAATATAACATGTTAAAGTTCATTTTTTTGGTGTTTTGTGTGTAATAAGAAATCAAACATAGTATAAAATTAGAGGAAAATATATATATAAACAAATTTTGGGGAGTTACATTCTCCCTCAATAGAAATTATGATTTAGACAATTTAAGTATCACATATTAGTGGTAATAGATAATGTTATCTAAAACATAGTCATGACTCCTTGTATAATTTATACAGTAAGACAAACCTTATAGACATAAAAAAACTTTTATTTCATTCCTTTTAATTAGAATATTCTTGATTTTTTGTTTTTATTCAATCATTTTATATGATCGTTCCTCATGATTTTTAATCCTAACTTTTATAATAAATTATTTTTACCAGGAAATCTCATAGTCGACCATTCCATGGAAGATAATTATAACTCCCCAAGATATTGAAATATGAACATCAAGGTAAATATCATATGTGAGACAATACACCGTGAATAGAAAAGAATATAAAACCCTATGTTTATATAATATATTTATTTTTGACAAATTATATCTATTTTAAAACATATGATGCATGCAACAACTGGTTTAAACGATGCATGATAATCTATGAAGGTATTAATATTTAAACATTACATTTATAATATGCATATTTTGTTATAAGTTTTACATAATAATAATAACTTAATTTTGATTAAAAATTTATGGAACATGTATGAAATACACAAAAATTTTATATATTTTATCTAAATAAAATACAAATTATATGAATGTAATGAAATGTTTTATGAAAAAAAATAATTTTTATTAATGCCAGAATAGTTGTGCCATTTATAAAAAAATAAAATTAATATTTATATTATTTTTGGAATTTATTTCAAATAATAGAAATTATTTTCATAATAATGATTTCAAAATTATCATAGGGTAAATTATTTCAATTTTTTAGAAAAATAATTCATTTTTTGATGAATAGTGACCATTATTGAATTTTAATTAAGAACACACTTATTTTTAAATTTATTTATAAAGTTAAATAATATTTTAAATTTTTTTAAAGTTACATTTTCTCACTAATATATTTAATAATCTTATTTATGTTATACGTATCATTTAAATATTAAATATTTAAAAAAATTACCCATGAGAACAATATATCTTTGAAAACATGCTTTCACTTAAGGTCTGCATGATTAATTTGAAATTAAAATATTCCACCTATATGAATGGTTTTTTAAAACATAGATTCCATATTTCTAATAATAATTATTTATAAAACCTAAAAATATAAAAATAATTTTTGACCAAAATGAATAGTCGAAAATTTAAAAATTAATTAGTACGATTATGATTAAAATGGGTTTATCAATGGATTAAACTAAAATGGTAAGTTATAAAATTACCTAATAACCTATATAAAATATTCTTTCATGACATACTTATACCCTATCATTTATAATTTTTTATAATAGTACATTTTAGGGTCAGTTTGGTTATTAGAATCATTTGTACATATATTTTAAATAAAATTTCAATTGTTCAACTCACATCACTTATAAAAGGTCAGTAGCCATCCTCTATATTCACCCCATAAAAACATTTTGAATAGTAATATATGTGAAAATATAACATACCAATATACATCCCCAAATCCTATAATATTTTTTTGTCATAAATCTATTATGGGAATACATTAGGTATAATCTTAATGGGGTGTTTTAAGAAGTGTAAAAATTCGTAGATGTGAGTATTTATTTTTTATCATTATTAGATATTAAAATATTAGTAGTTATTCACATATAATAACCATGTATAAACTACAAACAATAATCTCATTATTATAATGGAATTACCTGTATATATATATATCATATTCACTAAATAGGTAAGTGTTATCATTCGCTAGTTGTATGATAGACTACAGCCACTTGAATGGATTTATCATGTTTTCCATCAACCCCTCTCATGGATGGGTATGATGATAGATCATATATATATATATATATATTATTTATAATATATATACCCATGTTTTAAATATATATAATATACATTTTCTAAATTCTATTTCATATGGGATTCAATAATGTCAGTTGTATGTATAGTGGAGTACCACATCATGATGTGATCTGATTTATCATTCACTAAATCTAAAAAATTAAGGTAATACGTATAATATTAGTGAATATATATGATATTAATTAAATAATTATGATAATCATGACATATTTATCATTTATAAAGGGAAAAATATGACATTTAATTTGATACACTGAAATATTATAACAGTGTTCGCGTGTGTCTGGACTATTTCCTTCACCATGTGATGTTACTCTATTTACGTCACCCCACCACATGGATTATATATATATATATATGTGTGTGTGTGTGTGTGTATTTAAAGAATTAATATTGAATACAATATTTTATGATATTAATAGAATGCTAAAATTTTGCATAACGTATTTCTATAATGATAATTGTAAAATGGATATGTTACACTTGCACACGTAAAACCAGTCATTAGAATGATGGTAATGCAGATAATTTTTTATAACCATATATCATGATTTATTCTAAAAAAAATTTCTCCATAAAATCTTATATTTATTACATTATTTTTTCAGTATATGATTAAATAACATTGTCTTTGACAATAGTTAACCAAACAAATTCATTTTTGACACATAAGAAAAATATTGTAGAAATTAATGTCATAAAATTAATTGAATATCTATTCATATATACAAGGGTATTAATTGAAATAAAATTAATAATAAACTTGTGAATTTTTTTTAATAGATTAGGTAATTTTAATAATGTTATTATTCCTCTAGATAAGGATTGTATGTGGTGATTCGTACCCATGTTAATATTTTATCTTCTAAAATTTACTTCTGTGAGACATATGCAGTATAGAAATATTATTTCATTTATATGTTTTATATACTTCTATTTTGGTATGTTATATTGTGAATTAATTTATCCTCTTTATATTCATTGGTTCATTTAATTTAAATTGTTTTATATGGTGTATGATTTAAAAGATAATAATGTAGTAAGGGTTTTTTCACAGACTCATCATTACCCAATAATGTTATTGATTATGTCCCCTATGTGGAATTATGTAATATCTATATCTTAATATCAATATATTTTCTTCCAATTTTCTTATATATGAATTTTTTATGTAATATTTTTTATAAGCTACATAAAATGATTATGAAAATAATTTTATGAAAATCTGAAAATAGATATGTCTTCGGTCAATAATAATTTTTCTTCCAAAACCCTAATAGCTAAAAATGTTTTAGAAAATGTTTTATCATTCTCTAAAGGATTTTTTATGGGCAAGTTATCCTTTTTTTCCTTTTTAAATTTTTCATGAGATAGATATTTCTATCATTTTATATATGAGGAAATTATTGACCTTTTTATTGTGAGAATATAATTTTCTTCTAAAATTATATGGTATATAGAATTATAGACATTCTCGACAATCATTTACTTGAGGAATTATTATTATGCTTAAAAGCCTATTTTGGATGAAAATATTTTTCGTAATATTCTAAAAAATTTAATTTTTTTATATCAATTTTCAACGAAAATTATTTTAAATATATTATTTGATTTTTTTAATAAATTAATTTTTCAATTTTCAATGTAAATTTATCCCAAAAATGATAAATTCCATGTGATCATTAAATGGAATTTTCGATCTAAGATTAAAATATTTGATGTTACAAAATAATTAATGGATATATAATGTAATGATTCAATCCTTACTATTTATCCATATGTTTTATGATCATTTTTGAGTTGGATATAATATTTTACTACCATACCCCATATTATAGAATACGGTTTATGAATATGTATATTTCTTAAGATAAGTAATAAAATATAGTATATAATAATTTCATATATGATTGTTATTTTGAGTATGTTTCAATTATGTCATATGATGAATTCAATAGATTGAGTAGGTGATGGGCGTGACCAGAGATACCCCCTCAATACTTCAATTGGTCCCATGAGAAAAATTATATCGGGTTTTGATGATGGTATTACCCATTTTTATAGATGTCTTCAGAAAAATCATTAATTGAATTTGTTTTATTGGAATTGTTCCTTGATGGTATGTTTTTGTATGTCTAGATTAATGCATTCCATCATTATGAATGCAGTTTTTAATATCCCATATAATTATTAAATTAGGTTGAATATTCGTGCTAATATTTCAAGATCCTGGGATGATTCATATGAAATTATTTTATTCATCACTTATTCCACCCATATTATTCTCATGTTATTTATTAAATGTCATGTTTTCTAACTAATATCCTTTAAATATTGATTACAACCAATATATTCATAATTTTAGCAGTATGCTAACCCTTACTAAGAATCAGATATCACCCCTAAAATTTCTTTTAATTTTTTAAGGAAACCATGAAGTGTTTTCTAATTCATATATAGGGATACTCTATGGGGAATAATGTAAATATCTATGAAAATTATTTTTTAATTTTTTTTCTATTGTAATATTAATTTTATGAATGTATATTTTTTAACAAGACTATTTCATTTTTCATCCATTTGGGACTCGATTACTATTTTCTTATTCCAATGTAACCATGTATATTTTTTTCATAATATTGTTTCGGATTCCCAATAGATGGAATCAATTGATTTTTTGTATATTCATTTGGAAAATTATTCAATAAAATATAAAATTGGATACAAATACCAATGATAGAGTTTTATGATATGTATAGAAGAACATCATATTGTTTTGGAAAGGAAGAGATTATGTGGTTATTATAAAAAATTCAATATGATTCTAGATACTACATGTATATGTGGTTCTGGATAAAATTTATCATTGGGTAATAAATTCAAAAAACAAATATTCATATTGTTTGATCATCACTTGGTGTATGAAAATAAGCCATAAACCTGATTTGACACTAATCATTGATATTCTGGGTTAATTAAAATATTCATTACAAATAATTTTAATGTATTTGAAAATATTTTTATTATTTTAAATCATTTAAAAATAATAAATTATTGTTATTTTTAGATTTTATATACATTATTTTCTCAATTTGTGTTAATTGTTTCACTTTTTTTGGAATTATAATTTTTTGTGATAATGTTATCCTCCATTCTATTGAATTCATTTATATATAAATGGTCAATACTGGATGTAATTTAAAGAGTATCAATGCACATAGTCCATGTTGGGATTTACATCAATGTTATGATAATGAATCTATAGATGGACCTAGAGCTGGAATTGATCAAATTATAACCTTATTCGTGTAGTTATCTTTGGTTTCGAGAAACAACTATTCTTGTACCAAGAAAACAGCTAATCCGTCACAAATTGTAATGATGATATATTTCACTATGTTTCATACCCCACTATCTTTTGATGAGAATAAATATGAAATTTTTTTAAGAAATGCATAGGTTATAAAGAGATTATTTTTCATGATTTGGGAAGTACTAAAAGGTGTAAATTTGTCATTGAATCTCATCATCTCTAATGATAAGTGGATCAATGGTTGTCATTAATTTAAAACCCTAAGAATGATGAAGACGTATAATGCATGTTGATGAATGATTGAAATTTATTTGTTTGTAATAATATTTTATTTATGACAAACAAGTTAACATGGGAAGATAGTTCTTGAATCTAAGATAGAAATAAGAAGAAAATGTTACTATGTATTAAGCCATCTTGAAAATTTTTAAAAGTCATGTTGTGGAATATGTTTGTAATCCAAGGTGATGTACTGATAGTTTTTTCTTCAAATTAATGAAATACTTAGAAGGAAACTAGAATTACAAAAATTATCATTATACGAGGAAATAATATCTTATGTTATCATGATATAGAAATAATTATCCATGACTTGTGGAATTGAATAGAACCAAGAGAATAAGATGAGGATATAGAATAAATTTATAAAAAGAACAGGTAAAATAAATATTTCACTATATGTGATAGTTTTGGAAGGAAACAACTTGTTACATTCATAAATGAAAAAAAAATTCATTAATTATGGAGAAAAAGGAAAAATACCCATGAATTCAATGGAAGGAAATAATCATATATTGGTCAATGATTCAATTGAAATTAGTTGGATAACTATGAAAATTAATTACCCCATTATTAAGGAAATGTAACCCAAATAACCTACAGGATAAAGGTCATTCTTATCATATTACTAAAGATGAAGTGAAATCATTAATGTTTTTGTGTTTCTATTAAATAAATATTTAAAAGAGTATTTTAATCAATAGAATCCTTGTTATAATAATTATGAAATTAATAAGGATTGTACTATAATAGTATTTCTTTATGGATTTAAAAGTTTTTGTTAAACGGTACTGATTTTCAGAAAAAATTCAATCGGATGTATAAATTCATGGAGAATACAAGATATGTTATTGATTATTATTTAATGATTTTGGGATAAACATATTATTGACAAGGATAATCTAAATTTAATAGTACCTAATACCTATAAATAGATTAATTATTATTTTACAAAAGTGTTTAATCTATCATAGATGGATTTGATAACATTTTTTATTTATGGAATATGTTAAATTATATGTTTTTTAATTTAATGAAGACATATGACCTCATTTTTTCAAAAAAACAAATTAGGGTAATTTATGTTATTAACATGTTTCAAGGGAAAACATAAAGAAGGTATTGACATGTTTTTTATATGATTATTAAGAGATACTTTATGTTGATTGGGGGATTAATGATAAGTTTATTTTTTAAATTTAGTGACCATTATTTTAATGTTGTAGATATTTTTATAAGGCATATAATGTTATCCCTTTTGAAATGGTTTGTAATTAACATTGGAAGTGGTTTGTGATATTAATGTACTACCTCACAAAATAAATATTTATGAATATTAGATAAAAATGATATAACTTTTATAGTAATGATATCTAGAGATAAATGTACTGATATATCATTATATTATGGACCTAATGATTCTATAGTACTCCGAGAATAAAAACGCATCTTCATTTATAATAGTATGGGATGCAGTTTAAATTACTAAAGGTAACCAAAGGATGAGATTGGGCATATGAAGTTGAACAAAATCATATATATAAATATTCACATGAAAATTCATCACATTTTGTAGTAGGATCATTAAATAATATTTTATCCTATTACAAGAATTTATAATGACAACAATGACCAATTTCAAAAATATTTTTTATGTATTTGTGGGGTTTGTTTTTCCCATGATCATTCACCTTATTGTGATCAATAATCAATGTCAATCTCAATTATTATTTGGTCATTATCCTTTTCTTCAATGTACAAATCTTCACATATCACCTTTGTACTCCTTTTTAATAACTTTTTATGAGTTATTCAATATGACAATCACACATTCCATTCTGTTTTAGAAAGAAGATATTATATTATACTATTTTAGGATGTCGGTTTTCTGAAAAAATCATTTTAAACTATCATACCCTTGATTACTGAAATCAAGATTAAATTGTTGGGTGTAATTTATTTAAGAGTTCAAGAATGTAACACTTTCAAAATGTAATATAGAATCTTCTTGTTTGATAGAATATGTGACATATAATATAAATATTGGACAATAACATAAAACCATTACACTTTTAGATACATTTATATTTATATAAAATCAATTTCATTGATAGTTTTCCATATAAGAAACAACATGTATGAAAAAAACATGACACACAATACAAAATTTATTATTTAAGCATTATGATTATATACTAGCAATTTATATTGTGGGTAATAATATTAATAACTCAATTATGAAAATATTATGTTTTACATATATATATATAATTAATTTAATTTGATAACTGGAAATAAAATATGAATGATTTCAATAACAATGAAATGTTTTCTAGAAAACAATATTTTACTCAAATGTTGGTTGGTTGTTCATTATTCAGAAATTTTGAAATTAATTTGTTTAAAAATTTATAATATTTAGTGGAAAAAACAACAATTTTGAAATAGTTATATTAACATTAACATAGATTGAATTGTTGGTATTCTTCTAAAAAATTATATTTTATGAGGAATAGTCAAAATTACTAGATTATATTTAAGTAAATCCTATTAATTTAATATATTTATGAAGTAAAATTATATTATAAATTTTTTTAATAGTTTTATTAGTTCAATTATATATAAATTAATCCAATTTAGGTCAATGGAATCATATTCTTGATCAATAATGATAAAAAAACATTGAAATCTTATGAACATTTTCTCATCGATAATGTGAATTCTCCTAATTAATGTAAAACTATATAAAAATTAAAATTTTAAACTTATATGAATGAAATTTAAAAAAAAATAATGGATTAAATATTTTTACATAGAATAATATATATTTCCGTATATTTTTTCATAAAATTTTGATGAAAATTAATATAGAAAATAAAAGAAATATAATTCCATAGTGAATGTAAAATGGGTATATTGGGAAGAAAAATAAAAAATATAATGATTAAAAGGATTTAAAGAAGTTTCTAAATTATATTTTATTCCCATTTTTGACCCTTAATGTATAAGGTTCTATATTAATCCATTTTAGAAGATTTTTCATTTGATAAATTTTCATACCCCAATTTCATTTCAAAAATAACTATTGTTCCACTCACCTCACTCATAAAAAACCACACACCTCCTCTTATATTCAATCCTTAAAACGAATTTTATTGTCCAATACCTATCCAAATAACATACTATACTCTATTTACACTTAATAGAATAATTTTTCATCATAACTATTTTATTGGAATTTGATAGGTTTAATCTTAACTTGGTGGTCAGAGAAGAGGTCTAATAACTAACTATAGTTATTTTTTATTTCTTCTTCCACCAGATCCAAATTTTCATCATTTTTTCAAATATAATACAAAAACCATCACAAATATAATGATATTTTATTATGTGAATCTCATTTCCTATATTCATATCATAATCTATTATATGAGAAATAGTAATGTTTCTCAAGTGTATGAATAACTACCACCTCATGAAATGATGATATATGTTTTCCATCAACAGCTATCGTAGTTGAGTTTGAAGATGGATATAATGTATATATATATTATGTATGACATTATTTTACCTATTTTCTAATTATATATATATATATATACTTTTTGAATACCATTATGTAGTGGTTGTGATGTAACTTGTGTGTACATTGAACTATAACCTCACAAAGCCATGCAGATCTCCATTCACCAACTATTTACATGGAAGGTATTAAGGATAAATATAAGGAATATATGTGATATATATGAAAATATATTTATATTAATTAAATGTTTATATTTGTAGAAGTTAATATATTTCATCTTTGTTATTACACTACTAAATGATAATGTTGTTCATGTACGTGTGGACTATCACCATCCTGAAGTGATGTAGCTCGCTTTTCATCCACAAAATATAAGGTAGATATATATATATGTACATGTACAAAAAATATTGAATATATGATTTTATTATCATTATTTGACAAAATCATTTTTACTAACCATTTTTCAGAAAGATCATTAAAACATGGAAATGTTACTCATGGGTACATAGGACTTACCATTACCATGATTGTAACCTAATTTATTCATCATAACAATAAAAATTTTTAGATTTACAAGTATAATTGAAATATAAATATCATTATTATTCTATTATTTTTATTCACTAGATGTTTAATAATTCCCTCTTCGATCATAGTCAACACAACAATGTAATTTTTACACATAAACACAATATCATCAAAAGATCTAAGGAAAACTTAATTTATCATGTAATCGTATAAAAAATTGCAAAAATAGAAATGGAGATAATATTAAACATTATAAAATTACTTATTAATGTATATAATTTTAATAATTTTATTCTTCATTATGATAAATATCATACATGATAAGATGAACTCAAGGTAAGAGTTTCTTGTCTCACTTTTACTTTCATGAGTCAAACGCTACATTCACAAAAAATTTCTTCTTTTGGTCTATATTAGGGAATTTTTATGTTATATCATAAATTAAAATATTATAATTTTATTTTAAGATAAATTTCATTTTATCTATTTCTTTGGTATTACCATTCAAAAGTTACAAAGGTGGTAATGGTTTATTTAACAATATCCTCATTATTTAGGACTTTTTTTTGTTTAATTTACCCTTTGAAAAGTTATTAGATATTTCTATCTTAAATAAAATATATTGTATATTATGATTGTTGTTCTTCATAATTTTTTATAAATAGTAATGTTTTCCATTCCATAGTTCTTTAACTGATTATCAAAAAATTTAATAAATCTATCATTATATCCACTTCACCCAAAAGTCTATTTTCATCTAAACCCATGTTTCCATAAATATTAAAAAATTTAATATAATTAACCAAATAATTTATTATGGAAATTTTATACATTCATGAATTTTGATGAAACATTTTTAAATGATTATTATTTACATTTCATGAACGATTCAGTTTTTGAACATTTTAATTGTTCAAAAAACAAGTTCATTATACTTATAGGGAATATACAAAATTACCTATAGTAATCAATTTCATTTTATTCATGATTACATTAAATTTTTACAATGAATTTTTTAATGTAATTTTGTTATCGTAATTAAATTTGAATACATTTTTTTAAAAGAAACATTAAATGAATATGATTTTGAAAATATAAATATGAATTTTAAGGTTTTAAAATCAAAAGGTGATTTACAATGAGAGATTATTTTCCCCACTAAAAGATTCTAGTGATATTTAAAAAAAATTCCATCAATAAATACATTCTTTGATTTTATATTTAAAGGGAATATTCTTCAATAATAATCTATATATTATTTTATTTATTGGGATTCCACTAAATGGACTAGGGATGTATAATTTTATTGATCTTCACATTTTTTCTCTAAATTATTTATTACTAAGTTTATTGATTATTTTAAGTATTTTAATTTCATATGTTATCTTTTAAAATATGAATTTTGATGTTGATTATGTATAATAACCCAGAACAGACACTCCCAAATCTTGTGTTGATAATGTGAGCAGTAATTTTTAGGAATTGATTATGATAAGGGTGACCAATGTTCTTCCATTCAAACCATAAAAACATCACAAGGAAAAAATTTGATCTCTTACATATTATATCATGTTTTAGGTTTATATATTTAGAGAATTAATAAAAAAATACTTCCTAAAAATTCACATGACTTTAAATGAACATTTCTACACCTCAACCTAGCTTTTCATTTACACATTAGGATGTCATCATAATCCATAAAAAATCTCTTCTAGACATAAAACATTCATTATATTTCATTATAACCTGGGGAAATAGAAACAAAATAAGGGAGATCTCAAATGATTAGTAATGGAAAACGTACGAATAAGGATGCAAAAATAAAAGATTGAAAAAGGAATTTATAAAAGAAAAATTCATCAGAATCCATAATAATGTTTCAGGTTTTAGAAATAATAACCAAATAAATGATCATAAAATCATAAGAAGCATAAATAAAAAAAATGGTATCAAGGAACATTATTTAAAACAACTGTTACAGGACCCATAGAAATTAGAATAATCACATATTTGTGTTAAATTATAATTCAAAAGTGAAAATAATCATTACCAATTTCATTGGAGCTCAGTCTTGGAACACCAATCATAGATTATTGAACTTGAAAACCCAACAGTATCTAGAGGAAAAGGTAATTTATAATTTCAAAGAATATAATAATGAATATAGAATGTAGAGAATTAATTTAATCATAACATATTAAAACAATCTATACTATTTATTGATCATGATTAAATCATTGAAATGAAATTTATTGTCACTAAAAATACATTTGAATCATGATTAACCAATTGAATAGAAACCAGTTCCATAATAATCTATTTGAAATAGGGTTAACTTGTTGAAAAGAAGTGATTTTTAGGACAGTATCATTATAGTAATATTAATCCATACAAAAAAATTATTATTATATAATAAATTTAAACTGTCCCTATTGGTAAATATTAAAAACAATGATAGTTGAATTTGATTAATTTAATTACCATTATTATATCATTGAATACATTGACAAGAGAAATTTTTTTTTATATTTAAAATACTTTTTAAAACATTGATCTTTTTAAAAATAATATTTTTCATAAAAAATATTAAAATTGTATTCGGAAATATTTTAGAAATCGTTTAAATAATTTTAGAATGAAAATATCCATTATTAGAATATATTTTTTGTAAAATATATTTTGTAAACCTTTATAGAAATCATTGATTTAGGAGGGAATGTTTTTTCTACAGAAAATTTTATTCATCAAAAAACTTTGTTTTGAAATCATCATATCATAAAGAGAGGATAATAAATGAAATAATTTATTCTATTGAGATAAATATAGAAGAATAAAATAAATCCTAATTATTTACTACTAGATCATAATATTTAAAAATTGGAGACTTAATGTCAAAAAATCCAGATAAACGATGATATAGTAATAAGAGACTCTTACAACTTTCGTAGCATTATTTAATAATTCTCAAGATGGAATAACATTACATGAAACGTATAATATAATTAAAATAAGTATATTATGAATATAACATGTAAATTGGGATTTTTATACACCACATAAAGAATATATGTGTATAACATAATAAAAATATCAATGAATTAAAATTGAGACAAAAATTTATTGCCCTATTGTAAACATCATGATTTTAAACCACCTGAATGAGAGGTAATAAAATTTATATGTAAATCACAATACCTTTAGGTATAATAATGATATAATACATTCATGGAATTTATATACCAAAAATATCATCAATAAATGGTTAATATTCCATATATCTCACAGTGTTAAAATGAAGATGCCAAAAACCCTTACCTTGACACTCAAAAGGTAATTAGTAGGGAATATATACTATAATAAAAATGAAATATTTATCATATTTATTAAAAAATAATACTTTTAAAACCATTCATGGATTATGTTCTTAAAATTTAACAAATGTTACGATCATGGTGATGGTTGGATTTACAAAAAATTGAGAAACATTTCTATTTTTCAATGATCACTAGGTAAAGGAGGTAAGTAATATTTTATAATTATAAAATTATAATTATATCATAAATAAAATATTATTTAATTATTTATATTTATATCAATGATTCCTGTGATGAGGTGGTGAAAATATAAGAATGAAATCACTCGAGGAAGTGATAATCCATGAGTCCGTGAATTACATTATCACTTTTTTAGTTTCTAAAATGGTAGGATAAAAATGATATTTTATTCTTGAAAAAGATAATTATTTCGTTAATATTATAATATGGTCATATATGTAATATAAATTCATTTTTGTTACCCTTATTACCTTCAATATAACACATTACGAAAAAACACTTCTCAATAATTCAGGTGGCAGTAGGCCACCATAGACATGAGCGATGTTATTATTTCCCCAATGGTATGAAATCTAAAAAGGGAATATATGAAATAATCAAAAAAGTGGAATAATTATGTTATAAATATCAAAAATATAATATATATAAGTAGTATATCTATAATTATTTCCAACCATGTAATGTGGTAATGTAAAAATTAATGACATCATTTAACAATGTTGTAGTCCATCGTACACAAAAATTAATGATTTCGTAACCCATTTGATGGACTTATTTGTGGTTGTAATTATTGAAAATAAAAAATAACTAAATATATTTATTACAATGAGTTTATTATATAATAATGTTATAATAATAATTGATATATTTATATATTTTATTAAAATAAAAATTCTTTTAGAGGATCATTACATTTTCATGGACTACAATGCCTATGTTTTTATTAAAACCATGAAATGATTTCATTATGAATTACCTATTGAATCTAGGATGATAAGAGGTATGTTTTTTTATGATATGTGTAGGTTTTGGATGAGTAAATAGTTTTGAGAGGTGGGAAAAGTTGGTACAATGAGTGAATGAATTATACTTGAGGAGGAGTGGGATTCGTGTCAATAATCAAAAGTATTTACGATTTGGAGGTATATCATAAATAATTTGGATAAAAATTGAATAATTCTATAATGGAGATTTTCCTTGGCCGATAAACACATCCACCATAACAAATAAATACATTTTCAAAACATCTTATTCCTTAACACATTAGTTTCAATATTTTATCAATTAGGGGTTTGAGAATAATTTTTACTTTTATTTTCAAAAGAATTTTGTTTTCATTTTTCATTATTTCTTCAAAAAATATTTCATTATAAATAAATTTTTATTAATTATTTTAATAATTAAATTAATAATATCCATACCTTCCATTAGAGTAGATTAGTGATAATAATCAAGCAAAATAGTATTATTAATAGTGTATTTTATTTGATAAAACCTCTAGATTCATGAAACAAATGGTATTTAATAAACTCAAGGTTGAATGTATCATATGATTAAAATTGTGTTTCACAATCGTTGTTATATAGAATATAATTTTTTTCTTATAAAATAATCAAGTGTCACATCATCCTCCTTTTATAAATTTCATTATTTCAATATGAACATTATCTCTATATAAAATGATATCAAATTTGAAAATCCTTTTGTCGTAATCCCACATCATAAAAAAGGGATAATAAAACTTCCCCACAGTAATAGATAAATGGATGAAAAAAGTTCATCTATTAGAAAACATAACTATGTTTCAAAATATGAGAGGATGTGTCTGAATATAGGGAAATGTTAAATACTTTTTGTATGTGATTAATGTCATTGATAACAAACATTTGAATGATCAATGTAAATTTATATTCATTATCAAAATAGTTTTATTGTGATAGAAAGGAAAATTAGCTCATAGTCCTTGAAGGTACGGGGATAAGTTTTTTGTTTCAATATCCTTTTCATAAAATTATTTAATTATTTTACCATCAAGACTATGTGAATAATTGATATATACTTCCTTGATGAGCAAAATTTCATCTCTTTGTCAATTTCCAAATCAGTCTCATTTTCCCCAAATGTTGAATATTGATGAAAAACATTTACTGCCTAAAAAAAATTAAAAATTTAAATACCAAATATCCTTAAAATCTGTAATAAGATATTACTCTTATAATTAAAAATTAACCAAAAACAAAATTGATTACATTGTGTATGATAATTACAAAAAAAACCTCTTATGACACATTAATCATTAAAATTTTGTATTAATACCTAATTTTAAAAATAAATCATTCTATAACAATAAATCCCAAATAACTAGAATAACATGAAAATTTATGTGTATTTAAATCTAAATGTTTATCTACTCTATTTATGATTTCTTTCCCAATAATGTAATGAAGATATTTACAGTTTACATTAGTCATATAGTCACCAAAACAATTCACAATATCATGGTTATCAAAATAATCAAACTTATGTTCCCATTATAACCATAATATCAATAAAAATAATAACCACAATGGTTTAAATATCTCAAAATAAATTCCCACAAAATGAAACATTATTATTCACATTAAATGAAGATTTATATAAACATAAAACCAACAAGTCATCCCTTGAAGAGTCATTATCCAATTTAAGATCTCAATAATTAAAATCATAATGGTGTGTCAAATAAATTGAACTCATGGTCAAAATTAAATTTATATACCTACTATGTTATCTAAAACAATTAATATAACCTCTCATTATAGCTTCTTAATATCCAATGTAATCTATAACAAAATTTGATATAAAATTTAGCATCCAACAACCTTCACTCTTATAACATGTTCTAAAAACATGAGCATTAAATTTTAGGCTTTAATCGTAAATTGGGGGACTAAATTATTTCCAATTAAATCATATGAAAAAAACTATAAAAATGGATCATTTAAATTATATAGGTCTATTTAGGTTATTTGTATTAGATAATTTCGAGAAAAACATATGTAAAAATTCAGATGCCTATAAATGATAATTTCTACCACATAAAACAAAATTTCATATTCAAAATAAGAGATCATCATCATCTATATGAAATACATTCTAGAAATAATTATTTCAACATCATTCTATATAACATAGAGAAATGTAAAAATAATATGCTTCAGCTGAAATTATCTACTAGGGTAAATAGATGAATTATAAATTGAATGTCATTATTGAGAAAGATGAGTTCCTTAAGATGAAATAACACTATCAAAATGAATGTATATAAATAAAGTATTCCTACCCACCAATACTAGAATCATTATAATTGAAAATGTGTTATAATAAATTAAAAAAGGAAAATATCAGTAGAATCAATAATCATGTTCCATATGATATCATTATTATTTAAATGAAACACTATAAACCATTATCAAAAATAGAAAAATGTTATTTTCATCTTGAAACATCTCATCATATAACACTAATATAACCATTACCAAACCCATAAAAATTTGAATAACCATATGGACAACTTATAATATATTTCATCAGATAAAAAAATCATTACTCATTTCATTTGTGCACTATCATGCCTCACACATCATATAAACTATATTGAGATCACCTGATGTAATCTGGGGACTCTCATCATTTATAATGTCCATGAACCAATTAATCAATAAAGAACATAGAGAATTAATTATTCATACCTTAATGAGAAATACTTTATTACCATTATAAAATTATTAACCTATGTAAATGATATGGGTTGCATAAAAATATATTTATTTTAGTATTAACCCATGGAAGAGAAACAATTTTCGTAACAAACTATATGAAACATCGTTAAACCAGGGAAAATAAATGGGATCCGTAAAAATTTCATTGAAAAATATTTATACAAAAAAATAAAGAATGAAGATGCAATCACTAAAAAATATCAACATTTATACATAAGTGAAAAATAATGTTTTTTGAAATTGATGAATTTAAATAGCCTTAAAAGATCAATAAATAAGTTTTGTGGAAAATAACTTCATCATTTTGAAAATAAGTTGTTAAAACATAATCCATTTTTGAAATAATTTTAATTGTAAAATTAAATTAAAATATCTTATTGGATGATAATTAATATCATATAAAAAAATTAATTCTCAAAATTTACTTTAACCTTTTTAAAAAAATTCATCAATTTTTGAAATACTTTGAGAATAATGGTTTTGGACAAAGAAGTGTTTCCGATCAAAAAGAATATTTTTCTTAAATTTTTTAACTCTTGAGTTCATAATGATAGGAAAATGATTAAAAAATATGTATTCTCATAAAATAAATATAGTGTAAGAATATTCATGAGAATTATTTAGAGGTAGATCATAATATTTTATCACTGATCATTAATCATGATCACTCCTAATAAATGTTGAGATTGTAACTTTAAAATATTACCACATTGGTAATATTGAATGGTAATAATGATGAAGGAATGATATTAAATAAAACATAAAAAATCAGACAAATAATTAAATTCATGACATGTATTGCGTAATGGTCATTACATACATGTACAAAAGATGATAGTTTTATAACATAAAAACGTATCATGAAGGAATATTGAGACATAAATTGCATTACTGCATTGGTAACATCAAAATTGTAAAACCAATCAAATATAGATCCTCAAGTGGTTATGTGATTCACAATAAATTTATTTATATCAATAATTCAAGGAATTAATCTTCAATACATAAAATACGTAACAAAATTATGTCTAATATGGTATATATATCACACAAATAAAAGTGAGATGGGAGGACCCCTTACCTTGATTCATATTCATCACACACATTCTCTATCTTCCTGAATGATAAATTTCTATTAACCATATACAAAATATATAATATTTGACTTGTTTTTTTATTACTTTTATTTCACTTATATTTATTTTACATATAATTACTCCATAATTTAATTTTATGTTGGATGTTATGGTCATATTCGCCTTGTCTATCAAAACCCACTTTGGTAGGATGAAAATGGTCAAAATGATCATTATCTAGAAAAATGAAACATAATATTCATGAAATAATTAGTTTATTTATACAAAATAATTAGTTTATTTATACAAAATAATACTTTTGAAATAAATCATTTATTATGTTTAAGAACAATTACCCAAAGATATGATCATGGGGATGGTAGGTCGTACGTACGCATTCGTAATATTTCAATTCTCAATGGTCATTATGGAAGGAATGTAACTAATATTTTATAAATACATAATGATAATTATATTATAAAATTAATATTATTTAATTATATATTCTTATATATATCATTATATTAATGTGGAAATGAAAAAAATTATAATCCCATCACTTTGAAGGGGTAATAGTCCACATGTTGATGAACTGTGTTATCACATTATATGTTTGTGAAATGTTAAAAAGAAAATGATATATTATATTTAATAAAATATAATTCTTTCATTATTATAATAATAATTAAATTTATATGATATATATCCATTATATTTATCCTTATTACCTTTTATGTAAAAAAATAAGTAAACAATGCTTCAGACGACATTGTTATATGATAGCCTTCCATATACACAAGTGATGTTATCGTATCCTCTGTGGTAGGAAATGTAAAAATGGTTTATATGATATAATAAAAATGGGATTAAATATTTTAATAATATAATATATAAATAGTATTTCCATCATTGTACCGAACAATTATAGGTGGTAATGGAAGAACTGACAACATCATTTCATGGAGAAGTATTCCATTGTACACACGATTGAAGATTTTGTGACCCATTCGATTGATGAATGTGTGGGTGTAGGTGGAACCGTCAACATAACAAAATACATGTATGTTGAGTATAATGGTGTTAGTATATATGAAATATCTAAGAGGAATAGATGGATGTGTAGAAGGAATGAAAATAAAAATGCTTCAAAATGACCCTTACCAATTTTTAGGGTATCATCATTAGGTTGGAACTATAGCCATAAAAGGTTTGATTTATGACCAAAATAAGACCTCTTTGATGATGGGGGGTGGGAGGTGACTTGGTAATGTTTTGGATAACCCTAATGGCTTGATATGTGTAAAATTTGGGGATAATGAGTTCTATTTTATAGTATATGAGTGGAATTTTTGTAAATACTCAAAATTATTTAATAATGAGAGGTCCCCCTTAAAACATGTCCCTCCAAAATTGAATATTATTAGATGATATGGATTCTTTGGCAGAGAAAAACCACCACCACTAAAAATAAATAAATTTTTTAAATAGTTTATTCCTGAACTATTGTGTTTATTTATTTTTTCCATTTTGGTTATTTAGAAAAACAGTACCTTTTATTTTCAAAAGGTTTTTATGTAATTTTCAAAATAATTGTTCACATTTGAATTCATTTTATATAAATGGGTAAAATTTTTTATTATTCAATTTATCATAAACATAATAACCATTCCAAAAGCTAGGTGATAACTATTTGGTTAAATAATAATATTTATAATATATTTCCATTCAGAAGAACTCTATCATTATTGAAATGAAATATATTAAAGAAACTCATTGGTTCCTGTTTCATAAGTCATAATCAGTTATTTTCCATTTATGATAAATAATATAATTTTGTAATTTAAAATATCTGGCTGTTACACTATGTGTCTACCCTTTCATAGGAGGAATTAATTAGACTTTTTTAGTGATGGGAGAATTCCTCTATAGCCACTTGATTCATCGATATTTCTCATGATTTAAATTAGTTTCGGTTTTTCAATGGCCTTCTAATTTATATTTATTTATTTACAAAAGGAATCAAATGTATTATGATTCTGGGAATAATTACAAGATGATTTTTTCATGATTTTGATCATTATTAGGTACATTATTATGAATTAAGTTATTGATGTGCCAAATGGTTATTTTACTATTTATAATATTGTAAAGACCCGCAAATTTCAAGGAAATTTTTTTTTCTTAATTTTCTTTGGAATTTTACAAGAACGCAGCTTCAGACGGCACCTGATTCCGAGGCCCGGTGTGCCCGGAATCAATTTCCGAAGTTTGGCTCGGGTACGTTCAGTGAACGGACGAGCGGGTTTTTCTATCTTTTGAACCGGTGCCCGGAATCGAATTCTGAGGGCACCGATGAAATCGCAGCGCCGGTATTTGCTTAGAAACGCCTCTTCCGGAGTTGCGTTTGCTCAGACGTGGTTTTTAAATTTTACGGCTTTAAGTCAGAAATAAAATAAAGTTTGTGCGACAACTTTATTTTATTTCACTTAAGCTGCTTGGAAGCCACTTGAAGTCACTTAAAGACGGCTTGAACTGAGTTGAACTGGATAGGATGCTATCCAGAAATATCCTACCCCTTGGTAGGATATTTGTGCGGTGGGACCCGCACGAGCCCCGCCGTTTCTTTCGCTAAGTAACGCACCCGCGAAAACCCGTCAAAGTAACTGAAAAGTCAACCGACGCGTTTTCTTTAATTCTTAACAGACCATTTAATTGGGCGGTTTATTTCGTGAATTAAATGGACTGTTTCTTCGTGAATTAAATGGGTCGTTTCTTTCGTTGAATTAATTCAACGAATTGATGGATCGTTTCTTAACCGGTTTCGTGTTGGCATGTTTATAAAATAAGACCAACCCAAAAAATCCTTGGAAAGGATTTGAAAGAATCTTCGTTCCTCCACCCTCTCCGCGAAGAACGCGAAGAACGCGAAGAACGCGAAGAACGCGAAGAACGCGAAGAACGCGAAGAACTCCGGCGAACGGAATTCGACGACGCACACCAAGATCTGCGACGTCGACGAGATCTACCCGCGACGTTCTTCGGCGACGTCTTTCTTCCGCGGCCGATCCTCGTTCGGCAACAAAGGTGAGAATCGGATCTTTTCTTCTCCCTTTTTAATTTCAATATCAACGGATTTAAACTAATTAAATCCGTTGATCCGGAGATTTGCGACGCGACGAGCGATTCCGCGACGACGCGGCGATCTCCATCTTCCGCGACGAGCAAATCCCGCGACGATCCCCCGTTCGGCAACGACAAGGTAAGGGATGTTGGAATTCTTTTTAAAATCCCGTGTTTATTCTTTTGAAATATAGAACCCGATCACGAAACAATTTTAATTTATTTAAAATTGTTGATTGGTTTCTTTCCTGTTTCTCCCGTTGATTATGACTAACGCGGAGGGTGCGGGTCTAACGAACAAGACCCGGCAACCCTCCGTCGATCTTCCTTTGTGTGCGGATTTGGCGAGCGACGGCAAAAGCGCGACGCAAGGGCCATATGTTGATTCCGCAGTGGAGGACGCATCCCGGGAGGAACAACGGCGCAGACGGGAGGCAAATCGGGCCACCGGAACTTCTCCGGCGGCCCGCGGAAGGAGGCGGCGGCGCGGGTCGCCGGCGCGGCGGCGCCGGCGACCGGGGGCGGCGGCGCCCGGCGCGCCGCCGGAGGAGTCCGCCGCGGCCGAGCCGCGGCGGCGGCGAGCCGCCGGACCGCGTCCGCGGTCCGGCCTTCCAGCACGCGGCCCGCGCGGGCCGCGTTTTCTCCAAAGCCGCGGGTTTGACCCGCGGCGGCAGCGCTTCGGCCGCTCGGCCGAAGCCGAGCCGGTCCGGTCGGCCGGGCCGCGCCCAGGCCGGACCGGACCCGGCCGAGCCGGTTCGGGCCGACCCGGTTCGGGCCGACCCGGTTCGGCCGACCCCAGGGGGGGTTCGGGCCGGGTCGCCCCGGGCCCAGTACCCCCGTTTCGGGCCCTCTTCGGTCTTTCGCCCATAACTTGGGCCTGGGACCTCCGATTGACGAACCGTCAGCGGCTACGCGATCCTTGGATCGAGACGGTCGTTTCGGTATATTATACTCAAGGTTTCGGAAGACTTTGGGTTCGGCCGGGTTGGTTCGTACACGAAGCCAACCGGGCCCTCGGAGCGGAAACGCTCATAACTTGAGCTACGGACGTCCGAACGACGTACCGTCAGCTGTGGTAGTTTCCTCTAAGTGAGACGGAACTTTTGGCATACTCCGCCTGAGGATCGGATACAGGCGGAGTACGGTCGGGTCGGTTTTTCCCTAAAAACCAACCGGGCCCCTGGGACGAAAATGCCAATAACTCTCAGACCGGGCGTCCGATTGACGCGCCGTCTGTCGCGTTGAGATCCTGTTGTCGATACGGAACTTTTGGATACATCAACTTCGGACTACGTGTCAGTTGATGTATCAGCCCCTCGGCTCGTGGAGCGGACCCTCCTAAACGAGCTCGCTACGTGCGGGAACCCTAGCGCTGGCTGTGACCTCGACGACAGAGCAGAGATCCTCCGTGGACTGCGACGACGGCAGAGCAGAGATCCTCCGTGGACTGCGACGACGGCAGAGCAGAGATCCTCCGTGGACTGCGACGACGGCAGAGCAGAGATCCTTCGTGGACTGCGGCGACGACTGTGCAGAGATCCTCAGTGGACTGCGTCGACTACTGCACTCAGCGATCCCATGTGGATCAGTGCCTACAGGTTCTGTGTGAGCCCGATCCTACGTGGGTCCTTACTACCGGTTCTGTGTGAGCCACTGCCTACAGGTTCTGTGTGAGCCCGATCCTACGTGGGTCTTTTTGCGGGGGTTAGTACCTATCGATCCTTCGTGGGTCCGACGACTGAGACGGATCAGTGATCGTCTTTGACGTCATCTGAAAAAGTATACCTGGTTGAGCTGAATCTTATGTTACTCTCCTTTGTGGATTGTGTTGAACTATCCTTTGTGGATTTACTGTTTACTCTCCTTGTGGATTTGAGTCTTGCTTTCCTTTGTGGATTGAGTTGTTCTTGAGCTCGTGAGCAGAGCTAGAATTGGGGACTTAGGTATATGTATGGGCATATACCTAAGTCGAGTCAGATGTTACTTCGTGATTGCATCTTTCTTTTGTGCTATATCCTTTGTGGATTTCGGGAGACCTTCGGGGGTCTCGGGGTCCTTACTGAGTAGTTGTACTCACCCCTGCACGGGCTATGCCCGCACTTCGTGGTGTTGGTTGCAGACGACGGACAGCGCTGATCGCGGTTGGGGCGTGGAGCAGGACGGTACCTGGAGGTGGACCACTGGACGGGACGTGCTCAGAGCGGACGTGGGGCCCGAGGAGCTGGAGGCTATCTGTACCCACCCTTCAGGTGGGATTGCCAGTGGACGACACGAGGCCGCCGTCTTTTCTTCAGTTGCTGTACTTTACTTTTCAGTTGTACTTTACAGTTGGGCTTGTATTTCCGGCCCCTTTACCTTTCTGCACTTTACTTTCCGCTTGCTGACTCTGTGTGGTTGTTACTTATAAAGGCAATGCCTTCCCTGTTTACTGGGATTTTACGCCTTGGTGCTAGTCGCCAGCCCCTGGCCTATGGAAGGCGGGCTTGGGGTAGTCACGGCACGGGCCCCGAGGACGGGTCGTGACAAATTGGTATCAGAGGCGGTCGGTTCTACCGCAGACTCTGATCGTCCTTTCTTTCTATGTGAAGCAATAGTGTTTAGTGTATTGAGTGTGGTTATCAGTTCAGGGAGCCCAGTGTTGGTGCGGCGGCCGACGTATCCGTACACCAGGACCCTGACTTCTGATTTCCGACTTAATGCATGAAAACATTGATTGCGTGTGTGTTTCAAGTTTTCTTTGTGATTACTTGTGTCAGCTCACCGGGTATACTGATCTGCTTTATGAAAGTCTCAAGTTTTCCTTGTGATTACTTGTGCCAGCTCACCAGGTATACTGTTCTGACTGTGGTGCTCTTGTTCTCCTTTTCAGGATGGCCCCGCGACGACTGCCAGCTAGGGTTCCGAGTGTAGGGCGCGATGGCAGCCCACCGAGCGACGAGGCCTCGGTGCAGGGCCCTTTGCCAGCTGTGGCACCGGCGGTAGCTTTACCCGCCGAGCCACCGATGCTACCAGTACCAGACGCTGACGATGCACGTCGCCTCAGGGCACTGCATGAGTTTCAGAGCCAGCGACCGCCCAGGTTTCGCGGTGAGGCGGACCCCCAGGCCGCCGAGGACTGGCTAGAGGCGGTGGTACGGATCTTCAGGCTAGTGAGGACACCAGCGGATCTCATGGTGATCCTCGCAGCGAGCCTCCTGCAGGCGGCGGCAGGACGATGGTGGAGCCTGATGCTCCAGGTTCACGATGAGGCATCCTTGCTCTGGGCGGACTTCGAGAGCCTCTTCCGCTCTGAGTTCGTCCCGGCCACCCTCCGAGCGGTGCGCATCCAGGAGCTTCTCCAGCTGCGCCAGGGCAGCATGACGGTCGCTCAGTACGCGGCGAGGTTCACGGACCTATCTCGCTACTCGACCGACATGGTACGGGACCCCTTCTTCCGGGCCCGGACCTTCGAGCAGGGCTTGCGACAGGAGATTCGGGCGTCGCTGATCTCCCTCAGCATTCCGACCCAGGCGGGAGTACTGGAGCGAGCCCTCCTGATCGAGAGCTTCCTGGCAGAGCCTTCTTCAGCGGCGAGACCTAGCGCAGGGCGGCAGATAGCTGAGTCATCGGCAGCTGGTAGCCGACGGATGACTCACGGGTCCAGGCAGACCAGAACCCCTCGCAGACGGCCTCAGGACACCAGCTCAGCGGTGCGAGGCACACAGCGGAGTGCCAGCCTTTCGAGAGGCAGGCTGTGCTACTCTTGCGGCGGGCAGGGTCACATGGCTCGTGACTGCCCGACTCGCCGACCAGAGGAGCAGCAGACGGTGGAGGGGCCACCCAGGCAGAGGCAGAGGGTCGACCGTGGCGGTCCGCAGGGAGGAGGCGGACGAGGCCGAGGAGCTGGCCGAGCAGCGGGTGGTGGGCGACGCTTTCAGGCTCTACCCCCACCACCACCAGGAGGGCCACCTCGACCACAGGGAGCCGGCGGGCAGGGACAGGCCCAGCTCCAGGCAGTGGAGGCCTACGACCCCGACATGCCAGAGATGATTCGAGGTACGATCTGTGTCTATTCCACCCTTGCTGCAGTACTTATAGACACAGGAGCGAGTCACTCTTTCATAGCCTCTGCCCTTGTTCGGAGCTCGGAGATTCCGACTGAGCCGTTGGCTCGATCCTTACGGCTAGAGACTCCTACGGGAGCAGACTCGACGATTACGCACTGGTGCCGGCAGTGTGAGCTTACTCTAGGAGGCGAGAGCTTCGGCTGGGATCTCCTTGTAGCGGCGTCGAGGCCTTACGACGTCATCTTGGGCATGGATTGGCTATCCACGGTTCATGCCCAGATCGACTGTTTTAGGCGCAAGGTGCGATGTGTTCGTACCGACGGGAGCAGGTTTACCTTCACCGGCGAGAAGGGAACCTTTGCAGCACAGGATGGACTTCCGCGGAGGAGAGTGCAGCCCATCTCACATCAGTTGGCTAGCCTCATCCTAGGAGCAGTGGACGTGCGGAGTCCGGCTTTTCCTGCAGTGGTGGACCAGTACGTGGACGTCTTCCCCGACGACGTTCCAGGGCTACCTCCTCGTAGAGAGGTAGACTTTTACATCGACTTGTACCCCGGGACAGCCCCGATATCTACTCCAGCATATCGGATGGCCCCCGCCGAGCTTCGAGAGCTGCGGGTACAGTTAGAGGACTTGCAGAGCAAGGGGTTTATCCGACCCAGTGTTTCACCCTGGGCTTCCCCGATTTTGTTCGCCAAGAAGGCGGACGGGAGCTTACGACTATGTGTCGACTATCGTCGCCTGAACCAGGTGACAGTGAGGAATAAGTATCCGCTGCCACGGATTGATGACCTCTTCGATCAGCTCAAGGGAGCGCGGTGGTTCTCGAAGATAGACCTCCGGTCAGGCTATCATCAGCTCAGAGTTCGAGACGAGGACGTGCAGAAGACGGCCTTCAGGTGTCGGTATGGCCATTATGAGTTCTTGGTTATGCCGTTCGGCGTAACCAATGCTCCAGCGGTGTTCATGAGCCTCATGAACAGGATCTTCCAGCCATACCTCGACCGATTTGTCGTTGTCTTCATTGACGACATTTTGGTATACTCGACGACTGAGGAGGAGCATGCCTACCACCTGCGAGTTGTGCTAGACACACTCCGAGAGCACCAGCTTTATGGCAAGCTCTCAAAATGCCAGTTCTGGTTGCGTGAGGTCCATTTCTTGGGGCACGTCATTTCTGAGGCGGGAGTTGCAGTGGATCCCGCGAAGATCGAGGCAGTGCTAGCTTGGGAGCCACCCAGGAGCGTGACTGAGGTGCGGAGCTTCTTGGGCCTAGCGGGATACTATCGGAGATTTGTGCCGAACTTCTCCAGAGTTGCGGCACCACTCTCAGCCTTGACGAAGAAGGGGAAACCCTTCGTGTGGTCAGACAGATGTCAGCAGAGCTTCCAGGAGCTGAGACAGAGATTGACCAGCGCACCTATCTTGAGGTTGCCTGAGGAGGGAGTTGGGTACGTAGTTTACTGCGATGCATCAGGGACTGGACTCGGATGCGTCCTGATGCAGGAGCGGGCCGTGATCGCCTACGGATCACGTCAGTTGAGGCCGCATGAGCAGAACTACGCCACTCATGACCTGGAGTTAGCAGCAGTGGTCTTCGCTCTGAAGACTTGGCGGCACTATCTGATGGGCGAGCGCTTCACAGTCTTTTCTGACCACCAGAGTCTCAGGTATATCTTCTCTCAGAAGGACCTGAACCTGAGACAGCGGAGATGGCTTGAGTTCCTCCAGGACTATGACTTTGAGATAGTCTATACTCCTGGGAAGGGGAACGTGGTAGCCGATGCCCTCAGCAGGAGGACGGGCATTCAGCTACTTGAGGAGGCGACGGAGCAGCTATCCTCCTTGCAGATATCCTTCGTGGATAGAGACGGAGCAGCCTTTCTTCAGTCTCTCACAGTCTCTCCTCCACTTCTACAGCGGGTCAGAGAGGCTCAGCGTGGGGACGCTGACTGTGAGACCCGGCGTGCACTGATATCCTCAGGTCAGGCGCCTGATGGTTTCTCCCTTGGAGCAGAGCACGACATCCTTTTCAGAGGACGTACCTTCGTACCAGTCGCTTTACGAGAGGAGGTGCTGAGAGAGTTTCACACTTCTCCCTTGGCGGTACATCCCGGAGTGGCGAAGATGTACCAGGATCTCAGGCGACAGCACTGGTGGCCGGGTATGAAGAAAGCTGTGGCAGAGTTCGTTTCACGATGCCTCACCTGCCAGCAGGTGAAGGCAGAGCACCAGGTACCAGCAGGTTTGGTACAGCCCTTGGAGGTCCCGGAGTGGAAGTGGGACGGCATATCTATGGACTTCGTGACTGGACTTCCACGCACTTCCAGAGGTCACGACTCCATTTGGGTGATTGTCAACCGACTCACCAAGTCGGCACACTTCTTACCCATCAGAGAGCAGGGCTCAGTAGAGAGCTTGGGACGTCTTTACGTCCAGGAGATCGTACGGCTTCACGGTGTGCCATCGTCTATCGTCTCCGATCGAGATGCTCGTTTCACTTCCAGGCTTTGGAAGGGGTTGCAGGAGGCGTTCGGGACGCGGCTCCATCTGAGCACAGCCTTCCACCCTCAGACGGATGGACAGACGGAGAGGACCATACAGACACTCGAGGACATGCTCCGTGCATGTGTTCTCGACTTTGGTCGCAGCTGGGAGGACCACCTACCCTTGGTGGAGTTCGCGTACAACAACAGCTACCACTCCACCATCGGGATGGCACCATACGAGGCGTTGTACGGCAGACCCTGCAGATCACCGTTGTGCTGGACAGACCCTGGGGAGTCAGCACTCGTGGGACCAGAGATGGTCCGAGCCACGACAGAGAAGGTCCAGATCATCCAGGAGAGGATGAGGACAGCTCAGAGCCGGCAGAAGTCATATGCTGACAGGAGGCGGAGGCCACTAGAGTTCGAGGATGGCGACCACGTCTTTTTGCGTGTCTCACCTCGACGTGGTTTACGGAGATTTGGCCGAGGCGGCAAGTTGTCTCCACGCTTCATCGGGCCTTTCCAGGTCCTCAGCAGGATAGGAGAGGTGGCTTATCGCCTGGCTCTACCACCTCAGTTGCACCGGGTGCACGACGTCTTCCACGTGTCTCAGCTGAGGAGATACGTGCACGACCCGACGCACATCATCGACTTTGGGGAGCTGGACGTGGACGATGGGGCGACTTTTGCGGAGGTTCCAGTGGAGATCGAGGATCGACAGGAGCGGGTCCTACGTGGGCGGTCGATTCCTCTTGTGCGCATCAGATGGCAGCACGGGAACCTCCAGGAGAGCACTTGGGAGCGGGAGGCTCAGATGCGTGCTCAGTACCCCCATTTGTTCCCCTAGTTTTTGATGTATCTTTACGGGGACGTAAAGCCCTGAGGTGGGAGTAATGTAAAGACCCGCAAATTTCAAGGAAATTTTTTTTCTTAATTTTCTTTGGAATTTTACAAGAACGCAGCTTCAGACGGCACCTGATTCCGAGGCCCGGTGTGCCCGGAATCAATTTCCGAAGTTTGGCTCGGGTACGTTCAGTGAACGGACGAGCGGGTTTTTCTATCTTTTGAACCGGTGCCCGGAATCGAATTCTGAGGGCACCGATGAAATCGCAGCGCCGGTATTTGCTTAGAAACGCCTCTTCCGGAGTTGCGTTTGCTCAGACGTGGTTTTTAAATTTTACGGCTTTAAGTCAGAAATAAAATAAAGTTTGTGCGACAACTTTATTTTATTTCACTTAAGCTGCTTGGAAGCCACTTGAAGTCACTTAAAGACGGCTTGAACTGAGTTGAACTGGATAGGATGCTATCCAGAAATATCCTACCCCTTGGTAGGATATTTGTGCGGTGGGACCCGCACGAGCCCCGCCGTTTCTTTCGCTAAGTAACGCACCCGCGAAAACCCGTCAAAGTAACTGAAAAGTCAACCGACGCGTTTTCTTTAATTCTTAACAGACCATTTAATTGGGCGGTTTATTTCGTGAATTAAATGGACTGTTTCTTCGTGAATTAAATGGGTCGTTTCTTTCGTTGAATTAATTCAACGAATTGATGGATCGTTTCTTAACCGGTTTCGTGTTGGCATGTTTATAAAATAAGACCAACCCAAAAAATCCTTGGAAAGGATTTGAAAGAATCTTCGTTCCTCCACCCTCTCCGCGAAGAACGCGAAGAACGCGAAGAACGCGAAGAACGCGAAGAACGCGAAGAACGCGAAGAACTCCGGCGAACGGAATTCGACGACGCACACCAAGATCTGCGACGTCGACGAGATCTACCCGCGACGTTCTTCGGCGACGTCTTTCTTCCGCGGCCGATCCTCGTTCGGCAACAAAGGTGAGAATCGGATCTTTTCTTCTCCCTTTTTAATTTCAATATCAACGGATTTAAACTAATTAAATCCGTTGATCCGGAGATTTGCGACGCGACGAGCGATTCCGCGACGACGCGGCGATCTCCATCTTCCGCGACGAGCAAATCCCGCGACGATCCCCCGTTCGGCAACGACAAGGTAAGGGATGTTGGAATTCTTTTTAAAATCCCGTGTTTATTCTTTTGAAATATAGAACCCGATCACGAAACAATTTTAATTTATTTAAAATTGTTGATTGGTTTCTTTCCTGTTTCTCCCGTTGATTATGACTAACGCGGAGGGTGCGGGTCTAACGAACAAGACCCGGCAACCCTCCGTCGATCTTCCTTTGTGTGCGGATTTGGCGAGCGACGGCAAAAGCGCGACGCAAGGGCCATATGTTGATTCCGCAGTGGAGGACGCATCCCGGGAGGAACAACGGCGCAGACGGGAGGCAAATCGGGCCACCGGAACTTCTCCGGCGGCCCGCGGAAGGAGGCGGCGGCGCGGGTCGCCGGCGCGGCGGCGCCGGCGACCGGGGGCGGCGGCGCCCGGCGCGCCGCCGGAGGAGTCCGCCGCGGCCGAGCCGCGGCGGCGGCGAGCCGCCGGACCGCGTCCGCGGTCCGGCCTTCCAGCACGCGGCCCGCGCGGGCCGCGTTTTCTCCAAAGCCGCGGGTTTGACCCGCGGCGGCAGCGCTTCGGCCGCTCGGCCGAAGCCGAGCCGGTCCGGTCGGCCGGGCCGCGCCCAGGCCGGACCGGACCCGGCCGAGCCGGTTCGGGCCGGGTCGGGCCGACCCGGTTCGGGCCGACCCGGTTCGGCCGACCCCAGGGGGGGTTCGGGCCGGGTCGCCCCGGGCCCAGTACCCCCGTTTCGGGCCCTCTTCGGTCTTTCGCCCATAACTTGGGCCTGGGACCTCCGATTGACGAACCGTCAGCGGCTACGCGATCCTTGGATCGAGACGGTCGTTTCGGTATATTATACTCAAGGTTTCGGAAGACTTTGGGTTCGGCCGGGTTGGTTCGTACACGAAGCCAACCGGGCCCTCGGAGCGGAAACGCTCATAACTTGAGCTACGGACGTCCGAACGACGTACCGTCAGCTGTGGTAGTTTCCTCTAAGTGAGACGGAACTTTTGGCATACTCCGCCTGAGGATCGGATACAGGCGGAGTACGGTCGGGTCGGTTTTTCCCTAAAAACCAACCGGGCCCCTGGGACGAAAATGCCAATAACTCTCAGACCGGGCGTCCGATTGACGCGCCGTCTGTCGCGTTGAGATCCTGTTGTCGATACGGAACTTTTGGATACATCAACTTCGGACTACGTGTCAGTTGATGTATCAGCCCCTCGGCTCGTGGAGCGGACCCTCCTAAACGAGCTCGCTACGTGCGGGAACCCTAGCGCTGGCTGTGACCTCGACGACAGAGCAGAGATCCTCCGTGGACTGCGACGACGGCAGAGCAGAGATCCTCCGTGGACTGCGACGACGGCAGAGCAGAGATCCTCCGTGGACTGCGACGACGGCAGAGCAGAGATCCTTCGTGGACTGCGGCGACGACTGTGCAGAGATCCTCAGTGGACTGCGTCGACTACTGCACTCAGCGATCCCATGTGGATCAGTGCCTACAGGTTCTGTGTGAGCCCGATCCTACGTGGGTCCTTACTACCGGTTCTGTGTGAGCCACTGCCTACAGGTTCTGTGTGAGCCCGATCCTACGTGGGTCTTTTTGCGGGGGTTAGTACCTATCGATCCTTCGTGGGTCCGACGACTGAGACGGATCAGTGATCGTCTTTGACGTCATCTGAAAAAGTATACCTGGTTGAGCTGAATCTTATGTTACTCTCCTTTGTGGATTGTGTTGAACTATCCTTTGTGGATTTACTGTTTACTCTCCTTGTGGATTTGAGTCTTGCTTTCCTTTGTGGATTGAGTTGTTCTTGAGCTCGTGAGCAGAGCTAGAATTGGGGACTTAGGTATATGTATGGGCATATACCTAAGTCGAGTCAGATGTTACTTCGTGATTGCATCTTTCTTTTGTGCTATATCCTTTGTGGATTTCGGGAGACCTTCGGGGGTCTCGGGGTCCTTACTGAGTAGTTGTACTCACCCCTGCACGGGCTATGCCCGCACTTCGTGGTGTTGGTTGCAGACGACGGACAGCGCTGATCGCGGTTGGGGCGTGGAGCAGGACGGTACCTGGAGGTGGACCACTGGACGGGACGTGCTCAGAGCGGACGTGGGGCCCGAGGAGCTGGAGGCTATCTGTACCCACCCTTCAGGTGGGATTGCCAGTGGACGACACGAGGCCGCCGTCTTTTCTTCAGTTGCTGTACTTTACTTTTCAGTTGTACTTTACAGTTGGGCTTGTATTTCCGGCCCCTTTACCTTTCTGCACTTTACTTTCCGCTTGCTGACTCTGTGTGGTTGTTACTTATAAAGGCAATGCCTTCCCTGTTTACTGGGATTTTACGCCTTGGTGCTAGTCGCCAGCCCCTGGCCTATGGAAGGCGGGCTTGGGGTAGTCACGGCACGGGCCCCGAGGACGGGTCGTGACAAATATTAATTGTTACGTTTAAAGGTAATGTGATTACTTATAAGGAATTATTTGATCGTCACATAATCCTACCATATTATGATCCGATTATTGATAAAATGGAAATTAATTTATTTATTAAATTTTTTGTATTTATAGTACATTATTTATTCAAAACATCTCTTGTATACTTCCCCTTAATAAGTATTTAATCTCACCCATTACTTTTGATTTACTTTCCTCAAGAACCCATGAAGTGTTTTATGATTGATTGTATGGGAGAAACTACAGGGAATAATTGAATTCACAATGAAAATTAATATTTTTATTCAATATTAATACATATTTTATGTGTTTATATAACTAATAGAGACTATTAAGCTTTTATAACATTCCAGATGTGATTCTTTGTCTTTAATGCCATTGAAAAATGTAGAAGTCATCTTTGGGATATTAGGGTTGGATATCAACAATAATTAATGGTTTTATAGAAATTTGAAAGGTGAAATACATAAATTTTGATATATTTTTATTTTATATGGATATATCCAATTAAATTAAATAATGACATAAAATTAATATAAATGAATTATAATAATATGTTCATGAATCCTAAAACAAAAAACCATAAAAGACATTCAAATACATTAGATTGAATATTTATTACACATGTAGTTTTTATTTAAAAATGTATATAATATTGTTCGTGAAACGTACAAGACAAAAACCAATTTTGAATAGTGTGAAGAACACCTAATTCTACACAATTACCATTACCCACTTAAATATTGGGAGTTTTAAACTCATTTCAATTTTCTAATGATTTCTGAGGTTTTAATTTTTTAATTATCATCTTAATACTTGAGATTAGTTATGTAGTTTTCATAGTGTAAAAATTCCTCACATATAAAACATTTAATTTCTCATAGATTTATTAGGAAGAACATTATTTTTCAACATAAAGTTAACTAGAAACGTCTTATTTCTATGGTAGCTGATTTCATAATTATGATGTGCTAAAAAATAACAAATATCCTTCCATTTTCATAAAATTGAATTTTTTCAACTGTATTAGAAAAATAGTAATCGATAATGAGTCATAAAAATTTCACTAAAAATTATACACATAGGTTATTCTTCTATAAATATTATGTATTAAAATTTTCTTCATATCCAGAGAAAATGTAAACATATGATATGGAATAAAAAATTCATAATAAGGAAAATAAATATTAGAATATATCATGTAATGAGTAATATAAATGGAATACTAAATTTTAAATAATTATCAATAACAGAATATATTTTATTGGAATAAATTCGTCGATGACATAATTGTTTAATCAATCACATGCATAAAATTAATTTAATTCATAGAGATGTGATTCAAAATATCAGACACATTTTAAATGCCCAATGTTTTTAACAATGTTGAAATTACAAGGGAATTAAAATTAGGATTTTTAGTGGATGTTCCATTCATTGAAAAATAAATTGAATTGAATTTTTTATTGTTTGAAAAAATCAATTTGTTTTTTCAGACAAGTGTAATGTCAGGATGGGTTCATTGGGTGCTCCATGTTGTTTTTAGAGTACTAGGATACGAAACCTCAAGTCTGAAGGACTTAAGAGGGGTACATAGTTTTTCTGAAGCCTTGTGGCCCCAGGGAATATACCACATTTCTCGACTGAATGTGCATTACGTTTCACATGTGTTACTCACGGTTTACCCAAACCATGAACATAACCAGATTTTTAGTTCCAAATAGGTATTACCTATGAACTATCAAATACATTGTTAGAACACCGTTAGAGAAAACCATGAGGGACAACTATGTTAGATGTGGGTTACATGTTGAAGGAGTTTGATGGTTGGTGCACGGTTTGGCCAATCATGTGTCCAAAAAAAGTGACACAGTTTTTAGGGTGACAATAAAATTTTACCCTTAATCAGTTCAACATTATTTTTTCAACATTTACTCTCCTCCTATAGTAGCTTTATATAACTTTTCTCCCATGGGATCCCTCTTACTCTCCATACTCGCCATGATGATATCTCCTACATCTGACATCCGAATGAAATGACAATGGTCTCTATGGATCCCAATCAGTAATCTATTTATTTCACTTGAAATAATTATCCATATATTTTCCTCCTAGCCATGTTATCTTTTTGTGATATAATTTTCCATAATTTTTGGGAGAATGTCTCTTTCTCCGATTTCATCCATCCTAAAAAAATGAAATGGTAGTATTTGGAAACTGAAGAATCCTATGCATAAGGTGGGGGTCCTATCAAATTTCGCTCAAGTTTCCATCATATTATAAATAGAATTGTGGCATCGCATTCCTTCCTTCCTGATGTGTTTCCTTAAAAATGATTCCTTCAATCATAATTGTTATATGCAGTTTTTATTACACCCGTTGAGACATTTTTATGAAATTTAGTACAGGAAACTAAATCATGGACAACCCTTATATACGATAGATTGATTTAATATTATTAATTAATTTTATCAATTCCTTGATTTAATTTTAATCATTCAGCATAGATTTATAATTTAATTACACTTATAGGAATGGGTCCAAATGAAAACAGCACCTCCAATGAGAACTTTTGGAAACACTTTGTTTTTATTACCATATTTAGTAGTTATTCTAAAAATTTTATTATAATTGATTTGTGTTATGAATCATATATTTTTTTTCATAATTATGATATATGAATGATTTTATATGAAATGTAATTTTTTTATAATATAATCTCTCAAATGTGGTGCACAATCATCTAAATTACAAAGTGGTGATTTATTATTCATATCTAGATTTTTCTATAGCTTTATATTCTCTATGACTTTAGGAAAGTGCATGATATATATAATGGTCTGTGTATGGCCTCAAATTACATTGATAATGTATTTTCCATCATTCTATATTGATTTTCATTTAAACATCACACCAAAAAAGTGTATGGCTTCTCCCACTTTTAAAAAGGATAATGAACCATGAGACTTCTCATTGCTTGTCATATATTACAAATTCCACATCCCATATAGAATATTTTGAATTATAAAATGGTACCGTTAATGTTTTTCGTGGATCATTGTAATCGATTGTCACTATTTTTTATATTCTTTATGTGAAATTTTATGCCATTTTTACAATATCTAGTTCATGATGGATTATATTTTTAAATTTATAAAATGGTTTATATGAAAATGAATTTAATAATGATTTATGACCACAACCCTTTGTAAAATTAAATAAGAATGGATTATGTGAATTTTCATAATTGTGATGCCCAGGAATGAATAATGGTCTTGATAAATGTAAATCATACAAAGGTAATTCCCCACGAATTTTATTGATATTAATATGAATAAAACATATGAATTGGTTATGTAATGATGGTAAGATTAACGTTCACAATGGTGTAATCTTTTTCCCTTACATCGGGTTCTAAAGATGATGTCTCACAACATTTATAATATGTGGTCAGTGTGATTGACGTGTCAAATTCATTGTTCAGTATTGACATACAATAAAAATTTCAAGTGGGGACTTGATAGAACACTCAAAATCTTGAGGTATGATCATGACATCTCCCACTCATTATGATAGTTGGGAGTGAAGCAATTTTCTTGAGCATATAAGCTCATTTAGAATGGTTATCGATGACTGATAAATTCCCTAGTCTAGCCTACTCTATGTATTTCATGTATATAGTAACATACGTCTGTAAAAAAATCTTATATATAGGGGAATGGAATATATATATATATATTATAATAAATTTATTTATTGGTCAAACTTCTCTTTATGGTTGGGATATTATGTAGGTAGAGCTTCCAGTTGTCAATCAAGAACTTATGTCGTATATTGTTCATTTATTAAATTCTGTTCATTATTCATTATGCCATCAAACATTTTCAATTTTTATTCATATATAGATTCTCGTTGAAGACGTTTTTGGTGGTAACATATTAGAATTTATAACTCACACCTTTTCGGTCCACCATTCAACTAGGGTACCAGAGTAGAACTCATCTTCACAAGACCATGTATTTTTTATATTGACTGCCTCATACAATGTATTTAAGAGAAAAAGACTGGTTTGGAGCTCCAGATTCTCATAGATATTTCCTATGGGGATTTCATTTCATTTACTTATTTTTTCACTATAACATATTTCATGATGTATATCTACTATTTCAGTTTATCTATCATCAGTAGGACAAGAAGGAATCTGTTTTTTATTGGAATTGCATATATTTTATATTATGTTTATATTATTCATCTACTTATCTGCATTTAAATTTTTATAAATTCCACCATCGGTTGTAATTTGTATTATGATATACTAATGGATGTCTCTCATTATAAGGGAATGTCTCATCCCCCCACAATCATTTCCTTAGACCCTCACTGATTGTTGACAACATCTTGTATATGGGGAGGTGTGCTTAAGGCCTTGTGACCCCCTCTTATAGCTACTGGATAAGATGAAATTCAACCCAGGATGTTGAATGTGGTATCAGATCATTATTTAATTTTTTATTACTATTTAGTACCCATATACAGGAGAATATGAATGTGTTAGTTCTTAGAAAATAGTCATTCTGGGGAGTGATCAAGCCATGTATAAGGAAAAATCAAAGGGTTCGTGGATGATATTTTTGTTCAGGTTGTTTGATATTAATTTTTTTTATTATTTCACCTTAATAGATTGGATTACATTAAGCTTCTTAATTATTATATAGATTATGGTATTTTACCGATGGAATTTTATGAAATGTAAGTATAATTGCATTAATCATTATAGGAAGATAGAAATTCACATGCCAGTAATATACCATGTCATGTAGTTACAATTGTAGTGTCCCACAGATTGTGATTTTTTATTTGAGAATTATTACATGATCTTAAATATAATATAATTCATGTATACATATCATGATTTAGTGATTATGTAATTGTATACTCTAATTTTAGGCATGTTTTATTATTTTTTTCTATGTGTCGTGATTATCTATTTACGCATACCAATAATTTTCCATGTTTTAAAATATTATTAGTTACATTGGTTGAATTTATTTTTTACAATTAAATGGGGATAGTTTTTTTGAATGGTCTATGAGAGCATTATAACTAGTCAATGGTAACCAATGTATTCATAAAATAATTTGAAGTTCTATATATATATCTAGAATGTTATTAAAATGTGAAATATATTAAATTTCATATTTCAATGTAAATATGTTCGATTAATGGGAACCAAAATTTTTTCTATAAGGAGTATGTTCACCATAAAGGAGGGGTGGTGGAAACCCATGTAACTGAACAATTATATATGATGATGATATATATTTAAATGATTATAAATTTGAAATATGTTAAATTTTGATCCATGATGAATTTATCAACCATATAAAATTCAGAACATGACCTATATAGTTTAGTTGGGGAATTGTTTTTATGACACTACCCTCTAATAGAGCATTTAAACCTTTAATAAATATGTGAATACTATTGGGTCTCATTCTGATGAACTTTTACTAGATTAGCAGGACCCTTATGGGCCACCTTATCTATTAAAATTAATTTAAATGATAAATATTTTTATAAAGATGGGAAATAAATAATTTTATAATGTTTTGAAATGATGTTTTATGATACATTCATTTTATTCCATGCGGAGTTAGTCAGATATTTTATCATGTGCATTAATTTTATTATTAGATCTTGATATTCTATTTTAAATCATTTAAATGTGGATTTATTAAATTTGAATCAGATGAAGTCCATTTTAAATGTATCCCAAAGTGGGGCACTTCATTTTTACACTAATGTAAGGATATCTTAAACATCCCTTGGAATTTCATTGGAATGATTACATGATCATTTTACGTATTCATTTCCCTTATTTGTTAAAATCCTAAATGAAAAAAACAATTCCTAGTGAAATTTTTGTGCCGTGACCTAATGGTATGGTTGAGTCTTTTGAATTTTTAAGTTGCTAGCCCGTGCTAGGTAGCACCCTTATAGCTTAAATGCATTGAAAAATACTGTTACTCTTTAATTTATATTTCTATTCGGGTACTTTACTCACTTGAATGATTGATAACTTTTAAATTACACAATATTTTGAAATATAGCCCTGGTATATTTGATCCTTTTGCATGCACAAACATAAAGTAATGAACATTTTCAGTATGATAGACAATCTTAAGTCATGTACAACTACTTAGTAGTTATTGTGACCCTCCTTGGGTGACTCTTGAAAAAATATATCTGTTTGACAGTCGTATGGGATAATACTACATTAATATAGTTTTGAAAATGTTACATTTGATACAAGAATGAAAAATAAATATAGTGATAGGGATAATATTCATTATGTTAGATTTTCTCATGTAACCTTAGGGTAGTGTGTTTTTATACATGTGGTTCCCATCGAGTTTCTAAATGTAGAAACAAACCAGTTGATTTCAGAGGAATTTTCGACCATGTGATATTGATTACATACTCAGGTCATTTATAGAGTAAAGTTATATGGTAATTAATGGTATAAATTTCATCCTAATGCTCCAGATGGAATTCCAAGGGATTATGGGCTTTGACATGCCAATTATCTTATTCATGGTTTACATGAAAGGTTATAAAACATTTTAGTTTGAGGTGAATCAATCCTAGAATTATTGTGAGTGGATAGTTTTTCGAAATCCTTATGATGACTAGGACACTCCTATTATGGTGATCGTTTTGTAAGTTCTAGTGAATAAATTTCGGTTCCTGTATGGAAGCACTAATCTATTTGTGGATGGATGTGTATGTGACCCATTAATAAAGACCAATGATATTGGATAGAAATTAGCAATATATATTGAGTGATCAAAGAATTCATCAAGTGGTAAAGGCATCATCGTTCAGTTGACATTATGTCAGTAGGTGAAGCTGAGCTCCTTTTGGTAAGAGTCGACTAGTGGTTATTCGATTGTCCCTTCATTTGATGTTTGGTTTTGGATGGATGGAAACAATATAGAGAACATCATTAGATGTAAGGTAAGGTTTTCATATCCCTCTTTGGTAGAATATTTAAATCTTCTTAGTGTATTATTACTTAGATATGATCATGTACCATATTGTGACATCATACATGATGAACTAAGATATAATCGGTTATACATGACACTATGTTTTAAAAGTTTTTAGGCTTGATAAGTGGAATCTATCAGAGTCTCATTCAGGATTCATTGATTTTTTATCTAGGAATGGATAGTATTGGGTGATACTTGGTTTTCCTTGTATTAGTTCCTTAGAATAACTCTTAGACACTAACCATCACATTTTACCAAAATCACAATGTTGATTCCTCTCCAGTATTAGTCAATGATCATATGTGGACTTCTTGGCCATGTACTGACATTTCACAAATACACATTGAGTGTGGAAACCATGGTTTATTTCTATGTTCTTTAGTTAAATGAATTTTAGGATACAAAAAAATGTTATTGAGAATGTCGGTAAAGAATATGGGTGATAATTAAAGTGTTTTACTCCATCTAAAACCATTTTTCATGATGAAGAACAAAAATTTAAATGGTCAAGTGATTAATTAATAATTAAAAATTTCCATATATCTATTATGTACTTCGACTAATTTTCACATGGTAATTGTGTGATGAAATAAAATAATTAATTGAATTTTAGTTGGTAAAATGCATAATATATAACCTAAGTGTTCTAAAAACTATCTTTTAGGATTTCTTGACATCTTTCCATTTGTTCAGAGGAGTATAGTCTATGGGAATCATTTCTGGAATGTCATCATATAGAGATGAGTTCCAAATGAGTTAGCTAGGTATTTTCATTAAAAACATAGTCTAAATATCTAAATATGTTTTTTGGGGAATCATCCTCTTTCCCAACTCCAAAATATCCTTAGGAGCATCATTAGAATTATTAGGATGTGCATTAAAGGAAATTAAGAGGTGAGGAGTGGAAATGGATCCTTTGATGTTAAGAACTATTATGTGTTATGGGATTTTAAATTTATTATAAGTGCATTGGGAATTTAGAAATGAAATTCTGACATTTGAAATATAGTTCACACCCCATATAGGTTGGGTAATGTTTTAATTTTCCCCTAACTCTTCCTAGGTATTCAGAGTTCTATGGTGTCACGGTTTTAACAACATTTGTTTTGAATAGATATAAACCTACTGGGGAATTTTAAATTTTTTATTTAGTGGATGATTATTTATTTGAAACATGACTTGGAACAAAATATAAAGGATAATAACACATAAATATATTGTTTTTTTACATGGGTAAAGGATCAACGGGTTCCTCAGGTGATCCTTTGAGTTTGGGAGCATCAGGCAGTGAAACATAATGTTCGGAGGGGCTAATAGGGGTGCATGGTATGTCTGAAAGCGTGTGTCCCCTAGAAGTAAATTTTAAATCCTAAAACTAAGGTGCATTGGGTTTTTATTGGTTTTACACAGTTTACCAAAACCTTCCTCCTAGAAGACACGTTTAGTAATCAGTAGGTAGTACCAATGTTCTATTCGTCTTATAGTTGGTGCACAGTTAGAGAAAAAAGTTAGGTACAGATATTTGAGATGGGGGTTCCAAGTAATTGGAGCTGTGTGGATATCACAGGGTTTGGAAAATCTTACAAGAAATCTGTGTTACCCAGTTCTTTAGTGAGATTACTCTTTTCTATTAATGAGTTTATGTTTCTTTTTTTATTTAATATTCACCTCCTCTAGAGCCGTGAGCTCTTTTTTCTACCTCGGTGATCCCTTCTCCTCTCCACACATGGGATTGTGATATCTCCTCCATCTGAAGCCTGAATCTAATTTTGTTTGCTTATATGTATCTATATTATTAATATCTCAAATCAATTTTAATTTTTATACGGTTATTTTCCTCTAGGACAATTTATCATTTTACAAACTCATTTTCCATATTTTCAGGGAGGATGTACATATATTTAATTTCATCCTAACCAGACCATATCAAAACATTGTATTTGATGAGTGATGTATAATTTGTATATGTTAGAGAATCTGCATATTTTTACTCATGTTTCCATAAATATATCAATAGAATAGTCATTATTACAACCTGACTTTTCCACACTTTTTGTTAAAAATGTTTTCTTTAATATAAATTATTACATGCACCTTGTATTACTCAGCTTAAGTCGTGTTTTATAAATTGGGTATTCCATCCTCGACGCTCGACACCCCTTGGGTGTGTCATCTTGTTTTCCCCCTTAATAATTAACTGTTTAAATTTCATTATTATATTATAAGAAATATCCATGGTTTAATAATTGAATTTACACTCTAGTAATTCAACCAATTATTAATTGGAACCACCTATGTTCCATGTTGAAACACTATGATTTTTTTACAACATTTCATATATATTATTAATTTGTTCTTATAGGAGATTTGAGTTGTGACTATTTTATTTGAAAATTATTTATAAAAAATGAATTGATTGATATAAAAATTATTTTTTATAATATTACAACTTAGATGTGGCACATTGTCTTCAAAATTACAATGTGTTTATTTCTTTTTCATATCAATATTATTCTATGGATTGAGTTTCTATCTGAATTTAATATAGTTCATTATATATTAAATGTTTATTAATTGGCCTCAAATGAAATTATTATTGGAATCTACCACTTTCTATATATATATTCATTTACTCATTTCACCACCTAAGAGAATGGCATTCAAAATCCTAACAATATAGATATTGACCCATGAACCTTCTATGTTTTTAGATAACATTAAAAAGTTGATTTCTAATGTATGTTATTTCATATATAACATTAAACATTATAAGTACCTATTTGATCATTGTAATTGAATTTACATGTTTTGTTAAATTCTTAATCTGAAATGTTATTCTATGATTACAATAGCTTGTTCGTGATATATTTTTTCCATGATTATATTAAGGGTTTTTATTGGAACAAATTATAATTGTGTGGTATGCCCACATTTATTTTTATAATTAAATAATCACATCATAAGTTAATTTCTATAATTTTGATTCCCTTGATTATATAATGGGATTTAATAATTTAATGAAAAAGAAGGTAGTGAAATATGGATTATAATGAAATTAATAAGAAAATTCATTATGAAGTGGACGTGGAATGATGGTATCAGTGATGTTGAGAATGAAAGTATCATGCTCCCCTAAATCGATTGACTAGAAAGATATCCCACATGTTTCATTACACTTAGATAGTGTGCATGATGCTCCACATCTGTTGATGAATGTGGAAATGACCGCACACTCATGAAATCAAGTGTGGACATGAAGGAAAAATCATCATCCTCATTAATGTGAATGAAATCTCCCACTTATTATGAGATTTATTTAATGTACCCTTTGTCATGATCTTATAATCATTTATAGACTGGTTATATACGGTTTTGTTATGTGTTGGTCAATCCAACACCAAGGAATAAAATTATGTTTCCACATACATCCAAACATATGTGGTCCATATTGATATATGAAATATATAAATATACTTTATATATTATATATTAATATATTGTTATTAGTGAGACATATCTTTCTAGACGTGAACCGAAGAACATAGAGCTTTTAGGTGTCTTTTGGGAACCTTATTGGGCTGTTGTTTATTTAGATGTAGACACTATGTGTGGTAACATAATGGTATTTATATCTCACACCCTACTTGGGACGTCATTGCAATAGGGTACACATGTAGATCGCGTATTCATAGAACCATGTATTATTTGTTAATGTGATTGTCTTGTACCTTGTAGTTAAGAGAACATGTAAAATCTGGATTACAGGTTTCTTGTAGAGATCTTACATGGGGACATAATTTGTTTTCCATAGTTATTTATTAAATTGTATCATTTTTCTTTTTGTATGACTACATTTTTAGTTTTTTTATAATCCTTCAGACATGCATGAATCAATAATATTTTTCATTGGAAATATTTTTTATTAATATTATATTATTCTTATTCTACTCTATATTAAACTTATTAATTCATACAATATTTTTATTTATTTTTTTCTTATACACTATTTTGTTACTTTGAATATGAGGTATAGTAACCCCACGATCACTTCATTATACCCTAACTTCTTTTTGGAAGCCTGTGGAATTTGAGAGGTGTTATTGAGGCCTTTTTAACCAATTGTATAATTACGATTTCAGTGGTATGTCAGTCCAGGACATTAATATATTCATATTAACCACCAAGTCCTTAAAAAAGACATTATTCATTCCATCAATTCCACAACAATTAAATAATTCATTTCCTCATGTACATAAGGGTTATAATATTATTTAATAGTGTAGGAATACACCAAACAACAAATCATTTTGTATCATGAGACCAACTAATGAATATATGGGCTATATAATTTCCATACCCACCCATAAAATCATTATTACAACTAGAGTCAACTAATCATATATATTAATATTAATAAAATACATAAAAAAATTTATTTAGGAATCAATTAACATTCATATTTAGATAAAAAATCTAAAAAATATAATTTTTCTAGCTAATAAATGAGTTTAAGATATCAAAAGAATTAATTTTCATAGTAAAAATTATATAATCAAATTTCATGAGAAATTAATAAACATCATTATTGGAATAATATGTATACATTTTTTTTCATTTACCAAATCAATATATTTGTGGATAATATGTAATATCCCATCAATAAGTAGAAGGAAATATTGATTATTCTTTGGAAAAATCCATTCGATGAACAATTATTCATGTAATAGAGATGGAATTAGAATGAAAATTGTAGTGATGGATTTAGATGAGTTAAATCTATAAAAAGAAATTAGTTTGAGAGGATTTTGAATGTCATCCGGTTATAACACATGAAAAATAAGACACATGTTGTGAATATGATTGATTTGTAAATGATGAAAAATTAGTAATAAAAAGCCTATATAGTATGAGAATATAAATAATTAAAGGAACTTGATAGGGATTCTTTGGAATTACAATATATATAAAATAAATTAATTCATTATGATTAAAATAAAAAGGGTAGTGAATATACCATATAAAATAAATTATGTTAGTATATATGAAAAAAAAATTAAGGAATTAAAAATAGTGAAAAATAACATTTACAACTTTAAAATCATTTGAATCAATACCAATTGAATAATATTATATAAAATGAAATATTAAATAATTACAATATAGTGATTATCATTGTAGAAAATTTTCAATGTGTAGTAGAAAACCAATTAAAAATAGTAGTTGCAGTATAACTAGAAATATACCTCACGTTGATAATTTTTTAAACAACAAACCCTTATATTGTTCCTAGTTTGTCATATTCATGCAAAAAAATTCAAAAAGAATAAAAAAAATTTATGAGATACCTTATTCGGAAAATTATTCATCATTTTTTAAAATTTATTAGTTATGATCATGTAAAAATAATTTTTTATAACTTTTTTTTCTTATGATTACATAATATTTGAATTAATGTTGTCATATTTATATAATTTTAACTATCATTGATGATATTTTTTTAATAATATTTAAAAAGTGTACAACCATTCTAGAATCATTTATCAATAATTTTTTTACTTAAAAATTTATAATAATAATATTATATTCATTCCCATATTATACAATTTATATTTTTTATAGTAAAGTTAACTAATGTTGTTAAAGTGTCCCAAAATGATCATACAATCGTTCGATGGATGTTTGTGGTTTTGAAATTTTTCAACTGGACATAAAATAATTATAATTAAATAATAATTTTATTATTTATATGTATTATATTTTTGAAACATTTTTTATATTTCATTCATATATAATGAAACTCAATTTGTATAAAATCCAATACATTATGTTGGTGGTACTCCACCAGAAACATGGTCGATTTTATTGTATATGTTAACGGGGAGAAAAAATGGTTTTTCCATTAATATAATAAGACATATATATACTAATGGTAATAATTCTATAATAAAATTATTACTAAAAAATCCAATACCAACAATTTAGAGGGATATTGGCATGCTTTATGTTCATATATAACTATAACAACAGTTTTGGGAAAATCATTGGTATAATTGGTTTATACCAAAAGTGTCGGAATTTTTTTATATAGATCATATTAAATACCAATTTTATTAGTTTCGTAAAATAATTTTTAATTTAATTTTTAAAATTCTAGAGTATTTTTTATCCTAGAACCTCCATTTTACATTTGAATGACCAAACCTATATGATATAATGACTTTGTTATAATGACTTTGGAATTTTTTGGGATTAGTACTCGAATTTTTATGACCCATACAAATGGTTTTGGTAAAAACATTGATATAGGGTCTCTCCATGGGATCTATGCCAATAGATTTAGAAAATGTTTTCGTATAGGGTCTCTATAAGGTACATATACCAATGGTTTGGTCTAAATCATTGGTATTTGGTCTCACTATAGTATCTATACTAATGGTACTATAAAACAATTCATATTAAATCATTAGTGTATCTTGAATTTCTAATAGTCTGTAATTATGATTGGTCTAGAAGGGAATTAATAAGAAGAAAAATATAAAGATTATGTAACACACACATTGTGAGAATGAACATTTTCCTAAAAGTCTATATAGAAATGATGGGATTAAGATAAATAATTTATATTTTTGGAATACTCACATGAGAGAGAATTATAGGAGGACAAAAAATGATGATGTTTATAAATTATTTTATTAGAATGGGTGTGTCTTGAAGCGGTAGAAATTTCCCTATTTATAAGTAAAAAAGAGCACTTATTTGAACACATATTATTTCACAACAATGGAATGACATTATTAAATGCCCATTGGTTTCAAAAAGTGAAAAACAATGGATTTTATGGTGTGAAAAGGTTTATATTAACTACAACATTTATTTTAAAACCTATTTTAAAAAAATTCAACTATTTTACTACTATAATTTTGTAGGTTTAACTATTTAATTTTTTTCTGTATTAATTTGATTTACCATAGTGATATTTTTTATTTAAAATATATGTAAACCATATAAAAATGTAATTTCATATTCCTATATGTTGGGTGGATATAGAAAATTTTATTTAAACAATAACAAAAAAATATAGTTATAACTAAAACATTGTATATATATATATATAAATGTTTTGTAGATAAAAATTTGTTTGTAACAACAACTGTTATTGATACCGTTTTTTATTGATTATTAATTTAATATGTGATAATTTATTTAAATTTTAATTTATTAATTATTTTATTTCCACTTTTTAGAAAATAATTTATATTACTATTTAAAAATAACAAAATATTAATAATTTTTTTAATATAAATTATAGTTTTACCAATATGATTACCATTAGAAAAAATCATAGTAATCATAATTTTATTCCAAAAAACTAAAATGTGAGTCAAAAAATAATATCATAATTTCATTCTAATATATTATATCCATTTTAAAGGATTTAATTTCAATACTTTATGAAAACTATTATTAAAATAAATGTGAATGACTATGTTTTTAGAGTGAAATATTACCTATTTATAAAAAATGAATTACATGGGGTTTATAAATAAAGAAATTATAAAAAAATAGTATACATAAAATTATATATAGTTGTATTATTAATTTTTTAACAAAATTTAATTCAATACTTTATTTTGATAACATTATAAAAGTGACTCCTTTTGATATATTTGCATTTTATACTACTCACAAAAAAAAACAATTCATTTTCAAAGAATCAAAATTTTATTATATAAATCTATCATGTTGGATTTAAATATGATTTCTATTTTTAAAAAAATATTCTACAATATATAATTTTTAAAATGTAGATGTATAAGGAAAAAGGTTTTTAGGGGGAACTAATTTTTTAGAAATAATATTTTTTATTATTATCCTTAGTTCCATCAAATTTATAATCATATTTGTGTAAAAATATAATTAATTTGATTAATTTATTTGATCAATTATTTATTTATAGTCTTATAAAAAGACATAAAAATAATTTTTCTAGAATGTTTACAATTTAATTCATAAATTAGTTGTATTTATTATTTAACTACAAAAATTAAATATATTAATTCCATAGCATTATTAATGGAATTTATTTATATTAATCCATATAATTTTCAATTTCATTACATCTAATTTTACGAACAAATTTTACCAAAAAATTAAATGGTTATATATTTTTTGTGGATTTTTGGTTCAGTGTTTCCTATGAAATGAGGAATCCAACATATTAGAATATTACAGAAATAAAATATATAACAATCAATCATTGGGGGATACATTTACCCCTATAAATAAATTATGTTCTCAAAACTATTAAATATTTTTCTCTGATGAACCGATCTAATAATATCTATAATATATAAAGGTTTAAATATTACATTTCTAATGAGATATAAAAAAAATTTATTTTAGATAATAACAAAATCCCGATTTTGTATGAAGACCTGAAGGATAAAATTAATGTTTATATAAATTTTATAGTCATCAATGACTGATGATCATTGGATGGTCTAAGACATATAATGTTATTTATATATATTAAAATTGATATGATCCCTTTTCATTTTGTGATAATCCATTCCTGATACCAAATCAAACAAACAAGGCGAAAAAGTAAATCCTATTGATGTAACTTCCAAAAAATCATGAAAAATATTATATAAAAACCATAAAACCATATTTTATTATTCATAAATTAACATAAAATAGTATGATTAAACATAAATGACATATGAAATTGGAAAATCATGTGTTAAGATTCAATATCCACGTAAATAGTACCCATTTCAAATTATGTTCCTTATTCCCCAGTATATGATATTCATGGAGGCTATAATCAATAATGTCTATAATATTATATCATCCATTTTCATAGTTCCAAAATTAAATTCATTCAATGAAATTATTTTTCCTAGAATCCTTCATTCCCTTGATCTGATGATCTTAATGAACTTCATTTTCATGGTTATAGTGAATTCAAAATCCATTTCAATCGATCCTTTAGGTTATTCTTCCCACATTCTTGACAGGTAGAAAAATGAATAATATTTCCTTCAACATCATTATTACCTGATCATCAATGAGATTTCTCCATAAATTGTATTGTTTTTATTGGTTAATCGATTATATTCTTGTTGTTAACCGTAAATATTGATAGTTAGTTTGAAATAAAAAAATATTTCTTGTTACAACTCTCATATCATTTATTTTACCTTTAGAAAAATATTCACATTATATAGGGAATCCATTGTTATCCTAGTACCGTAAAGCATCGTCGATTACTAAAAATAACAGTATTTAATCACGTGTGTTGAGAAATTAACTAAAACAATAGGACTATTATAAGATAATTGAATTCAACTATCACGACCCGTCCTCGGGGCCTGTGTCATGACTACCCCAAGACCACCTTCCATAGGACATGGGCTGGCGACTAGCACCAAAGGCGTAAATCCCAATAAAATGGAAGGAATTTCCTTTATAATAGTAAACAACACAACAGAGTACGAAACAGATTTAAGAAAAAAGTAATACTGAATACAAAAGTAAGTGCTTAAAGGTAAATGGGCCAGAATACAAACCCAACTGTAAATTACAGTTCAACTGAAAAGCTAGTACAACTACAGTAAAGTAAAACATCAACCACTGAGTCGTCCTATGGGTATCCCGCCTGAAAGGTGGGTACATATGGTCTCCTCATCACCTCAGGTTCGTCCGTCTTCTTCGTGTATGTCTCACCAAGTGGTCCACCTCTGGGTTTCGTGACGCTCTAGAAGCCTCAACCATGATCAATGTTGTCTGTCATCTGCAACCAACACAACGTAGTGCGGGCATAGACCGTGTGGGGGTGAGTATAACGATACATAGTTGTGACCCCGAGACCCGCAAGGTCTCACAATATCCACTAAGTATAAACAAGAAGTATGATACAAAACACGATGCATCAACCAACCCTACTTAGGTATATGCCCATACATATACATAAGTCTTCAATCCAGTTCGGCTCCAAATCTCGAGCCCATGCACTATCCAGTCCACACAGGAATTAATTCAATCACATCGATGATAATGATTGAAATTCAAGACTCATCTCACACATTTATACATATTTCATATAGCGATAGAGATGATCATATGTACTCACTGATTCATCTAAGCTATCAGACCCACTTAGGATACTAGACCAGCTAAGTTGTCAGACCCACGTATGATAATAGACCAGCTACTCTGTCAGACCAACTCAGGAAATAAGTACATAAGTCAAACATTCAGACCCACATAGGATACAAGTACAAAATTCAAACTGTCAGACCCATATAGGACACAAGTACACTTGTCGTCATTGTCGACCCCATGAAGGGTTCCAGTACGGTAGTCATTGCTGTCCCAGCCAGCTCTAGGGTTCCTGCACACATCATGCTCGATTCCGGGAGGGTCCGCTCCTCTAGTCAAAGGAGTCATTCAGAACAAAATGTGTCAAAGACACTGAGTACAAGATGACCAAGCCTTTATAACAAAAAGTACACAACATGTTTGAATAAGGTACCTGTCGTGTAGTCATTCTCGAGTACGTCCTGTGTGCAACGGACCGTGTCGAAAGACTGGTCATGTGGAAAAGTTAGTACAAGGTGTGTGGTATATTTACACACCATGTCCATTCAACTGGGTTGGCTCCGTGTAAGTTGCACATGTGCACGTACACGACCTCAACCCTTGTTCTCCATACCGTGAAACCAGTACACGGGGTAGCCCGTGCCACTTTCCATGCCTGGTCTTGTGGTGGAGTATATGCCTGTATACTCCACCCCATGTCTGTGCATCCCTGGGATACACACCAAGCCCCGCGAAGCCTCTTTTGTCTTTCTGTGAAGAGAAAACATGTCGTGTCACATGGCCGTGTATTTTGTCTCGTGTCCATGTTTTTTCCAAGAATACATGCCATGTCTTGCTGATTCTCCTCTATCATTTAGTGCATAGATTACACACCGTGTGACCAGGGCACATGCTGTGTGGCCCTCTTCTTTGGCCTATTACTTTAGCCGCATAACTCTTGTACTACATGGCATGTGCTTCAGAAGTACACGCCGTGTATTCAAGAATTTTCCAGATACGACGCCTATGGCGAGCACACCTTCTGAGGATTGTTTTCATCGTTCTGATGGTCCATTTTCCACGAAACATTCGCCTCAAGATCACCCTGGTGTGATGAGATCGTTTTTGATGTCTCTGGGCCTATGATAGGCTCCGGAAACACTACTTGATTCACCACTCAATTAACTGTAGAAGAACACCACACATTTACAAGAACGACGTATGAATCGGGCCGTGTTATTTTGGTTCAGTCCCTTCCGCATTCGTCTAATAGCAAGTGGTTTATGAGAAACAACAACATGGATGGAAAACCAATTTTTCTTAATTCCAACATACACCCTAACTTGAAATATGTTTCATTCATAGACGGAGTCGTGGGGGATGGTGTCATGGAGAACAGTGTCTCCCCGTCAACATTAAAGGGAGAGTTGTTGTCAAAGGTGACTCTCCTCTCGAGCGATGTCCTCTCCCTTGACACAGAGAATGAAAAAGGGAGGAAGAAGATCTTTGGGGAGAGAATATCGGAGATGTTCTTCGTTGAGAGAGGAACACCTTCTCTAATTCTTTAGAGCTTTCCCAACGTTCTCCCAACACAACGAGTGCCCAAAATAAAATAATAGCTAAGGCTATTATTTTATTCACCCATGAGTTTCAAAATTCGAACACATAATTAATTAATTAAATGTGGAATTCAATTAATTAATGAATGGTGTTGTCATAACAATGACACAAAAATGGGAGGTGGAGAGTTCAACATTAATTAAGGGGAGTTTTCAAAAATTAATTATATGGGGTCTTAAAGGGGGAGTTAGGGGAAATTGATAGGTTAGGGGCCGTGTGGGCCCCACCACACTAATTCCTCGCATGGGAGGTTATGTGGGTTTGGTCCCCACATCTAACTCCCAAATGTATGAATTAACTAACATCATTAAATAAAATTGTGAATCACACTATTTTATTTAAATTATGATAAATCCATAAAAATTAACTCTCAACCCGTATAAAACACAATTGCGGTAAAGGTCCCGTTAAGTGAATACTGAAGATACGAGTTCATCAGTGTCCTTGGATATCAATTCTGAGCACTGGTTCAAAAGATAGAAAAACCACACGTACGTTTACTGAATGTACCTGAAAAAAACATCTGAAATTGAATCCGGGCACACAGGGCCTCGGAATCAAGTGCAGTCAGAAACCGCAGACTCGTAAAATTCCAAAGTATTTATGAAAAAATTTCCTTGAAATTTCCCGATCAATACATTACTTCCACCTCAGGGATTTACGTCCCCATAAAGATACAATACACACTAAGGAAACAAATGGGGGTACTGAGCTCACATCCGAGCCTCCCGCTCCCAAGTGATCTCCTGGAGGTTCCCATGCTGCCAACGAATGTGCACCAGAGAATCGACCGTCCACATAGGACCCTCTCCTGTCGATCCTCTATCTCCACCGGGACCTCTGTAAATTTCTACCCATCATCGATGTCCAGATTCCCATGGTCGATGTTTTGGGATGGGTCATGCATGTATCTCCTCAGATGAGATGCGTGTAAGACGTCATGCACCTAGTGCAATAGTGGTGGAAGGGGCAGGTGGTAAGCCAAATCGCCTACTCTGCTGAGGACCTAGAAAGTTATGATTGAACATGGAGATAACTTGTCTCCCCATCCAAATCACTATAGACCTCGTCGAGGCGAGACCCGTAGGATGATGTTGTCGCCATCCTCGAACACCACTTGTCTTCGTCTCCTATTAGAATAGTACTTATGTCTATTCTGTGGAGTATTCATCTACTCCTGGATGATATTCACCTTCTTTTTCATTGCTTGAATCATCTCTAGTCCTACAAGTGCTGACTCCCCAGGGTTAGTCCAGTATAGAGGTGATCTTGATGGTCGGTTGTACAGTGCCACCAATGGTGCCATCTCGATGGTGGATTGGTAGCTATTGTTGTATGCAAACTCCACAAAGGGTATATGATCCTCCCAGTTGTGACCAAAGTCAAGGACACATGCCCAGATCATGTCCTCAAGAGTCTGAGTGGTCCTCTTAGTCTAACTGCCCGTCTGAGGATTGAAGGCGGTGCTCAGTCGTAGCTATGTCCCAAAAATCTTCCTATAACCCCTTCCAAAGCTGGGAAGTGAATCGATAATCCTGATCAGAAATGATAGTCGATGGCACACCGTGAAGCCGTACAATATCCAGAATGTAGAGGTGTCACATTCTCTCTATTGAGACCTTCTGTCCAATCAGTAGGAACTTGGATGACTTGGTGAGTCGGTCTACAATCACCCAGATAGAGTCGGGTCTTCTCGATATACGTGGAAGACCCATCACAAAATACATGTATATTTTGTCTCACTTCAACTCTGTTACCTCTAAGGGATGTACCAAACCAGCTGGTACCTAGTGCTCCTCCTTCACATGCTGACAACTGAGGCATCGTGAAACGAACTATGCTACAACTTTCATCATACCCGGCCACCAGTGTTGTTTTCTGAGGCCACGGTAAATCTTTTCCACACTTGGATGTACCACTAGAGGGGATGTGAGGAACTCCCTCAGCACTTCCTACTACAGTGAAAATGGTACCATCGTACATACCCTTAAGAGGATAACATGCTCCTCTACTTCAAAAAATCCATCAAGCATGTACCCTGTGGATATCTGATCACGTCGCGTCTCACAGTCAACGTCCCCACATTGTAGCCCTCTGACTCGCTGAATGAGTGGAGGAGTGACCGTGAGAGATTGTAGAAGGGGTTCTCTATCTCTATACACAAAGGATATTTGCAACGCAAATAGCTGCTTCATCACCTCTCTATGTAGCTGAATTCCTGATCTCATTCTGAGAGAAATAGCTACAATGTTCCCCTTCCAAGGAGTATAGAATCTCTCAAATTCATAGTCATGGAGGACCTCAAGCCATTGTCATTGTCTCTAGTTCAGGTCCTTCCACGAGAAGATGTACCTGAGACTCTAGTGGTCAGAGTAGACTGTAAAAAGATCGCCCATCAAATAGTGTCACCACATCATCAATGCAAAGACCACTGCTGCTAACTCCAGATCATAGGTAGCGTATTTTTTCTCGTGTTGTCTCAACTGCTGTGAACCATAAGCGATCATTGCACGCACCTACATCAGGACACACCAGAGTCTGGTCCCTGATGCGTCGCATTAAACTACGTACCCTATGCCCTTCTCCGGTAGCCTCAAGATGGGAGCATTGGTCAATATCTACCTTAGCTCCTGAATGCTCTGCTGGTATCTCTCTGACCACACGAAGGGTTTCTCCATCTTCATAAATGATAAAAGTTTTCATGGAACTCTGGAGGAGTCTGGCACAAATCTCCGATAGTACCCAGCCATACCCAAGAAACTCTGCACCTCCATCACGCTCTGGGGTGGCTCCCAAGACAGTACTGCCTAGATCTTCGCTAGATCCACTGAAATTCTAGCCTCTGAGATGACGTGTCCCAGAAAGTGAACCGCTCAAATCTTGAAACGACACTTCGGGAGCATACCATAAACCTGGTGCTCTCAGAGTGTATCCAGTACATCCCACATGTTATAGGTGTGCTCCTCCTTAGTAGTCGAGTAAATCATTATTTCATTGATGAAGACTGTGAAAAAATGATCGAGATAAGGGTAGAAGATCATGTTCGTGAGACTCATGAACACTGCTGGTGCGTTGGTTACGCTGAAGGTCATAACCAAGAACTCGTAGTGGCAATTCCGACACTGGAATCCCATCTTCTACACATCCACGTCTTGAACTCTGAGCTGGTGATAGCCTGACCCGAGGTATGTCTTCAAGAACCAATGTTCTCCCTTGAGTTGATCAAAGAGGTCGTCAATCCTCAGGAGTGGATACTTGTTCTTCACGATCTTCTGATTCAGGCGATGGTAGTCGACACACAGTCTCTGCTCCAATCTGTCTTCCTGGTGAACAAAACTGGAGTTGCCTAGGGTGAAACACTAGGTCGGACAAATCCCTTCCCCTACAAGTCCTCTAGTTGTACCCGCAGCTCACGAAGTTCAGCCGTATCCATCTGATATGATTGAGTAGATATAGGTGTTTTCCCGAGGTACAGTTCTATGTCGAATTCCACCTATCTGTCAGGAGGTAGTCCTAGAATGTCATTTGGAAAAACTTCTGCATACTTATCTACCACATCAGGAAAACTTAAACTCCACACATAAACCACTTTGAGGATGAGAATAGCCAACTGATGTGTGATCGGATGTCGTCTCCTCTTTGTAAGTCCATCATGTACTGTAAAGGATCCCTTCTTTCTAGTGAAGGTGAATTTTCTCCCCTCTGTGTGGGCACATCGCACTTTTCACCTAATGCAGTAGATTTGAGCATGGACTGTAGACATCCAGTCCATACCCATGATGAAGTCGTAAGGCCTCGACGCCACTACAAGAAGATCCCATCCAATGATCTCTCCACCTAGAGTAAATTCACACTACCGGCACTGGTGCATAATCGTCGATTCTTCTCCCGTAGGAGTCTCTATCCATAAGGATCAAGCCAATGGCTTCGTTGGAATATCTGAGCTCCGAACAAGGGCAGCAAAAATAAAAGAATGACCTGCACATGTGTCTATAAGTACTACAGAAAGGGTGGAGTAGACACAGATAGTACCTTGAATCATCTAAGGTGCACCGTGGTCATAGGATACGACTACCTAGAGTTGATCATGCCCCTGCCTACCATCTCCATATGGTTGGGGTGGTCCTCCTGATGGTCGTGGTGGTAAGTCCTCAAATCATCGACCACCAGCTGCTGCTCGACCTGCTCCTCTGCCAAGTCTGACTGCTCCCTAAAAAACTCCACGGTTAGACCTCTTCCTCTACCTGGGAGGTCCCTCCACAATCTTCTTCTCATCAACATGGTTGTTCGGGCATTCTTGAGCCATGTGACCCTGCCCGCCGCATGAATAGAACATACTACTCCTCGTATAGGTGGCACTGTTCTGTGTGCCCCGCACATCCCAACTTGGATCCTGAGGTCTCCCACATGATGGCCTAGTCCGCTTGGACCTCTGCATCAACTGTCAACTTCCGAATGCATAAGACTCTGCTACCTGTCACTCAGGATTGGGTCTCGCTGATGGTGTCTGCTCACCGAGAACGCTCTCCACATGAAGGGATCGCTCTAGCACTCCCGCCTACGTTGGAATGCTGAGAGAGATCATTGAAGCCCTGATCTCATGACTACGTCCCTTCTCAAAGGGTCATTCCCTGAAAAATGGGTCTTGTACCATGTCTGTGTAGTAGTGTGAGAGGTCACTGAACCTCACTGAGTACTTAGCTACTGTCATGATGCCCTGCTACAGAGGAAGTAACTCATGTATCTACACCACAAGAAGGGTGGCTGGAACAAACTCTGAGCGAAAGTGACTCTCGATTTTTGTCCAAAGTAAAGAGGCATCGTTATGAACCTAGTGCATCAGGCTCCACCAGCTACCTACTACTACGTGCAGCTGACTCGAGACAAGAATTAGCATAAGGTCTGATGGTGTCCCTCCAAATCTGAAAACATTGAGGATAGGCACCTGCCAATCCTCGGCTGCCTGAGGGTCCATCTCTTTGTGGAACCTGGGCAGCCTCTGGCATTTGAAATCGTGCAATGCACTCAGGTGGCGCGCAGTCTTCGTCACTAGGGATGGTGGTATCGGTGGCCCAGCGGGATGTGGTACTGCTGGTACCTCTTCTATGATGGGGCCCTGCACAGAGGCCTCTTCGCTCGGTGGGTTACCATCTCGTACGTAACATGGATCCCTAGATGGCTGCCTTTGTGAGGCCATACTGAAAGGATACAGGTGCGCCATGGTCAAACCGTATACCTAGTGAGCTGGCACAAAGTAATCACAAAGAAGACTTTTTAAATACACATGCAATCATTGTTTTCGTGCACCATGTCAGAATTCAGTGGTCAGGGTCTTGGTGTATGGATATGTCGGCCGTCGCACCAACACTAGACTCCCGATACTAAAAACCATACTCAATACTCTTAACACTATTCTTTCATAGAAAAGAATAATCATGGTCTTGAGTTCTGCGGTACAACCGACTCCTCTAATACCAATTTTTCATGACCTGTCCTCAGGGCCCATTTCGTGACTACCCCAAGACCGCCTTCCATAGCCAGGGGCTGGCATCTATTACCAAAGGCGTAAATCCCAAAAAAAGGAAGGTATTACCTTTCTAATAGTAAAAAACACAAAAAAGTATGCAACAGACGTAATCAAAAAGTAACACTGAATACAAAAGTAATTGCTGAAAGTTGAATGGGCCAAAACAAAAACACAATTTTAAAGTATAGTACATATGAAAAGCTAGTAAAAATGTAGTAAAGTAAAATAGAAACCACTGATTCATCCTTTGGGAATCACACATGATGGGGGGGTACAGATGCTATCCCCAGCACCTCGAGTCCATCTGTATGCTCCATGAACGTCTCACCAAGCGGTCCACCTCCAGGTATCATCCAACTCTACAATCCTTAACCACGATCAGTGTTGTCCATCATCTGCAACCAACACAACGTAGTGCGGGTATAGCCCTTGAAGGTGTGAGTATAACGATACTCAGTAGGGACCCCGAGACCCTCAAGGTCTCACAATATCCATTAATGATAAACAAGAAGTAAGATAAAAAACATGGTGCATCATCCAACTTTACTTAGGTATATTTCCATACATATAACTAAGTTTTAAATCCAGTTTGGCCCCAAATCTCGAGCCCAAGCACAACCCATTCCACACAGGAAAGAATATAATTACATCGATGACAATTATCCAATGTCAAGACTCAGCTCACACAGGTTTACATCATTCGTATAACGATAGAAATGATCAGATGTAGTCACTGATTCATTTAAGTTGTCAAACCCACATAGGATACTAGACCATCAAAACTATCAGACCCGCATAGGATACAAGACTAGCTACTCTGTCGGACCCACTAAGGATACATGTATTTTAGTCCAACTATCAGACCCACATAGGATACAAGTACAAATGTCAATCTTTCAGACCCACGTAAGATACAAGTATATTTTTCGTCATCGTCGTACCCATGGAGGATTCATGTACGGTAGTAATTGCTGTTGCAACCTGCTTTAGGGTTCCCACACACATCATGCTCTATTCTGGGAGGGTTCGCTCCTCGAGTCAAAGGGGTTCGTTCTAAAAAAATGTGTCCATGACACTGAGTAGATGATGACCAAGCATTTCTACCAAAAAGTACATGGCATGTTGGAATAAGGTACATGTCGTGTGGTCAGTTCTCGGGTACTGCCCGTGTGCAATGGACCGTGTTGAAAGAAAGATCATGTGGAAAAGTTATTACACAGAATGTGGTATAGTTACACTCTGTGTACATACAACTGGGTTGGCTCCATGTATGTTGGACATGTGCCCGTACATGGCCTCAACCCGTGTTTGCCAGACTATGTAACTAGTACACGGGGTAGCCCGTGCCACTGGCCATGCAAGGACGTGTGGTGGAGTACATGTCGTGTACTCAACCCCATGTTCGTGCTTCCCCAGAATACACGCTGAGTTCCGCGAAGCCACTTATATCTTTCTGTGAAGATAAAACTTGTCGTGTCACTTGGCCGTCTATTTCTGCCCGGGTCTGAAAAATTTTCCCAGAATACATGCAATGTCTCGTGGAGTCTCCTCTGTCATTCAGTGCGGAGAGTACACGCCGTGCGACCAGGTCACACATCGTGTGTCCCTCTTCTATTACCTCTTACATTAGCTACATAATGCTTTTACTATGGGGCATGTGCTTCGGAAGGACACGCCGTGTATTCTGGAATTTTCCCGAAATAACGCCTCTGGAAAGCACACCTTCCAAGGTGCCCATTCATCATTCTGATGGTCTATTCTCCAGGAAAAATTTCCTCACGATCTCCCTGATGTTCTAAGATCATTTACGATGTTTTTGGTCCTCCGATGGGCTCTGGAAACACGACTTGATTCACCGCTCAAAGAACAGTAGAATAACACCACACATTCACAAGAATGGTGGAGTAATCGGGCCTTGTTATTTTGGTCTGGTCCCTTCTGCATTAGTATGATAGGAAATGGTTTATGAGAAAAAACCACATAGAAGCAAACCCAACGTTTCCCAATTCAAACACACACACATACCTCGAAATAAAGATCGTTCGTAGACGGAGTCGCGGGGGATGGCGTCGTCGATAATAGTGTTGTCCCATCAATGTTGGAGAGAGAGTCGATGTCATAGGTGATGCTCCTCGCAATCGGTTTCTTATCCCTTGACATGGAGGAAGTAGAAGGTAAAATTATTTTCTTCATGGAGATAATGTCGGTGTTGTTCTTCATTGAGAAAGGAACACCGTCTCTAATTCGCCATTGCTTTCCCCATGTTCTCCGAAAACAACGAGTGCCCAAAATAAAATAATAGCTAAGGCTATTATTTTATTCAGCCAAGAGTTTCAAAATGTAAACACATAATTAATTAATGGAATATGAAATACAATTAATTAATTAATGGTGTTGTCATAATAATGACACAAAAATGGGAGGTGGAGAGTTCAACATTAATTAAGTGGAGTTTTCCAAAATTAAATAAAGGGGGTGTTAAAGGGGGAGTTAGGGGAAGTTGAAAGGTTAAGGGTCATGTGGGCCCCACCACACTAATTCCTCACATGGGAGGTTATGTTGTTGTGAGACCCACCTCTAACTCCCCATTTTTGTAAGTAACTAACATCTTTAAATAAAATTTATTATCACACAATTTTATTTATTTTAAGATAAATCCCCAAAATTTAACACTCAACCCTCGTAAAACGCAACTGTGAAAAAGGTACCCATAAAAGAATGTCGGTGCTGTGAGTTTATCAGTGTCCTCATATTTCAATTATGAGTATCGGTTCAAAAGATAGAAAAACCTGCAAGCACGTTTACTAAACGTACCTGAAAAAAACTTTTAAAATTGATTCCTGGCACACCGGGCCTCAGAATCAACTTCCGTCAGATAGCACATACTCGTAAAATTCCAAAGTATTTAAGAAAAAATATTACTTGAAATTTGTGGGACTTTACATCAACCTCATCATCTTTTATTCATCAATATTATTATACAATCATTTAGTGGAACCAAAATTAATCTTGATTTAATATTTGTTACATTATGTGGGGTTATCTAATATTCTATAACAATATTTTAAATCATCTTCAATAAATTTTAATGGAAAATAATGATAATGTAATTAATTAGATAGGATACCTTGGGAGTGTCTATCCATGTGTGCAGTATTAATCACACTCATCATGAATCTATGTGAAGATTGATTAAATCATCACCAAACAATTTTTAGTTTTATTACCACTATATGAATCTATTCATGGATCATATCTTGTTTCCACTATCTTGAAAGGGATGTAAATTCATGGATAATGACATAATATATATTGTACAAAAACGTTATGTTGTTATCCTATACTTAGTCTTATCCTATAGTTTTATTCATGGGTTCTTCAATAATGTTATATTTTTATAATAAAAAAATAATTTTACATTAATGAAACTAAATTGAATGGTTACCTATAATTTGTAAATAATTATCAACCTATAATTATCAACCCTTCATCATATTTATATCACATAAATCATCCACAACTATTTTTACTCATAATCTCTAAATTTATTTAGAACAACTTTGAAACCATCTATGATACTAAATACCTATAGTACTAGAATTCAATGTGAATAAACACATACTTTACACAACATCATTTAATTAAAAAAAAGAAATTTTTATAATAAATAATAATTACAATTTAACTAAAAATATTTTGTTTCATACATTCAATGTTTCTTTTTTATTAAAATTTGATCATGGTTAGGAAATAATTTACCTAATAAATTTAATGTCTCATTCATAAAATGAATTTTTTTTACACTAACTATTAATCTAAAAAACAAGTAACATTTCATAATCATACACTTAAAATATTAATTAAACATCATACTCTTTTATAAATATATTGTCTGTTAATTTTCATCCTAACATGGGGAATTGGAAGCAGAATAAGTGCATTCAAAAACACTTTTTATTGGAAACATTTATTAGAGGATCTCATGGATTGAATAATATTGATAGAATTAATAAAAATCATGTAATTTCATATATATGATCACATGATCTTGACATAAATACAAAAATGACATAATCCTATAAACAATTACATTGATAGAAATAAAATAATTAATAGTGATTGACTAAATAACTTCATACATCTTAATATTTATCATCAAGGATATAATGAAGGCATTATTAATTCCTACAGGTCTACAACTAATACATCATTATTTCCATAATTTTTCAAACTACGAAATGATTATTGATTTACGTAGGAATTCGTCAAATAGAAAAAACATTTACCTCATTAATCAAACTAAGGCTTTGAGTGGTTAATAATTTCATTCCCCACCCATCATATCATAAATCCCAACACACTCACCATATAATTGAAATGAATAAGAATACAACACATAATCATAATTTTTTGGGATTTAATAATGATTATTATTGGGATATAAACATATATAATGTAAATATTTTTCTAGTCCATAAATTCACATAATCCATATTTACAAAAAAGGTATATGGTTAAAAAATATATAATAAAATATCAATAGTAAGAAATAAAAATCAATATGAAAAAAATATGTATATATATATTTATTATTTCCAAAATCTATCAAAAAAGGGATTCATTGTTAAAAAAATACATCAATGTATATAAATAAGGTCTTCTCACATAGACATATGCATTTTATGAAAAATTATGCTAATCAAATAGGAGGATTGACAATGAAAATGTTATTGGTGGATTTACATATATGGCCCCAGCCTTAAACCTTACTTAATATTGAGTTATTACAATATTACACATTTAGGATCTTTTCAGGTTTAGAGTTTTAGATAATTAGATCATAAAATATGCATTACATTCCACATTTAAACAAAGTGGTTACATAAAAGATAGTATTAATTTTTCCCATCAACGGAAACATATTTAAAATAAAACATGGATTATTTCTTGACACGTCCTTAACACTATCATCATATCATGTACCATTCCCATGACCTGTGAAAAAAACATTTCAAAAACATGGGATGAGCATAATAAGCTCAGTAATGGTTATAAAAAAATATGAACTGAAAACATTAGTCTATGCTTGAAATCATACTTTACACATAAAACATAATCACATTCCTCATCAAGTCATGAATAAATCATAGAAATCATAATACATAATGGAAACCTGAGGCATTCATAACATTCAAACGTAGGGAGTAACCATCTTGGTTACGTTTGGAATACCCATCACAGTATATTCCCTAAATCTCTTCGGAGAAACATTAAAGTTTAACTCCTTCGCGTTACCCAATGCATTGGAGAGCTATATCAGGCTCACCAGCCCTTAGTTTATCACAGAACCACCCGTCTTCATAACAATTCCCATGAACCATAACATAATCGTATCACATAAAACATGCATAAAGGAAACATATCATTTCCACTTTTTAATCACAAGATATCAATACAAAAAATTGATATAAAAACATTATGAAAACCATTTTCGATACCAAAATAAAATAAAATTAAAACATGGTATTTATTTTTCATTCAAAAAAGTTATGGCTTGTAGAGGAATCCGAAACTCAAATAATCGTCACGGCGGCAGAGAAGTCGTTGTTGCTGCATACGTACGACAAAAAAACATTCCCTTTTGTCGTTTATTAAAGGATTCATAGAAAAATTATTCCTTTTGAATAAACTTAAAAGTCAATCGGGTTTATACACCGTATAAAATAATGTTGAGTATAAAACAAAATATGCCTCAATGAATGGAGATTGAGAAGAAGTCCCTTACCTCGGGTCTGACTTGACTCGATAGTTCATTAATCACCTGAATAATAAACTTGACTTAATTTCTAATTCCATAAGAAACTTTTCCAAGTTCATTATTCCTTTCATATCACTTATTACCATTTCATGAACACTATGTAATTATTGAAGTAAATAACGATCGTTTTAAAGATCATTGGTACTTGAGTCAAAAATAAACTCTTTATAATTAAAATTTGTTCAGGTATCCATTAAATCCAGAGTTATACTCATGATTTAGATATAATATATATCATATGTATCCAGTATATACATGTATTTATAATATGACATAACGTTTAGAGGTATGAAATGAAATGCACCGTTCATGGAGACGGTAAGTCGTACGTACGCATGAACACTACTTTCATTTCTATTTTGTATTTTATGGAATGGAATGATAATGATATAAAGGTGTATTAAAATTAAAGTATAATATCATATATAATATCATTAATTAAATCCTTTATATGTCCCACATATCTCTTTAACGAATCAAATCACTTTGAGGGGGCGGTAGTCCGCACTTCCTAAAATGAAGATATCACATTTACCCATAATGGAAACCATAATGGTATGCCATAAATGAAAAATTAAGAATCTTAAGTAAAACATAAACATATTATATATCATATATAAATATAGTGTCATCTTAATGGACACCTTTGAAGTTGTTAAAAGAATATTGAACAATCATCGTTTCGTGAGGCAGAAACTCGCCATCCACGGAAACAGTATGTTCTTTAACCATTAGATGTAGGTGTGTATAAGTGTAGCTCGAATAATTCTTATAACAACATCCTAGTATATGTAAGATACTTTTTTTGATAAAAAAAATTATGAATAAAAAGAGTTCAGGGGGTTGGAGAAGCAAACAAAAACATAAGAACACAAGAGAAGACACTACATTTAAATTAGGTAACTTTTTTTGATTTGAGATCAAAGGCTTACCTGGGAAGACTTCTGCACAAAGTGAGGCTTCTAAGAGTTAGAGAGGGATGTGGAGAGACAAAATGGGCAGTGGTTGTCTGATACAAAGGCTTGAGATGTGTGGGTAAGGAGGTAGAGGTGGGGGACTTTTATAAGAGGAGAGGAGGGGCACTCTTGGAAAGGTATAAAATGTTACTTTATTTTCAAATGAGTTTCAGATTTTGAAGCTCCCACCTTGATGTATTTTGAGGATAAGGTGATGATGGTTCTAAATATACTCATCCAATAAGTTTTTGACATGTGTAGGTCTTAGAGTTTATATTATCTTTTCATTTTATTTAAATCGTTAAATAATGAGGTAATCGCTGCATCATCATGATGTCATAAATAATTTAATTTATTTAATGTCTAAAAATTATAAAAAAAATACTATCATGTAGGAAATCGTTTTAGCTTTCCTATTACTGTTTATAGTCAAAAATATGACTTTTATAACACCATGAAAAAATTTATTTAGTAAAACAATACATGTTTGTGTCGTTTTTACATTTACTTTAAATAAAAGGCATTATTGTCATTATCTTACCCAAGTGGCTCTATGGGATCCCAATAATCGACCCATGAGTTGTCTTGGTCGGCCATGACACATCTAATAAGGTAAGGACATGTGTCAAGGTCATTTCATATTATTAAAACATTATTTTTACCTTAAACTACACTAATTACCTCTAATCGCGATTAAAAACTTAAAATTTACTATTCACCAAAAAATTATTTTAATCCCATTGAACCACATTTTACTTCTTAATTACATTCATGTATGTCAGATTTTTGACATTTAAAACACATAGGTGGTAAAATTTCAGTTAAACGAAAAATCAGTTTTTTAAGTACCACTTTGTGGTTTCACTATTCATCAAAAATTGATGTTTTTCAGAAAAATACCAAAAAATCACCCTAAGCTATATTTGATTTTCCGAATTCAAAAATGATGTATATTTTACCAAATTAAAAACATTTAAGTTTCTATAATTATTTTAATAAATAATTCCCGCTGTCATAACAACTAGCGTTTTTTTATAAAACAAAAAGTATCAAAAGATTGACACCAGTTTAAGTATGATTTCAAAGTAAAATTAATTCCATGTCCACTGTGGGATTAAATGGTAAAAATATATTATAATTTCACTTTAAAACCAATTAAATATATAATATAATCTTATAAATAAATTAGACTAAAAAGAGGTTTTGAATTAATATACAACATTATTCACTATTCATTAAAAATGAACGTTATCGGAAAAATAACAAAAATTTACCCAAAGTAAATTTCAATTTCCCAATCATTAAGAATAAGTATATTTTGACAAATAGAGCTTATAAAATTGTCAGTAGTTTTATTTAAAATGGTTTTCCATCAAAAGGCAGTAAAACAATCTTTTAAAAATATTAGTGTATTCCAGGATTATGATTGGATTTATTCTCCTTTTAAGCCTCTAAAACACTATCAAATTGATTAATAGACATAGATAAAAATATCTATTATTCATGACTTACTTGGGATGTTACATCCTTCCCCCCTTTAGAAAATTGTGTCCTCACAATTTATTTACACATCAAATAAGTGGGGGTATTTATCCCTTATTTCAGTTTCAGATTCCCATGTTGCCTCTTCAATCATGTGGTTTATCCAAAAAAACCATTACCTGATTAATCGACTTATTTCGTAACACCTACTCCCTGTGGTCAAGAATCTGAACTGGTTGTTCTTCATAAGAGAGATTCTCTTCCAAATGAACTACCTCTGGGCTCAAAACATGAGATGGATCTGGAATATACTTCCTTAATATTTAATAATGAAAAACATTGTGTACCTGAGATAAATTCGGAGATAAAGCCACTCGGTATGCAACTGATCCAACTCTCTCCAGAATTTCATATGGTCCAATGAACCTTTGACTCAGCTTTCCTTTCTTACCAAATCGCATCACAGTTTTCCATGGCGAGACTTTGAGAAAAACATGATCACCTACCTCAAAAGAGAGATCCTTCATCCTGTTGTCCGCATAACTCTTCTGCTTGCTCTGAGTTGTTCTCATGTGTTTCTGTATTAGCTGAACTTTTTCTGCAAACTATTCTACCAATTATGGTGCCATTAGCTTCCTTTCACCCACTTCATTCCAAAAATCCAGAGTTCGACACTGCTTTCCATATAATTCCTCAAATGGTGAAATCTGTATACTGGAATGAAAACTGTTATTATATGAAAATTCAACCAAAGAAATATGTTGGTACCAAAATCCCTGATAATCCATTGAACAAGCACGTAGCATATCTTCCTAAGTATTAATTGTTCGTTCTGACTGTCAATCTGATTGAGGATGAAAAACTGTACTAAAATTTAATTCAGTACCTAACGTCTTCTAAAGGAATTTAAAAAAGATAGATGTAAACATGGGATCACGATCAGATACAAAGGAGAGAGGAAATCCATGTAACCTAACTATCTCTTTAAGATACAAACATGAATGTTTATCTTGGGAAAAAGTATCTCGTATAGTAATGAAACGAGTAGATTTAGTAAAGCGATCAACAATAACCCAGATTGCATTATTACCTCGAGGTGTCTTCGGCAATCCCGCAACGAAGTCGATGGATATATTCTCCCATTTCAATTCTGGTACTAGTAAAGGCTGAAGCATCCCTTTTGGTAACTGCCACTCTTCTTTAAACTATTGAAAAGTCAAACACTTCACTATAAAATCATCAATATCTCTTTTCAATCCATCCCACCAGTAATACTCTCACAGATCTCTGTACAACTTAGTACTGCCCGGATGAACTGAAAACGGAGAACTACAAGCTTTATATAACAACTCACTCTTCAACTGGAAATCACAAGGCACACACATTATCTTCCCAAGTCTTAAAACACAATCATTATCAATGTTGAATTCAGGAAACTTACCTTTCTGTACCAGCTCTTCCTTTTTCTTCAACTCACTGTCTTGCTTCTGTGCTTCCTTGATTCTGTCTGATAGTGAAGATTTCACTAATACCTAAAACAAAACAGAATAACAACCTACACCAAAAACATCTATGCCAAAGTTCATCAAATCCATTACCAAAGAATCACATTCCAAGAACAACATTGTTAATGAAGCATTAATTTTTCGACTCAAAGCATCAGCCAATTTATTTTCTTTTCCCAGATGGTAATGAATTGTACAATCAAAATCCTTGATTAATTCTAGCCATATACTATATCTCATCTTCAATTCTTTTTGAGTGAATATATACTTTAAACTTTTGTGATCTGTAAATATTTCACATTTTACTCCACACAAATGATGCCTCCAAATTTTTAAAGCAAAAACAACAGCAGCTAATTCTAAATCATGTGTAGGGTAATTTACCTCATGAATTTTCAACTGACATGAAGACTAAGCAATTACCTGATCATTCTGCATAAGGACACAACCATGTCCTTTCAATGAAGCATCATTGTAGATAAAAAACTCACCATTCCTAGAAGGAATTTCCAAAACTAGAGCATTCACCAATCTTCTTTCCAACTCCTAAAAACAATCATCACATTCTTCTGTCCAGATAATCTTAACACCCTTCCAAGTTAGCTTATTCATTTGACTAGAAAACCATGAAAAATATTCAACAAACCTTTTGTAGTAACATGCCAAAGCAAGAAAACTACGAATCTCGGTTATATTTGTGGGTCTTGTCTATTCTTCAACAACTTTTTTTTGCAGGATCGACAGTTATCCCATCTTTAGAAACAATGTGACCAAGGAACGAAATTTGTTGCATCAAAGACTCACACTTTTTGAATTTTCCATAAAGTTTCTTTTCATTTTAGGTTTGAATGATGACCCTTAAATGACTTTCATGCTTCTCTTTACTTTTATAAAACACAAAAATATCATCAATAAAAACAACCAACATTTTTCACCTGAGTCAACTAAGCCATCACTGCAACAAAATATTTAGATCTGATTCTGACCATCTCAGGATACTGATTTGAAAGTTCATTTCCCTCTGTACGCCTTCCCAGAAAATCTGTTCTGTTTCCTCTATGAAAAACCATTCATAACACAAAAATATCATAGGAGAAGAAACATGTTAATCTTCAAATTCTATATCATTTCAATCATACCATAAATTAATTTATAATTTAACAATTTTCAAACACCCAAAGTTGTCTAAACCGACCTCTGAAACCAACTAAAAGGCCCCAGCCTTAAACCTTACTTAATCTTCAGTTATTACAGGATTACACATTTAGGTTCTTTTCAGGTTTAGAGTTTTGGAGAATAATATGATAAAACATGCATTACATTCCACAATTAAACAAAGTGGTTAAATAAAATATAGTATTAATTTTTCCCAACAACGGAAACATATTTAAAATAAAACATGGATTCTTTCTTGACACTTCCTTGACACTATAATCATATCAAGTACCATTCCCTTGACCTGTGAAAAAAACTTTTCAAAAACACGGGATAAGAATTATAAGCTCATTAAGGGTTATGAAAAAAATATGAACTCAAAACATAGGCCATGCATGAAATCATACTTTACTCATAAAACATAATCACATTCCTCATCATGTCATGAATAAATCATAGAAATCATAAGAGATAAATGTAACTTAATGGATTCATAACATTCTTACGTAGAGAGTAACCCTCTTGGTTACGTTTGGAATACCCATCACATTATATTCCCTAAATCTATTCGGAGAAACCTTAATGTTTAACTCCTTCACGTTACCGAATGCATTGGGGAGCTATATCGGGCTCACCTGCCCTTATTTTATCACGGAACCACCTGTCTTCCTAACAATTCCCAAGAACCATAACATAATCGTATCACATAAAACATGCATAAAGGAAACATAACAATTCCACTTTTCAATCACAAGATATCAATACAAAACATTGATATAGAAACATTATGAAAACCATTTTCAATACCAAAATAAAATAAAAGTAAAACATGGTATTTATTTTTCATTCAAAAAAGTTATGGCTTGTTGAGGAAGACAAAACTCAAATAATCGTCACGGTAGCGAAGAAGTTGTTGTCGCCGCATAAGTACGACAAAAAAAACATTCCCTTTTGTCATTTATTAAAGGATTCATATAAAAAAGATTCCTTTTGAATAAATGTAAAAGTCAAAGGGGTTTATACAACGTATAAATGAATGTTGAGTATAAATCAAAATATGACTCAATGAAAGGAGATTGAGAGGAAATCCCTTACCTCGGGTCTGACTTGACTCGATCGTTCATTAATATCTTGAATAATAAACGTGAGTTAATTTCGACTTGCTTAAGAAACTTTTAAAAGATCATTATTCCTTTTATGTCACTTATTACCATGTCATGAATACTATGTAATTATTTAAGTTAATAACGGTCGTTTTAACGATCATTGGTACTTGAGTCAAAAATAAACTCTTTATAAATACAAGTTGTTCATGTATCCATTATATCCAGAGTTATAATCACGATGTGGATATAATATATATCATATATATCCAGTATATACATGCATTTATAATATTACATAATTTTTATAGGTATGAAATGAAATGCACCATTCATGGAGATGGTAAGCCGTACGTTCGCATGAACTGTACTTCCATTTCTATTTCGTATTTTATGGAATGGAATCATAATTATATAAAGGTATTTTATAATTCCAGTATAATATCATATATAATATCATTAATTAAATCTTTTATACATCCCACATATGTCATTAACGAATCAAATCGCTTTGAGGGGGCGGTAGTCCGCACTTCCTAAAATGATGATATCGCCTTTACAAATAATGGAATACATAAAGGTAAGCCATAAATGAAAAATAAAGAAGCTTAAGTAAAACATAAACATATTATATATCATATATAAATATAGTGTCATCTTAATGGCCACCTTTTAATGTGTTAAAAGAATATAGAACAATCATCGTTTCGTGAGGCAGAAATTCGCCATCCACGGAAACAGTATGCTATTTAACCATTAGATGTAGGTGTGTGTTAGTGTAGATCGAATACTCATTATAAAAACATCCTAGTATATGTAATATACTTGTTTTTTTACAAAAGAAATTAATAAAAAGAGTTTAGGGGGTCGGAGAAGCAAAATAAAACATAAGAACAAAAGAGAAGACACTGCCTTTAAATCGTGTAACTTTTTTTGACCTGAGATCAAAGGCTTCTTTGGGAAGGATTATTCCCAATGTGAGTCTTTTAAGAGTTATAGAGGGATGTGGAGAGACCAAATGGGTAGGGGTTGGCCGTTCCAAAGGATTGAGAGGTGTGGGGTAGAAGGTAAAGGTGGGGCCATTTATAAGAGGAGAGGAGGGGCACTCATTGAAAGATATAAAATGTTACTTTATTTTCAATGGATTTTCTGATTTTGAAGGTCCCAACATGATGTATTTTTAGTATAAGGTGATAAGGGTTCTAAATATACTCATCAAATAGGTATTTTAGATGCGTAGGTCTTAGATTATACATTGTATTTTCATTTTATTTAAATCGTTAAATAATGAGGTAATCGCTGCATCATCATGATGTCATAAATAATTTAATTTATATAATGTCTAAAAATTATAAAAAAAAACCTATGATGTAAGAAATCGTTTTTTATTTCCAATGACTATTTATAGTAAAAAATATGACTTGTATAACCCCATGAAAAATTGTTTTATTAAAATAATACATGTTTATGTCATTTTACTTTTACTTTAAATTAAAGGCATTAATGTCATTATCTTACACAAGTGGCTCCATGGGGTCCAAATAATCGACCCATGGGTTGTCTTGGTCGGAAATTACACATATAATAAGGGTAGAACATGTTTCAAGGTCATTTCATATTATTAAAACATTATTTTTACCTTAAACTACACTAATTACCTCTAATCCCGATTAAAAAATATAAAGTTACTATTCACCAAAAAATTATTTTAATCCCATTGAACCACATTTTACTTCTTAATGACAACCATGTATGTTGGATTTTTGAAATTCAAAACACAGAGGTGATAAAATTTCATTTAAATGAAAATTCAGTTTTTTAAGTACCACTTAGTGGTTTCACTATTCATCAAAAATTGATGTTTTTCAGAAAAATACCAAAAATTCACCCTAATCTATATTTGATATTACACATTCAAAAATGATGTCTATTTTACCAAATTTAAAAACATATAAGTTTCATTAATTAATTTAATAATTAATTCTCGCTGTCAAAACAAATAGTGTGTTTTTATGAAACAAAAAGTATCAAAAGATTAACACTAGTTTAAGTCCGATTTTAAAGTGAAATTAATTCCACAACCACTATTGGATTAAATGGTAAAAATATATTCTAATTTCACTTTAAAACCAATTCAAAAGATAATGTAATCATATAAATAAATTAGACAAAAAAGAGGTTTTGAATTAAAATACAACATTTTTCACTATTCATTAAAAAATGAACATTATCGGAAAAATACCAAAAATTTACCCAAAGTAAATTTCAATGTCCCAATCATAATGAATAAGTTTATGTTTACAAATAGATGTTATAAAATTGTCAAAATTTTGATTTAGAAATAGTTTTCCATCAAAAGGCAGTAAAACAATCTTTTAAAAATATTAGTGTATTCCATGCTTCAAATTGTATTTATTCTCATTTTAAGCCTCTAAACATGATATAATTCATTAATAAACATAGATAAAAATACCTATTATTCATTACATACATGGGATGTTACATTACATGATTTTATCCCCAAAAAATAGAATGATTTTATTTATAAGACAATAAATTACCAATATCTACCCCATAAATTGGAACCATGTGGTAAATAAAAATCATACCTCAATGAATCAAAATTAAGATGAAAGAACCATTATTGTAATTGTATCAAAACAAGAAAATGAAAATTATTGGGATACCACAATGTTCATATATATTATAATGAGTGGAATTCATCATAATTTAATGAAATAGGTTTGTAAATAAAAAATATAAAAAAATTAAGGTTCCTATTATTAAATGCATATTATATAAACGAAAATATATAAAAATAATAGTTTTGACTTCAGGGAAATTTGTATGAAAACCCAATAAAAGTCCAAATTACAATTGAAATATTAAATATCAGGAATAAAAATAGTATCATGATACAAAAAAATAATTGGGATGTAAAAAAAGTAATATAAATAAAAGAATATTATATAATAACAAATATTTCTCAGAGGGTGACACTTTGAGATTGGAAATAGTTACTTTGTTCCTCTGTAGTTCATCAAATGAACCTAACATCATTAATAATAAAATAATATATAAAATACACCATAATTAGAATCATGTAAAACTATATATAAAGTAATTTTTAGATTATTTCTCATATTATATTAATTTTTTATGTGGTATTTTCTTATGTTTTCATGAAAATTGAATCAGTGTCATCTGATTTGAGAATTTTAATATATCACATAAGAGATATTAAATGTAAGATAATATCATAAAATAAAATTTTGATAACCACAATTAAATTATTAATTAATCATCAATTTATAATAATTATATAATATATATTCAACTCATCAATCATGATAGATCATTATATAATTATTAATAATGGTGTTTAATATGACCCAAAAAATAACATACCACAATTTTATTTATTAGTGTGGTAAATAGATTATTCATATTGACATAATAACAATATTATAGATGAATAATTATATTATTTATGATTTTTACTATTATTTATTCATCTTTTATGTGGTTTTGGTAAATAACTAAAATCATGGTGAAATTGCCAAAAAAAATTACACCACCAAGGTTGTCATCCATACAAGGCACAATCCATGTTTATTAGTTTTTCTATTTAGATGGGGAGGAAAAATAATGGTTGTTCTATTACTATAATTACACTTATGTATAATCAGGTTATTTACATAATTATATAACCATGGTGTACATATTATTGTAATGTAATGAATAAGAATAAAAAGACAAGGATTAAGTAATAATCGCACTAGGACCATGGAGTTTATCATGAAAGCCTCCACGGATGTGTGGGGTTTCAGATTTCAAATTTAGAAAAGATGATTATTAACATTAGATAGTATTTTACTAGAATAAAAATGGATGTGATTTAGAAATTAATTGAAAGGAATGGATGTGAACTGAATCCGTGTTAGTGTTCCCTTTTATAAGTAATGGAAAGAACAACTTTGTGGACACCAATTACTTTTAAATAAATTAATGTAACTTTATACGGGGGAATGGATCCAAAAGAGAAAAATGTTTTTGTTTGGTTAGATATAATTTTTATATATCCTATTCCCCTCATATTTCCTCATCTCTTAGATATTTTTATGGAAATTTTTTTATATGCCTATTTTTTCATTTTAGGATTTTCATTGGAAACTAGTTCTTACCCTAGTGGTTTATAATTTATTAAAAATAGAACATATCACTTATAAATGAATTTTAATGTCTAAAAAATTAATTTTTTCTCCTTTTATTTAAATTAAATTTTTAAATATTTAATAAATATATTTTAAATTAGTAAAATTAATATATTCGGAAAAAAATTTCTCGAAAAATGTTTTCTACTCCCTTAAGTGTACGTTATTTTATTTATTTCATATTAAAATTTTAAAATTTTAAATATTTTTAATATAGATTTAAAAAAATTATTACATTAAAGTTCTTGAATATTTTAATTCATTTTTTAAGACAAAATTCACACAATATAAAGAAATTCGATAAAAATATCATTTTTCCATAGATGAATGGGTATAATCATTGTATTTATAAACCCAGATCTTATACTATTATGTTTCTCATTAGAAAATACACCACATTATCCATGGTATCCAATTTTAAATGTATTCCCTTTATATTAAATAAATTATAAAAATAAAATGATTTACTTTAAGTGAGCCATAATTAAAATTGTAAAATAATTATCATAAATGATCATTGTAGGAACTCAAATATTAAATGATATACAATTTAATTCAATTATTTTATCTTTTAATTCATCATAAATAAATATTAGTTCAATATATGTGTATTTAGTATTGTTTATCTCATAATCAAGAACCCAATTCATTAACATAATAAATCCTTTGTTTGGGATCATAATGGGAATCTTAATTAGCCAAAACATAACCCATTAATGTTTATATTCATGTGCATATTAGTATAAATACTAAAAAAATTATTGGAAGATCAAGTTAGAATAAAATATTTCATTTATGGGTTATTACCCCTAAGTGCATCTATATAACAGCTACATCTACATTATAGTATTCTGAAAGGGATGAAAATTGTTGGAAACTGTAGAATCCATAAAAATCATAATGTGGACCTAGATATAAACTCATTTGTTTGGTTTTCAATATTGTCAACCAATTATAATAACCAAAATACAAAAATAAATCCTAAATAATATCTAAATCCAATATTGATACCAATTAAATAGAACTATATTTTAATCATATTTAGATGATTAAATTTAAATCACATAATATTCAAACAATAACAAGAAGATATGATTTTGTGTCAATGAGGAACTGTGTAAATTTACATTTATTTTAAAAAATATTTCAAAATTTTCTCCAAAAATAATCTATAATGGAATCCCTTATATAATAGTCATAAGTAATAATCAAACTAATTACATAGGTAATGAATACATTATAAGGGTTGACCACATATTCAATTATGTGAAAAATTTATCAACAGTTGGTTTGGCCAGAAGCATATGATAAATTTTTTCATGGGGATAAAACCATATTAATGTTTACATGGAACAATTTATTTTTTTAATTAGTAATGATAGTATGACATGAGTACCAAATGAAAAGAAACGTACCATGGAATTATAGTGTGAGATAAGCATGGAAACATGAAATAAGTAAATGATATCACAAGATACAATAATAAAAAATCACTATAAATAACATAAAACATGAAATCATAACAATATGAAATATCTTTCTACCATGAGTACCATATTTTACAAATTCCTATTGTGGATTTTCCTTACACCTTATTCCCCAAAACATAGTTGAAATAATCTATTTTTTTCACTCCTCCTTCCATTTAAAATTTTGTCGTTATATATAAATATTTAACGAATTCAATAGTATGATATATAATAACAAGAACACCCATTAAATAATGAAAATATTAATGTGAACAAGAATTTGTTTCTTCATGAGGAAAATAAACTATACATATAAGATAATTATGATAAATATCATATGAATGACATGGGTTTAAAAATCTAGCATCAAATAATAACCAATTACAATACTATTAGGATTTATGAGAGAATATTTAATTAAATAAAATATTATGATCATATTTTATTAAAAATGATGGGTCCAAAAAAACTACTTCGTATTTGTAAATGTTCATGAGGGTAATTGGAGAATTAAGAATAAAAATGATCCACATTGGTGATTCTTTATGGATGAGTGTAGAGTATTTTAAAGAAGAAAATATTTTACTATTTCTATATTATCAAAACATAAAATTGTTCACTTTTAAATAAAATAAAATGATTTCTTAAAAACAATGTATGGTTATAAATAATTTAGAGTGGTGATAAAAGATGTTTATTTATAAATAGGGAAGTAACCTTAAATTATATTTATAATAATAGTAAAATTGTGAAGGGAAATTAAAAAAAGTAATATAACCCAAAAAATAAAATGTATATAAAATTAGGAATACTTGTAAACAAACATCTATAAAAACTAAAAAATAAATATATGAAAATATATGTTTGTTAATTTGGAGAAAAGGAAAGGGTGTCAGTTTCCCAAATGTAATGAGGGTGGTTTAGAAGATCCATTTTATGTATTAAAATAAATTTGAATAAATCCTACATAAAAAAGTTCTATAGGATCATTAATATAGAATGAGGATAAATAAATTATAATGGGAAAATGAGATTAATTTTGTTTTCAAATACAGTGGAAAACACTACAGGGAATTGTAAAATATAGATAAGCAGGGAAAATCATCCTTAAATTTGGTGAGAAATATTATTAACCATGATATAATTTTCAATAATGAAATTAATATTTTTAATTTATTTAATTAAAAAATTTCCTTACACTGTTATATAATGAACCATTTAGTGAAATCATTGAGTCAAGAATCCATCAAATAATAAGCAATTTCAAGATGATAAATAAAAACTTCTTAAATGGGGAATCAATTTAAACATATCACACATAATGTTGTAATATTTTGAATTGAAAATACATGGAATGTAGGACTTGATATGGATTTTTAAATAACATAGATATCATAAATTTTATGATAAAATTAAATCAATGTCAAAAAAATTAACCAATTATAATCAATAAGTAGTGAATAAAAATTATTTCTTAATAAAATAAAATTTGTATATAAACCATTATATTTTTTCTAGATTCATTCCACACCTTCATATAACATAAATAAAATCAGTTTTAAAATTATATTATAAAAATAATTATCCTTTATTCCATTTTCATATGTGTATATATTTAAATGTGTTGTTTATTTGTTAAATTATTTTAGCTATTGTTGGTTTGATGAGGTGTTTTGGTCAATATATCTAAAATAACCTCTATATATAGATAATGGTAAATGTGTTTTGAAAATTCTTTATAATATCCAAAAATTTATAATTTAATTATATTTTTTTATTTTCTCATCACAAAAAAATATAGCACAATAGGTTTTCCTAAGATGGACAGAACATAGGAAAGGTACTTTGATATTTTCATTTCTGGATATTAAGTTTACTAGGAAAATTTTTGTTAATATCAAATAAAATTTTACCAATATAATAATTATATAATTTAAATTCTCTTCATTAATTAAATTTACATTTTCATCCTTTTTAGAATGTAGTTGGAAAATGAAATAAATCATTCCATGGAGACAGTAGTGGGAACATTCACATACAATACATTAATTTTCCATATAATGGGTGGGGGTATAAAAATTTTATAATAAAGAATTAATAATAAAAATATTGTTAAATTTATTATATTTTTTCAATTAATAACTATTTCATACCAATCAAGTAAGGTGATTGTCCAGTATAAAACTTACTCCTAATGGAGGCAGTAGTTTGCAAAAAATTCCTGAAGACATTGGTCTTTTTAAAAAAAATTAGAGAGGAAAAAGGTGGTATTTCATTTTCAGATTATAGTTATGATTATTAGTACTCATTATTGTTTCATATTTTTATGGATACATATGATTCGATTGGGTAGAAGTATAAATGAATTAAGAGTTCTTGATTGATATCATTACCTCTCCCTTTTGAGGTTATCCTTTGTGTAAAACCTTAATGCTCTATAGAATGGTTTATAGAATGTCCAATTATTATAAGACAATGGGATATGTTATTTGAGAGAGAATGGATATGTTTTTGAAAATATGAATATTTATAATGGGTAGATAAATGTGAAGGAAATAATATCATTGAATATTATATGAAAATGGAACATTTGTAAATTCACATTATATATTTAATGATAGAGTGACACGATTTAAGTGTCGATGGCACCAAAATTGTGAAATAATGATTTTTTTGGGGAAATAGTATTCATAAAACCTCTATAATTCACTTTTACAAAATTTTTAAGCACGTTACATGTCCTTTATAAAAATATTTTTCAAATTTACCATGATTGTTCTGAAATTGATAACTAATTTTTAACTATGTAATTTATTTTTATTGAAAATATAAGGTAAAAAATATTAGTTGTTTTTTCATTCATTAACATGAATTAATTATCCATCAATTATACTTTAATTTGGAAATAATTTAATATTATCTTTTTACTTACATCATTTAATATATAGTAAAATGATTTTGTATAAAAATTTTGATTTCAACAGTAAATGTTCATAATCATATATAACATAAATTAAAATATTAATTATTGATAATATATTTTTATATATGTGTAAAAAAACAAATCAATTCCATTATTTATAATAATTAAAATATTTTTATTTTATAAAAATTAAATGATTTTAATAAAAAAAATATTTAAAAATTATCTATTCACAATTATCTTGATCAATAACTTTATCCATTTTAATCATTATTTTTTGCATAAAAATAAAATTAACCTTACCAAATAATATAAATATTTTTAATTAAATTGATTTTATTATATATATTATATATATATGATGAAAACTAATTAATAATAGAAGATAATGAAGTCATATTTTAGAGGGAAATATTATTCATGATTCTAAAACACAAGACATGGGATTTAGAAATACAAAATAACATATTTAAATGTTTTATTAGAGAGTATAAATTTATATTTATAGAAAAAATTTCAGAAATAATTAATTCATTAATTTATTTTTATAATTTCATAAAATTTAATGTACTAAAAAAATCAAAAATTTTATATATTAATTAAAAAATCATTTATAATAATAAAATTCTAACATCCATCCAAATAGTATTTTGAATGATTAATTTAAAAAATAATTTCATTTTAAAAAATTTAAAATTATAAAATTTAAAATTTGATATTTTAAATGATAGAAATATTTTTAAATAAAAATATCTATTATTAAACAATTCGATTTTAAAACATTATGTGTTCTGAATACTATTTTTTTGAGATTATAATTGATTAAAATATTATATTCACTATGTGTCCTATTATTATGAAATTTTCATTATCATATTCATCAAATTTGTTGAATATTTCATTTATGTTGTTTCATGTGAAACAATATAGGGATTATATTAATAATTTTGGGTGTAAATTTACATTCCAATATTATGGGGTTTTATAGAATTTATAATGCTCTAGGTATAGTATTATATCATAAAACAAAAATTTTACGTAATTACTAAAAAATTATTAATTATTAATTATATTTTTTTAAGACCATGTATTTACCATTGAATGACCCAAACTAGTGAATGATTTCATAAAATAATATCTTGATAATTGGGAAATATTTTCAATATATGACTATATATATATATATTTCCAACATTAAAATGTTTTAGAAATTAATTTATAATCAAGATAGAGAATATGAGAGAATATGATTACTCGATATCTTTCCACTCCATATGAATATTTCCATCACTGAGTTGTGTTTTAAAGTGTTTTTACAATTCATTCATCTAACATTATAAATAATTAATTACTAAGATGAAAATTTCTTTCCTAAATTATGATGATAAACATTTAATGGATCATATAATCCAAAACTGGATGATAATTTATTCATACTTTTTCATGAAATTTACAAAAATATAAATTTTAACTATCATTACACCAAGTATAATCATAATAAACCATATTAACAATAAAAAATTAATATATTTCTATAACTACATAAAATTCTATTTACCTATCTTATTTAATCCACTTATACTCCAATAAACCATAATTATCTTATCTATATTATCCATTAAGGTTATATATGTATTTTATCTTATGAAACTAAATAAACAAATTAACCCCTGTAGTTTTATATAACATTTATGTTTTAATTACAAAACAATGTAATAATATATAATTTTATCAAAATTCTTCATTGATACAAACTATTATTAAAAAAACCCATCATCCCAAATTCATTTAAAAAAAATCATACAGGCTTTAATCACAAACACATCAAACCAAAACATAATAATTACACACTTGCCACATATGATTATTTTGCATATTTATTCTAAAAGAATGATTACAAATAATTTAATAATATTACAATGATTTTATAATATAAAAATATTTACATATATTTTCCATGTATTATTTTCTGTTCTTATATGGAGTATTTTTGAGATAAGGTGGTCAGATGTCATATGATTATGAGGCCTATTTTGACCCGAATAAAATTATGAAAGGTATTAAATATATTAAATATATAAGGAACACATTTTTCCTAAAAATGTGTAATAAATCTAGAATATAGGCCTAAAACAAATACCCACCGGAACCATTATATTATTAAACTGTGTTTTCCCCATATAGTGAAATAATTTTTTTAGTGAATGTCGTTATTGATAATTCATTCCTGGAAATAGAATTAATAAAATAAAATAAATACATGATTTAATATATTTGATTCTAAATTTATACACATATTCTTTTTTATTACTTTTATATAGTGTTTATTTAGGTGTTGGGTGATAAAACCTGCAGACCTAGTGACATTTGACGGATAGAGTTTGTTATGAGTGATGAAATCTATGATTATGACCATGTATCATTATGGAATTGGAGTTCATGGATCCCATCTATTATAGAAAACATAACAATTATTTAGAAATTATTGATTAAAATATATTTTGATTATTTGATTCAATAATTTTAGCCATTTTATTTTATCATGGATGAACACATATGAGTTTAATTAATAGAACTGATGTGTGCATAAAAGGTTGATTAAATTTGTAGATGTTATTTGTTAATTGTTTTTGTCCCCCCCCCCAATTAATCTATATATATGAAAAGGTATTGAGGATAAATGTGCAAATGTATAGCTTAATTAATCACATTTTATTGATTATTATTTTCTCCATTATTTATTTGAATGTTCATCATTCGAATTTCTTTCTCCCACAGTTTGATGAATATTGAATATTCGATGACTGGACAACCATTCATTGGTTAATTAGATTGAAATTGCAAGTTTGGATCTTGATTGATGGTGTGATCGAGGGGTAATGATGTAATTTGGTGATTAGAGGCAAATAAAATGTATTTTCTGTTCTAGGTTTTGAAGCAAAATTACAGATGGATTGACCAATTGTTTCTGTGTAGATTGATGACACTAATCCATCCTAGAAGTGATGTAATTTGATGGACAACCCTAGATCTATGATTTTCAAATAGGATGGATGATCTGGGGACCCATATGGAAAAACAAAGGAAAATAATGATGGATCTAGAAAATATTATAATAAACATCATGTATTTCAGGATTACATGTGTTTTGGGTCCCCTGGATACATTGATAGGGTTTTAGGATGAGTTAAATACCACATGCCATGTGACCAGTTCACAGAAAACGTGATCCAACCCTGTAAGCCTGGTTTGTAACATGTAGGACACACAGACATGGATATGATCACACGGGAATAGACACTCCATTCCCTCCAACATGTACATAACTAGGAGTACATGGAATAGATAGTGGTACACGATCATTTCCATGCAACATTGCAACTATGCTACGAATCCTCCAAATAAATATTTTTTCAATCACATTACATGTATGTTGAAGTTTTCATTCTTTTTTGAGAGTTACCACATAATATAATCATGTTTCATAATATAACATCATGCACTCTACATAAAATACAAGTACTCCAGTAGAGATATCTTAGTGATCCTAATATCTTATGTTCAAACCAGTGTTGGATGAGTGGTTTTCCCCTTGGTCATTTTCCCATGTGGGTACAGTGCCGAATTATTTACGAAGGTACAAATTATGATCCCTTGTAGATTATTAGTCTCAAATACAGTTTTGTGGTCCCTCCATTATAACGTAGTGCAATTTACTATCATATTATACCTTATATGGGTGTTTTTCAATCAGTAGGACCTCCTTTATCATGCAATTTATCCCCCGTATAATAGGACTTATCTGTAGGGTTTTCATGTATTGTTGTCTTATGACCCCCAACATAGTTGGATGATCCAAATTGGGTTTGTTCTTTCCCCTAGATTTTTTTGTTCATTCCAACAATTCTGAGTATTAGGGTCTTCTGAAACTAGTGTGATTTATTGGGTGGGTACCAATTATCTTCACCAATTGGATGAGTGAATCTGGTGAAATTTTTTCACATGGAGTGGATTCTCCTAGAATGAACATTAATTTGAGAAGAATCGTGTGGGTACCAGTTGGTTGTGACCCCAAGCGGCATGGTAAACTTCCTGAGTATAGCTAGGGATTTTATTTTTTTATTTATTCATTAGTATATCATTTTATTAAGATTAATATAACCAATTATTCATGTTTGGTGTTTTTAGGGAGTCATTAATGGAATTATTATACTAACCCTGCATGGTTTCTAACTGCATGTGTCATATCTTATGCAGATTATTTTCCTTTTGATAATATACTCGAAATATTTATAAATGTTTCAGCTTAGCTTTAGCTTGATGGAATGAGGAGTATTCTAGGTGTCTTCATCTGATCATATTCCTCACACTTGGATCAAGTTGGACACTATATATTATTTGGATATGATCTTTTTTCTATTTCATTATATATCATTCATACTCTATTTTGGGATTATAGATATATCCATGGAATAATTTCAATTTTTTTATTTTATTATTTTGTAGTCTTTGATATGTGTGCATATGTATATGTATATTAGTATATTACCAACCATTTTTATGATATTCGAACTATGTGCTTCTCGCTTACCCATGTAACATTAGTGTTGGGTTTGGGTTAGCCCCTGGTCAGACCACAGAGATTTAGGTCATCATTAAATGTTATTAGATTTGTCAGTTCTCCTTTAAGGATGATGTCATTAAGTTTTGACTGTGGAATATTTTTTAATTATTCACATTCTTCTATTTGAACATAGAATCTGGTGTTGGTTTGATGGATTTCATATCTATATATAATGACTCTGACCACCAAAATTTCCACTCGGTACAAGTATACATTGGTAGCATGGAAAACATTAGTATATGAACCCCATAGGAATGGGTTGTTTTTTCCATTCCCTTATTGATTTATCTCCATAGATATACACTTCTGGTCATGGTACATCCTTTTTTATTTTAGGTTTCCTTCGTGAAGATATCTATCCAATATTCAAATATTTGATAACGAGGATGACCCACCAATTAATGACAGTTCACTAAAAGGTCATGTACTAGAGATAGAACTTCCTGGTGCTTTACCAGCTATACCATCACCTATTGACTCGCAGTTAGCACTAGTATTTCGAAAATAGGGTATTAACATGATGATATTGATGCAAGAGATGTAGAGGCAGTGAACTCCCAGGTTTCATGGGGAGTAGGACCCATAGGTGTATAAGGACCTGGTAGATACAATTCATCATGGTTTCCTCCCTGTGAGGGTGCTAATGGATCATATAGTAGCACTCATGGTGAGTTTTCATCAAGGATTTGTGGCGAAATGGTGGAGCTTTTTGGCTAAGCCACGTGATGCAACAATCTTTAGATAGTATGATTTTTAGAATCTCATTATGGAGCAGTTCTATGTGAACATTTTGAGAGAAGGGTTCATATAACTAATTCAGTATCTGTTTTATGCAAGTTAGATTGTGGTAGAGTACTCGATGTGGTTTATTGATATATTATGTTAATCTATATATATACTATTGGGTCAATTATTCAATGTATGGACCTTCGTGCATGGGGTACACTATGATATTAGGGATTCGATGAAATATCTCTCCATTTTAAACTTATGATGGAGTGCGAGAGAGAGCCTCGATGGTGGGGAGATTCATGGTAGTCTTAAAACCGATAATGTATGGTCGTATTGGGAAACCAGTAGTTGGTTCCTTGGTATCAAGAAACCTTTGATGTTATAGTGATCCAATTATATGAGAAAAATAAGGGTAAATCCCACAAAAAATGGTCTATGGTATAGTGTTGTAGGATGGCTCAATTCAGTCTAGAGAGAGGCATTGTTTCTCCTATGATGGTCAGGGAGATCTTGATTTGGATTTTCTGGGCCACTATGATACTAATTCAAATACAATCGAGGGACCACCATGGTAGAGTAAGATGCATGATATGGTTGGTCCATAGGGTGGAATATATGGAAGAGGAAATAACCGAGTTTAAGGAGGTAGATTGAGGTTTGACATGTTACCACCACAACCACTATATGGTTCACTCTAGGATAAGAGGGATAGTGGTCCAATATGAGGCTAGATACAGGCTCTGGAGACCTATGGCCCTAATCCTATAAGGATTATATGAGGTATGATTTCTGTAATTTCATCATTGGATATAGTATTGGTATACAATGGTTCAAGACATTGATCATATCCACATTATGTATTGAGACATAGAGATTCTGGATGAGCCTTTGACATGACACTTGTGGTGGAAGACTCTGACCTAAAGTGACTTAGTAACTACATACTTTTTTCGATAGTGAAATCATACATGTGGAGGTGAATTTTTTTTATTGGATATCTTTTTAAAATTGAGGAGTAATTAGGAAATCATCTTAGGTATGGGTAGGTTATCCATAGTTCATTCCAAAATTTACAATTTTAGTCACATGATTTGTTATCTCTATACTAATTGGAAATTTTTCTCCTTTGTGGTTGAAAAGGAAGACATGGAAGAGTATAATGATCAAGGGAATATGATATTATATTTGATTAATCACCAATTATTATGAATGACTCTTGGAGTAGTGGACTATATGGGATATCAATTCCTTTTGGTAGTAGTGTAGTGTGGGGATGCGTTTTTTGGAGGATTTTTCATTATTACCTCCAAAAATGTATCTAGAATTATGTAATTATATTTATCCCATGATGGACTTAGTTTTTTCATAATCATACTAGATGCCTACCATAGTGCTTCATTAGTTGAGGGTGTAGTTGGAGGACTTTGTATAAAAGGGCTTGTTGATATCTAGTGCTTCCCCCTCGAATGTGCTAGTATTGTATTCCGAAAATGTTTATTGAGGATCAAAATTATTTATAGAACACCAGATCTTAAACTAGGTGACTATGAAGAATATGTACCCACTAACAAGGATCAATGTCATATTTGATTAGTTGAGTGGGATATGATGGTTCATTATGAATGATCATAGAAAAGGCTATAATAATCTATGTGTATGCGATGAGGATTTACCAAAGACAATATTAAGATGTCACTAAGATCATAATAATAACATAGTTATTTATTTTAAGGTGATGAAAACACCAATAGTTTTCATGGGACACCTAAAATGCATAATTCATCACATACTGTATTGGTTAATGGTAGAAATAATTGATTATATCATAGTGTACTAAGTATCCAAGGATTATCATGAAATAAACTTGAGGATAGTACTTGGAACACTAAAAGATAACCAATATTACGGAAATCTATAAATTTATTAGATTTTGGATTTTAGAGTTACACATTCTAGGACATGTCATCTCAGTCAAAGGAGTAGTAGTGGGCCCGTTGACTGTGGAGTTAGTTCTTTCCTGGGAACCAACCATGAGTGTTACCAAGGTGAGGAATTTACTTGGTTGGAAGGGTACTACCAGAGAAATGTCCCTATTTTCTATAAAGTATCATAACCCTAAACAACATTTACAAAAAAGGGTAATCCTTTCATGAGGACGAAACGGCAGGATATGTTCCTTAAGGATATGAGGTAGAGTTTGGCGGGATCTCCCATTGTGGGATTGAAAAAAGATGGTGTTGTGAACATTGTGTTCAATGCTACATTAGGGACTGGGATAGGGTGTGTTATGATGTATATGAATTTTTTGAGTGACTATGTTTTTTTAGCTGGGACCACATTATAAGAACTATACATCCCACAATCATAAGTTACCAATGGAAGACTTCTCACTAATGATGTGGAATAACTACCCTATGTGAGATCAATTTATCATATACTCAAACAACCTTATTAACCTATATATATTATGACATATCGAACTCTTCTAGAGACATAGGATATGGATACAACTCATCCTATAATTTGACATTGTTATTTTCTATATTATTGGGGGTGGGGTACGTGGTGGAAGATGTTCTCAGAAGGAGACATTGTTTTCATTTTCGGAGTTAGAGTTCATAGTAGTATGACTTGTTTCATTTTTTGAATTATATATGGTGATGAAGGTTATTAACCCAATTTTACGGGTGTTACCCCTACACTTTTACAGTGATTCAAGGACGAACAACATGTGGGTTCCATTTGTGAGACCCTATATTCTCAGATATCAACTACACAATTCACTTGATTTATTTTTTGATGGTGGGGATCATGTCTTTCTTTTAAGAGGATGAATGATGGTTCTGGTGAAATTTAAGGATTTTTTTCTATTAGAGATTCATATTCATCCTTAGTTTGTACATAATTGTGTTTAAAACATGTGCAAGGACCATTGATGTTAGTTTTTGTGGATTTGGATTAAGAAGGTAGTTATAGGGATTGTCTCTTGATGATATAATTGTTATAATGTAACATTAGAGAAATGAGTTCTAATGGGTTTATCTCAACCCCTTGAGGATCGTTAATGGAATTGGGATGGGATATCCATTGACATCAGTGTGTAGTAACTATGAACATATTGAGCACACTATTTCAATTGGGATATCATTGTCCAACTCACAATGTGGGGCCACATCCTAGATATTCTTGAGAAATGTTCGGTTGTGAGTGTGGGATTCCTCTACATGTCAATGATTGTCTGACTCTATAGAGTTACCTCATTGATCATTTCTGACCATGACACATGCTTCAAATCTCAGTTACGAATGATGTTAATAGAGGCTTCTCGGACACATTTATGCTTGAACACAATGTTTCACCACATGATTGATAGCCATACTAATCAAACCATGTAGGTAATATAGGAAATACTGAGTTATTTCATTTTAGACATTGGTAATAGTTTGGAGGATCATCTACCATTGGTAGATTTTATGTACAAAAACATCTACCATTCTACCATTGGTATGGGACCATTCAGGGCCTTGTACAGGAAACACCCCACGTCACCCCTACGATGGCTGACCCATTAGAGTTATATCTTATGGATAAATAGTTGGTTCAAGTAAATATATTGTAGGTTCATATCAAGATGGAGTGGTTGATGACAACATAAGGAAATCATCTGTATTATTCTAAATAATTATGGATACCCATAGATTTTAATGAGATAGATCATGTTTTTTAATGGTCTAACGTAGATGTCGGGTACATAGATGTGTTCGGGGTGTCTTGTTATCTCCATGATTCATTGGACCTTTCCTAATAATATGTAGAGTTGGTTTGGTGGCGTACCAGTTATCTCTACATACAAACATGGACGTGGTACAAGATATTTTACATATGTTACAGTTAATAATATATGAGAATGATCCATTATGTGTTAATAAATGGGACAAGTTAAAAATTATGTTCATTGAAATTTTCTATAATTACCCAATGTAGATCGAGGTTTGGTAGAAGAGAATATTTAGTCATTGTACAATTTTTCTTTGGAACAATGGATCTATATTGTGAAAGTGGTTTTTTATCGATGGCGTGATTAAGGTGCAATGATTTTAGTGAGTGATTGAAGGTTGATCGAATAGATTTATGGTTCTCACTTTTGACATGTGTTGATGAATAACTCGAATGATTTTTTTTCTGAGTAGATAGTGGAAAAAATCATAGATAGTAGTGATAGAATGGGTTGTCCGACATCAAATCATTGATTTTTGGTGAGGGTGATGGCTATGGTGATTCACAAGATGACACTGTGTATAATCTAGATGGATATTTAGATTCCTAAAATACACTCTATTTATTTCAGTATTACACCCCATGTGGTCCCCTAGCTATAGTGCTAAGTTTTCTTAGTATATTTAATATCACATGTTGTGTGACCGGGTCACATGTTGTGTGACCCTTCCAAGGAACCATGCATTATAGAATGTAGTGTACAAAGAAATAGTTAGTATTAAATGGGATAGAACATGCTATGTAATATTACAATGAGACAACCATGTTTACATGGAACAACTAGTGGTTTATGGGAATAAATGGGACAAAAGTGAAGGGTTCTAGATGACCTCTACATGATATTTGTTTCACTCACACACCATGTATGATGAGGTTATCATTACCTTTAAATCATTACCAAAATGGGACATCCAGGTTGACTGAGGCATGCCATGTACTATACATACACACCACGTACTACATTAAAGAAAACATGGTTCTATCCATGTCCTTAGTTAAGCATACTATTGGTTCTATGGTTTTCCACCTATAAATTCTCCCTTGGGTGTGTAGTTTCGAATTAGGTTCATAGAATTGTAATTTTATCCTCACTAGAGATTGAGTATCAGATCGAGTAGTCAAGTCCCACTATGAGACCAAATTGAGATCATTTATCATATTATAACCTATATGGTGTTTTTGAATTAGCATGATCTCATTGAGTAGTTAATTGATCCTCTATTTACCAATCCATTAAAGAAGAGTTTATAGTTATCGTTGGAATATAATCCCCTAAATAGAAGACTGATCTAGATTGGGTTCAGGGTGTCCCCCAACGATTCTCGTTGTGTGCCTCTCTCTGAGCATCATGGTCTTCCGAGATCAGTCAGAATTTTTGGGTGGGGCCAAAGGAACATTACCTATTGTATGAGTGTCTCTGTAAATATCATGGGTCATGGATTGGATTCTCCCAGAATGATCATTTTTTTCAAGTAAAATTATGTGGTAGGAAGTTCTTTGAGACCGCCTAGTGGCTCGGTTTCCTTCCTAAGTATTTTTGGGTGTATCTATTCATAATAATTCATTATTATATATTTTTATTGAGATGAATATACATGATTATTTTTGTTTAGTGTTTTTGAGGTGTCATAATTGGTATTTTCATACTTAACCCTACATGTTCTATGACTATTTTTGTCATGTCTTATGTAGATCATAGTACTTTTGACGGTGTGTAGGGAGGATGTGAAGCATGTGACGAATAGCATGAGCTTGACAAAATGAGGATTTATTTGAGGGATTAAATTTTATTGTAGTTCAATCACTTGAATTAGGACGAAATCATAAATTTTTTTGGTTTGTCTTATATTTATCCATGTTTTCACATTTAATAATTTAATGTCATACGCTATCGTGAAATTATATATAAATGAATTCCTTGTTTTTTTAATTTTACTTTTCATTTCCGATGTCATCTTGGTGATGTGTTCATGTGTAACTTTACATTTGGATAATTCCACCAATTTTTCAGATACCCCAATCCGGTGGTGTTCGATAGCCCATGCCGTATTGGAGGTAGGAATTGGGTAGTTTTAATTCTTTCCACAGTGGGTCTAGCATTATAAGTATAAAAAACCGTTTTCAAGGATTCAAAAATTTTATATTCATAAATATCTCAATTTATGATATGAGTTTCACTGTACGTGAAAATTTATATTATTATAGATAATGTTGTGATAAAATTGAGTGTATTACATTTTACTAACATATATCAATGTAAGGAAATTAAAATAAAAATTGATGATGTGGAAGTCAATATCTCTATGTGGTAGAGTCCATCATATGAATCATGTCTAGATCCACATCCATACACTCATCTTAATGAGATTAATTTATATAAATAAAAGACATAATAAATAGATTGAAAATTTAATCTTTAAATTAATGATGTACCTATTATACATGAATAGATTAGTGTATTTCCAAAAGAATTAACTCGACATTCAACATGGTGTGAAGGTGAGTATTCCATTTTTTATTCCTTGATTCAAGAACAATCCTGATGATTCTATATAGAATAGAAACAATGTAATTAGTATATCTGAATAAAAATCTATACCATTTGTGTGATAAAATATTTATATGCCCAACTGTTTCAACATAGGGTGTCCATATTCTATTAATTATTAATAAATATGGATATATAATTATATAAATTTGTTATATGGAAATAAATGTTATTATAATAATAAAAATTTATCCTCTAAATCATATTAATGACTTATTTGATCAGTATCATCAATCTCAATTTTTTTCAAAGATTCACCTTCATTAGAGCAATTTTCATTTGCCTATATGGAAAGAAGATATTTGAAAAAAATATATGATTAGTTGTATGAACATAATAATCCTATAATAATTCCATTTGGGATACTAATTTACAAACAATTTAATTGGATCTAATTAACAGATTCTTCAATGATATATTGATTATTTTATTGTGGTATTTATTGATGATATGTCTTTATACACTAAGAGATATGTTGACCATGTTAATCACTTATGGATTATTATTTATACTCTTAAATGAAAATAGTAATATGGGAAATTAATCGAGTGTGAATTCTAGAATCAAAAACATTATTAAATTTTCCATATTTTCTCTAATAATGTGAATATCATTTGATCATGTGAACAAAATGGTATCCCAGTAATGGCCTACACAAATGGACATGACTGCGGTATGTACTTCTAGTTTTCTGCCAGTTACTATTGACAATATGGTCAAATTTTTTTCGAATGGGATACCAAAATATGAAAGCATACCTATAAAGTGGTTATGATTATTTAGAAAATGTAATTTGAAGACATTGTTCATTAATTGAAGATGATATTAGTGAATGCTTTAATTTTGAATCAATATTCGAGGGGTAATTTAATTTCTATATATAGTGTTGAATAAAAAATGGACCTAGTTTTGACCTTATATATAATGATTAAATAATTTCCTCTACATCAAAGAAGTTGAATATTCCTGATCCAAACTATAATGAATATAATCTTGTCTTTGGTGATTATTTTACCAAGTTGAATGGATATATACTAATAATGTCCATACATTATTCATAATATTTTATATAGTATCTCATCCTTCATTAACCTCAATTGATATTAACTATAATGATATTCAATAATGGGAAATAAATGAGCTCTATTCACCCGATAAAAACACCAATATAGGATAGAGGATACTTTATATTGAAATATATATTTTAATTTTATCGATAATGAATATAGTGTATTAGTGATCCATCTCTCTTATTATAAAAATGATAATGTTCACCCTATCGTATCTCACGTGGATAAATTAATCCTCTGTAAATAATATTTTGGAGTTTATTCTTCAATTATTACTACCCAAATTATAGTCACTCTACATTGATTAATAAAATTAGGCATAGTACCTTGTCTGAGTTCAATTAAAAACACAACACCACCATTTGGGAGAAGATAAGGAATACCCTTTCGGAAAGAAATAAATATTGATCCATGCAATATACATATAATTAATGTTATGTTTCTCCAAATACATATGAGATGAATGCTAAATTTGAATTGGAATCAAGAAAAATATAATTTATTTTTTTTCCATTATATGTTCACATTTATCTCACACTAACAGAAGAGCATAGTCTGGTTTGTAAAATCAAATGTAACATCCCTTCCTCTGCAATTGATTGGTCATCTATGTAGATAATGAAAATCCAGTCTAAATATAACATCAAAATCAAGAATATGAATTATAAAAATATTTGGAGGAACTAAAATCCCTCAAACATCATTTGGAAGAGAGTTATAGACCTATGATCAGGTCATCCTACAAAGATTCATTTTCACTACCAACTCATATGTTATTATTTAATATGAGATGTGATACACTAGAAAAATTACTCAGATATAAAAGGGTTGAAAGATGAATTATCCAATAAAACATTTCCATTAATAGAGGGATAAAATGTGTTCCTTTCATCCAATATTTATTAAATCCCACATTGTCTATATTAATTTCATAAAATTGAAATTCTCAATTTTTTTTAATTTTTTGGTATATTCCCCACCTGTTTGGGGAATTTTTCCAAAAAGTACCACATCTAATTTTAGATAAATAAAATTAATATGAAGAAGTTTTACATACCATTAAATTAGGTATAATAATTTAATTTATATAAATACTTTATGTAAACTCCCTTTCCATTTAACCATGTAGAAAATTTATTCGTTCTACATGTATCACAAGCTGGAAAATAACCTGTTATCATATTCTTATTATACATATATTATTATATTGTTATATTATTCTCTTTATTTATTTTGATGCCATAAGATATAGATAATTCTCTATCTACCTAGATATAACATACTAATATATCCACAATTTATGATAATTATTTGGAGACTAGTTTTTGTGAATGTTTTGGTGAAATCCTATCAAAGAAACAATTATTTTTTTAATTTGGTTTATTCACACATCTTGTAGAATACCCTTATGTTTTTGTAATGTCACATTTATACATAAGAATATTTCAATCTTATTTTTGAGAAATAATGAAAAATATTATCTCTATAACTACTCTCTATTCCTAGGAAAACTACTTTTCATTGAAATTTTCCTTAAAATAATTCCATTTTGTGTTCATTATAATCACATCATCCTCATATTTTAAATAAATGACTACCATTGATTTTTACTCCCCTAAAAGATGAATAAATAATGTGACAACATTATCCCTTTCATTACATTCTAATGAGAGAATTATATTCTCAAAATTACATATCCCTTTTTCAGTTTCAAATGTATTTGTAGTACCATTAAATGATAGAGGTTTCTAATTCATGAATAAATCTGTCATTTTTACACCATTTTGTGGATTTTCTACGTACTGCATATGGTAAGAATTATTGGTAACAAAATATGTCAAATTTCCCAATATATTTGTAAATATGTGTTCTCCACTTGCAGTTCCTCAAACAGGTTCATTATCATTCCTATGAGGTAATTCCAAATATGTCTTATATGTATAGATATAATATCAATTCATTCCACGCCATTTAGAAATAATAGAGTAAAATATATTAGATCATAAAATATTATATTATAATGCGTAATTTGAAAAATAGAATGATAATAAATAAATATTGAAAATTTTATCCACAACTTATCTCAGAATCGTAAACATCATTTCTTTTGTAATATAATCATATTACAAAATGGTTTAAAATACTTCTTGATGGATTGAATAGAAAATGTGAAAAAATGCAAAAAAATCATTTTTGAGTATCAAACCATTTGTTATGTAAGGGAACACTAGTCATGAACTAAAATGATGGATAATATATTATAATACCAACTATATTTATATTTATTACAAGAAGTTACATCTATTAAATAAATTTTGTTACTTATAGTATCCATATAAGGAATTATTTCAAGGAAAAAAGATAAAATGTATCATAAAAATTTATGTTGTCTAAAACATACACCGATCATTAATTGAATTCACATTTATAGATTCACTAAACAATACCTTAATAAATATAATTCCCATTGGGTTGTACTAAACATTATATAATAACAATTGTAATGAGCATTACCCTTTTAGGATCTATATATTTGTTTCATTATTAAATGGGACATATATATTAAGAACCGCATAAAAAATGAATGAATGGATTAGTCTTCTTATAATATTATATAAAAACATGAAATTCACAATATATTTGAAAATATGAAATAATACATTTTATTCTCATTGAGAAAACTATTATTCTGTCTAACACATCCCTCTATACTAATCATTGTTCACATCCTATATTCATGTGGATAGGAAATATATAAAAATTTTGAACTTAGATTATCGATAATGTTATACATAAAATGTGATCTATTAAGGTGTTAATAATATCGAATTGATAAATGGAGATCAAATAATGTGGTATAAATAACCAAATTCAATAGAATCATAGCCATCAATGTCTTAAAAAACAAAATAATTACATGGGCATCAATGATAGTTTTCATATGGAGGGAATGAATATTTCTAGAACTATGAATCCCATCATCGATGTTGTATTGGAAGAAATCGTACATAAATGGGTAAGGCCATTGAAAATTAAAAAATATAGTTTGTTTCATGATACTTATACATACATCAAGGGTCTATAAAGTTCAATTCCCTATTAACCACAAAATTATTTTAATTAATTCATCATATTAATAATCAAAAAAAACAAAAAAAAAACATAACTTAATAATTAATAAAATTTAATAATGGATGAATGAGAATATAAATTATAATTACATTACCAGTAATATTGATAATAAAACATCAAGATACGTTTTTTATGGAGTCATTAGAGTATATCCTAATCATATGATTCAATAAATTATATTTATGTAGATGAAAATTCTTTAAAAATACCAGTAAAATATTTCTTGAGGAAAACTACCATTTCACATTAAAATCATTTATTGACCACATAAAATACTTCCAAAATAATTAGGATTTTATTAAAAATTATCATTTGAAAATGTTAATGGAATCATCATAACTTTGATGGGTCATTATAGAGGTAAATTCAGTTTAAGAGATACAAGTTAAAAAATTCCGGTCACAATTTTTAAAAAGGGTTAAAAAGTTCCTTGTTCATAATATTAAAAAATAATTGCATTTAACCATTTTGAAAATTTAAAATATGGATAAATATGTTGTGAGGATATGGACCTAGTTCAGTTAAAAATATCTAAACTCATTTTTCCATATGATCTCAGGCACACCTCCTTGTACTCTAGAGGCTACCTACAAGCTAATATAGTCCATGGGGAAATAATGGGGAGATTATGACCACCTAAAAATAGTGCATAATGTTGGTATAATCACACCAACCAATAGTAGGATAAAAAATGATAACCAAAAATAATATGACCGGTTATTGATCATGAAAATAACTATATTATAATATCCACTAAATGTCATCTCCAAAAAAGATATTCATTGTATATGATAAAAAGGGAAATGTTGGGGGATAGGTAGACATAAATATAAAACATTCTATACAAAAACTAAAAGTAGAACTAAGGCTATCTCTAATTATATTTTGTGAAAATTATTATTTCTCTTCCCCATTACCCTACCCAAGTAGGTTAATAAATCATATATGTTAGGATAGAGTAAAATTCCCCTACCATAATAAATGATTTATTTCTTCGGACCCAACGACCCCTAAAATAGTATTTGAGATGTACTCAATTGTCCACCACCAAGGGTGTATAATCCAATCCAATCTATGAGTATATACTAATAAGTGTTTATATAATATTAAAAGTTTTAAAAGAAATTTTTAATAACATAACCCTCCTATATTTTGGTCTACAAGGAATGTATGTCCTCTTTTACATACATCGCCCAAAGATGGAATATCATTTTGTACAAAACTAGTCATGAATTAGATTAAAATAAAATATATCGAACTGTCTAATATCCCAGAAGACCTCTGTGAATCATATTTGATAATGATATTTATAATAATGAAATCATAAACAGATAATTCTTAGATAAAATCCAATATTGATTTTTGGGATGGGTAGTCATGTCTTATAATTAATTAATCATGAGTGATGAAAAAACATTTCCCATGGAATTACTAATTTTTGACCTAGGTATCACTATTTTCATATCATAAAATCATCACCTCAAAAGACCTTCATAAAAATCCCTCATAATAACCCAAATATTTCACTTGATGTTGTATAATTTCACCGCCCACTGAGTCCATCCATGTTGTTCATTAAACTCTTCCCAAGTGTCACTTGTGATGTATATACTGATCTCCCATCAGAGTCTATCATTCATAGTCCAGAAAGGGATTCAAAGTGTCACTCCAATATTATTTAATGATTTTTTCATATAAGTAATTCATTTATAGTCCATATATGGATTATAAGTATCAGTTGTATTATATATAATGTTCTTGAACTTGATTCATTCATTGGTTTTCTATAATAATATTCCATGTATCACTCATGGCATATATATAATCCTACTACCGAGTGATTCTTTCCAACATAGTTTTTTGAGAACGCATGTATCACCCATTTCATATGATAAACTCATTTATAATTTATTTAATTAAATAGTCATGAAGATTAAATTAATTTCATTTTGAGCTGGAATCAATATATTTCTATCGTCATCAAAATGTGAATAGATATGGTCCTAAAGTCTACCCATAAAATTTATTTTCATATTTTAATTCATTTTATACATTGCATTTATATAATATATTTACCAACCTCATAAGGTGGATTAATTCGTAGACTAATACTATAAGGAAGAGCATCATATGAATTCTCATATTCAATTTAATTAATAATTTTATATTTAATCAAAATCATACTACTATAAGATATGTGTTAATAAAAAATTGAATATTAGAATTTTCTTCAATTTAATATTTAATTTAATTAAATTTATAATTAAACCAATTAATTTAACATCCCAAATACTATTGGTAAAATAACAATCCTTAATAGTTGAATTAGATTCATAGTCCCTCCATGGCGGTTTTATCCAATTTAGAAGCACCAATATGGGGTAGATAAATTTACGATCTGTAATCTCTAATGGTATAAAAATGGGTCTCAAGGGACACAAAAGTCAATCCCACATATTTTATTTAATAAAAATTCTTTTTAATAAGTGATGATAAGAAAGTCATTTAAATTTCACAATGGTAAAATATATATAAACCAAGGATTTATGAGAAAACCTTATGACCAACTACATCAGTAATGTAGTTGAATCCACTTTTATTGTTCACCATTTATATGGGATTGTTGTGAAAAAAATATTTTATAGAAAAATGAACTAAAAACTGTTAATATTATCCCTCTTCTAAATAAATATGTTGATTGTGAAATATATTATGAATAGAGATAATGAAATACAAATATTTATGATATGCACCCAATGAGAGAAATGATTCCTTTATTCGAGTAAATTGCATGAAGATATATAAATTACATTGTGGATTCTAATGGATATGTCCAATGGTTGAGGGGAATAATATTAGTCAAAGATGAATGAAAAATAAGAAGTAGAGTTATATTGAAATTTGTAAAAATCATCATTTCTGCAATGACCCGTAAAATTCAATGGAAATTTTTTCTTAATTTTCTTTGGGATTTTACAGGAACACAGTTTCTCACGGCAGCTGATTACGAGGCCCGGTGTACCCGGAATCAATTTCTGAAGTTTAGCTTGGGTATGTTCAGTGAACGAGCGAGCGGGTTTTTCTAACTTTTGAACCGGTGCTCGGAATCGAAATCTGAGTGCACCGATGAAACGGTAGCGCCGGTAATTGCTTAAGAACACCTTTTTCGGAGATGCGTTTGCTAGGGTGAAGTTTTTAATTAAATGGGTTAACAAAAGAATAAAATAATATGTTGTGCTACAAATATTATTATTATTCTAGGTAGTTTAATCCTATTCTTGGTTGTTGGAGTGGGACCCACTAATATCCTAACTCCACTAGGTAGGATATTAGTGACATGGGGACTACATGAACCCCACCCCTTTATTTCCTTTTACCTCCCACGTGCATTTAATATGGTAACTCACCTGCACCCACTCTTAAATTCCAAGCCAACTCTCTTGTTTAATTGGAATATTAAACGCCTCATTAATTGGTCAATGCTCGATAATTAAATCGTGATTTAATTTTGATTTTCAAAATCAGATGGAATGAGTAATAAAATAAGGCTTTCATTTATTTTATTGTTTTTGTTGTGTTGTGCGAGAAGATTTGGGGAGGAAATACTCTAGTCTTGAAGAACGTCCTTCCTTGTTGAATAACGCGAAGAACGCACCATCGCCGATGAAAAATGCCAGCTTCCAACGAAGGATGACGAAGAACACCGAATCCTCGGAGATTGACAACGCAACGCCGTGTACCACGACACCAACGATTCACTTCTCCAAGACGTCGACGACCCTTATGGAACCTTGTTCCACGATGATTATATCCCGTGAAGAACCTTCGTTCGACAACACCTTAAGGGAGGGGGTTTGGTTTAATTTAATTAATGGGGATTATATCATCGACATATGATTAAATTGTTGAAAGTAGTTTGAACCACTAACGTGGTGGGTGAGGACCAAAGAACATGTCTGAACCCACCAATTCTTTGTTCATGATGCGCGGAATGTTGGGCGACGATGAAACGGGACCGTTGAGCGATTGGAGGCTGTCGTAGTAATTTACGGGTCCCGAGCAGACCCTAGGGGCAGACGAGAGTAAGAACGGACCACAGGAGCACCTCCTATGGCTCGCAGATTTCACCGGCGGTGAAGGACACCAGGGTCCGGAGGTGGCGGTGTCCCAGCGCACCACCAGGAGGGACCACCGCGGCTGAAGTCTCGACAGCATGCGACCGGTCCCCCGGTTATGCGGGACCCGTGGGACACGAATCGCCTAGCGCCGCATCTATTGGCAAGGAACCGGCACCCACATGGGGCTGCAGCTTCAATCAAGGGGGGCAGCCACCCCCCCCCCCCCTTTCTGCAGGGGCACGGCGAGCATTGAGCTGGCCGTGCGGGGCGCCCGCGCCGGGCCAACCAACCGCCCAGGCCGGACCGGCCGCACGAGGCCAGGCCGCCCAAGCCGGCCGAGCCGAGCCGGTGGGGCCGGGCTATGCCGGTTGGGCCGGGACGCACCCACCGAGCAGGGCTTCTCTGAAAAGGGCTGGACCCGCACACGGTTCTGGCCGACCCAGGGGGTCTCGGGCCGAGTCGGTCTGGGCCCCAAACCCCCTATAACCGGACAGGTTCGTTATTTTGCCCATATATTTGGCTACAGACCTCCGATCGATGCACCGTCCATTACTATGTGATCCTTGGACCGAGACGGTTGTTTAGATATATTACACTAAATGTTTATGAGAACTTTGTGTACAGCCGGGTTGGTTCGAACACAAAACCAACCGGGCCCTTGGAGGGGAAAAACTTTTAACATGAGCTCCGGACGTTTGATTGATGTGCCATCGACTTTTTTGGATTCCTCTTAGTGAGGCGGACCTTTTGGCTTACTATGCTTGAATTTTGGACGCAGTTGGAGTGCGGTCGGGTTGGTTTTGACTTAAAAACTAACCGGGCCCCTGGAACGAAAAATCAAATAACTCTCAGACTGGGCTTCTGATTGATGTTCCGTCTGTCACATTCAGTTCCTCTTGTCGAGCCGGAACATTGAGATACATCATCTCTGGAATACGTGTCAGTTTATGTATCGAACCCCTTGGCTCGTGGAGCAAACCCTCCCGGAATCAAGCATGCTGTGTGCGGGAACCCTAGAGCTGGTTGCGACTGCGACAACGATGACTGCACTGAAATCCTCCGTGGGTTTGGTAGTGACGACTACTGCACTGAAATCCTACGTGGGTTCGGCAGCGATGAAGACTATACTGAAATCCTTTGTGGGTTCGACGACGAAGAAGACTGCACTGAAATCCTACGTGGGTTCGGTAGCGATAAATACCATACTGAAATCCTCTGTGGGTTCGACGGCAATGAAGACTGCACTGAAATCTACGTGGGTTCGGCAGCGATAAAGACCATACCGAAATCCTCCGTGGGTTCGACAATGATGAATCTGTTCTTGCTATCTTACATGGGTCTGGCAGAGTAGCTGGTCTGTATCCTATGTGGGTCCGACAGCTTAGCTGGTTTAGTATCCTACTCGGGTCCCACCTTAGATGAATCAGTGGCTATATCTCATCATCTCTATCACCTTACAAAGAAGTATACCTGTGTGAGCTGAGTCTTTAATTTAAATAATTTTCTTCGATATGATTGAATTGATTTCTATTGTGGATTGTGTTGTGCTTTCCTATGTGGATGGGATTGTACTATCCTGTGTGGGCGAGATCGAACTTGGGCTCAGATGTTGGAGCTTAACTGGAATTGATGACTTAGATATATGTATGGGAATATACCTAAATAGGGTTGGTTGTTATTTCGTGATTGTATCTTTCCTATTTGGATAATCCTTTGTGGATTCTAGGAGACCTTCAGAGGTCTCAGGGTCCCTACTAAGTAGCGTATACTCACCCCTACATGGGCTATTCCCGCACAATGTTGTGTTGGATGCAGACCACAGACAACACTGATCGTGGTTGAGGCTTGTGGAGTTGGTCGGTACCTGGAGGTGGACCACTGGGCGGGACGTACATGTAGAAGACGGATGGACCGGAGGAGCTGAGGAGGCTATCTGTACGCATCCTTTAGGTGGTACTTCCAGTGGACGGCTAGACGTTGCGGCTTTACTTTCAGTTGTTGTACTTTATTTCATGTTGTACTTTACTTTAAGTTTGGGTTTGTATTCTGGACCACTTACTTTTCCGCACTACTTTGGTACCTAGTTTTACATACTGTTTACTTCTGATTTCTTACTCTGTGGTGTTTGTTTACTTTATAAAGACAATGCCTTCCCCTTTTTTCGGGATTTACGCCTTGGTGCTTGTCACCAGCACCTGGACTATGGGAGGCGGGCTTGTGGTAGTCACGACACGGGTCCCGAGGACGGGTCGTGACAAATTTGTAATATAGGAGTTCAGTTCTACCACAGAACTATGGACCCTGATCTTTCTTCTATGTGAAGCAATGGTGTTAAGTGTATTGAGTGTGGTTATCAGTCCAGGGAGTCCATTGTTGGTGCGGCGGCTGACGTATCCGTACACCAGGACCGTGACTTCTGATTCCCGACTCAATGCACGAAAACATTGTTTGCATGTGTTTTTCAAACGTTTTCTTTGTGATTAATTTGTGTCACCTCACCAGGTATACTGTTTGACCGTGGCGCACCTGTTTCTTTTCAGGATGGGCCCACGATGGTAACCAGCTAGGGTTCTGAGCTTTGTGCGTGATGACAGCCCACCGAGCGACGAGTCCTCGGTGTAGGTCCCTTTTTCAGCAGAGGCACCGACGGTACATCTACCCACCGAGCCATTGATGCTACCAACCCCAGCCGCTAAGAGTGAATGTCACCTTAGTGCACTGCACAAGTTTCAGCGTTAGTGACCGCCCAGGTTCCACGGGAATATAGACCCTCAGGCAGCCAAGGATTGGCTGGAGGCGGTTGTGCGAGTTTTCAGGTTAGTGGGGACACCAGCTGACATCATGGTGATCCTCACAGCGAGCCTCCAGCACGCGGAAGCAGGCAGATGGTGGAACATGATGCTCTAGGTTCATGATGAGGTATCACTCCTCTGGATGGACTTGGAGATCCTCTTTCGCTCGGAGTTCGTCCTAGCCACCCTCTGCACGGTGCGCATTCAAGAGCTACTACAGCTGCGGTAGTGAAGCATGACTGTTGCCCAGTACTCACCGAGATTTACCGATCTCTCAGGCTATTCAACGGACATGGTACGAGACCCACTCATCCGGGCCCAGATCTTCGAGCAGGGACTAAGGCATGAGATCAGGGCATCGATGATCTCCCTCAGCATTCCGACACATGCAGGAGTACTGGAGCGAGCTCTTCTCATAGAGAGCATTCTTGCTGAGCCTATGCCAGCAGTGAGACCTACCGCATGGGCGGCATGTAGCAGAGCCATCTGCATCTGGAAGTCGATGGACATCACAGGGGTCTAGGCAGACTGGACCCACAGGCAGACGACCTCAGGACACTAGCTCAGAGGTGCGGGGCCCAGGGCGTAGAGCCAGCCTTCCGAGGAGAAGGCAGTGCTATGCATGCGGCGGGTAGGGCCACATGGCTCGTGGATTCCCAAACCTCCATGTAGAGGAGCAGCAGACGGTTGAGGGGACACCCAGGAAGAGGCTGAGGGTCGACCGTGGTGGTCTGCCGAGAGCAGGCGGACGAGGAAGGGGAGTTGGCTGAGCAGCAGGTGTTGGGAGACTCTTTGTGGCTTTACCACCAACACCACTAGGAGTTCCACCCAGACCACAGGGAGTTGGCGAGAAGAGACATGATTATCTTCAGGCAGCAGAGGCCTACGACCACGGCGCGCCAGAGATGATTCATGGTACTATCTATGTCTACTCCACCTTTTTTGCAGTTCTTATAGACACAGGAGTGAGTCATTCCTTTATTTTCGTTGCCCTTGTTCGGAGCTCGGAGATTCTGAGAGAGCCGTTGGCTCAATCCTTATGGCTAGAGACTCCTACGGGAGCAGACTCTACGATTACGCACTACTTCTAGCAGTGTTAGCTTACTATAGGAGGTGAGAGCTTTGACTGGGATCTTCTTGTAGCGGATCCAGGGCCTTACGATGTCATCTTGGGCATGGATTGGTTATATATAGTACATGTTCAGATCGATTGTACTAGGCGCAATGTGAGATGTATACAAACCAATGGGAGTAGCTTCACCTTCACCAGCGAGAAGGAAGCCTTTGCAGCATAGGATGGACTCACGCAGAAGAGAGGACAACCCATCACTCATCAGTTGTCTAGCCTCATCCTAGGAGTATTTGACGTGTAGAGTCCTAGTTTCCCTGTAGTGGTGGATCGGTATGCGGACGGTTTCCCTGATGACATTCTAGGACTACCTCCTCGTAGAGAGGAAGACATTTATATTGACATGTACCCCGGGACAACCCCGATATCCACTCCAGCATATCAGATGGCCCCCTCTGAGCTTCGAGAGCTACGAGAATAGTTGGAGGACCTGCAGGGAAATAGATTCATCTGACCCAGTGTTTCACCCTAGGCTTCCACGATATAATTCTCCAAGAAGGTGGACGAGAGCTTGGGACTTTGTATCGACTATCTCCGCCTGAACCAGGTGACCGTGTGGAACATCTACCCGCTATAGAGGATTGAAGACCTCTTCGATGAGCTTAAGGGAGCACGGTGGTTCTCGAAGATGGACCTCAGGCCAGGCTATCATCAGCTCAAAGTTCGAGATGAGGAAGTGCAGAAGACGACCTTCTGATGTCAGTTTGGACACTATGAGTTCTTGGTTATGCCTTTCGGCATAACCAATGCTCCATAAGTGTCCATGGGTCTCATGAACATGATCTTTCATCCATACCTCGATTGATTTGTCATGGTCTTCATCGACGACATTTTGATATACTCGACAACTGAGAAGGAGCACGCCTACTACTTGCGGGTTGTACTGGACACACTCTAAAAGCACCAGCTTTATGGAAAGCTCTCGAAGTGTCAGTTATAGTTATGTGAGGTCCACTTCTTCGGGAACGTCATCTCTGATGTGGGAGTTTTGGTGGATCCTATAATGATCGAGGCAGTGCTATCTTGGGAGCCACCCAGAAGCATGATGGAGGTGCAGAGTTTCTTGGGGATAGCTAGGAACTACCGGAGGTTTGTACCAGACTTATCCAGAGTTTCGACACCACTCTTAGCTTTAAAGAAGAAGGGGAAACCCATCGTGTGGTCAGAAAGATGTCAGCATAGCATCCAAGAGCTGAGACAGAGATTGACCAGCGCACCTATCTTGAGACTACCAGAGGAGGAAGTAAGGTACGTAGTCTACTACGATGCATCAGGGACCGGACTCGGATGTGTCCTGATGCAGGAGTGGGATGGGATTTCCTATGGATCACATAAGTTTAGGAAGAATGAGCATAATTACAATGCCCATGACCTGGAGTTAGCATCATTGGTCTTTTCTATGAAGATGTGGCGACACAATCTGATGGGCGAGCACTTTACCGTCTACTCTGACCACCAGAGTCTCAGGTACATCTTCTCGCAGAAGGACCTGAATCTGAGAACGAGGCGAAGGTTTGAGTTCCTCTAGGAAAATGACTTTTAGATAGTCTATACTCCTGGAAAGGGGAATGCAGTAGTCGATGCTCTCAGTAGGAGGATGGGCATCCAGCTACTCGGGGAGGCGACGGAGCAGCTATCCGCTTTGCAGATATCCTTCGTGGATAGAGATGGAGCAGACTTTCTTCAGTCACTCACAGTCACTCCTCCACTACTGTAGCGGGTCATAGAGGCATAGTGTGGGGATGTTGACTGTGAGATGCGGTGTGCGCAGATATCCTCAGGATAGACACCATATGGATTCCTTATAGGAGGAGAGAACAACGTTCTTTTCAGAGGAAGTACAATGGTACTAGTTTCCTTATAGAAGTAAGTGCTGAGAGAGTTTCACACATCCCCGTTAGCGGTACATCCAGGAGTGGTGATGATGTACTAGGTTCTCAGATGACAACACTGGTGGTCGGGTATGAAGAAGGATGTGGTAGAGTTCGTTTCTCGATGCCTCATCTGGCAGCAGGTGAAGGCATATCACCTGGTACCAGCAGGCTTTGTATAGCCCCTAGAGGTCCTGGGGTAGAAGTGGGATGAGATATCTATGGATTTCGTGACTGGACTTCCATGTACTTCTAGAGGTCACGACACTATTTGGGTGATTGTCGACCGACTCACCAAGTTGGCTCACTTATTACCCATCAGAGAGCAGGGATTAGTAAAGATCGTGGGACGTCTCTACGTTCAGGAGATTATACGGAATCATGGTGTGCCATCATCTATCGTCTTCAATCGAGATGCTCGCTTTACTTCCCGGCTTTGGATGGGGTTGTAGGAGGCATTCAGGACACAACTACATCTGAGAACTGCCTTTCACCCTCAGATGGATGGTCAGACGGAGAGGATCATTATGACTCTCGAGGGCATGCTCCGTGCATGTGTCCTCGACTTTTGTCACAGCTGAGAGGACCACCTACCCATGGTGGAGTTCACGTACAACAACAGCTACCACTCCACCATCGGGATGCTACCATAAGAGGCATTGTACGACCGGTATTGCAGATCACCTATGTGCTAGAAAGACCCTGGGGAGTCAGCACTTGTGGGACCGGAGATGGTTGAGGCCACAACAGAGAAGGTCTAGGACCTCCACGAGTAGATGAAGACAGCTCAGAGCCAGCAAATGTCTTATGCTGACAAGAGACAGAGGCCATTAGAGATCGAGGATGGTGACCACGTTTTCATGCGGGTCTCACCTCGATGTGGATTACCGTGATTTGGACGAGGTGACAAGTTATCTCCACACTTCATCGGACTATTCCAGGTCCTCAGCTAGATAGGTGAGGTAGCTTATCGCATGGATCTACCACCTCAATTGCACCGGGTGCACGACGTCTTCCATGTATCTCAGCTGAGGGGATACACACATCACCCGACACATATCACATCCCATGGGGAGCTGGACATTGACGATGTGGAGACTTTTGCGGAGGTCCCGGTGGAGATCGAGGATCGACAGGAGCGGGTGCTACGTTGTCGATTGGTACCTATAGTGCATATCAAAAGGCAGCATGGGATCCTTCAAGAGAACACTTGGGAGCGGGAGGCTCAGATGCATGCTCAGTACCCAAATTTGTTTCCCTAGTTTATGATGTATCTTTACAGGGACATAAAACCCTAAGGTGGTAGTAATGTAAAGACACATAAAATTGAAGGGAAATTTTTTCTTAATTTTCTTTGGGATTTTACAAGAACGCAGTTTCTAACGGCACCTGATTCCGAGGCCCGGTGTTCCCAGAATCAATTTCCGATGATTTGCTCGGGTACGTTCAGTAAACGAGCGAGTCAGTTTTTATAACTTTCAAACCGGTGCATGGAATTGAAATCCAAGGGAACCAGTGAAACCGTAACGCTGATAATTGCTTAAAACCCCCTTTTCCAGAGTTGTGTTTGCTCGGGTTAGGTTTTTAATAAAATGGGTTAACTAAAGAATAAAATAAAATGTTGTGCTACAAATTTTATTTTTATTCTAGGTAGTTTAAACCTATGCTTGGTGGTTGGAGTGGGACCCACCAATATCCTAACTCCAATAGGAAGGATATTAGTGAGGTGGGGCCCACACGATCCCCACCCCTTTATTTCATTTTTCCTCCCACGTGTATTTAATATGGTAACTCACCCACACCCCCTCTTAAATGCCAAGTCAAGTCTCGCATTTAATAGGATTATTAAACACCTCATTAATTGGTCAAAGCTCAATAATTAAATCATGATTTAATTTTGAATTTCAAAATCAGATGGAATGAGTAATAAAATAAGGCTTTGTCTTATTTTATTATTATTGTTGTGTTGGGCGAGAAGATTTGGGGAGGAAATACTCCAGTCTTGAAGAACGTCCTTACTCATTGAAGAACACGAAGAATGCACCGTCGCCGACGAAGAACGCCAGCCTCTGACAAAGGACGATGAAGAACGCCGAATCCATATAGATCGAAGATGTGACTCCGTGTACCGCAATGCCAGCGATTCTCTTCTCCGAGACGTCGACGACACGTATGGAACCTTGTTCCACGAAGCTGTCTTCCGCGAAGATTATTTCCCGTGACGAACCCTCGTTCGACGACACCATGAGGTAGGGGGTTTGGTTTAATTTGATTTATGTGGATTATATCTTTGACATATGATTAAATTTTTGAAAATCATCTGAACCACTAACGCGGTGGGTGCGGACCAATGAACAAGTCTGAACCCACAGATTCTCTATTCTTGATCCCCGGAACATTGGGCAATGATGAAACGGGACCGTTGAGCGATTGGAGGCCGTCGCAGTAATCTACTGGTCCCGAGATGACCCCAGGCATAGACGAGAGCAAGAACAGACCACCTACGTGGCTCCGGTGGCCCGTGGATTTCACCGTCAACGGCGGCCAGCACCGGCCGGCCACCCGGAGGCGGCGGCGTCCCGGCGCGCCGCTAGGAGGGACCGCTGTGGATTCAAAAGTGGCAGCAGGCACTGGTCCTACAGCCACGTGGGACCTAGTGGAGACATTTTTCCAAGTGCCGCATCCATTGGCAAGGAAGCGACGCCCACGTGGGGCCGCAACTTCAACCAAGGGGGGCAGCCACCCCCCCCCCCCTTCCGCAGCGGCACAGCCAGCACTGAGCCGGACGTTCGGGGTGCGCCCACGCCAGGACAACCAGCCGCACCAGGCCGGGCTGAACCGGTTGGTCCGGGCCGCGCCCACCAGTTTGGGCCGACCTAGGGGGTCTCGGGCCATGTCGGTCCGGGCCCAAAACCCCTAAAACCGGACAGGTTCGTTCTTTTTCCCATATCATGGGCTACAGACCCCCGATCAACACACCATCATTTGCGATGCGATCCTTAGACCAGGACGGTCATTTCAATTTATTACACTCATGGTTTCGGAGAACTTTGGGTACATCAGGGTTTGTTCGAACACAAAACCAACTGGGCCCTCAGAACAGAAACACTTATAATTTGAGCTTCAGACGTCCGATTGATGTGCCTTCATCTTTTTTGGATTCCTCTTAGTGAGACTGACCTTTTGGCTTACTCATCATGAGGTTTGGACGTAGTTGGAGTGCAGTCGTGTTGGTTTTGAATTAAAAACCAACTGGGCCCCTAGAACGAAAAAGCCAATAAATCTCAGACCGGGTGTCCGATTGACGCGCCGTCTATCACGTTGAGTTCCTCTTGTCGAGATGGCACTTTGAGATACATCAACTCTGGACTATGTATCAGTTGATGTATTGACCCCCTTGTCTCGTGGAGCGGACCCTCCCGGAATCGATCATGCTGTGTACGGGAACCCTAGAGCTGGTTGCGACTGCGACGATGATGACTGCATTGAAATCCTCCCTGGGTTCAGATGTGATGACGACTGCACTGAAATCCTATGTGGGTTCGGCATCGATGAAGACTGTACTGAAATTCTCCGTGGGTTCGATGGCGATGAAGACTACACTAAAATCCTATGTGGGTTTGGCAGCGGTAAAGACCATACTGAAATATTCTGTGGGTTCGCGACGATGAAGACTGCACGGAAATCCTACGTGGGTTTGGCAGCGATGAAGACCGTACTGAAATCCTCCGTGGGTTTGACGACGATGACTCTGTTCTTGCTATCCTATGTGGGTATGGAAGAGTAGCTGGTCTATATCCTATGTGGTTCTGATAGCTTAGCGGGTTTAGTATCCTATGTGGGTCCCAGATTAGATGAATCAGTGGCTATATCTGATCATCTCTATCACCTTACGAAGAAGTATACCTATGTGATCTGAGTCTTGAATTTCCATCATTATCTTCGATGTGATTGGCTTGCTTTCTTATGTTGATTGTGTTGTTCTTTCCTGTGTGGATTGGGTTGTACTATCCTGTGTGGATGTGATCGAACTTGGGCTCAGATGTTAGAGCCGAACTGGAATTGATGACTTAGGTATATGTATGGGCATATACCTAAGTAGGGTTGGTTGTTACTTCTTGATTTTGTCTTTCCTTTTTGGATTATCCTTTGTGGATTCTGGGAGATCTTCCGGGGTCTCAGGGTCCCTACTGAGTAGCGTATACTAACCCCTACACGGGCTATTCCCGCACTACGTTGTGTTGGATGCAGACGACGGACTGCGCTGATCGTGGCTGAGGCTTGTGGAGCAGGTCGGTACCTAGAGGTGGACCACTAGGTGGTTCTTACATGAAGAAGATGGCTGTACCTGAGGAGATAAGGAAGATATTTGTACCCACCCTTCAGGTGGGACTTCCAGTGGACGGCTCGACGTTGTGGCTTTACTTTTAGTTGTTGTATATTCTTTCCAGTTGTACTTTACATTCAGTTTGGGTTTGTATTCTGGCCCACTTACTTTTCTGCACTACTTTTGTACCCAATTTTACATAGGTTTTACATCTGCATGCTTACTATGTGGTGTTTGTTTACTTTATAAAGGCAATGCCTTCCCCTTTTGTCAGGATTTATGCCTTGGTGCTAGTCTCCAGCCCCTTTCCTATGGGATGCGGGCATGGGGTAGTCACGACACGGGTCCCAAGGATGGTTCGTGACAATTTTCCACTTCTTAAATGGTCACATGGTCTGACCACACAATTTTCCATACCATTTTCCAACTATAAACCATGACCTTCCATAAGAAACTCCTCGCATCGGATAATATCAATTTTTTTTAAATATTATTATAATATGAAAAAATATAATGATAATAGGTACGAATCACTCTCATGGATGTGTAGCATGGACTGCACAGTTTGGAAAAACTGTGCATCCCTTTTTAGATCATTGGACCACCCCACATGATTTAATCAAACTACTTGGATTGGGATGAATGGGTTATTCTAAAAATGTTTCTTACATTCTTATTCACAAATCAAGGGATCTGATGTTTGAAAAATCTTTTAGAAACCCACTTAACTCCTGTTACCTAATTATGCATTTCCATTGGGACAAATGTAATATATAAACCATAAAAAATTCTTCCATACCCAAATGAAAATCAGGGTTCTTACAGTCTCCCACCATTAAATAATCTATTCCACGGTTTTCCCTTCCATGGATAGTGATGTATCATCTGGTAATAACCATGTCCCATAGTCATATATATTGGCATCCCACTCCATTACATTGTATATTATGTGAACATGCTACCACAACACCATTAGTAATGAATCTATGTTTCCTTAGACAACCTTCAATCCATGATCAACAATACAGATTGGTTACACGAAAAATGATGCATGAACCCTTAATTTCTCACCCTTGGGTTGATTAATATAACATTGTTATAAATTATATTTGTGAATCATAGATAGGTGGAAGTTGATGTGGGTGGCCTTGTACCTATGTGGAAACTATAACTAAAAAGATACCATCATGACAATATCCCAAATATTTAAGGGCCCACCATAATTAGTTGATAACTTACCTTCATTTTTAATCCAATTATCCACAAATCATTGTGAAAGTTTTATGAAATCATTACTTCCCCCTCAAATTGTAATTGGTGATGATGAAGAATGTCATATGAATTCTTCATAGAAGGAGTTACAAATGCCAAAATTCTAGTAAGATGAACATTATATGTTTTGCTGTGAACAAAATGATGAGACAATATGAATTCCTCTCCATCCAAAAATCACAATAAGGGTGAAAAACACATACTATCATACAAGCCCTCATAAGGATCCTTCTTTACGGCCTCTTAGAAGCTATTATTATATGAGTGATCAGCAATAGATATGTGATTCTCTCAATGAAATCTGAAATCATGGGTTCATTATTGGATCGTGACTTCCAGATATTGTATTATACACTTAGAGTAATGGATGGTCAGTTGGTGATAGTCTATACTCAAAAGTCCCAGTGGACTCAGGCCCCTCTACAACCGCATCCAAAACTATTATGTGTATTGGGAATCTATATTTGTTATTTTATATTATGAAAATCATTGTAGGTGCATGATCTCAAAAATGTAGACCCTCATGAGATAATATAGTAAATGGCCCCCCAAATTTGTAAGAAATTGTATACCTTTTTCAATTTTTATGTGATCACCCATATGGTGTCACTGCCTCCAGGTGATCTTGGATATCAAATCAAATAATACATGGAAAAATCCTACCACATCCATTCATGAATAAGTAATACTTTTTAAATACATTATGGTCAATGATGATTTATTCTCACTTATTAACATGTGCACCATAATGTATGAATCTCCTCTATCTGTCTTTTTATCCCTAACCACCCGTATTGGAATTGTGGACCATGTTACATCATTGTAATTCTATGACATAATTAACATATAGACACATAGGAAACTCACATAAAATCCTCATAAACATCTACATAAAACCATATATTCTCATGAACTAAGAATATTTCATTCTTATTAATGACTTAACTAGGTTGTGTTTCATCACCTGAAATACTCTCCCATTGGAAAAATCACTTGAGATCTTAGAACTCCATCATCTTCACTCTATATAGAATTGAAGGGGACTATGTTAACAATTCATGTCCATACTAAACATGATAGTCCTCAACCCCCAAAAGAATCTCAAATAATAGATTCATAAGGATCCACTTGCTAATGGCCTTCTTATGTTCATGTGTATAATTATTCCTAATATGATTATTAGTAAGTGAATCTATATTACACTCATGTATGTGATCTATAATTCAAAATACTATAGTTATTAAACTATCCATTATTTCTGAAGATTCATGTAATGTTTCCTATGTAATTATTTGAGGTTTTTGTGGACTTTGAACAACAAAAAAATGAACTTTCATTATATAATTCCTCTAATGGTGAAATAAATGAAGAATGGAAACTATCTCAGGATCATGTGTTTTGTAGTGTCACTCATGTGGCCTTAACTGAAGATATATGTATGATATGAATTTCTCCTAATATATTATAAAAAATCCAATATTAATCCCATAAGTATCATAATAAACTATATAGTTTTGACCATTCACTAGAAGAATCAGGATTCACACTGTATTCAGACTACCATAAATATTTTTAAAGGATGTTTCATAGTCTTATGACCATAAGAAAATAAAACCTCTATTGTTAAATCTCTCATGAAGTGATGTGAAGCATGAATAGTTCTGAATGAGGTTCATATAATAACTGGATTTCCCCATGAATGTTGACATATCAATGGTGTTCTTGGGGTACTCCAATAATTTTATTCCTGTCACATTTTCTAGGTTAACTGATAATTCAATCTATGATATAATCAGACATAAGAAATGAATGTTTTTAGTTAAAAAATTTAAATTTTAAGAGATGATAATATAATTGATGATCTCTCTGCATATTCAATAATATATCATGATTATATTCATGGTCATGTCATGTGTATGAATACACTAAGATATCATCTATAAAGATGGAAAAAACATATCTATTTAAGGGTGGAGATAAGATTCATCAGGGTCATTTGAACTGTTGGTACATTATTACATCTGAACAACCTTAACAGTTACTAATACAAGTCATATATACTACTTAATGTTGTATTTAATATATCTATTTCCCTTACATGAATGTTATTATAACATCACCTTAAATATACCTTAGAGAAAACCTTTCTCCAAAGACCTAGTCGATGATATAATATATAAGAATTAACAAATACTTATTCATAATAGTAATAATATTTAACTACAAGTGTTACACGGAAAGGCTTATGGTAACATACACCTTCATTATGAATTGGACCCATGAACCCCATGACATTGAACATACACATAAAAAACATTAGCTTCCCAATCATCTAGCTATCACTTGAGCTCTTGTAACTCTGTAGTAGAAATCCTATAAAGTGGAATGGATACCAATGCATCTCATATCACTAGTTATGTGAAAAAATATACTCTGATCTATTGAGGGTTTCTTGAATATTTTCTAGGAAAAAAACCATTAAAAGATATATGACTAGAGGGAAATCCACTTAACACGTTCCCTAATCATATAAATAAAAACTAGTACACCATGCTATTATCATTCACATACAATGATGCTTGGGCCTATATCAAATTTCATGGAAAATCTATTCACCCATTTGAAAAATATTTTATACCTCTAGTGAGGTAAAATTTACATTGTTGTGATATAAATAAGCATATAGATGATTGAGAACCATCAGGTCTATAAGAGCCATGTTTTAACTCACTTATGGATCCTTTAATTTTCCGTTTAATTCAATATGTTGGACCTAGTATGGATAACGAATGAATTATCAAAGGTTTTTGGGGTGTCTATGGATTATTTGGAGCCTACATAAAATATTTTTTGGAAAATGGGACATGTGGAACGGTTTTCACAATGATTCTAAAATATGGTTCTAGTGGGATTTACCTCCATGCCTCAAATTTTTGTTAGTTTTTAAAGGCCAAATATAGGGATTGAAATATCTCATTCATCCGGGATCTGATTGAGCTTTCTTTCACCATGTTGGATGTGTAACGATATGTAATCAGTTCATTTAATCATTTCTCATTCTATTTTTCCGTAGATCAAGTTATCACGGTGTGACCGTTTTTATCTTTTCATATATCTACTCCTCTCTGATCCAAATTAATTGCTTATACCAGAGGAGGGGGTTATTTAATCATAATTTTGGTGGTCTATAACTCATCCATAATGTTAATATATTTTGGATTTTTCATTTGGGTCCCACTGATTTCATCGATTTCCATTTATTGAAATTTTATGTAATGCTAATACACTTTAAAACTATATTGTTATTCTTGTTTCATATATGTGATTAATTATTTGTTGTTATTCCCACAACATCATCTATCCCATGTAAGATGATATTCCTTATTTTATTTTATAGTGTTTTTACACTTTTTAGCCATCGTTCATATGGGCTCAAGCTAGGCCACAATAATGGGGAGCCTCTTCATATTAAATACTTGTTGAATAATGTAATGGTGACTGGAATGTACAATTCCACTTATAATTTACCCACATAAGGTAAGTGCATAAATTTGATAAATTAATTTTAAATGGAAATTGGAATGTATACAAATATTATGACTTGGACTTAAATTTAAATAAATAATATGTTGAATATCTATAAAAACCCTTCCGACACTAATGGAAGGTAGCAGAATGATCCATGGTTAGGGAATACATATTAAATGGATAAAATGAATGGTTTTATGTTACCTTGTCTTTTCAGACTAATGAAATACCAAGCATGAACAAATTGATTTATTACATCACATCATTATCAAATAGGAATGGCCTGACATGATATCTCCATGGATTCTTATTAAGGAATTACTTGAGCACACAAGAACCCCGTTTGGATTCTAGGGGGTATCATTCATAGGATAAGAGCCACCCAGATCTCGATCCATGAATATTATATGGATGTCCAGTATGAAACCATATGATCCCTCAAATATTATTAATAGATTCCTTATATACACTCCTTGGGTCTAGAAATGACATGTAGGATCACTGGTAAAATCTCATAGTTCCCTTTTACTACATAGTCTCACTTTACCTTGGTTTATTAGCTTGGATTTGGAAGGCATGTTACTATGGAATGCCTTGGACTATACTCATTTGATTACACTATTACCATTAGATAGACCTAGTTAAAACTATGTTACTAACCCATGGGGTCTAGTATTCCATGGTGAATATCAAGGATCCATTTCATACAAAAAATCAATTGTCGTTACCTTATTACATCTTGGAACATTCAGAATTTATAATGTGTGAATTATTTACAAATTAGTGTAGTCAAATAATTACCTGGTTATATGTTCAGACATTAGTCAAATGCTAAAGAACGTACTTGGATATTTAGATACTTTGCACTAATTTACATTATATATGTATAAATACTTGTCTACACACTGTTACATTTCCATTAGACATGCGGGATGTTATAGAAACCATTTATGGTGGCCCACAATGATTTACCTCACACCATCTCTAGGTTTTGTTTGGTTCCAAAAGTATATTACATGAATACAGGTGTTAATAAAGGTAATCATATGTCATTGAACACTTAATTTCTTGTTGTTTAGGATGGACCATGATATAAGAAGATCTAGCCATATATCCGGGTTCATGGGATTGTATTTTGATTTCCCTTACCAGTTTATGGTACATGTTATGCATGTTCTATTGTATGCATGTTTTCCAGGTTTTTAGTGATATGACATATCATCATCACATTTTTATTCTTTTAGGTTATTCCAGATATTTCATAAATGTTAATCCATGTTTAGTTATTACTTCTTTCTACTTCCACAAGTTACATATATTGTTTATGCTATTTTTACATGTTTATTTTATTCCATTGTGCTACACTCTGGTAAAGAGATAAGTGTCTCCCCATAGACACATCCAAGACCCTCACTGCCATTCGGTAGCCTCTGGTGTTTAGGGAGATATTTTTGAGGCCATGTGCCCCACCGGGTTCAGGGGACGATTTAGGTTGCATCCGCATCTTGTACATCAAAAAGTGGTATCAAAACTGGTTTTATTATCATTATCTTATATTTGGATACAATATATTATAGATTATAAATGTTTAAGGCATGTTTATAAGATATTATGTGGAATTTCATACTCATGATCTGGGGAAGTCCATGTTTCCAAAATTATGATTGTTGTTCTGATTCTCCCTATTATAGTTGACATTATTTCATTGTTGTCTGATGCTCATGCTATGTGAAGTTGTTGATTATTACTAGGTTTGAGGATTTTCATTAATCCTTGGTATGATGATATGCAGACAAGTATAATTGTTACATGAATCATTATATACACCTTGAATTGACATGTAATCCATATTCCCATTCCATATGGTTCCATTTCATTGCATGATACGATTCCTATTTTTGAGTGATTCTATGAATATCATATTATACTTTTATTATTTTTTCATGATTTAGTGATTTGCTATCCCTATTAATGAGTTGTACGGGACCTCATGGTTTTGGATGTGTAAGATATTAATTTTATCTGTTATGTTTTAAATAAGTGGGTTTCATTTTCATTGATTAGCAGAATGATAACTGCATCAATGCGAATGACTATCCATTATAGAGTAAAAAATTCTTATAATGTAAAATGGGTGCATGTCCTTATCCCAAAATGTCATATTTAAGAAAGATAATATAGTGAACCTAGAAATTAACTAAAAAAAATGAAACTTATTCATGGGTAATTAACAGTGCCTCACCATTTAAGAGGGTAGTTTGGTTAGTACACCTTGGGTTGTGATCCTTCATTGTTTATCCTCCATACGTGATTATATCTATCTTCCTAAATAATTTTGTGAGGCATGATCATGGAAATTTTAGACCAAATCCACCATGAAGTCCTCGTATCATAGTCTAAGAGGGTAGGGACGACAATATTGTAGACATGGTGGGCCCTTAACCACCAATCATACTTCTAGGAGTGCCACTAGAGGCACCACTTATTGTACATATTCTTGGAACTAATTCCCAAGTTCATGATAGTTTCCCAAATCTAATATAGTCAATTCATGGTGCTCCATGGATATCACTTATGATGAATGATATTACTCGCGAGTTACATCATCAGCATCCTCTTACATTCTTAAGGGATTGAAGTCTTATGGCAGATGATTCGTGGATAAAGTCCACCTTTTCAATCATTGAGAATCATGATTGTCCTCCAGATTGGAGGTTCATACTTGATACATTCATGCTTTGGGATTCATCTATGCATTGGTTGGATGTGATCACCCATGTATATCATCATCAATGCATGTTATGGGTTGATTTACAGACATTATTTTATTATTAATTTTTTTCTAAGATGCTGAGAGAAATAGTGCCAGAGATTTCATGTATCATGAGAATGGTTCTATGTCTATTATGGAATATTGAGCATGATTCATAGAGCTGGAGCACTTTTCACTAATTATAGATGGTGAAGAGCTTTCGTGTGATAGATTCTTCAGGGACAGGCATCTGTACACCATTGATACATAGGTGAATGTATTCCACCTGCCAATATTTTCTACAATAGTAAATTGGGCTCTTGTCACTATGTGTAACCTGAGGGATGGAAATAGTAATAGAAATAAGGGACTAGTTCCACATGATGTTAGTAGTTCTTATAGTGAAATTAATCACTCAATTGTGGTTTTTAGTTAGGGAAATGACAACTGATGTGGCAGTTTGAATTTCTCTGTAGAGTGTAAGTAGGATGGAAGACATGGGAACACGAAGCCTAACTATGATAGATACCCAATGTAATATGGGGATTTCATATGTATGGGTAATCACCAATGTTATTACATTGCATTACTATCTACCTCAAGTGGAAATGGATTAGTGCTAGATCGACATTAATGTGTGAGTTTTTTTACGCCGCGTCAAAAAGGGAGTTCTAAAAGCACTGGTAGGTCAAAAAGAGGAGTATGTCGTGGTTTTTGTAGCTATACCCCTGATCACTAGCATTTCCAATTGATTTGTTATTATTTTTTTATTCCATCGGTTGTATAGGTTCATTGGCCAGGCTTGTAGAATGTACAATAAATGATCCATGAGGATCAGGCTATGGGACCATCTGTAGTATGAAGTAGTTTTCTTGTGGAATATACTATAGTATATTCATTATTTTATATAATTGTTTCGGAATATTGAGTCTCTCTATCAATCAATGAATTACTCTAACTACAGATACATTATTACTATGGTATAATGACCCTAGATACGCTGTTAGGGGCACAAAGAAGGGGTATACACCATTATAGGGACCATCCCCGTAAGGTAGAAAGTTAACCATTCTTATGGAACCTATTTTTTAGATATGACAGGCTTTAAAGTCATTAGTATGATGGATTGGTTGGTTCATTATCACGATTTTTTATACAGCAATTACCACAGGTTATCGTGTACATTACCAGAGGTATGCAGTTATCCACATAAGTGTGAGTGGGGTTTGTAGGCTAGTAGAGCTGGTCCAAATAATAATTTGATAAGTGGAGTGACCACCCAAATTGTGAATCTCTTCATTGAGGATATTGGTTTATGAAAATCTGGTTTCAATCCAGAAGTGGATCAATTTATAGATACATTTTCAAACGATTTTTCTATATTAGCTCCCAATAGGGAGGTTGATTTTACAAATGTGCTTGTTCCAAGAGGATAATAAATGTCCATTCCTCCATACAGGATGTAGAATATGGATAATCCATGGAACAAGTGGTATTTAGAGGATTTAGAGGCCAATGGTTTTATATAGCCTAGTACATCATCTTGGGATTCACCCATCCTTTTTTCCAATAAGGCAGATGAAACAATACATCTTTGTGTGGATTACTGGATGTTGACCCAACATACAGTCAATAACCGGTATCCACTTCTTCCAATATATTATCTCTTTGAAAAATATTGAGGAGCATGGGGACTATCCAAGATTGACCAATGATTGGGTTATCATTAGGTATGAGTCATACCATCAGACATACCACATACATATTTTTGGGGCAGGTATGACCTATATGAGTACCTTGTTATACCTTTTGGTTTTATTTATTCACTCTCCAATTTCATGTATCTAATGAATTTGGTTTTGACCCCACGTTGTACATTTTTTCATAGTCTTTATGAAGAAATCTTTGTGTATTATCACCATCCCAGTGACCATGCCAAACAACATAATATTGTTCTGAGTACACTAAGAGATCATAATAATTATTATCGACTTGAAAAGTGGCACATATGGATAGAAAAAGTCCACATATTAGGGAATATTATATTGGAATCCGAAGTATATATTGAATCAAAATAGGTTAGTGCTGTAATTTCATAGGAGAATCCCAAGAACTTGTTTGATACCATGAGTTTCTTGAAGATTTATGGATATTAAAGAAATATCATAAAGGTATTATACTTCCTTGATTATCCACCTAATCGTCTTAAGAAGAAGGGTTTCATGTTCCTATGGTCAGAATCATGTGACAAATCCATTCAAGAACTGAAGGAGAGGCATGTTTCGACACCAATTTTGTTTGTTCAAGAGCTAGGAATAGGTTATGTTGCCTTCTATGATGAATCAAGAATCGGCCTAGGAGAAGTATGTATGCATAAGGATAGAGACATTTCATATGGATATTGGTAGTTGATACCACATTACAAAAACTACCGGATCCATGACCTCGAACTAGCAATAGGTATCTATTCCATACATTGCTAGAGACCATAGTTATTGGGTGATCACATTTTGGTGTAAAAGGACCACAAGAACCTCAAATATATCTTATCAAAGTGTGACATGGACATGAAATAGTAGATATGAGTAGAAAATCTGCAATCCTTTGATTTTGAGCTTGCCTACACACATGGAATGGAAAATGTGGTGGCAGATGCCTAGAGTTGGAAAACTCGAAAACATGTTATACGGGAAGCCAATGATGAATTGAAGTTCATGATACAGTTATCTAAGATACATATTGAGCTTCATGATAATCTTGGCATGTCTTATATCTCATCGTTAGCAGTTAAATATTACCATATTCAGAAGGTGAAGAGTATGAAAATTTTACATCATAATGTTTTGGTTCCCTAGGATAGAATATTATAAGAAAAATAGAAACCAGATTGGAATGTGGATATGGATGACATCATACATATCCATGGATATGTTTCTGTACCTATAGATATGAGAGATTATTTGATTGAAGAGTCACATGCATCCCAGTGGGAAGATCATCAAGGAATCTCTAGGATGTATCAAGACATGTGATGACAATATTTGAAGCATTTGATGAAATGTAAGATAATAAGAATTTACATTAGATGTTCTACCTACCAGTAGATAAAGGTGGAGAACCATAGACCTATTAGCTTGTTACATCTACTTCCAGTATCAGAATGGAAATGGGAATATGTTGCTTTGTATTTTGTAGTCGTCTTACCAGGGGTGTTGAGTGGTACCGGTGATATTTGGGTAGTCATTGATTGACTGATGATAACATCCCAAGTCATTATTATTTTGGAGACCATCTTAGTTGATGCGATGAGAAAATTGTTTTTCTGTGAAATCATATGACTCCATAGGGTCCCTCATACAATCATTTAAAATATGGATGCCAATTTTAGATAATGGATCTATAAGAGATTTAAAAAGGCTATGGGAACAAAATTGAAACAAAGAAAATGTTTTCACACATAGAAAAATGAATAATCAAAATTGACAATACATGATCTAGAGTATATGCTTCGAGCACGTGTCCATGATTTCAGTGGTTCTTGGGAAAATTATATTACTCTCATAGAATTTTCCAATAATAATAGCATCCATGAAATAATTCCAATGGATAATTTTATGTCCTTGTATGGTTAGACATGGAATTCACCCCTATGCTGGCTAGAGGCATGTGAGGTAAACCTACTAGGTCCTCTTCTTATTTTAGAGACATCAGAGTAGGTTCAGATGATCAGAAATCATATGATTACTTCCCTTTCTAGACAGAAAATATATGTTTATCATCATCGATAACCACTAGAGTTCTATGTTTGGGATCATTTTTTTACTTTAGTTATCACCTAGTTTAGGGAATATATTGTTATAAAAGTAACAAAATATGTCTCCTCATTACGTTGTCTCTTTAGGGATCCTAAAAAGAGTTAGGTCGACATCCTATTAGTTGATTTTACCTTAGAGGAATCATTACATGAATGATGTATTCCATGTTTTATAGCTTCTCCAATGTCATTTCAACCCAGATCATACCATTGATCCTGAGGAATTTGAGTTAGATATTAATGCTACCTTTAAGGACTATCCAGTATGCATCGTCGACCGAAGCACAAATGTTATCCAATGATAGTATTTGACTCTATAATAGGAGATATTATAGAATGGCCATGCTAATGAAATGAAATTAGAGTGGGAATCCAATGTAGATTCATAGTGGATAGAATTATTCTCATATACTGTTTCACGACACTTGTAAGGTGAACTCAGGGACGAGTCCATTTAAGGGGGGTAATACAGTAAGTACACATCTTTTTAACTAATGTACTAATCCTTTAATTTTTTATCTAATTATTTTTTTGGAGCTATTATTAACTATGAATGAATTAGAAAAGTTTATATGGGTGTGAGGGACTTGTTCAGAGCCCAAAACCTATCTTTTTGGAGGAAATGGCCATGTCATGTGTTTACTACATGGATTGTCTAACCATGAAGATGGAATTATTCAGACATAACCATCTCACATTATTGGTGCACGATCATAGAGGCAAAATGTTTAAATTCTCTATAATCCTAGGTAACCAAGCACGAATTATGCGTGGTTTGTGAAATAGTGTGGTAAAATAGTGAACATGTGAATTTTTTGGGTGATTTTACAAATTTTCTCTTAAAGAACTTCTAAGCCACCTATTCTTCCCTAATACGATTTCTAGAATAATTTACCTCCATGGATTTCCCTTTTGAGATTTATGAAGTCCAAATATAATGATTGAAATATTTTTTTTGTCCGAGATTCTATTAATATTCCATTCCTCAGGTTGCATGTGAAACAATATGTACACGAATCAGTTTAAGCCTTTCTCCTTCTCTTTTTCTATTGACTGTGTATCATAGTGTTAGAATTTTTCATATTTTCAATGATCAACTCTGATCCAATCCAAATCATGGGCTGATTCCAAAGTAGGAGAGTCATAAAATCCTTTGGTGGGTGGTCCAGAACTCATCCACTAAGTTCATGGATTTTTTATTTTTCGTGTGGGGCCCAACGATTTCATTCGTTGTCTTTTGCGGAATTTATATTTCATGGTTAAAATCATTAGAACAATATCATTATTCTTGTGTCATATATGTGAATAATTGATGATTGTTAGGACCACAACTTCATCAGCAAAATGTATGATGTCATTCTGTATTTGATTTTTTCTAGTTTGGACACTTTTGATCCATCATTCGAATGTGCTCATGCCTTACACAACTAATGGTGTGCCTCCTTATATTAAATAGTTTTTGAATAATGAAATGGTGAATGGAATTTTCCATGCCACATACAATTTCCACAACTATGGTATGTTCTTAAAATTGATAAATTAATGATAATTATAAATTTGAATGTATACTAATATTATTATCTTTTCATTAAATGTAATTTAAAAAAAGGTTTCATGTCTGTAGAATCCCGTGCCACACTAATGGAATGTAGTAGAACGAACTTTGGTCACTAAATATTCCTTAACTGGATAAAAATATTGGTTTCATGCTAATTGGACATTTCACAGTAATGGAAGGAAAGGATTGAATGAATAGAAATATTATGTAACTTCATTGTCAAATAACAATGGCCTGACTCATTTTCACCTTGGATTATTATCAGGGAATGCCTTGAGAACTCGGGAACCCCATTCTAATTCATGGGTGAGGATTTCGTAGGTTGAAACCCTCATAGATCCTAGTCATTGTCTATTCATTGGATGACCTATACAACACCATAGGATCCATCACATATAATTAAATAATTACATGGATACACAAAATGGATCCATCATTGAAAAGTTGGATCCTTTATTAAAGAAGATAGGGCACTGTTACTACTTGGCCTCTTTTTATGTTGGATGACCACCTTGGATTCTGTAAGCATTTTATTCTGGAATTACTTGTACCATGATCCTTGTATTACACTCTTACTCATAGCTACACCTAGTTATAACTGATTTAGTGACTCCTGAGGTCTAGGTTGACTTGGTGATTACCATGGAATCATTTTGTGTTAAAAATAAATTATGGTTACCATATAACATCTTGGAGCATTCTCCACTGATAATGGGTGAATTATTTAATAATTGGTAAAATGAAATAATGACTTGGTTATACGTTCAAACATTATCCAAGGGATATATCGTGTACATGGGTATTTAGTTACATTGTACTACATTAGATTATATATTTATAAATACATGTATTCACACTATTACATTTCCATTTCGTGGAAAATATGTTATAGAAACAATTGAAGGTGGCCCAATAAGATTTATCTCAAACCATATCTTGCCACTATTTTGTACCTTTAGTAGATTTCATGAAAGCAGGTGTTGATAAAGGGAAGTATACAACATAAAATTCTTTATTTCATGCTGGTTAGGATGGAGCTTGATAGCAGATGATCGTGCCAGAGCTTAGGATTCTTGGGATAAAATTTTTATTTCTTTTATACATTTATGTAACATGTTATGCTTACTATCATGTGTGGATGTTTTCATGTATTCCAGTGACATTAAATATTAGCATCAGTTGTTGTATACATGTTTGTAATTCCTGTAATTTAAAAAAAATATCCTTGTTCATTTATTACTTTTTTTTTCTTCTGCTATTTACTTTTATTTATTCTTCTGTTTACCTAAGTTTATTCTCATCTACTCTCCTACACTATGGTAATGAAAGCATAGTCTCCCCATAGACACACCGAAGTCTCAAACTGCTAGTCGAAAGATTCTATAATTTTTGGAGATGATTATGAGGATATGTGGCCCACTAGGCTTAGGGAAACTATTAAAGGGAATCCTAGTCTGGACATCACACAATCGATCATTATAATTTTTCAAAAACTATAATATCGACGAAAAAGAGACCCCATATGAAGTGACACCGATCTACCATAAAGAGTAACTCCCTACACTAGTGTAAACATTATAATTGAATTCAAAATGGTTTATCGAGAAACATCTTTCCATTTGAAAAGTAATAATTGATCTGATTTCTCTCAACAATATGAATGTATATGATGTATTCAGAATAACCTATATCAATATATAAATAACATAAGTATAGGATTCTATAACAGTACGTCACACAATATAGGTTCTAGAACTATTCTCCATAGATATTTGATTAATTTCATATTTATATCTTGATCCATATCCTAATCAAATAGCCTGACTACCCTTATCAATGACCCTCTAATGGAATTGTTTGTCTGGTTTCTGGATACACCATCCATGACCCCCACATAGGACTGATAGAATGGTAAAATTCTGACCCCATGCCTAATGAGAATATGTTGACCCCTCACCTAAATGTTTAGTAGGTGCAAATGGTCCCTTAATGAATACAATAGAAAATTATAAAAACCCCCTTAAGATGGCCCATAATTCCATAAAACCGTGATTGGACTAGGTCTATAGAACACCAAGGTTTTATATATTCCACCCTATAGCACTGATGTCACCTAACCTAGATTTATGATTGTACAACATCGCTAGTAATATCACCATGTAAAAACCCCAATTAATGAATACTTCTATTGGTCGATGAAATAACTGATCTTTGTTTCAATAAAATATTGCTCACACCCCTGGACTCTGTCGATTAACTATCTATCATAATATCCATGTTAACTATCTATCTCAATGTGGTAAGACGATATACATTCACCATTCATTGAATTTCATTCTTTTGGACCTCATAATGTCACCTAGAATTGAAAAAATAAACACCAAAAAGAATATGTGTGTTGTGTAGAAGATCCATGAAACATATATAATTGTCCATTACTCATATAGAACCCTCCTACCTGTCTATAAAATCTTGGGATCTATCGTCCATTAATGTTTGGGGAATGAAATAATTATATAATTAAGTATTAAAATATATCTTAGATATATATTGAGGATTATCTATCTGGGTAGTAACATCCCTAAATATCTTGGAATAATCATGAAGCATTTACATAGTGAATTTCATCATCATATTTTGATTTGTTTGAAGATTATTAAAAATTGGCATTATGTCCTCAATCCATGATTCAGAAACATGTGGAAAACTATCCCAAAAACAAATGTCTGAATAGTATTATTGAAATTCATGCATCAACACCCATGTATTTGGGGAAACATGCAGGGCTCCTGTTGTAGTACACTTAAAGCATATGAAACCCTATAAAAACTAGGCATTAGTTCCCATATAATATATAAATTGTTGTTCCTCATGTATAATTACTTGAGGTTTTACTAGTTATTTAGGGCCCACTACATCTGGATCATGGTCATCACCACCCCCATTTCACAAGACTGAAGCCCATTGTACTCGAATGTCTCTATAGATTTCATTAAAAAGCCTTAATACTTGACATATCTGCCCCTAAAATTATAGATATGATAATAGGATAGTTATAAGCCTTTCTATATATAAGATTCACAATCCACTTCCAAATCCTAATGCTAGGACTGAGTGACATTCAGATCATAAGAAGTTCCTAAGAAACATCCTACTGCCAACTAGATATCTCAGGTAAGGGTCAAGTTCACTTCTATAAGTTCAAGGTGATGGTATACAAAGTTTAAATTGATATTAATTTGTGGAAAAAACCTTTATGATAAAATGGTAGTATATATTTAACAAAAGTTTTATTAATTTTCATTTAATAAAATATAAATTTATATAGAAAATATTTATAATGGTTGAACTGTATAGATCATTATTTAAAATTTATAAATTCCCATTCACATTATAAGTTGAAATGTGGTATGTAGTTAATAAGAAAATGTTTTAAAAAATTTATACATGAATGTTTATTATAATCTCATATACATAGAAATCAAATATCCATATCATGAGGCATAAAATGAACACAATAATGTAGACATGTCAAGGAATATGCATGAAAAATAAATCCTCAATTTCCTATAACGATTCATGAAGAAATACTTCCCTTCCATATCAGGAAAAGGTAAAAAATAAATATACCATAAAAACATAAAACATTAATTTCATCACCTAATGAAGAAATCAAGGAAACTGAAATAAATAAAATCCAAAACAACATGTCACATCCATGATAATAGATTTTTTCACTCTATGTGTGTTAGATAATTCCAAGGATAGGATAATAACCAAATCATGACATATCTTATTTCCCTTTATACATGCACAATTACAAAATCATAGAATATAAATGAAATAAAATATGAATTATAAATTTTTTGATGCTCTAGATTATATTCACTAAGATTTATCCAATCATTTTTTTCCACAGGTCCTCAATAATTCCATCCCTTATTCTAGTGTTTTACAACAAGTACTGATTATCTATGCTGGAATTTTGGTGAAACTATACCCTTATGATAATCGTGTAAAAAATTGAGTAATCATATTAATTAATAGAGGATTCATAAAAAATTCAATATAGTGGAAGAGTAATCATCCACAATATGTTTAAACATTTATACACATCTATGAATTTCATATACATAAAATATGATCATGCAATTATATATAAATGGAAAATTCAGCGGTTCAGGGGAACAACATATACAAATTGGTATTTAATAAAACAATACCCATGTATACCTGTAGTATAATCTCGTGAAATATATGGTCCTCGTTATCTATAAAACATCCTTGGTTAGTATCTATGAATATATGGTAGGTCACATTCATCATCCATACCTGCATCCATGAAGTCTATATGGGTACCCCATGATGGACTAAACCAGCTATATGGTGTATCAGTAATCTAAAAATAATATTTTATAATTTTATATAGTATAGGAAAATATAATATCTTCTCATAATATAACAATAAAGTGATTAAATGAAATTCTGTAAATAAATAATCCATATAGGTTTGGGATGACATTAAATTCCCAACCACTTCTACCCGATTTTTCAAACGATAAAATACATTTGAGTAAAAAAAATTCCATGATTTTCATTGTAATAAAATATAATGATCTAGATAATTTCTAATGAATACTATATGGATAACATAGGAACAAGATATCTATAATTATGAAATAAAAAAAATCATGGGTCTGACTAAATCCATGTTTGTTATTAGGATTTTTGGTCACATTGTGTAATTAATTTATTAGATTGAAAATAAAATGGATCCCTTCTTTTGGGTTAATAATTATTTACCCAGGTATCACACCAGTTATTACATAAACCCATAACCTAAGAAAACCACCTTATGAATCCCTCATAAGATCCATTGTATTACTATTTTTTGGTATCAAATCTTCTCCCTCTAATCCCATACTTGGTCATCCATAGAGGGATCCTGACTGTCACTCATGGATTCCATAATGATCATAAATTTGAGTTAATCCTTCTAATTCCAAATATTTATTCCATCGATTAGTCATTTTGTATGTAATTTTCATCCCCTTTGACACAATCCAGGGATTTCAACATAGGTATTCAATATAACACATGTTGTATATATAATTATAATACCTACGAGTACATCCATGTATATTCACAATGGGAGTGAAATTGTCCCTCTTGGAATATATAATCCAGCAATCTTATGATTCATTGAATGATAATCATATAATAACCCATGTATCACAAAAGGTGACTTATAAATTCATTTAACTAAATAATCTTGATAAATAATTTTATGGTCTTCTGAGATGGAACATATGATTGAATATCAACATGTAAATATGAATTTTCATTATCCTAATGGATAAATATACCGTTTAAGAACACATTTTAATTAATTTCACACCATACTTATATAATCAATTAAATAACCTCCCAATCTATCTGAAATCATAGTCTCCGTATAAAATGCCTTGCATTCCATGAATTCTCTCATTAATATTAATTTGTAATTTTAAATATAAATTTTCATTTCATGCTTGTGTTATTGGAGACAATATAAAATGACATAGGTACATGGTATTCCATAAAATATTTCATTAAATTAAATTTATTCTTCAAAATTTACATTTTACATCCCAATTGTAAGATGTAAAAAAACACACCTTAAGAGGTTTATGTAATTCAAAGGACACCCATTATTGTTTTATCCAATTAATAATGATTTTCAATGAGTAGGTTATTCTCTTCTAGTTCATTTAATAATAATCCTTGTTAATAAGTAATGAACATTGAAAATGATGAATGTTAGAAAAACACAATACATAAACCCAAAGTGATTTAGGGAAAGTATTGCGACCATCTACCTCATATTAGTAGTTTACTCACCATTCAATTTTTACCTCTAATCATGAATTTTACTTATCATGTAAATATTAAAATTCCATGAAAATTGTTCATATTACCTCAGATCAAAATTACCAAAATTACATTGAAAAATATGATGAATATTGAAAATGGAATAGAGGGAATATCATTATGCATCCAATGAGATGAATAGTGTATTGATTGGATTCTATATGAGGAAGATAAATTAATCAATAGGATGATTCAAATGGAGCACTCCAATGAGTGTTGGGGATACTATTCCTGGGAGATTAAATAAAATGGGTGGAGTAAAATAAAAGGGAGGAATGAATATTAATTACCATATTTTATAATGTTTCATATTGTTTGGCTACATGGTTCACCAAACCATGCACCAACCAAGCACCACACAATATCATAAGTCACCTATCACATGGTCTAGGAACATGGTTTCATGAACAATGTGTAGCCCATGAAAAAACCATCTTCAAAGAGTTCTGCAGTGGTCACATAGATTAGAGGAATGGGCTTTATGGTGAGAACAAAACAAATGGCCCTTGGAAGTGAAATTTAAAACCCCAATCAATTTTAATAAATCTACGAAGATTTAGTGAAATTGTTTCTTTTAACATCATGACCTTACTTTTCCTTCCAAAATCTATATCTCCTTGCTATGAACAATACCCCAACATCCCATTAACTCTAGTGACATCATTAGGAACTTCTATTAGGATTTAATTATTGTAGAAATATGAAAATAAAATTATCCATCTTTAAAAGAAAATATGGGTTCATAAAAAAACATTACTAGGTTATTTTATATTATTAAAAACATAATATTATACATTTATGGAAAATAATGACATGGAAGATAAATATTCTTCATTGAGTAGTAAAAACATAGTCGATTTTCCATAATGACATTATTTAAGAATCATGAATACAAGAAAATAGTAAAATGAAAAGATGATAATAAATTCATATAAAATTATATTTTATAATAAAATAAATAATTATACAGATAAAAATATTAGATAATTCCCCCATTATATTCATATGCCAACATAATTTTGAATAATGTAGATAATGTGAAATAAACCCTTACCCTAGATTTGATTTTCTTCATATGTGTTCATAAATCATATATAATAAATATATTAAATGATAAATATATTAGTGAACCATAATCATATATATCATACAACATATTATTTATTTATAACCATTTATCACATGTAAGATATATAAATAATTACTAAAAGCAATGTTCTTGGTGATAACTTCATCACCATAAATGTATGTTCTGATTTGGTAGTCATGGGCCTGGAACATTGATCATGGTTCTATAACAACTATAATATTAATCCTGATATAATTACCACATATATTAATTAAATTCTTATTTATATTAATCAATAAAATATTGATATAGAAATAGCATTACAACATTCATGGAGTGGGTCGGACATACGTACACATTAATATTGTTTTCACATTTTTGAAAGATGTAAAAATGGAAAATTAAATTGTAATTCAACCTGTGAAAAGAATTATAATATATATATATATATATATATTAAATATATCTTTGTTAACTTCCATGTCAAAATACAATAAATAACCAATAAAATCACTTCATAGAGGTGATAATCCACACATTCTCCCTAGCGAAGAAATAATTTACCAAACACTTTGAATGTTGGAAGTTATTAATCATATTATAATTAAATTATTATAATTAATTCATTAATAAAATATATATATATATATATATACATTATATCCATCATTAAATCCAGCTTCAAGAGTCTCTGATGGAAAATGAATAAAATCAGTTCCTGATGTTGTAGTCCTTCATAAAGAGGTTTGATAATATTTTCCCAATTCGTGGAGGATGTGATTGATTTTTTTTATTAAATTAAAACAAAAACTATATAATATATATATCTATAATTATTTTATTATTTTATCATGGATTATTAATGTTTTATTTTATTGTAAAAATATATCTAACAAAAACACTCGGTTAAGAGTGATACCGCTTCTTTAGAAACCATATTTTAGTCTGAACCCAAATCCATCCATTAAGGGTTTTATAAAAAAGAACACTACTAAATTATAATGGAGTTACAGAAGGTATCTTTTTAGTGACTGGAGAAAAAATAATGAGTTTTAGGTTGGAAGATAAGTGGATATATAGTTCCATTTTATAAGTGAGAAGGCATGAAAATTTTTAAAATACCGTCAAATTTTCAATAATGGAAAGTCGGTCTCAAAACATCTTCATATAAAAATTATAAATAATTCATTTTATTGAATATCATGTTAATATAAAAATCTATAATTAAAAATGATTCAATTTATAATATTCTTATTCCCTTTTCCTCATTGGTTACTCAACAATAACATTTTATTTTTCACCATGTAAACTTATTTTTTACCTATGTAATATACCCATTTATAATGAAAATAAAATGATCTTATTAGATAATTTGGAACCACTGATTAACAATTGTAAAAAAAATTATTTATATAAATATCATGTAAGTGAGGAAAATAAATCTTACTACATGCAAATGTCGCACACAAGACTTTGTTCTAACCATAAATACAATAATTAATCTTTTATGTTTCTTAAATACATTATGAAAAAATATTAATTTGAACTTATTACCTCAAATTATATTTGATGTTTCGAAATATGGAATAAAATTTACATAATTTAATACCTGAAATATGTAGAATTTATTTTAATATAAGACAGGAATGCATGATTAAAATTTGTTTTCCAATGAAATTTTTTGTGTCATCATAAAAGGATTTCAAATAATAAACCTATATAAATTTGTTTAAAAATTCATAAATTTGATTAATATTAAAATAGTTTAATTAAAATAATTTTTAAATAATTTTAAAAATATAAAACCATGAAAATGACCTAATTGAAATTGAAAGACTTATTAACAATATTTACTTTTTAATATTTTTCAGAAAAATGATCTCTAAATAAAATAATCATAATTTCACTGTAGTATTGTATTCAAATTATTATTTAAAAAATTAAGTTCATTTTTCAAATAAAGTATCTAATATTATAACCCATTATTTTAAATATTTGTGAAAAAAAATTATGATGGACCCACTTTTTATAAAAAAATTGTTTTAACAATAATACTGTATTTATTCATATCACATGCGTAGAAAAAATATTAAAGGAAAGAAAGAAAATTAGTTGAATGAAAAGATTTAAATCTCATTATAATAATGAAAACATAGTTATTAACATATATTCCAAAAAATAGATTTATCATATTTAATGTTGTTCTTCTTGAAAAAAATTATTTTACTTTCAAATTAGTCTTATCTTTATTTATAGTTAATTGATAAAAAAAGAATTTATTTTAAATAACATTAAACCATATGGTTTGGATAAATAATTTAGTAGAATTAATAAACATAAATTTAATAGTTAAGTTGTAATAGTGAACTACATTACAGTCCAGTTTGACTCAATGTTACCAATATAAGATTGTATTTAAAATACAAAATTAATTTTAAAGAAACAAAATCATTTAAAATTGTGGTGTTACAAGGACATAATATTTAAATCAAGGTGGTTTATCCCTAATAATTTTAGTAATAATATGTTATAGGTGATATATAAGACAAATTAATTTAGTTTATCTAGTAAATCATTTTATACATGACTAATGGAATTAATTAAATGATATAATATTAATATATTTACTTATAAGATAATCATGTGGCTTCAAAAAAATTAATTCATATATATGATGGGTTAAGAATATAAATTATTTTATAAGACGTTGTAGAGTATAAAAATGTAAAATGTGGAAAAGAAAATTTAGTCAAAATATGTTTAAAAAATTGATAGTTTGATATTGATTATGGGACTCATTTCATTCGAAAAAGAATATAAAATAACATTGGAACATATATTTTATTTTACTTCTTGTGTTTAGAGAGTCTATTAAAATAATATTGGAATTATATTCATGTTATTAATTTGTTATGAAAAAATGTTAGGGTAATATATAATATTTTCAATAAATAATAAAATTATGTATAGTAATATATATGGATTAATCGTAAGAGAAATGATGTTTGGTGTAGTGATATACTAATTTAAAGAATATTTAAATACATAAATAATATATCAGTTCATAAAATATTATTTTTTATTTGTTTTATAATGTCAAAAATTAATTTCTTATCCTAGTTCATCTATAATTGTATTACAAAATATTTAGGATAATTCAATAGTAAGGGATCTTTCATGGTGATAAATTTATTAATGATAATATATAGAGATTTTTTTATTGATGGTCTGAAATATATTATATTTTCATAATATTCTAAATTTATTGTTGAAATATTTTTAATTTAATATAATATTATTTTAGTAGGAAATTTTTCAATTGAAAATTTAATTTTTATAACGTTACATACTATGTTAAAATATATCATTGAGATGTTTTAAAACATAAATTATTTACCATTTATTAAAATAATGTCTCATATTTTGATGTAAAAATATTAAATTAAAACAATTAAATTTACAATTCACAATAAACACCTAATGATTTTAAATTTTCATTAAAAGATACACTACAACATTAGTAAATTAATTATATTTTGAAATGTAAAATGTAAATTTTCGAAAGTGTAATCAAATTGATATATTGTCTATTTCTTATAAAAATGATGGTATATGTATATTCGCAAGTGGTTCCTATACCATATGTCATAAAAAATTCACTAATGAAATAACATGAAAATATTTGATGCGTGATTAAATTTTGGAAATGGTGGAGATGTTAGGATAATGGACATTGATATAAAAATCCCAATGAAAATAATATGAAAAAATATATACCTTAAATTATTGAACAATATTTGATTTACATAATAATTGTGATCATGTATTATGATTCTTGTTTGGAAATATGATTCATTATTCATGGTTTTGTCATATTTCAAATTATATTTTGTAATAATATAAGATTAAAAATAACATATAGAAATTTCATTATAATATAATTTAAAATGATTTTTTACAATCATTGGAAAACTATAAATGCTTTTTTCAACAACTCCCCATTCATATAAATTATAAAAATAAGGAATTTTTTAAAACATGTAAATCTTATTTTTAGATAACAATACTGTTAGAAGATCAAACAAAATATTATGATTCTTCTTAGAAAATTCTATTTATAAGGAATATATATACAAATAATGTAAATAGATACATAATCTATATATATATAGTCCCATAAATATAAATAGAGTACATAAAATTATAAATTTATGTTATTGTTATGATCACTATATAAAATTGAAATGAATAAAATCCTTTTTAAATATGTATGTTGTAATGAATGTAATTAAGATGCATTAGTGGCTACGCTAGAACTAAATTTCATATAAAACGAATGTTTGATGATCAGATAAAGAAAAATTACAATTCATGTGAGGATATAGGTTAGCCAAAAAACATTTAATAACAATCATGTTAATAAAAAAACCAACCCAAAATTTATAGACTAGAAAATACATTAAATAATTGAATAAATAATATAGAAATAATGTTTTCGATTGAATATGGTGTGTAATGTAATAGTTGGAATGTGATGTTTTAGATTGTTTTTTATATGCAGAATAATCAATGTCATATCTATGATAATAAATTTACATCCTATAAGATATTATATAGTAGAGTTGTATCAACAGATTCCTATCCAACATTCATGCCCTCACTATGTTTCTAAATTCCAAGGTAACCCACCTGGTCTGACGCATTTTTTATCACTCCTCGTTATTACTCTTATTGTATCCTATATAGGCCCATTCAATTTCATTCAGGTTCGTCGGCCAATGGAGAAGTTACCAAGGATATAAACTACTGGGTAGGGATATTTGGGATGATCTGACACAAGGTCATACATGGGTGGGAACTCAAAACAAGATTAGGGATCTAATGAAATTTATTAGTGTATGGGATGAGGCCTTACCCCTATAATATTTGGATATGGATGAGCATAATCGCAATATTGAGTGGATGGAATCCATCCTTGATGTGGTTTTTGATCACCTGGACTTCGTAGTCCTTTTAGATAAAAAGTAAAAATATGAGGAGAGGTTCTATCTCCGGAATGTAAGGGAAGGAAATTCTCAAGGATAAAATGGTTTATTGAAGGGTAAAATATAAAGTATTTCAATTCATGCATAAAGGAGAAGAGGCATCCTATCAATCCCAACATTTCTCTTGAAGATGGAATGTTCATGAATGGCAGAGAGATCAATAGTGGTATGTCATGTTCTTACATTAAAATTATTCCTATATATCCAAATATGAACATGCCAAATGGTTATCCACAACGTGGGTAATTATTTTTTCTGGAGGATTCCTATTCTCATTTCTTCAGATGATAATGTTATATTGGAAGGGGTATAGTGGGATGAGGAGAACCATGCACCCATGATGAACTTGAACCCCGACAGTGTGTTTTCACCAGAATTATTTCCTATCTTATTCTAGAGGACCTCCTAGAATGTGATCAAGCTAGATATCATCACAACAGTTTAAGAACTCTTCATGCAAGAATATTACGTTGGGTTGCTTGTGGTTTCAATATAGCAATAATGTTATTTAATAATAAGGTGTATGATACAGTGTAATGGGGTTTCATCAATAGGATTCTTATGATCATGGGTTTCTCCTCCTAGTTATGTGATATCCGCTTCTGATGCTACAGTTCCACTTCAATGGAGATGAACTTTATTTAGAAAACTCAAGACATATTCAAGGAGACTATAGGGTTTTGTCAATGGGAACCCATTTACCCAAGCATCTTTATTCTCATATAGGATACTCTAAGTCATATTATAAAAAATGGTATATTTAATGGTATCATTCTCCCATGACAATGGAAATAAATGCTTCCATTAACATCCCACCTTATGTTTTGGGATGAAACCCTCATTTTGATGAATGTGGGATGGAGATCAATGAGTTGAATTATTAGGGAACACACAGAGTATTCACATAGGGATGGAAATGTTGTTTGAAAGGAGAAAAGAAACTTCTATATATTGAATATGTGTCTGTCTAGTAAGGCTTATTATTTGTTTCATAGTCCAGGCATGTAGTAGGGGTCATTCCCAATGGAGTATATCAGCACCCCCATCACTATTTTAAGAATTTGGAAAAGTTATATTGACCATGTGGTGTAAAATATCATGATCCGAGTCCATAACATCAATAATAATTTCTTATCTGTTATGGGTTGGATTTCCTTAGTTAATAGCATCATGTTAGCTATGCCAAGCCATGATCTGGCCTATACTAAAATGCCAAAAAGATCCATCAGGAACATTAATAAAAATCTCTCATGTTTTATATGGGATTCTCTCTCAAATGAAAAAAGACACTAGGATTCATGAATAATCATGGGAATACATATTCATGAATGAGGATTAACGTCAAGAGTACCTATCACAATCGAATACATGGACGCAAAACATGTGTGTGAGACTATTGAAGATTGTACCCTATGGGGGAAGTTGATTTCCAATAATAGGGGCAGAACATTGGATTATAATAACACATATGTCTCTTGCCATTGGTATACGATATATAACATCATACGAAATCTCTTTATGAACTCTCAATGGATAGTAGGGGAAGGTAGTATTCTGTTCTGGTACGACAACTGTGTAGTTAAAGATGATGGCTATCTAGGATTCCTAAAAACAATTATTTTATTTAAGGAGATGAGCCTCCATCCATTTTTCATTAGGTCAGTAGTATATAAGAATAAAAAAGAGGTGATTAATTATATATTCATTAATTTGTACAAAAATATATGTGTCTTCACTCCCCCCAAATTGGGGAATTTCAACTCAAAAAACTATTATTGGATATCCAACACTCTTAATCAATGAGATATATGGAATGACATGATTTGGTGAAATACGATTCCCATCAAATACAAATTTATCATTTTGAGGATTAGAAACAAGGAAATACCTTCGGATGAAAATGTCAAAAGAGTGAAAATCTACCTAACTTCCAAATACCAATGCTACAAGCAGGGAATCCATATAATATGAAAAACATTTTCATTGATGGTGAGTAGTTTCATGAGTTGTGGAGTACATTTTTTGGGTTTAATGCATATTCTTGTCAGGAGCTGTGTGAGACTCCATTATTACACCGATGGTTTAAGGGAGTTGAAGAGAAGGTCATAGAAATAATAAAGAGGACCGGGGTTCTCAAGGTTGGATGTTGGTTACTATGGAATGGCAGAAATCATGCATGATATTAGGTGAATAAATAAATATGGAGGTCATTAATTGTATGGAAGAAGAGTCTATTAGTTCACATGGTGTCACTTACCAGTAACTGGAGGGAGGCTCCATCAATTCAAATGTTGCTTGATTCCCCAACAACCATAATTTCATGGATGTAGGGACACTGGGTGATGTTGAATCCACTTGGAATCCTCATCAAGCTAAAAAAATATGGATATTTAATCTTGGGGGATATGCGTGGTGGGGGGAAATTAGCGACCACATGGGATGTGTTTGGCTTGCCTTCACATTGCACTAATGCCGCAGATAATCTATGATGGAAGAGGAAAATTTCAGTCATAATAGTGATCAACCTTTCCACTCAGCAAAATATTTCCCTCTCCCAAGTGGAAATTGATTCTATAATTATTCATGATTCATTATACGGTAGAGGCTCTACACTATGGTCAATCTCTTACGTTATCAAGAGATGCAAGTCCCACCTCAATAATATTGTAAATGTAACCCATACATGGAACAAGGGAAAATGTATCATATTAACTCTCCACTCTTGTAGATCAAGGTTCCTATGTAACTTGTTTATACAAAATTTCACTCGGCAAGACTATAGGGGTGAATTGGATCTGAGGGGATGCCCTTGGTCTCCATTACTTTAGGCCTTCTAGGATGTTTTCCCTACTGTATTTTTCTTTCAATTTTCCCCTTGAATAAAAATGATAATATTGATGATGATGATAAGATATTATATAAAATCAGAATATAAATTATGTATTTGTGTCTTGAGAAATGAATTTGATAATGGAAAAATATGAATAAAATAGTTAAATGTAGTATAAAATTTGATAGTGGATTATTTTTGTGGACTTATTATTAAAAAAATAATGAATTATAATTTATTTAATACGTGAATGAATAAGATGATAAACTCAATAGATACCCATAAAAAAGAACAATTTTTTTCTTATAATTATTTGTGTTTCATATAAATAAAACATAATAAATTAAATATATAATCTACATTTTCATCAACTCTATCAATAATAGCAATAATTAAATAGTGGTTATGATTTGTAGTATTTATTTCCATATTGAAAATGAAAAATAATGAGTTTCGATGGATAATAGGGAATTATAGTTGGTATGGTGAAATATTTAATAAAATTAATAGAAAAATTATTTAAATGAAAAATTTAAAGTGGAAGTAATCTATGATAAGCCCTTAATGAAATTATAGACAATAGTCTCCAAATAGATTTACATTTATATAAATTTATATGAAATACATAAGTTAATATTGGAAAAAATAAATAATAAAAATTTGGATTTATAGTTATCTGTATCACCTAAGAACGTATATTTTAATTACATTATTTATAAATACAGTTAATTAAATTAAATAATTTTGGTGAATATACCTAAAGAAAATATAATGTTTTTTAAATTACTCACCAAATGAAACTTCAGTTTTTCAGAAATATGTAATCAAAATTTTAGTAAAAAATAATGGTTAATAGAATTGTGTTTTCTTGCAGAGCGTAACTGATTTAATTTTAACATGGTTCAATTATATTTTATTTATACATTATAAAACATAATTTTTATTTAGTGGGAATTTTTTTCCAATGAATTTTGAGCAATTAAATTTTACTATAAATGTCACTTTTGTGGTTTTGAGGTAGTGATAAAATGGATAATGTTGTGATGGTTCAGTAAAATCATATGAAATATGATAATATGTAATTTTTGTTTATTTATAAAACATACACTAGATAGAATTAACAAAAAAATTTAACGTAAATTAAGGTGATTATTTTAAAAAAACTATATTTCATCACTGAAATGAATATAAATTGATAGATAATAAATTAATATGAATTAAAATATTTAATTTATAATAGAGGCATATGAATCCATATTTATATGTTTAAAATTGAATTTTGTTTGTTGTGTTTTAAATATCCCATGTATGAAAATATAATAAATTATTGGAAAACTAAAATCCTATAAATTTTACTATTCTCCAAATGTATTTACCATATTTGATGTGATAATAGATTGTTTCATTATTGAAATAATTTTTTAAAAAATTCAATCATAAATAAAAACTAGATTTTGATGATTGTAATGTTATATATGCAATAAATAACTGGATTATTCATTAAAATTGTATATGAGATCCCACCAATAATATATTATCTGATTGAGTACATCTGGATATATAAATATATAGTGTCTAGACATGATTTATAAAATTAAGGAAAATATATTTTCTATTCAATGGTGGATATATAATAGTTGTCAAGAATGTATACAATATTATCATTGAAATTAAATGGCCCACTCTTCATGTAATATCCCAAACCATCATGTGAGTCTATACATGATGATTAAAATTTGTGTAAATTATTTTCTTTTATGTTAAAATTTCTAGGGTAGAATTGAAATAAATAATGTAATAATATAAACAATGAATATAAATTCCCAAAAATTAATATTCATTATTTAATTCATGGATCTACACATTATTTTATTTTCTATTATAATATCAAGTAAGGATTAAATTTCAACAATAATATAGTGGGTTATTCATATTGTAATGCATCAGTATTCAACAGTCAAAATATTTATTGTCATATAACTCATAGAGTTTTGTAAATGATTGGTATTAATTTATTCTCAAATTTTGTAATTGAAAATCATTAATGGAAAATGAAACCATTTTTTATAAATGTAAATTCTCAATAATGTGCATATATTTTGAATATGTAAACGTTGGAATATTATGGATATAAATATAAAGAGAATGATAATGAGGAGAAATACTTTATATGATACTCAACACCAATCAGGACTATGAAAATGAAAAATTGACTACATAAAATATAGATACACCATGAATAAAAATGGATCCAAAAATACCTATCACACTAATCATTAAAATCAAATTAAAACAAAAATAATTTATTCAACATGTGAAAATATTCAAAATTCGTTTCATGAAAAAATAAAAAAATACATAGTTTATTAATAGAAATATTGTTTAATAGTGATTATTTTCATTAGAAGAATGTAAAATTACATCAATCCTTATAAATATAGATTTTATACAAGACCATTATTAGATAAAACATGAAAGAATTATTCGTCATAAATTTTTAAAACCAATTATATGAAGACAATATTGATTTTTACATATTATTAAAATAGGATATTTGTTCTGACCTACATACTATATTCCGTAATAATTTTGAGCAATAGTTTTATTACTAAACATTTATACCATAATAATATGTGAATATTTCTTCTTAAATACATAAAATTTGTCATTTATATTTTGATAAATTATAATGAAAATTATTTTTAAAATCTAGAGAAATAGTTTGTTGAGTTTATTTCTAAATAAATTAATTCACTTTTGGATATACCTTATGATCATGGGAACATAAAATTTAATTTTCATGAAAATATATCATTGATGAGTAATATTTTATGATAAAATCATTATCATAAATGAATTATGAGAATAAAAATATCATTGATGTGACCAAAACATCAAAAATACAAATGTATTAAAAATTTATCTACATCAAATATGAGTTATGAACATATAATATTGTTTTATTTCTTTTAAAATATTTTAAAATGATAAGGAATTATTCTAGTACATTTGAAAATAGATTATGTCCAACACCACAAGAACTGTATTATATTCCTCTAATATCCACTAACTCTATAAACATTCATCAGTTGATATCTCTATATTCAAAGAACTTATTATATATAGCTATTTAAACAATAAATTTTATTAATTATGATAATCTATGTAAAATTAGATATTGATAAATCAATGATTTATTTTATTTTTTCCAAATTATCATTTCACATTTTTGAAAAAATTATGTTTTAAATTATTATAACATAATAATATTGAGATGTAACATCTAAATTTATATTAAATAAATCCATAACAGTGGATATTCTCCTCAGATATTTTTTTATGAATATAATTATATCCATTAACAAGAAAAATATAACAGGATAATGTTTTCAAAAAGATCATGTGAAATGACAATCAGTATGTAAAAAAGTTTATTCATTACATTATATTGAACTATTTATGCATAATTTATTTCATATACACATGCATATTAAATCTAAGGTCATCAATAGGTGAGGAGACACAATAGAGCTAATAGTACAATCTAGATGGGAACAATCAATAACTCAATAAAAGATTAATAGTATAGGGAACATCATAGAATCATCAAAAAAAAATTCAACCAATTTTAATCCAACATAAATAGAATGATTATTCCTGTTTCAAACTAATAAATATATGAATATAATCATATTAAACTGATTGAAAAATTATCACGTCCAATTATCTGAAAAAATATATTGATTCCTCTATACTAGAAAAATTAATTATTAAATTAAACACAAAGTCCCTATATATATTTGAATAATTATTGTTTATACACTAATACAATATTTTCAAATATGGGTGTCCATTATAAAAAACTGATTGCATCAATTTTTTAAAATATTAGTAATATAGTGCCAATTATAATATGTATCCACTAATTTTGAATGACAATTACCATAGAGGACATCATTGAAGGATCAATCAATGACCTCTTTTGGTCTCACTAACATAAAAGGGGATGAGTTTTAATTTATGTATGATCTAGAAATAATCTAATAATAGTTATGAATAGTTTTAATATGAAACACTTTTTCACCTCATCCATGTATAAAACCAACCACAATTGGTTATTTTTATGGAATTGATATTGAGTGTGTAATTTCTATAAAATATTAAAATATATAATGACTATAATAACAAAATATATATACCTAATACATGAATATATTGATATATTTCCTGATATAATCTATGGATTTACTCTTGATTGATAAAGGAATTCTCAATTTATATCATTCCTAAACCGAAAAATGCATCCAAGACACCATAACAATTTGATCGAATATAATTGGTAGATATTAAGTAGAATCTAAAAAACATTTATATGGTGGATTCATCTATTAATGTATTATTACCCAAATTATTCCTATTTTAAGAGTTTTTATGGGATGTTAATCAAAATAAACAAGAGATTAGGTTCTTAAATATAATAACAAAATATAGAATCCTTAATATCATATAATGTTGGGTGAGTTCATCATTTATTTTTAAGATGGATGCTCACATAATCATCCATGGTATCATATTTCTTATTAAATGATATTACATAAAATGTAGTCCCATAAACTTATTCCCCAAGTGCCGTTACTAGGTCATACACATATTAATTATCCAAAAAAATTATAATTAAAATTATACCCCTATTTGAATGATGGAATATAATATGAGAAAATAAGGTTTTTTTATATTGGATCATTTTCCTAGTCAAACACTGTTCTACCATTTATTCACTATTTTCTAAAATACGAATAATTTTATTCCACTATTTTTGAACAAATGAAATCAAATTATGAATGTCTATTTTCAAGATATAGACTAATTATTAATTCGTAGCACTGACATTTATTATATCGAAATCAAATATAATGTACGAATGATTCTATAAATCTACCACATTTTAATCAATATATAAAAATTCATATATGGATTTCTATTTATCATAAAGAATTAAATGAATCATTTTAATATACTAATTTTAATATTCATAGAATATGTTCTAATTATTCCACAATTGATGAACTAAAATGGATTTTTCAATAATTATATATACTTTAATGATCAAATAAGAAAGTTAATTAGGAATATGATTCCCTAAATGTTTTGAAAATGATTATACTCTTTGAATATACCATAATGAAACATTATTTAAATAGCTATAACTATGGAATTTATAAATACTAATTTTATTTCATTAAAATTTTCAAAGGGAATAATTCTATATAAACAATATATGTGGATTCTGAGTATCCCTAAATCACTCTCCATGTATGAAATTTAATTTAAGATCCTAATTATTTTTCATTTTAGAATCTCTATACCCTAAAACTACTAAGACACATCCAAATTGTTTCTCCTTCCATCTTCTCCTTTTAAATTATAAAACAATAAAAAATTTGAAAACCTACCACAATGTTGGATATAAATATGATATATATTTATGTTATGATCAAATAATTTATTATAAATGGATCTATGAGAACCTGGGTTCATTTTATTTCTAAAATATTTAGTTTAATATCATTTAAACTAAAAAAATTTACAAGCCTCATTAATAAAAATGGTCATCTTCCGATTTGGATATATACGATTATAAAATATTTGTGATCAAGAAATATTTCAATATATCACAATAAATGGATCCTAATCATAGAGTATATGATTAGATAAAATTTTATAGATTTTATTTGAAATAAATATGACTATATGAGTATGTATCAGATTCATAGATAACCTGACTAGTAAAATAGATTATGTTTATTGTATTTTGTGTCAATTCAATTAAACTATTACATAAATTCATAACAGAAAAATATATTTTATGGAATATTAAATAGAATAAAAACACATAATTAATATCTTATAGTTATGTAATATGAAATGATCTCTTTTAACCTTTAGAATAAGGTAGACAGATACCTTGGATAATAGTGTCCCTTATTTTGTACATACAAAAATTTATCCATTTCTTCAACAAGAGGAGACCACGATAATTTGATTTAATTATATGTATTTATATCATTACAAGGCCTTAATAAATATGGTGATTAAAATATATGCATTATTATCCCATTATGCCCTCACATGTAATGAAATATAGATGCACAATCACAATAAAAAGGTATCCTTAATGAGATAACCAAAAAGGGTTACCTTAAGAAGAAGAAAATATAATGTAATTAAATAAAACTATGAACAATAAATTCACTCGATATATTCTCCCAATATATCACACAATTGATAATTATAAAATGATTTGATCATCATCTTTGAACTCTTAAAATGACTATGTATATAGAGGAAACCCTTCCAATGGTCATATTTTCTCCAACAATCATATTTTATTTGAGTTTTATGCAATGAAATATATAGTGGAACATAAACAGTTATATTAAAATAGCACATCTGATTTTATATTGATTTACACCATTACAGTGAAAAGGGTTTTCCCTTATTTGAATTTTGGTTTTATTATTGATAATTTACATTTGGTTAGTCTGATATACATTAAATTATATTGTTACTATAATCCACATAATTGTAAATATGATTTTTATTAGTTCTATTATCAATCTGATTTAAAGACATTTATAGTGTGGAAGAAAAGATAAAAATCTATTATATCTAGTCCACTGAAAGTGATTCTTATGTTTATCAGATTCGTACCCCTAAAGATAATTGTAATCAAGTAAAATACATTAAATTTTTGAATATTTCAAAACTAATTTCATGTATTGTAATGTTTTTATTTTTTTATAAAGAAAATTCTTAAAAAATTTGACAAAAAAATATTAAACTACTATATATAAACGATTTAATGATTTAAAAATAAATAAATACGTGGAATAATCCTAAGTAGTACTTTTGATTCACTAATATCTCAACTTGGGAAATCATAAACCAAAAAATTAAATAATAAATAATTATAGTTCATTATCTTTTTTGAATTTCGTGTTCAGAATAGTCTAGAAATCCTTAAATCATTTTAGTTTTTAAAACGAATAAATACAATGGAGAATATGAATAACTCACCCGGAGGATAAAAACTCCCCTTATAGATCATATTCTTCCCCTTAGTTATAATAATCGTTACTATATTTCTCATTTTTAAAAGGTTTTTCACCCCTTTGGAATAATTTATCCCTTTTTGTGATTTTCAACAATAATAGGGAAAAGTATTAATATTCTAGAAATGGGTGAGAAGAAAGTAATAAAAAATAATATAATGGTGTCCCTTGTCATCCATACAATTCAAATGAATGAAAATTAAACTACTCAGAATTGGAAAATATTCAATTATATAGCAGAGGGATGAAAATGACAATAATTTATAAGTACGAATTTCCAAATGGTTATAAGAACTATTATTAGAATAAGAGTTTAAATGAAAATTACTTAATCTTTATTTTTCATAAAACAATATCAAAATTGAATTCATCTTCATGATATCTTTTCCTTCTTTCTTAGGTATTGATATAATTTTATCTCAAAACTGACTTTTCCCTTCTTGGATTATATGCCTTTTAGACAATTATTAATTCTACAATTTCAATGAAATGATTTAATCCTTATAAGTTATCATTCTTGATACATCGTAATATAAATAATATTATTTACATTTTAAATACATCAAATAATGAGTCTATATTTCAGTTTTATTCCTAAATTTCTCCAAAAACATCACCTTATCTGACATATCACTAGATAACTCATTAATGGCCTCAGAGTATTCACTCATAATTTTATTCAAATAATAAATAAATTCATCATGAATCTGGATATTAGCATAAAAATTTTATGTCCAGATCACCACATTGTTACATTCAATCTTATGATCATGTGAAGTTTCAGGATGAACTCTAATATCACCCTCATTTTGAAGATCTCTTCCTAATAGAACATGGATCGAATTTGGTTTTTTAATTTGATTATCATAAATCAAATCAATATTTTATTGTAATTTTGGGAGAATAGTTATAATACCTTCTAATATCTTTAAAGTTTGAACTATGTAATTGACTCTTTTTATTTTAAGTGTATTCATAGAATTAGATACCTTAATTTTACGTAGTTGAGGATGGGTGATTCTAACATGCACATTCACTGACATTCCATTGTCATATTAATTTGATACAAACATCTCAAATCATTTACCATATTATATTCTATATTCTATTTCAAAAATATCATCATCAATATTTTAAATTTTATCATATTTTGTTATTGAAAACTGATCTCCTTTATATATCATAGATTAATTAAGACTTTTCTAATTATTTTTCTAATGAGGATTCGTCCTTTTCCTCATAGGAAATTTTTTTAGGAGTAGGATATTTAATTATTTTTCATCGATGTAAGGTAGTATTTTTGAATATTCGTAGTAAGTTTTCATATATAATTTATTTGATTTGGAATTTCCTTTTTCTTCCTTTACATTAATTTCATCCTCATCAAATTATTCTTATTATTATTTTTCATTTCATCTTTATTTTTCTGATTTCCATCATCAACAAAATAATCAATGTATTAAATTTATTCCCATTATTTAATACCATTAGTAGACTGTGTGAAAACATTAAAATATTCAGCACCTTCTTTATTTGATTTAATAATGACTTATTGTTTCTAGGATTCTTTTCATGGATCTTTTTTTGAATCATTATCAGTTCCAAAAAAATTTCATGTACATTAGGTTGTATCAATTTATCATAAAAAACATTATGTTTATCTTTTTTATAATAATGGGAACATCTGCACAAACCACAATAGACACATTAAAAGAAAATCTGGAATCTGGAATCTATAGATAATATTGATAAGGAAGATCAAAATTAACTACTTCTACATCAACACCTTTCAACAATAAATATACTAGACTATCATCTTGTAATGTATTATTTATTTCTACTCTTTTTCAAATTTTTCTAAAACATTGCCCCATGAATTATTATATTGAGTTCATATCCACTATAAAATAAAAATTTTGGATATCCTTAAATCTTTTCATATTTATTCTTCATCCATTTATTCTAATATCATTTTGAAACAAATTATAGATTCTTTCTATTCTTTTTAGAGGAAGTCTCCAATTTATTTTTCTCAAACAGATATCGTTGAAAAATATTATTTTTTATGAACATTATTCTCATCTTTCATATATGATATAACTTCGATGTGGACCCATAAGATATCTCTACAGAAAAATTTGTTTCATCAACAAAACCAGTTTTCATAATAATTATGGTTTCATGTCTAATAAATTTAATTTACATATTTATCATATTTTACTTTTTTTAATGTTGAATTATTTCTTAAACTCCATTATCATCCTACTTATCAATGATGAAAACATAATTTTTTGGTATTTAATTGCCCTTTTCTTTATATTGTTGATTGTCAGTTGGATCAATCTGAAGAGATCTATTTTCGTCATGTTGAAAATAAAATCAATGACAAAAATATCAATAACATTTAAGGTATAAAAGTACCCTTTCATCCGTTTTAATAATCCTTTCATCCAAAGGGAAACATATCTATTATTATGTGTCAAAAGAGTATTAGTTTTATATTTTTCTTAATGATCCAAAATTATAGGCTCATCCTTCTTCATATTAAAATAACCATTTTCATCTGTTAACTAATGATATGGATAGAAATATTCTCCTTATGATATAATTTATATCATAGTGGGGATATTATTATATGATATTTTTTCCATTATCATATTTCATGAAAAAAACATTTTATCCATTCTCTATGATGATGTTAACAGTATTGTTAAAATTTAGAACAAGATCATGAAGTTCGGATCATTTACATAAGAAAGGATGTTTTCAACAAATATTATCCATTATCCTTTTCGAATTAGAATTGTAATTATAATAAAAAGTTTTCTCAATAATCCTTTCTAAGAAAACTAACAGCTCATTGTAATATTTTTTAAATGGAAAACAATTCTGATAATAGGTTGGTGATTCATCGATGAATTGAAATTAGATTATTGGATTGAGGTAATTTTGTTGTGAAATAAATTAAAGGCCAATATAATGATGTATATGATGTGGGATAGAGAGTCCCTCTTTCTATATTGGTGATAGCATAACAGTTCAAATTATAAAAAAATCATTGGTTGTGATGATAATCACTTTGATCTGACATTTGGAATTTCTCTAAAAAAATATTTAAAATATTATAAAACTCATTAGTTATTTAAAACAATTTATCATATTTAATCAGAAGACATATAAAAAATTGAAAAATAGAAAACAATAATTTTTTAAAATTTAATTTAATAACATCATGAATGATATTAATAGTAATTAAAAAATGTAAACGTTTTAAAGATAAGAATAATTCTGAAGTTTTATGGCGTCATTAGTATGAATAATTTTTTCTCCTAGAATCCATATTAATCAAATTATGTTACAACATTTTTAAATATTTTTTGTGTATTTTTAGAAAATAAATTAAAATTAAATGTTTTTAAATTAAAAAATAATTAAATAACCTTATTAAAAACATTGATTAGTAAAATATTATGTGTATAGAAATTTAGAATGATTAATTCCAGAATATATTTACAATTTTCATATTCAATTGATCCTTAAAATAATATTGTCCTATAAAAACTATAAAATGATTTTTTCTTTTGTTTGTGTGATGACAATGAAAATTATTCCTAATATCCATATGGTTTTCCTAAGATTGATTTGTAGGATTCTTAATTAATGTAATGGAAGTAGTGTTATCACATTTTATTTGAGTATTATTAAAACACATTCCATAATTAATTAGTGTGTGTTGTGTCCAAGACACTTGAGCACAATAACTTTAAGATGATACATATTTGTCTTCGGTAGTAGAAAGATCTATTATGTGTGGTTCCATAAAATATTGGAAAACTAATAAGACTCCTATAAAATGAAATTTTATAGATGTTATTTTTCTATCAGTTCCCCAATCACCAAATCCATAGGTCAAAAAATATATTAATTCAAATGAATTTTGAGAAGAATAACAAATTCCAAAATCCAAATGTCTATTAAGATAATGAAAAAATATTTCCAAAGATATAATGTTAGTTTTCATTTGGATTTTCTGGATATCATTAACATAGAAATAATGATAAATTATATCTGGTAAACTATAAGCTATGTAAAATAAAATTCTTATCACACATATAAAAGTTGTTTGATGAACATGTTTCCCAGTCTTTTATGATCATGTGTGTTTGCGGTTCTTATTATAGTTCTAATAAATATTACAATTTCATTTCCAAAATATTTAACAATAAATTTGATATACATATTTATATATATATAGGTTCATTATTGTTTTTGAGAAATTTTAACACCAATAACAAATGTATATCACCCATTATACTTATCTGAAACTATGATTTCATAATATCCATAATGGAATCTATTAAATATTTCTCAGTTGATTTGAATAAAATTTGATCATCATATATTTGAAAATTAATAATGTTTTTAACTTCTTTGATAGAATGATTTGGATTTACATATCCCTTAATAAAATCAGCTTGAATTAAAAATAATGTCAATCCATCATAACATGATCTAGGAGATTGTTAATGTCTGAATAAAGATTATTAATGTTATAAAAATATCAGGATGTATTTTAATATCAAATCCAAGAGTTATTAATCAAAGACATCCTGATGTGTATATTAATTCAGGAATGAACACATCACATCCACTTACTATTTTTTGAAAGTAACGATTTTTGTAAGGGTTATTAGAATACTAATAGCTTATATAATAGCACTATTGAATCAGTTTCTTCATTATCTATTCCTTGTTGTTGTTCATAGAAATTATAAATAATTATTTCCTTATTTTTATCAATAATTCCATTTTCGTCAAATTTCCATCAAAAACCCTATTTTACTCCAATTATAAAATATTATTTTTGTCATTCAACCATGGTTGAATTATTTTTCCTCTCTTATTTATTAGGATCATATTTCATAACCTTAATCAAATCTTTATCACCCAATAACTCATCAGGATGCTTCGGTTCAATTTGAAAAAATAAAGTTAGATGCTTAATTAAATTTATATATGAACATCTAGTCCTAAGAGGTCGACCAACATCACCAATGATAATATCACCAGGAGTATTACTATAAAAAAACTAACTTCATGGATACTGAAAACATTTTTCATCAATATAATATAGAAAATCTCATTATGTAAATGCATTTTGAAATGTTTATTGGGTATTTTCCTTATAAGAATAATTTTCTAGCATTGGTTGAGAATCAAATTCTAAAATTACCCCAGTGGATGTTGGTTGGGATTGACTAAAAACAAAAGGATAATTTCAATCAAATTTAACATTTATAGTTTCCTTAACTATTTAAGAATATTTATTAAAATAAATATAATCCTAATAAGTAGTGGAATAACTTAAAAAATATCCATCCATTGGATTTTGGTGCTAATTGTTGTAAGATATCCTTTATATTCTAGATGAATACATTGGATCCAAAAACATATATGTAATGAAATGTTGGTATTTGAAAAGTCAATATAGTTTTTATTATTTAATGAAAAATGTGATTTATTCTTTTAACAATGACAATTTTAAAGAGTTCTAGGTGCTGAAAAGTTATTTGTAATGTGTTTCTCATTACAATAATTTTCATTATCCTAATTTACAAATTCCCCACTATAATCACTATGATATTTTTAAAGAAAATGTTTTTAGCATATTTAAATTTGGATACAAAAGGAATAAAAATAAAAAAAGTCATCATATTTCATTACTAGAAAATATACACTTGTGTATCTAGTGTAATCATACAATAAAACAAATATATAATATTTTCCACCAATACATCTTGTTTTCTATGTCACCAAATAAATAAATGTTCACTAACTCTATATAATTAGATGTTAAGACATTAATATTAGATTTTATCCTCACTTATTTTTCTTCCCATATTGAAAATGGTAATGAAAATTTGAAGAATCAATCTTATGTTATAGTAGATCATTAAAAATTACTTTCTTTGACAATTTTCATAGGAATTTTAAGTTATAGTTACCTAAATGTCTCTAAAATAACCATGATTTTCTCTATTTTACAATGAAAATAAATTTCTTGGATCCTAAAGTCATCTAGGTCATGTGTATAAACATTCCCGTACAAATTATCTTAAATAAAAAATTCATCCGTGGATTTTGTCACTTCACATTTATCATTTCAAAAATTTAATAGGTATCCTCCACCACATATTTGACATATTCTTATAATTTTGTGATTAAAACCACTACGAAATGAAACTTTTAATATTAAAGAATTAATAATAATAATATTACTACATATACCAATAATATATCATTGATAAATATAACATAAGGGTACTCTTCCACCTCTTATCTAGATAATCTTATCCATGAAATATTAATTTGTAGTCATATTTATATACCACCAACAATCCATGTACCCATTAATTTTTTATTGGACGTAATAATATTAGTCTTTTGCAACCTTAACCTCTTGGATTTGATTGAGTCAGATAGAACAATTTCATCAATCCACATTTTTTTCAAAAATATGATTTCTAAAAACCTAAGGATTTATTTTTATTAATTGAATTTTTTTTCATACAATCTCCACCACTTTATCATTTATTATGAAATTGATCACATTTTGGATCAAGGTTAATATTACTGAAAATGGTTTTTTATTATTAAATCATATTTCATTACAATATTTATAAGTATGTATTTGTTTATAAATTTATTTAAAATGTTCATTACATGTGATAACATTTTATAAGATCATCGTGAGAGAAAATTTTTTTACTATAGTTTAATAAATACTTCCTTATCCTAACTATAATTAGTTTTGGAATATAGTATATTAAAAATTGATTGTAAAATAATTATTTCAATAATTTATTTTGTAAATTTATTTAAAAGAGATTATTTTTCATTGTTGGTTTTATCACGTTTTAGGGAAAGTTTTCATAATTCCATTTTTGAAACAACTATCCTAGATTTTTCTTTATTAGGATTTTTAATATCATTGGAATTTTTACATTCTATAAATTTATAAAAATGATTACTTTTACACAAATTGTGAAATTAATTGTCTTATTCTTTTGAGAATTTCCATAAGAAGATATTTTATTCTCCTCAACAAGAGAATTAGAATTAAGATACAATTTAGTAACTTTTTGTAGTGTTTACATTGTCCATAATATAAATATTTTATTAAGTATGCCAGTAATAAGACCAATGTTCCACAATCCGTAACTATTACTACCAAATGAATTATTTAAGTACTCTCATCCAATTTCACTCTATAAATCATTAGAATTTAGTAATTTCTTCCATTTAATCATATGAAATGTTTTATGATTGAGATAAGAATTTATATCTTTATTGTCTTCCTTTTTTAGCATCGGATAATCTAATCAGATATGCCTGTATCCTTTGTATTCATATTATATGGATTAATTCTTCTTCTCACCTCTATTATATTTACCTTTCATGTATGGATACTGCAAATACATATTACAAACTATATAATTATTCCTCTAATCAATATTATCTGGTTAATTTTTGGATAGTTCATCAATCTTAGACTATGATTGAATAACAACCTTTTTTCTTTCTCAAGGACATAAAATTTGTTTATCATGTCTGTACATTATTATAAATAGTAATAGTATTGAAAGAAACTCTTTGATATTTTTTCTTATATTTTTTAGCATCTCTTTTTAATGTACGCTTATAATAAATTAGAGTATCAATTAAATGCTCAAGAGTAATATTTTTTGACTTCTATTCATCATCGACAATAGTTATCTTAAATTCAAATTCAATAGTCATAATTTTTATAATATTTTCTAAAATAATTTCATCATATAATATTTTATCTTCTATATATTATATAATATTTGTATTTTTCATAACACTTTGTTTCATTTTTGGAAAAAGATTCTCCAGGTAAAAATTAAAAAAATAATAATTTTCATCTCCTATCATAACTCTTCTAGTTTCAACAACATTTGATGTTCCAAAATGAGTAACCTCTAATTTTTCCAAAATAAAATTTCATGATTTGTAAGAATAAATATAAAAATAAAGGATTCTTATTGGAAAATATAACAAATTTTTTATTTAAATTTTAATTCAATTGATATTACAAAATTTATATATTTATAACTGAAATAAATTCTTTTTTAGGTATTTTATAATCACCAGTCATAATGAAAAAATTATATACTATTGTGTTGATAACCAATGTGTTCATTATAACTTTCTAATATTCATAATCAACAACATAAATAATTGATGGTCTATTAGGATTATGATTATAAATAGACCCACCATTCAATCCTTACATATTTTAAAAATTGATACAATGAAAAAATTATTTTCCAAAAACACATTACTGGGAAAAATATTTATAAAAAACGTCTATAAAAAATATCCAATAAATCTACTGTATTAAAAAAGATAAATATTACCCATAAAAATTGTTTAATTTAATCCTACTATGATACCAATTTTTGGATATCAATATGATAAATATTGATATTTGGGTTGAATAATTTAATCTATATTGATAAATTTCAAGAGGGGTGGTGAATTTTAGTATTAAAAACATCATATTATGTTAATTTAATCTAAATAAATTATCAAACAACATTAATTATATGGATCATATTCAGATTTATGTTATTCAATTTTTCATTGTATCCCAATGAAAACATATTATTATATATTAGACTAAATGGATAATCAACAAAAATATATGTTTCAATCATAGTAAAAAGATCATAGTTTAAATAGATATGATTGAATGAGTATGTCTCATATTTTCTATGGATAAATTATCAACTATGAAACATATCCTAGAATAAAAAAATATATGAATAACACAATGTTATTTAAAATTAATTTGTCTCTTTTGACCTTAATTATAAGGTATCCAAAAACCTTGGATTATCATGTCCTGTGGTTTATACATACAAGAAAGTCTATATTTCATGAATGATGAAATCCCACTACATGATCATCAACTTCTCTATCAAACAACACTAGGAAGCCCTTAATCAATATGAAGATAACAATTTCCTTCATGTTTGTCCCACAATCCCTTTATATTAATCACATATTATAGTCCCACATAAAATGAAAATGTATCCTTAATGAGAAAACCAAACAAGGATTCCAAAAGAAGAAAAAACTCCAAAATAATTACCATATACTATGAATGAGATGTTCATGATTTGTAATCCCCATAGATCTAGTATAAATGGGAATTAGAAAATTAATCGATTAGTAGATTCAGACTCTTCAAATGTACAAGTATATATAGGTGACCATTCCAATGATTATATATTATCAAAAAGTCATATTTTTCCATTTCTGTTTCAAGTACTTGGATAGTTGTAAGTTAAACGCCTATATAATAATAGAATGTATGACAACATATTGATTTAAACTATTATAGTGAAATAAATGTTACTTACAGTAGGAATGATTTCCCATTTTCAGAATGTAAAAATGGTCATTCTGATAGACATTTATATAAGTCATTATGGTAATTATTATGAGGGTGAACTGATGTTTATTAGTTCCATTATAAGTTTGAATTAAATATTATGTCAATATGAATGACAATAAAAAATGACATACATCCATTCTAGTAAAAGTTTTTCTGCTGTTTATCATAGTCAAACCCATTATGATATTTATAATATAGATGGTATGATTAAATTCTCAAATACATCAGAAATAATTCAATGTATGATAAATGTTATTGGTTCTCTTAAACAGAAATAAAAATAAATTGAAAAGGTGCTAATAAACAAGTATTTCAGAAAGAGTTTATGATTTACAAAGCCATCGAAATTGAAAATTCATATGTAAACATTAGAATCAACACACAATACCATGATCATTTATATGTTTATTTAATGGGGTGGAATATATGAGTTGAATTATTTCCATATGAATTAATTTCATTTGGAAAATCTCAAATACCACTTTAATATATGGATGGATATTCATTTAACATGAAAATAAAACCCCTTCCCCTTCACATAAATCCTCTAAAATTTATTGGTTCAAAGGATAATGAAATTGATCATCATAATACGATATTTTCTATGTTATATTTTGATCCTTTTCACTATTTATAGTCTAAAAAGTTAATTATTATGTATTGATTGGTTATGGTTCTATTATTTAAATTTTATTCATCTACTAGTCATCTTATCCTTACAATAATCACTTCCCCTTAAGTTACTATTCATTATAGTTAACATTAATCAATTAAATTTTATCATTTTACATAGTTGTTGTAAAATAATCAAAAATTTAATTTTCATGATGGAATTGCTATGAAAACATCAATATTTAATTTTTTTCCATAAATTATATTGGTCGATTAAAAAAATTATCAAACTATAAATTTCATGTTGATTTCACTAATACAAGGCTTTCAGTAATAGATATAATTATTTCATTATTTAACTTAAATTTTAGACAATATTTTTTAATAATTTTAAAACAAAATGACACATTATAGATAATTTTATACGAAAATGATTGTGTGAAACATATTGGAGTGAATATGGTTGGAGAAAAAAATTGAATATATAAAATCTAAAGGATTCACTAATCTAATTAAGATATATAAAAAATTAAAATAATGAAAAAAAATGGAATATTAAATTCAATTACAAAAACTAATGAAATGACTTATATTTATAGTTATGTATGTCTATATTATTTAAGATATCAAAAAAATGTTTTGACGTTTAGAAATAAATTTATGAAAAGGTTAAGTGACAATATTCCTTTTGAGATATTATATTTGATTTGAGTGATAGTGTATCAATTTTATATGTTGGAAAAAATCTCTACTGTACATGAAACCTTTCATGTAACATTTTTATTAAATAAATTATTAGAAAACATATTTTCTTAATATTGATAATTTATACCAATTCCAAGATTTTTTTCTATGATGAAGGAATAAATTTAGCTCAACGAAAATAGGAACTAGTTTCTATAAAACCCGATAAATTTCCAGTTAAATATTATTTATATATGGATTAATATTAAGGACACAATATGGGAACATAATAAAATTACGATGGATATAAAAGTAAATTTCTTCTTACATTGATATATGAATTTAATTTCAATGAATATTTTTTAACAGATTGATAATGTAATATGTTTTTCCTTTTGTATAAGTGATTTTTTTGGCATTCTTCACCTTTTATTGAATATATACAAAAAGATTTGTTATTTCATAATTATACGACACAATATGATTAAAAATAATTAATCATATTAATGTAAAAATTATATAAATGAAAAAATATATATATAAAAAATTATATTATATAATTTTAAAATTTCAAATCCACTATGAAATGTTATACTTGTAGTGTTTTTTTATATTCAAAAAATATATATCATATCAAACAGAAATTTCATTTAGGGAAAAAATTAATATGGGAGGTGTTATCTCAACAATATAAAGAAGTGAATTTATAAGATGGTATATAAAAAATATATAATTTAGTTTGAAATTTGATGTGGATTATGTGGTTTCAGGAATCAATTTTTCATATGAATATTTAATATATACATGATGTTATCCATCTAGAATACATTTACATGAATGATTGAGTTGATGACATTGAGTTTTAATGGAACATGATTCTTGGTATAGTTAATAGGGTTCAAAACAAAATCAGAACATATGTAATTTCAATAATGTCATCCTAAATATCATTTTCATCCTGATATTTAGTAATATATTTTTCTACTCATTTCACACCCCACTTATGTGGTTTATTTTATACCATTCTTAGAATCCCCTACTATAGTTGCATCACAATATTTCTATGTTATCTTTAACCTTATGGAGTTATGCCATCGATTCCAATTTTATTCACCCTAAGACACATAATTATTATTCATAGTTACTATTTTTTTATAAATTAGAAAACAATAATCCTTTAGATTCAATCCTTATGTGAAATCTTTTTTTAAAATGGACACAAAAAATTAAAACAAAAAATGAATAGGCCAGTATCAATGCGTGTAATGTAGTTTCTAGTATCCCTCTAGTTTAGTTCGATTTTTGGATTCATTCCCTTAAGTATTATGTTTTTTTTATTCTTATATAATACCATATCCCCCACATTTTTTTTCTTATACCTTTTTTTTTGTATTTGGACATAGATGATCAAGTATAATTTTTTTCTTATTGTCCTCTCGTAAAAAATAATTCCCATTAATGTTTTAAACTGTTTCTGATTCTTTGCATCATGAATTTTAAATATAACTTCACACAGAGATAATTATTATTTATTAATTAATATATCAATGGAAATATTGGTGGGATATTAATGTAATGTCAATATACTTTTTGGAAATTGTTTCCTAGAATTTGAAAATGTTTAATCAAGTGTGATACTTTAATGAAATCATTTACACAGACCATATTATTTTAGAATTTACTGTAAAAGTAATAATTTTTTTGAATTTTATAAATGTTTTTATTTATATTAATTTCATAACATATATATATATATATTAATATTTCCCTATAATATTAATGGAATCTAGGATATTATATTTGGAAATAATAAGGTTAATTTTTTAACCTTTATGAGGAATATCATTATCTTATCCATATATCTTATAGAATTTTTCAATTTCAACCAACATGTATTATTATTTATAAAATATAAAATATAATCCAATTCACGTATCTATACATGTGTATCATTGTGTGTATGTTTTTAATATTCATTTTCATTTTTACATAAATAACATGTCACCGTTATTTGAATATGTTGGCTATGTTATTAAAAAAATTCAAAGATTATAACCTTAACCCATTATCCTGGGTCTTGAAGAGTGATAATCCATATAAATATTATATAATCTACCATATTCCATTAATAGAGGATCACCATATGTATGTCACATAATTATATACTAATATTTGATTAAAATTGTTTATATGTTTCATTATTATAAAATTTGACAATTATCCTTCTCCTTTTTCATAGTATCCACCCAACAGAGACATATTGTCATTGAAAAAAACCATTTATTTTTCTAAAAGGAATGATTTATTTCTTAAATATTATTTCTAATTTTTATATAACAATATTTTTTAATTTCAAATTTTTTTATTACACTAATCTAATAAATAAAATTTACCATTGGTTTATTACATTTTTTATATAAAAACGGTATTTAAAAAGTTTTTTTCTTTTTTTCTTCCTGTAACCTATGTTAATAAACAATTGACATTGGTTTTTAATTATGGTTATAAAAAAATGATTAATTTTTTCACTAGTTATTATATTATTACTTTTAAAACCATGGGATTTAATGTTAGTTCTATGGAAGAACAATATTAGTAGTTAAATTTCACATAATGTGATAGAGATGATTCATTATTACATATTACCCCAATTTTAAATTTTTATTCTCATAATTTTGTTTTCATGTAGGCTAATAACTTTTCAAATACATTCTATAAATATCTATTCTATCAAATTTTACATTCTAGGTCATGTCATCTATTCCAATTCTAATTCATCACTATTATACCATATCTCTATTGAACAACAACTCTATGTAATTATAAATATGTTACCATTATATATTATTTATATAGTTATTTTATAATTAATATTTCATTTTTGATAATCAATAATTGATGAAGATGAATTCATTAGATATAGTAGTATTTATTAGTCTTCAACATTACAATTATGGAAAGAATTTAGAACTTATTTATTATTTCATCCTTGTAATGAAAATTTATATCACTATGTATTATTTAGATTATGAGTAAATCACCAAATGAAATGAAAATAATCTAATGAATTGTTAATTTTTTACCATATTCATCTGGTTTTAACAATTCCATTATCGTCCAATCTTATTTTTCATACTATATATTTTTTTTTGTATCGAAATAATTAAAAAGTGAATATTATATTCCTTAATTTTTATTATAATAACTGAAATTTAATGCTTACTATAAGATTTTAACGTATACAATTGAAATTGTACGTCAAATTCAGTGTAAGCTATTTAAATATCAGACAATGAAATTCTATTCATATTTAAAAATGAAACTTTTCAACATTTGATTTTACAATTGAGGGAAAAAATATAATTTATAGATATATATAAATTTTCCTAAAAATTATTTTAAAAATACATGATATTAAATGGTTTTCTTCCCTTTATCAATTTTAATATCTAATTAAAAAAATTCAATCAACTCATCAGTCATGATTTATAAATTTTAGCAAAATTTTTATTCTAAAATACAAGAAAAAGAAAATTATCTCATTAAATTATGTTTTCCATTAAAACACTAACCACATTCATCCATTAATATATATATATATATATATATATATATATATATATATATTATTTTTTAAGATTTATAATATATATTATACTATTTTGATTCATATTTTTATCAGAACCCAATTCTCAAAATAATAATCCTTTTTCATTATTTATTTTTCATCATATTCGTATATTCAATAATGGATTCATATTAGTATAATTTTATTTTATATTACATAACTATATAAAATAAACTATATATCATAAAAATCAATTTATTTTATAAATTTTATCTATAATGAAACATCAATTGATCCTACACAATCCATGATAATTCATTCCAAAACATCTTTTTTGTTTGTGATAAATTTGGTGATACTTGATCTTTTATTGTGGAAAATAATAAAAATTACGTTGGTAATTGATTTGATTTATAATATAATCTATATAAATATTTAATTTTTTATGAGTATGAATAAATTTTTTCTATCTTCTTATGTGTCATTGTGTATGATTTAGGTGGTGTTCATGTGTATACTTCTGTATGAGATTCAACATGTATATTTATTTATTTGAGAGATAGATAGTGTTTTTGCATCTTAGCGTCTATTACTAAATTTGTTTCTGATTATATAAATATAATGGAAATTGAAACAAGACCCAAAATAGGTTGGATATAGTGCCAGTTTTATTGAATTTTCATAAGATATAATGAATCTCATCCCAAAAGAATGTATATTTTTGTATTCATGGTAAACTAGATACAAATGTGTCTATTGCATTAAATTTTAATAAAAAAATTATAGTATAATTATTTTTGAGAATAATTATTACCATAATCATAATCATTCAAGTCATTCATTGTAAAATTCCAGGATTTTTGGGAAGTGAACCAAAATAAGGGTCATCTCAAATGATATGTCCTGGTTAATTATATCAGAAGTCATCTTCAATAAAAAAATATATTCAATAATGCATCGAATATATCCTAAATTACATGTAACTTAATAAATAAAATTGCCATAATTATTATATAGATAATGAAAAATATTTCAAAGTGAATAATAGACAATAGATGCCATTAAATATATAACCTGAGAATTAAATTCATTCAGAGATAATATCACCATGAAAATGTCAACGATAATAATAATTGAAATATTAATTATAGAAATTATAAATTATTGGAATAAATAATATTATGAATAATAATACATAACTATGCGTACATTTCAAGATAACTTTTTACTTCATGGTCAAAAACAATTGGTTTTTGAAAAATGATTGTGTGTCAATTTACCGACTAACCTCATTATACCATTGATGGATTAAGGGGATATCTATAATAGAGATTCACACATTTTATATTTCCCCAATTAATTTATCATATATCAAATAAATAATTTCTTTCAAAATCTTATTTTGTATCATCAAATATCCTTATTGAGTAAATATTTCAGTTTTTTTCAAAATTTCCCTTGATAAAAAAATAAGAATCAATGTAGAAAACCTTATTTAAAAAATTATCAAATAAATAATGAATAATATGTATATTTTGGGTGATATTTAATGTTCAATGATCATAACATAGATATCATTTCAAGGTAATGTTAATGACTACAAAAATGAATTGCGAATGTGAATATCAATACATTCCTTTTTCAAAATGATAAAAACCCCAAAATATAAATAATAATGTTGGAATCAATAAATCATATAACAATAATTTTATGAATAATATTTTATTTTCAATTATTAATATAAAACCCATAATTAAAATTTTAAATATAATTCATGAGGAAGAAACAAATTTTCAATTTAAAATGACTTAAAACCCAAAAAAATATTGAGATTACTTTTATCTGAAAATAAATTTTTAACAAAATTATGAATTTCCATAATATTAGGGAAAATATTCTCATTAAAATAATCATTTTAAAGATTAAAATTATGATTCAATTTGATTATTTTCATAATGGAAGGTAATTTTGTACATCTAATACAATATAAAATGAATATTCATTTTTCATAGCAAATAGTTTAGAAAAGTGCATTTTTCAATAAATACAGAAATATTACTTCGAAAAAAAGTTAAAAATGTAAAATTTATTAAAATTTACTTAATTATTAATTTTTTATATGATACAAACAAATTTATACCGATTTTATAAAACATGGTTTTGGAAGGAAACATATTTTAAACCGAAGAGATAAATGAAGTATGGTTCTATTAAAAAATATTTTTTAAAACATTTTAAATGACAATGAGTGGGAAACTTGTTCGATAACATGAAAATTATAAATTTATAAACATAAGGGATGAAAATATGTGGTATTATTAAACAATGATAAATTTTTTTTAAAACATATATTAAAAAATAAATAATCCTGATTATAATGAAGTTTTGAAATAAACCCTAATAATGAAAATAATTTGGATGTGAGAAATAATCAATGAATCGATTATTTGTATCAACAGTAAATTCACATTAATAAATTGGAATGTAAAATAGATATACCAAATACTCATTACACAAATAATATTAAAATTTCAGTGACAAAAAAGATGTAATATTACCAGATGGATTGAAATTGAGTTGTAAATTTCATTACCACATAGTAATTTTCATATAAAATCTACTTGGATGAATTAATTAATCATAAAAAATTTAAAATACCAGGAATTGTTAATTAATCATGACAATATATTAAAAAATTGTACTATAAAAAATTGATTAAATAAATTAGGAGCATAACATTATAATACTTCTCAATGAAATGAAATTGACCCTGAATCCCCTACACTACACTATTGTTTGGTTTAAAATAGTTTAACATTTGATATAGTGTATTTAAATATGTTATATACATATAAAAAATCTATATTAATATTTATAATATCATATATGAAAATTTAATAACACATTATTAAATTTTCTTTAATAATAAATACTTTTTTCCATTTCCACATTTGTTAATTGCCTGGATTTCTCATGTCTATATTTTTATAAACAATGTAGATCATATTCATGTTATAATGTGCATGAAAAAATAAAAAATGTTTAAATAAATTTAATTTTATAATAAATAATGAAAATTCTTTATAAAAAATGGATTATTATACAATCATCGAGATAGTCGGCCCCTCATACACATGATGAACAATTCGGTTTTCTAGTGATAATTATTGAAAATAGGTCTTTGAAATTTTTTATTTCCAAATGATAATAATATCATACAAAAATAATTATTTAGATAACTATACTTAAAAATATCATCTATGGTTTGTGGATGAACAGATAACCACATCATTTCGTGAAGGCAGTAGTCAATACATAGAAGAACAATGATACCATCTTTAAGTGAGTGAAATGGTATGACTGAAAATCATATTTTATCGTTATAAAAAATTAATTATGTTTCTAAAATAATAAATGTTTATGTTATTTTACATATATTAATTAATATTATATTTATCTCCATCTATATAAATGATTTTTCACAAATGAATCACATAGCATCATGAGGCTGTAGTCCTCCGTACACATGAGAGACATTATCGTATCCTATTCGGAATAGAATAGAAATAATTTGTATATATTTTAATTACTCAAAAGTTTTAAAAATGTTATATTTATATTTTAATTATTATTTATATCCATCATCATACAATGTAATGAATGTAGTGAATGGAAAAAACAAATGAAATCAGTTGGTGAGGTGGTGGTCTATTTTACACATGAATAATGCTTTTTTAACCCATTTGATGGAAGTGAAGTTGGTTTTAGGTTATAATATTAAAATAATAACATCTTAGTATATGAAATATAATGACATTATATAATCTAATTCTATTAATATCTTAATTTGTTTGATGAATAAATAAAATAAAAACGCTCGTTAAAGAACGTAATCACTTCTTCTGGTTTCCTCAAAAGGATTACACAAAAATACTTCTTATTTGGATTTATTTAAATAATGAAGTTTGAAGGATTAGTTTATTAATATTATTATGTGATTTTGGAAGTTATTTTCTAATCTAAAAGTATTTCAATGTCTAAAAAATGGAGGATTGTGGTAGCTTTTTATAAGTTAGGTGAGTGTCACACTTGTGATTTTTTGAAAATATTTGATCATACCAATGTTTTTATCATTCCAAAAGCCTCAAAATGGTTCATCCAAGAAAATATTAGAGATAAGGTTGAATTAATACAATAAAATTGGTGTTTTAAAATTTTTTAGTTAAATTTTGACCTTGAAATTCTTAGTTGATCTGGCTATAAATCCATTTATACATTAATCGAGGTAATAAATTATTACTGCTTCAACTATTATTTTCAGCCAAAAATTATGTTCACCTTATCAAAAACTGTAAATTATTATTATTAAAGATAATTATTACATTTTTTTAAATTCAATTCAAATAATATGATAAATTTAATGTAGAATTAATCTCACAATCAGAATGAAAATGAATTTTTTTAAAGAGAAACTATTCAAAAGTATAAAATGTATTTCTATAAATATTAAATAATATAATGATAAAAAATCAATAAACTATATTAATATATATAAAAATTTACCAATTTTAATTTAATACCAATTACAAATATAATGAATATTGACATATTATTTAATTAAAAATGGTGTTTTCAAATAAATTCCAGTATTATTTATTCTTCATCATAAAATGAAGCTTCTCAGAAAAAGCCCAAAATTTCAATATAAGATAATTATGGGATTATGGTTACAAAACAAAATTTAATATTATAAAATGAATTTTCAAAATATGGTGAAAATTAATTATTTTTTATGTCCACAATGCACGATTAAACCATATTTTTTAAAAAATAAGGTTTTTTCTGAAAATGTTTCATTATTTTTTTTATGTTCATTATTCTTATTTTTAATCAGTTGATAACCAATGAACATGTGTAATATATATATTTATCATAATTTATTTAGTAATATTAATACCCTTTTATTTAATTTTTATGATATAATAGTTATCTTTAAATAAAATTTTAATAATGATTTATGTTTTTTCAGACCAAGTGTTTCCTGTAACATAAGGTAAAATCTGTGTTTTATGTAACAAAGTTATAAATGGGAATAAATTTAAATAAATTATTTTTCTCTATTATTTAATATTCATTTGTCATGTCTCATATAATATCAAATACAATTTTAGTCATCTATATTCATAGGGTGTCACGTTCTCCTCACCTAATATAATTTATGTCCATCTAGTTTAAACTAGTTCTAGGAACTAAAGGTTTTGAATTTTTTAAAATTCCATTATTGAAACAAACTCACATCCCAAATTATTTTAATAAAATAATCAATTACTAATTGATATAGGGAAGTAAAAAATTGAATATGTAATGAAATATAACTAGATATATATGTATGAGAACATGGGTTCCATGTGAACATGGTCACATTAAATAAAAGTGTAAATAATCATAGATAACGGTTGATTCCATTTATATAAAAAATAAAATTATCAAAGGATTATTAAGGACCTCAAAACCATAAATCAAATATGTGTTAGATTGTTGATTAATATAATTAAATTTAATGTCAATAAGATGAACTTTTATTTTAAGATTCATTTTTCTATAATTGAGGATTTCTTTTATGATCTATGATTTTATGAAAATATATATACATGATATGTTTCTTTTTCATAATATGAATTTCATTATTTTTTGTTTCAATTAATTTTAAAATCACTTCTAACGTAAATAATAAAAATATCCATGAATAATTTTTTTATTCTCGAAGAACTCCAATAAATAATAAATGGATATTTATATCAATAAAATAGTGAGAAGTTTTTCCAATTGTCTTTAACCATTTTCCAATAACAATATGAGTAGAACTAGTTAAAAAATATAGTATATTAATCTTAAATAGACAATGGTGACACCACTAATTCATTATTAATATATAATTGTCAAAAAATTAACTAAAAACAATGAAATATTTACTAGTACATCACATAGTCCAATGGTAGGTGTTGAACAAATATCTATATTCAGTCATGGGTTATATCCTTATGAACTTACCAAACTAATATGGTTGTAATATAGAATTTGGATTTTCCTTTTTCTAAAACCATATTAATATAATACCAATAATAGCCCCAATAAAATATTATATAAAACCTTTATATGGAAGTAATCATTAAATAATTTTTTTACTAAGGATGACAATATATATTATATTTTTATAATAGACTACTATTATTATATGACAATTATTAGAATATAATTAATTATCATATTAACAAAAAATATTTTCAATACCTTTAAAATTATATCTAAAAAATGTAATAATATTATTACACGAATAAATTTTCTAATAGAACATATTATTTCTCTAAATTTAACCCAAAATACCCACATTCATGATATAATCGCACCACATAAAAATAAAAATCTTGTTGTTTAATAAATTTTACTTATGAACAATATGAAACTCAAAAAATGATTGTATTAATATCTATTATGATAATGAATAGACATATGATTATGGAAAATAATACAATCCTTATATGATTCATAATTCATATCCTCGACACACCATTGAAATAAAATACTTTTATAATAAAATTCTCAACGATGAAATATTATTACTAAATATGATTTATTTCCATATTGTCCCTTCTAGGGTTTTTTATTATACATTACAAGATAAAATTATCTATAATAATTCATTACTTCCCTCTATTTAAGATAACACTGTACAAATAGATCCCTTAAATTTAATTTATTTCCATCCATTTTACTCTTCATATTTCCTTATGAATTTTTTTCTTTATGCCCTATTTTTCCACATAAAACATTTTTCCATCCCTTTGAGACACCATCTCTTTAGTCTCATATATGTTATTTCTATCCTAGTAAATTCATTTTCATCATCCATTAAAATTCATCATAATGGTTTCTAATGAATCTTTGAATTATCATATGCATAACCCCAAGGAGTGTCAAACCAATTTTCTAGTATGGCCCACTATCAAGTACCAGTTGATGATCAAGTCCATAAAAATTCACCAAATTCTTAGTTATTACTACTAGGTATGCCTATTCTAGATCTATAACCACCACTATTATCTAGACATAGATAATTTTCTAGGAAAACCACATAATTCCTCAGTTAAAAAAACATTAGAATATTCTTTTACACTTATTATCAATGTCATTTATATTATTATAATCCTAAAAATATTTTTTCCAAAAAAAATCATGATGATTTTTATACTAAAAATCCATTGATACCAACTATAGTCCACCAAGACTTAGTAGATTGGAGTTGAATCAAGTATTATTAAATTGTTACACGATATATGGAATCACATACCAAAGGTCGTAATAGATTAGTATAATTTTTAGACTAGATATATATATATATAAGTCATTCATTACAATTGATAACAAAATTTACAATATTTTTTTTAGAATATAAAATATTCCCTCTATAATATTCTACCAAATATTTTCTATTAAACTTAATGGATTTATAGGGAACGGAAAATTATAAGTGTTTGTTAATATTTCTAGTAACGATTATGTGCTATATAATCTATTGAAAATCAAAATAATAATAAATAGTTCATGGTAAATTACTGAACACGCATTCCATTATATAAGTAACATGGGTATCATAATTTGGTAAATCATAAATAATATGGAATTGAAAATAGATGAAAACAAATTCCATTTAATAAATAATGTTTTAATGAAACAAATCCAGATATATTTTCCATGTTAAAATATCATGGATAACAGGAAATGTAATCATAATGAAGGAAATACATAATTATTGGAATGTACGATCAGAGGAAACATTATATTACAAATTTAAAAAAACATTAATATGATTGTTTAAAAAACATGGTATAAACATATTGGGTTTGGCCAACTGATTTCATGACTTCCTAATCGTTCTACTAATAAGATTACGGAACAATCGATCAACTATATATAAATGCGAAATAACGATGTATTTTATGTCCAATGAACTCCTTATTTATCAAATAATCGACTTAAACTAATAAAATTTTCCCTGTCATAATATATATATATATATTGAGTGATGAATTATGATATATCAATACTTTACTAGATAAAAAATAACATCCAATGAATAAACACATATGTAAAAATCATATATCGTTTATGAAATTAACATATCCCATATAAATAATATAGATATTTATAGTAAATTTAATATAAAAATATCATAGGAAATTGAATATTAAATGGGAATGTTTATTATAAAAAAAGAATATATAATGTTAACGTATATACTTTCCCTATTAAAAATCAAAAAAACCCTTCCAGAGAAAGAATGACGTTGGTATAAATTCAAAATATAAAAATCAGAGTAATTATTAATGCTTAATGTCATTTATGAATAGAAAAAATATAAAAATATCTTTGAAAAAATAAGTTATTAATATATATTTTTTATTTATATTATATGTTTTTAAAACCTAAATCATTTTGAAAATAATTATCTTTGAAAATCACATATAAATTAGTATGAATTTACATAATATGTGGGGAATTTTATTCAATAAAAATAACTTTTTCAACACTAAAAATAAACATAAATGAAATTATGGTCATGATGAAGGGTAATTTCATTCATTCCATACAAGTTGAAAAGCTCAATCCATTTACACTGTAAAAGGTATGGAAATGTCACATGTTTGGAAAACAACAACTAGAATATGTTGAATTTTTTTGAAAAATATAAAATGGATAAAAATTTATTTATAAAATTATTTTCAATATGATTATGATATTTTTGAAATTGTTTTAATAAAACATTGTTTTGGAAGAAAATAGATGTCCAATCAATAGGGTAAATAAAGTCATAATTTCTTAATAATAATTTCGAAAACATTATAAGTGCGAAAAAAATGAAAATAATTATATTAATAGAAATTATAAAAATTAAATATATTAAAGAAAAATTAAATTTCATAATTATAAAATACTCAAATAATATCATTCAACTTGAATTCATGAATAAACAATCACAATTAGGATGATATTATGAAATAAACCCTATAAGGATCATAACATTGAAATGAGAATTTATCGATAAATACATTATGTGTATGAATTAGACTATAATTAAACAAACTTTAAAACAATATTATATAATAAAAAATAATTATACACATAATATTATAATATCAAGGTCAAAATATAATATAACCCAATGAAAATAAAATGAGTTTAAAAATTCAATAGAACATAGTAATTTAATGATAACATGTCCTTGGATGAAATAAATAAAATTGATACATAAAATGACATGAAATTTTAAATAATAACAGTATAAAAATTAAAATGGGTAGTATACAAACTTTAAAAAATAAACATTGTGCATAACATTAAAGTATTCTGAAATGACACAAAAATGAGGTAATGTCACTTAATCACACTTCCATTTGGTTGAAAATGATTAAACTTCAAGTATTGTGGTATTATAAAATTTATTAAATTATAATATAACAATATTAATATATTAAATATCACATATAAACATTTTAAAATATTTTATAACCAATTCATTAATAATATTTAATTATTTTCATTGTTTCTGTTGTTAATTTACATATATTCTCATTCATGTTTTTAAAAAATGATCATGTTCCTGAATATATAATATAGTTTATTTTCTAGATAATAATAATAATTCCATAATTTACAAATTTTTACATCAATTATACTATTAAAACAAATCGTGAATGATTGTTTAGAAAAATGGAAAATGTTATAATCATTGAGCTAGTTGGTCATATGTACATAACAGTAACATTTCCATCTTCTAATGGTCATTATTGAGAGGTCATATGTAATATTTTAGATTTAATTTATTATAATAAAATCATATAATCAATATTATATCTTTAAATATAATTATATTTTTATATATACCGTATTGTACAGGGATGAGAAGATATTAACAATTTTTTGTGAATGTTGTAGTCTACATGTACATGAATGATCTTATCATATTTATATGAGTGAAATGGTATAATGTAAAATGATATGTTGTAATTTAATAAGCATAATTCAATATTTAGTAACATAATTATTTAATTTTAATTACATATATTATTAAAAATTAACCTTAAATCCTTCAATGTAAATATATGGGGAAAACGAAATTATATCCCTTTGTGAGGACATAGTCTATTATACACACGACCAATGTTAACTTATCACCTATTGAGTTGAATGGAATAAGTTAAATATTTTATAATGACTCCATGGGTTTAATTACTTTATAAAAAATATATAGTTAATACTAATCATTATACCATACTGTGAATGGTTATAACGGAAAAATTAGTGAGATCTGTAAGCTAGCATGTAGTCCTCTGTACACCCGAACGATGATTTTGTCACCATTTTTATGGAAGTTGAGGCGATATTAGGAAATGAAAATAACATAAATAAATATTATTTTATTTTGTAAACTTATTATGGTATTTATGCATGGAATAATAATAATTTAATTGGGTGGGGATGATATAAAATAAACATTCTTTTCCAAAATCATTCCAATTTCATTATGTTTCATTCATAGGTTTTAACCAAAATACAAACTAGGTGTCCTCATACAAAAATAATTATTCTAGGATGAGAGTATGTAATTTGTTATGTTATTTGGTTGTGTAGTTGTCATACCAAAATAGGTTTATGGTGTGAAAATTAGAGGATGTCGGAGGCCTTTTATAAGTGAGGTGAGTGAGACACATTTAATTTATTAAACAATTTATTGATTACCACATTTTTTTCATTCTGAAATCCATAAAAATGTTCAATTATTATCAATATAAAAGGCACTATGTAAATAAGGATATAAAATTAGTGTTGTACGTGTTTTTATGTCATTTGTAACCCTAATCCTATTAGTTTAACCCATAGTACATAAATTATTACCTGAATCACAATAATAAATTATTATTTTATTGAATCTTAATTTTGGTTGAAAATTAAATTAACCATACTAGAAATAATAGATTATTATTATTTTAAATTTGCTATAAATTTCTGTAAATTAAATTCGAATAATTATGAAATTTTTATGTAAAAATAGTCATTCAGACATGAAAAAATGTTCAATTTCTTAATAGAAAAAGTTCAAATGTATTAAATGATTTCATAACATGATTCGATAAGAAAACTTACTCAATGAAGAAAAAATTATTAAATTATATAAAATTGAACTATTTTAATTTAAAAAAAATTCAATGTATAATTTAACATTAAAATTTTTTAAAGATAAAGGCAGTTTCCATTTACTAATCATTATTATTCAGTATTCATAAAAAATAAATTAATTTAAAAAAATATCAATAATCACACCTAATATAATTTTGGTATCAAAATTTGAAAAATTGTTTTCATTTTTCAAAATAATATTTAAATTGGTATATATTAGTTTTAAATTTTTTGTGCAAGTCATGATTAATTCATTTTTTAGAAAAAATCACCTATTAAGAAATTAATTCATTTTTTAATGAATTATTATTATTATTATTATTATATAATGGCCATATTACCAAAACATTATTGTAAACAACATATTTTAAATAATTTTTCCATTGTAATTCATTAAAACATATTTAATTCCATGTTATAATGGTCATCTTTAAAAAATATTTTAATACTGTAACATTTTTATTTAAAAATTGTGTTTCACATAACAAAGGCTAAATATATTGTAACATTTAATGAAAACTATTTGAGAGATTAAATTAGACAAAACATATTTCATGGGTTTTTTATTATCATTTTCATGTGTAACATAATCAACTAAATTCATTGTTTTTATTCCTCTATCAGGAGGCGTTAAAATGATTGACTATCGTGGGACGATATTATGATATTATAGTAATTTAAAATAGAAAATTATAAGTCCCTTAATCAAATCGACAAAACTCTATTTTCAAAAAATGGTCTTCCATTTTTTAGAAACTCTAGATACTAATTTTGATGAACCCCACACATGTATTCCACACATATATATTCATCCAAAAAAAGTTGTGGGGAAAGGTAACATATTCTAAAATTCACATCATTAAATCCCATTTTTTGTTGGGATTACTGGGGTAAACATAGAAGTTTACATCAAATATTTAGTAAAAATCAAAATTAAATTTAAAATCCAATATTTGAATAAATGATACCAACATAACATTATATAATAATGGAAATAAAAAATAAATTCATTCACTAAATTAGAAAATAAACTATGAATGAAGGAAGGAGATTAAGATTCACATGATCGATGAATTCATTTTATATACTGAACCTAGTTATAATACTCAAAAAATATTCTCCATTTTATTAATAATTGATCTAATAAAATCATGTAAATAATATGATATCATTATATAAATATATTAAAAACACTGTTTTTAATATTTAATATTTTATATGTGTACGTGACAAGTTCCTCCAGACATTCATTATGTTCTTCAAAAATGAATTTATTCCTTACCTACCGGGTAATAGTTTTTATGACTAGTGAAAGAGATTTAATTTTTTTTTTCAATTACTAATAATTTGGAGGAGAATTGAATGAAAAACATTTATTGGAAGTTGTATGGTTATAATTATAATATTTTTGATAATGTGGGAATATATCACAATACAAAAATACTAAACGTGGACATGAGACTATACTGAGTGAACTAAAACTATGAGGATGAAATATATAGAATAATATAATATGATTATATAACCATAAAAAAATTCAATGAAAAATATTACATTACCATCAATCAAAAAAGAGTTATTTGACCATAAGAGTGACGATATATATATTTCTCCAAAGAAAAATATAGTTCATTATAAATCAATGATGTAATATGATTTTAATTATATAAATTGTCATGAAATATGGAAAATCAAATCATGGTTTACAAAACAATGAAATATGTGAATTGGGAAATTTTTTTAATTGGAAACTAATTGAGAGACCAAATACGAAGAATAATAGTAATTCTTGGAAAATTGATTTGGTGATTTTAATCAATATGGAAATATTATTATAACAAGAATCATGATTAGTTAACAAATATCCACCATATATAAGAGTGAGTGGGAATATGTTATTGGTACAAAAAATTTAGATCCATTGAAATATATATTTATTAGTTATTAATTGTGGATATTTTAGAAACATTAAACATATTGAGAATTTGGAGAATTTTGTCCTTCCAACTTATAGAGACTAATATCTCTAGCCACTGGAATATTTAACTGATTAATTATTAATTTAAAACTAATGGTAACTAAATTGGGGAATAGTTCTTCTACCACGATAATATTAACATATGAGGTAATATTAATTGTTATTTCAGTGATGGTGAGTAATTATCTATTTGGATGACCAAATTAGTATGATCAATATGTCACTCGTGATGGGATGTCTATAGTGAAAAAATAATACACTAAGGGGATCATATAAAGATCAATTTAATGTTTATAAATAAATTCTAAATGATCAAAACATTATATAAAAACTAAAATATTTTTTTTGTGAATGGAATGAAGTGAGTAAAGAAAGGTATATAACATAGAAATTGGATTTAGTTATAAGTGAATAGTGATTTTGTTTAATTTAAAACTTGCTATATCTAATAATGTGGATGATGATAATAATGTGATGAAGATATTAATGATAATTTTTAACCAAGAATTTATTTTATATAAAAAACATTAATATCTTATATACAACAATTTTATTATGTATAATAACAGATTATCTCCTATTTTTACAATAGGATTTTCTGTAGTTATTAAATAATAATAATAATAATATAAATTTAAAATATATGGATTAAATTTGTTTTTTTTCATTCGTGGTATTAAGACTAAATGTAATCAGATACCAAAATAATATCAATAATAACATTCTAAATATCATACCATGTGTGATGAGACAAATGAAATCCAATAGAAATATCATGGGCTGCTAGATATTCATTATATGATCCTGACCCTATGATATAGTCAATCACAATTTATCATTTTGATTAATCCATTTTAATTTTTCTTAACGTTGTGTTTCCTAATTGTAGAAAGGGCCTTAGGGGTGTAATGAGAATTATTGTAATTGATATAGGAATAAAAATTCCAATTTGTACTGAGTGCATGGTTGTTGTAGTGTCAGAAGTAATTTTCTACTATAACTGTGAAGCTTGTAGAAGGAGGATAATTGATAGGAAAACAATGTGGGATGGCCAAAGAGTCCATTTATCATGAGCTCCAATTGTATACTGGAAAGAACAAGATGATCACATGGTTTTTCAATCCTTATGGGAATATATGAAAACCGTGTGTATTTGTTTACACTTTAATAGTATGGACCACAAATTTTATGCATAGATTATAAAACCACATAACCAAACCCTGTGCCTTAGTAAAAGTGGTATTTTACATACTTCTCTCCTAACCATAAATGTGTTATCCTTTATCTTCTTTCTCATTCAACCCCAAACATCATTGGGTGGGAACAATTGGTTCTTATGTATTCCATATATGTTTCTCTATCAATTATTAAGAATTTTGATAGTTGTTTAGTGTGATTCTAAGGTCCATTTATTTCACTAAAAATATATCAATATATTTTATAGATTTGTATTTGTTGTATTTTTTCCTATAATTGTATTGTTAAATAATACTATTTACAATGATCTCTTCCTTAGAGTGTTATTGGTAGTTTTAGTTCGAATCGAGGGTCATAGATGGATGAGTGGTTGTCACTGACCATGAGGACTTTGACCTACATGATTTTCCCTATTGTTTTGATTAATTAATACATGTATTTTTTTAATGTTTATATCAAGTAATTGGTTTTATTGAGCCTATGAATATGTTCTATGTGTGATTTTATGAAATTAAATTAAGGGGAATTTTTACATGTTATATGGTTTCAAAAAACATATAGTGGATGTTTTATATAAAAATATTATAAAATTTTTTCTTTACAAAATCTGGTTAATGGGGCCATATATAATGGGTCGTGGAAATAATTTTTTTTTAAAAATGGTGCATCATTTTTATGTTGTGTTATAAAGGAACAATAGTAATAAACATTTATATGAAATGAATAATAGAATTATTGGGATTGTCATACATTCAATTTCAATTTTATAGTTGTGTGCTGTTGGTCGTTGTGTTTAATACTAATGTAACTATGTTGGAAATGGAATTCCACATTGAGAATGTGTATTTTTTAGGGTTTTAATATCATGAAATAGTGTTGGTCCTTGTGGTCCAAATTAATATAATTAGTTTGTTCATGATAGTCCACTTCATGAATAACGGTTAGTCATGGTGGTGTACAACATTTTTTGGGTTCCTCGATTGAATCACCAAGGTGTATTAAATTATATACAAGTAATTAATACACAACTTTTTATGGGCAACTCAATTGAATGCCCAAGGTGTATGATGTTTGTGATTTATTTTAAATTGAAATTCCAATTGTTTAAAATCTATTAAATGTAAAATTCAATAATGTTTTGATAGTGAAATTTTTTAATGAAAGGTTCTAAAATTTGAACCATTTTGAATAAGAAGGTATCATTTGATTAAAAATAATAATCTTAAATTATGAGTCCTATAGTGATTATGGTGATTTGTATCCCTATTGTAGTGTGTTTGATCATGTGTATGGGTAGTTTTTGCATCACCAAAAATGTTTAATGTACAAATTTGTATTCGGTGGCATATTTGACACTCAATAACAAAAAAATAAGTTACAATAATATCATGAGACTCTATAGTATATTTACTATTTTAAATAAATTCAATATAAGATATAGCATGTAATTCAGTCCATATGGAGTTAGTTGTTCTTACATGCAAAAGAGTCCTACCTTGATAGCTTGAGTATCACATAAGAATGGGTTTCACCAAATGATATTGTATTATAAAAATATTATTATTTAATTTAATAACATATAACATAGCTGTTTTATTAAATTTTATTTATAGTATTTTCTATGTTTTGAAAATTTATGGATTATATAAATATAAAAAAATTTATCGGTAACCAATTAGTGAGAAAAAAATTAGGATCCAAAAGGATATAACATATACTATTATTGTTTTTATGATTCCAAAGGAGTTTTCTATTAAAATAAACAATAAATTAAAAATAGATATTTCTCCTAATGAAATTAATATATTATATATTAAATAAAATATTTTTTATATTCATCTATTAGGTATGATATACATAATATAAGAACAAACCCTATTTTAAACATGGAAACCTATATTTTTATAAATTAAAATTTACCACCTTTTAATGGAGGACCCATTATAATACATAATACTGACACATTAATTTATTTAGTATGTAAAAAATTAACATTGAAATAATAAAAATAAAACATATGATATGGATATTTTTTTTATTTTCAGAAAAATATAATTTTTTAATGAGTAGTACAAAATATTGAATTTTAGTTCAAAACAGAATTATCATGTAATTTTTTAAATATGTATAAATAAAAATTTTAATTTGTTTTAAAGATTAATTAGATAATATTTCTATGTGTTAATAAAATCTTTGTGATTAGAATTCATTTCGCATTGAAATTGATAATAATAACATATCAATCATTCTGACATTTGTACATTAAAAAAAATATTGTTGTCTTGCCGATGAGATTAAATTTAAATCTATTTAATCCACTAAAATGAATGAAATTTTTAAAAATTTATTCTGTATTTGGAATTATAATAAAAAAATTTATAAAAATGATAAAACAATTTTGGCACAAATTATTAATGAATGTTAAAAAAATTAATTACAACATTTAATGTTATATTAACCTTAATATGGGACTAAACCTTAACATTCATTCCCAAAATGACCTATAAAATTTTTTAATAGCTATTTTATGGACATTTATTTACCCTATACTATATTTTATCCAATTGTGTCCATTAATGGATCTACACGACACATGAAAAATGTGGATAGATTTTCGTTGTCAAAATATTTCAAGAGTGACACTCCTCCTCCACTATAAAGGCTACAAATTCTCCCCATTACACAAAACTATCCAAAAACCTATGATAACCTATTATCTACCAAAATAGATTCCTAAAATCCCTAACCTCATCCTTGAGCCATCCCATTTATCATAAATACTTCCAAATAAGACCATTTGTAGAAACCAAATGGTGTAACAAAATTTTGAAGGTAATGCTTTCCAATGATAACATTCCATTCATTTACATATCCACCATATAAAATATTATTCATCTATGATCCTATAATACCACCATAATACAAAATGTACTCTTATGTTTTTTCATTAAGGGTTATAACTACGCTAATAGAAACATCCATCAAATGTGTACCAAACATACTTTCTCTATGTATGAACAACTATCACCTCACAATATTATGATTGTTAATTTTTCCATTACCAACATTCATGGTTTTCCATTATGATGTAAAATCAGTTTATATATGTAATTTATTATTTTTAATATTAGTTTATTCTTTTGAAATCCATTTATAACACATATATTTAATAATATCCATTTTGCGTTAATATGATAACATCATTTAAGGAAGTGTGGACTACCTCCACCTCGATGTAATGTGATTCCTTCAAACTAAACATTGAATTTATTAAGTATAATTTTAATGAAAACATATCATATATAATTAATATTTTGGATACTATAATTATAATAACCATGTATGTTCATATCATTTACTTTTCATTTGTTTAAATTTTGAAAATGAAATGAAGGAAGCATTCAAACATATGTACGAACTATTGTCTCCATAAACGATGCATTTCATTAATTTTTTACCAAAAGTATAGATAATTATAGAAACAAATATACTATATATACATGATACTAAAGTTATTTTTAAATTATTTATATTTTGAAACCATGGAAAAATTTATATGAACAAGAAATAACATCTTAAAATATACTTGATAAAATAGGAAATTAACACAAAAAAATTAAATTAATGAAATGTTTTTACAAAATAGGTAAAAACATATTAAAATATTATCATATAGGATATCCTAAATGTTAATATTTTTTATTATATTTTATTTACATGTTTAAACTGCTTATATAAAATTTTAATGGATTTTAACCTAAAATAAAACTTATAGTATGGAATTATTCTCTAGTTTTCTTTTCATAAGGCATACCTAATCATTTTTAACCAAATTTATTATATATGGTGTACATAATAGAACATTGTAAGGTAATATCATTAATATATCTTTGTTCATGGTATTTTTAGATTCAACATGAATAACTTATTTTAAGGGCATCTAAGTTAAATGAAACCAATTTGAATAGAATTTGATAACTCAATTTCTTTTCTTTGAGTTATATTACATATTCATTATTTTTAATATTCTATGATTATGTATATAATAAGATTTTACTATCTCATGATGTATTTAAACTTCAATTATGTGGATTTATAGTTGATACACATAATCTACTTATCGATGGACACTCAGATGGATGTTATAACCTTTTCAAGGTTTTATTTCCCAATCTCCATTTTTTTCAAGATTATTTGTTCTTACAATTCTATTGGAAGAAATTATTTGATAATTTTTCAACAAAAACATTAATTTTAATCTATTATAAAAAAATTGTGACTTTTATCATGTATTAGTACTCATTTTACACTATATTTTTAAAAATAATTTTTAATTTGTTTAATAACATACCAGATGTCAATCACTATTTAGTCGAAGAAAATTTTCTTTTATAAAAATGATGTATTTTAAAAATAATTTCTTAAAAAAAATTATCTGTTAAATAGATATTTTAAAATGAATTTCCCCATTTCTTTTGTTTATAAATTTTTTAAAAGGAATATTAATTTCATTTTTTGAATTAGTAATTTTTTTAAAACTTTTTTACATAAAAACAAATATTTCTTTTTACCTAAAATGGTATGTATGTATTTTTCACCATCATATAATTGAATATTCTTTTCTCTGGTTGGTTTTCATATTATTTTTAGATGGAAATTTCTTATATTCGCTTTCTTAATTTCCTTGTTATTCACCTTGAAAAAATGAATTTCATATGATCACTGATCATTAATTTTTCCCTAATTGTCCAAAATATTTATCTTTGATATTACTATAGTCTAAACCGTATACAACATTACATACACTGTTTACATTGAAAATTACTTTATTAATAAGTGAATTATTGATAAATGATTATTTATCATTCAAAATGGTTATTTGAAAAGGAATATTATGTATTTTTATTAATCAATATGAGTAATGATTGGGACTAGTAATGTCAGGTGGGGCCCACGAATTATATATCTCGTTGATGTATAGAAATGTTATTATGAGACAAATAATTTTATCAAACATAATTGGTTTCTATTCTTAATTTAATTATCTTGTTAAAAGTGTTTACCGTACTAGTTTTCATGTTCCTGAGACATGTTATCCAATAATTAAGTATATCACATATTTATTGTTGGTTATTATTATATACGTGATTTTTAATTTAAACATCTATGGAATCATTTCTTTATCTGATTACTCATTAAGTGGCATGTTTTTCAGTTTCATACCTTGATATATTTATTTTTCCTTATCTAGTTCGATGAATGATATGTGTTTCATGTTATTTCCATGTCAAATTTTTTATTTAATTACTTTGATGTTTTTTGTCTACATGTAATGGGAGTTCTATAATTTAATATTCTACAATTATTACTCTATTTGATTCAATATTTCTTCCACTATATTTTTTCCATACTGAGAATTTGAGCTCAACCTTATTATTTTTCCTTTCTGTAGCAGTCATCAAGTGTAATGATAACGGTATGTAAGGATATTATATATGGAATAATGTAATCCTAGATATTATTTAGAAGAATAATATTTATATTTTACATATAGTATTGTTTTTTCATGTATGTATCTAATTTACAAATAATTCTAAACATATCAATCTTTTAGGGCCTCATTCCTTGTAATCATGATAATTTAATTGATATCAGGCACTGATTACTTGATATATATGTTTGAGACACTATAGTTGGTATTAAAGGATGTTTAGTAGTATCCATTGGAAATATATTTAAGAAAAAATATATTATTGAACATAAAAAAGGTATAATTTGAGGATATGTATAGAAAAACATCTTGTAAATTTTGATAATGTATAGATTTGTTGGTCTTCCTAGGAAAATATCTCAATCTAGATTTTGAAAAAGGATGTGGTGATAGAATATATATACCTATGACTATTTACTCCAACGTGTTTTGAGAATGAATCGAGATAACCGAGTGCATGACAACATGCATTAATGTGAAAATAGTTTTACAATCCTAAGGGATATGCTTATGTTAATCCACATTTTCTCAAAAAATCATTGTGAACAATCTGAATGGAAAATGATAAAGAATGATTAAGGTTAGACCTAATCAATTTCATATTTAAAAATAAGGTTTCCTTATTTAGATATCTTATAAATGATTATTTAAATTTTATATTATGACTATTTTTCCTCAAACTAGTCCTTCTAGTTTTACTCAATGGATGGAACTCGAACAATTCAAGATCACATAAAAAATAATGTAAATTGTAGTGATAATGGGTATCCAATTATAGTGTGGAATATAGTGAAGGATATAATTTTTATGGAATATTATGTTTCCAAAAATATTATTAACAATATATACCATTGCCTACACCAGATCACATTGATGAAGAGAAGGATTTATATTTCTAAGAGTTTGAGTGATGGAGACCGTAAAGAAAAGAAGGCTTGATTTCTGACATGTTAGAATTATTGGAGTCACCCAAGAACGTGTCTCAATATAATAGGGAAATGATTTTATTCATGGAAATAAGGACATAATAAAATGGATTTTTGAGGACAAATTAATAGTACGATGGAAGGAAATGAAACAAACCGTAATAATCCATTTGTTGTCAGATAACTTAAATGCTTGGAACTAGGAAAATTACCGAGTATATTCCAACTCCTTAACTATAAAACCTATATCATGGATGTTTTTATGTATGAAATAAATGGATAAATTAATTATGAATTGAGGATGTATTGAAACCCATAGATTTGATTTTATTTAATGAATGAATTTCATGGATTTCAATTAGATTAATTTATAAAATTATATTAACGTGGTTTTAGAAAGTAAAACATGTATGCCATGTGAAGACCTACCATGTCAAAAAAGGAAGTAGGTCTTGAACCCATGACTGAATTTTTATATGGATTTCATGCCATCCAATAACCAACACAATTTCCTTGATAATATTTAAATATATATAGATTAACAATATGATGAATAAATATAAATGATTAACCAGTAGTATCAATTATGAGGATTATAGATTAGAATAATAACCATATTGGGTTTAGAAGATATTTAAATACAAATTGTTATATTTTTCACTCTTTTATAGGCCATAGAATCCTTTATGAAGTATCATTTAGTGATTTAGGCATAAAAATATTAATTATTGGAAATAAATATCTAATAGTAAAGGTACGGATTAAAATTTATTTAAATCACAACAAAATTTGATGATTTTTCAAATGAAATTGAAACCCTTCAACTAATTATATTTTCATAAATTCTTTTTCAGTTAAATAATTACCAAACAATAGTAAAATGGTATCAAAATAAATTGTTTTCATAATAACTTATTTTTTGATGATATGATGGTATTAAAATTCACCATAAATTTATTGATTTCAGGACCCCAAATTTTTATTAATCATTGATTTGTTTTTAATTAATTTACCTCCTTCTAATGGTGTGGTATTTAAATGTCGAAAATATCAAACAAATTTTTATGAATATTATTTTTATGTTGTGAAGATGTAATGTAATTATTGTGGGGATCATGTAACAACTTGAAATGGTAAAGTGAAACATTTTATTTGATAGCATGTATGAAAACCATCACCAAGCGTGTAAGGGAATATAATATTTTGAGACTAATCTATATATTTACTATATTAAATAAATTATATACATTTTATATCATATAATTCATGAAATATTATTATTATTATCATTATACATAAGAGAAACCTCCATTGATATATTTCTTTACACACAAGAATAAGTTTTACAAAATAATAATGTATTATTAAAATATTGTTATTTAATATATTATAAAATAACCAAGTTGCTATTTTTGTAGTTATTAATAGTATTAATGAACATATAAATATTTATGGTTTATATCAATATAAAATGTATTAATTGTTATCCAAACAATGATAAACAAAAATAAAAACCAATTATATATAATATGAATTATTATTATTTGTATACAAGAAAAAATGGTTTGTCTTAATAAAAATAATTAATTAAAATTACAAAATTATTTTAATGAACTATATATTTTATATATTCAATATAATATTTTTAATATTCATCAGTTAGGATTGATATCCAAAATATAATTACAAAACCTAATTATAGTAAAAAACTATATTTTTAAAAGGCAACATTACTGCCTTTTAATGGAGAACAAATTTTAAATATTAATTATGAAACATTAATTATTTATATAAGTCAAACATAACTAAATATTTTAATTATAAATATAAAATTTATTCTAGGGTGATTTTTTTTATATTTTTCAGAAACATATCATTTTGTTAACAATAGTTAAAAATACTAAATTATCATTCAAAAATGCATTTTCATCTAATATATTAATATGGTTAAAATATAATTTTAATTTATTTAATGTTTAATTAGATATTATTATTATGAAAAAATACTATTTATGTCATTTTAATCAATTTCAATTTGATTCTTATTAGAAAAACATTAAAAAAAATCGCACGTTTTACATTACAAAACATATATTATCATTTAGCCTATAAGGTTAAATTTAAATAAATATGTGCCAATTCTATGACTGGATTTTTAAAAAAATATTCCATATTATGATTCTTCATAATTTATTATGTATAATAAGAATGCAATTTTTTTACCAGAATTTTTTATGAAAGTGATTAAAATTTATTACAATGATTAAGGTTAAATTAAACCCAATACGAGACTAAACATTAATCACAAGTCCCATAACGACCTATACAATTTTTAAAGATCTATTGGATGGAATTATATCTAAAATATACTATAATTGATTGAATTGGGTCCATTATTGGATAATATTTCAACATGGAAAACATTTATAGATTTCTGTTGTTAAAATATTACAAGAGTGCCCCTCCTCCTCAACTATAAATGGCCACCACTTCTACCCATTAATCACACAAATAAAATAACATAGGATGGGTAAATAAGTACAAAAATAGATTCAAAAAACCCTCCAATAGACATTAATCCACCATTTTTACATAAAAGTATCCAAGGATGCCCTTTGGTATATTCCAAAAGGAGTTACAATATTTTTAAGGTAATGATTTATGGCGATCACTTTTCTCTCATTTACTTCTCCTCCACCTCAAATATTCTTACATTATGTTCATAAAATAACAGAATTATCCTAAATATATTGTGATTTTTTCTTTAAGGGTTATACAAATAAAAACACACACATCCATATAATGGGTAACCAACATTTTGTTTCTGTGTGTGGAAAACTACCGCCTCACAAAACGATGATTGTACAATTTTCATTTTACAACATTATTTACTGGAAATTATGATGGAAATTTTATTTATATATTCTATAAATGATATTTATTAGGTATTTATCCATATTTCATCCATTTATATGAAATGAATTTTATACTTTCCATTTTGAATTAATATGATAACACCATTAGAGAAAGTGTGGAGTACCACCCCCTCAAAGCGATGAGATTTATTCACACTAAACATGGAACATATTACTGTTAATTTTAAATAAAATATGTGATATATATTTAATAAATATGTGAATTTAATAATAATATAAATGTACATACAAATAGTTTACTTTTCATTCTTTTAAAATATAGAAATGAAATGAATGTAGAGCTCATGCATACGTACGGAATGTCATCTCCATAAACATTTGATTTCATTTATGATCTCTAAACATAATAGATTATTATAGTTAAATATATATTGTATATAAATAATATATTAAAATAATGTTTTAAATTATGTATATTATGAAACCATGATATATTTAACTGGAACAATTAATAACAAGTTAAAACATACTCAACAAACTATGAAATTAACACCTGAAATAGTTAAAATAAAGAATGGTTATAAATAAATGGGTAATACAATATTATAAGATGTTTATAAACGATATCATAAATGTTAATTTTGAATTTCAAATTTTTTGACATGTTTAAACTCCTTATAGAAGATTTTAAATGAAGTTCACCGGAAAGGAAACACAATGTAAGGGTATTATAACTCATTTTCATTATGTGAGGCATACATAATTGATGTGCACATAATTTTCAATAATATTGTTTACAAAATAAACAATTGAAATTTAATATCATTAATTAATTTTTCATCATGTAATTTTTAGTTTCAACATAAAGTATATATTTTAAATTTATTTGAGTTAAATGTTACCATGTTGTATACAAGTATATAACTAAATTTCATTTCATTGAGTTATATTACTTCCTCAATATCGTTAATAATCTAATATTGTGTTTTTAATAAATTTTTACTATATATTTTTTTTATAAACATCCATTATGTGTATATATAGTGGATATATATTGTTTACTCATGTATTGATTCTCACTTCTTTGTTATATCATTTTCAAGGGTTTATTTAAAAATCTCTATTTTATTTGAGATTGTATGTACATGATTTCATATTCAATGAAATTATTTAATAAATTTTCATTAATCCCTTTAATTTTAATCTTCTATTGTCATTCATGACATTTATCTAGTATTAGTACCATTTTACACACTCTTTAATAAAAAAAGTTATTAGAATTTTTTAGGAAAACCTAACATCATTTATCTATTTAGTTAGAGAACCTATTTCATTTAAAAATTATGTCTTCTAAAACAGTGTTTAAAAAAATTTACCTTTTTAAACATATTTTTAATGAAATTTTAAACCCTATTATTCATTTATAAATTTATTCAACGGAATCTTCTTGTCAGTTATTGAATAAGGAATTTTTAACCCTTAAAAATCATGGAAAATGAATTATTCATTATTCCTCATACGACATTTATGACTTATCCATATTCATTTTTTTTAAACATCTTTTTCATGTTTAAAATAACTTTTTTGTAATAAAAAACTTTTTTAAATGGAATTTCAATGAAAAATATTTTCAAATGTCAATAAAAATAATATTATATTTTCCTCAAGAATACTTTTAATATTATTATTTTATTTAATAAATGAAAACAACCCTATATATTTAATCATCATGGGATATATTTTATTGGTACCATCAATACCCATTCTCAGGATGGTTTTTTTTATTTGGCTAAGGAAAATATTTATATTCACCCCATTGATTTCCTTGTTAGTGCCCTTGAAATATTCAATTTCATATGATCATTGAGCATCAGATTCCCCCTAATTATCCATATCATTTATCATAGATATTATTATTTCCCAAACCATATCTACTTTACATAAAATGTTCTTTAACTGTAATTTGATTAAAAGGGGAATTATTGATAAAAACATTTTTCTGAATCAATACATTTATCTTAAAACACTTATTTATTATTTTGATCAAACAAAATAAGGAATTATTTGGGCATGTAATGAAAGGTGTTTCCAATAATTTTTATAGTCCCTCGATTCATTGATACATTATAATGAGATAAATATTTTTCACAAAATGAGTGGGTTTTAAAACATAATTTAAATCTTTTTATTACTGGTCTTGAAGTTATATCCTTTCATGTTCTTGAAACATGAAATACAATAATTAAGAATATATGTCATTCAGACTTAGTTATTATTTTTATTATATTTTTCATCAACACATCTATGGATTTAATTTGTTCATTGTTTATTGAATAAGTTGAATGTGTTTTCATGTTCATACCTTTCCATATTAATTTATTATTATCTAATTAAATGAATGGATTTTTTTTAAATTTATTACCTTTTCATATAGTTTATTCCTTTATTTCATGGTTTTTTTATTACATTGTATATGTGTTAAGTTATTTATAATGCCATAATTGTTACACTCGTGATTATTTATATGTTCTATAAATATTTTTTCCTTAATTAGAATTTGTGACCAATCATATTTTGGTTTCTTCCCCTATTAAATCATGAAGCATAATTATAATGTTATGTATGGATTTCCTAAATGAAATAATGTTATCCTCAGTGTTATATTGATGAAAAATTATGTTCTAATTAGATAATTATTTTCTCATGTATATATAAGGTTTACCAAGACTAAAATATGATCACTCCTTCAGGGCATGATTTTATTTAATCATGCCAATGTAATTGATATAAGACACTAGTTCAGAGATTTCTTTGGACAGTTTTATATAGTTTTTATTATGTGATTTCCATGATTTCATGATCATTAGTTATGTGTAGTAATGATTTTATGTGTTTTAGTGTGCTTGGTATTATAATATTTCTTCTTTATCCTTTACCTAGGCATTGACTGTATAGTTGTAATAAGTCATTTGAGGATATGATTTTTTTGACACTTTTGGGATATGATCATTTGGGTTGTCTGTAGGACCCTGAAATGGGTCTCATGGTTTTAAGAGCTATCAATAGTTGTTGTGTGGTTGTCGGTTTGATAACTATAGTAATTGGATACATTGGAGTGACATATGTATTGTATTTTTTAATGTGTAATGAAGTGGAAACTATGGGAATAGACTTCACTAATGGAAAATAGGTCTATACCCACAGTTTTGCAATAAACGGTGTGTATAAGGAACCCCTATAACCACAGTTTTCCAAAATCTTGGGTATAGGGATAGTATGTGAACCAATACCCATAGATTTCCAAAACGGTGGGTATATGCCACCTATATGAATGGTTGTTACAACAACCGTAGGTATAGTTTTCTGTTAAGACCTATACCCATGGTTTTGGAGAAAACTGTGGGTATAGTGTATTTTCCAAAGATCTATACTGACCGTTATTGAAAACCATAGGTATTGTGGTTTTTTTTAAGACATATACCCACGGGTCACCAGAACCATGGGTATATCTTTCCCGTATTAGGGCAGGGAATGAAAATTAGGTGGGACACAAAAAATGTGGTGGGGAGGTATTTATTCACGGTTTAGATTAATATATTTATGTAAATATAAATATACAAGTTCAAGAATTCAGTAGGTTGGTTGGTAAACCATTCACCGCGGATGTTGTAGGTCGCCTGTTCAAATCACTGTGGCCGCATTTTTTGAATTTAATTACACCGGATATAATATATATTGGAGATATATTTATGTATAGAAAATAAAAATTGCAGGTCGGTTGGTTCGTTTGCGGAGCGAGGTCGCAATCCTTAGAGCGATACGCAGGTTCAATCTCCACAATCTTCTTTTATAGAATTGAAATACACTAGATTAATTGTCACGACCCCCTCCCCACAAAGTGTACCCCTCCTTGGGCCGGCAATGTGAAAAGGGAGATAATGACCCCCGAGTCCCGCCTCCAGTAGGCCCCGGGTTGGCGACTAGCACCGAGGGTATAATACACACACAAATGGGAGGCATTACCCTCTAAGAGAACACATGCAGAAGAGAGAGATAGAATAGAATCCAACCAACTCCAACTCATAACTGAAATGTAAAAGAAACCCAAGTACATATATGAAATGTCATGCAAAAGTACTACAACTGAAAGGGGAAACTAAAAGTACCCAAAAGAAAGTAAAACGACAGCGACCACAAGCCCGAACAGCTCCTCCTCTAACCGCAAGCTAGAAGTAACCAGCTTGATCTCCAACCTGCTCCAAGTGACCTGAAAAACAGTTTATATGTACATAGGGTGAGTATAACAGTATACTCAGTAGGATCCTGCCCAAGACTCTCGTGCAACAGTGAAGAAAGCATGCTAAAGCCCAGTGAACAACAAGTGAAACTAACTCGTCACCTAAACAGGTATACTATGTTCCCAACCTCACCAAGGCTACTCTCACCAAGTAACTCATACAACAATATAGCATGTAGTAAAGAATATCAAGGGTACCCCGCTACCACTTCCCCACTGGTTTGCCGCTTTGCCCCAACGACATACGTCCTGTGCATCTCTCTCCAAAGGCTTGCCCGTATCAACATGGGTCAAGCTCCACAATCTGCACCACGTGCACCACATAGGCTTGCCCGCAGACACCTGGGCTAATCTCCACACAATCCTCACAACCAAAAGTAACCAGGTAGTTTTCGGGAGCCACCACAGCTCGCATAACGTGTATCATACGTCGGGTATTATACCTCAAGCCATTACAGCCCATACACCGAGTAAGGATCCTCAAGCCATCACAGCCTATACACGTTACACCTATAGTAGTCCATAAGATACTATATCCAGAATATATGTGTGTGAAATAACCACAAGCCATTACAGCCCTCTACACACATATATGCGTAAAACTAACCACTGTGCCTACCAGAACTAAGATCTACCAAGAGAAGAGAGCGGGGCCAAAGGGGGTAGTCAGCCATTCAACCTCCCATCAGAATGTTGGGGAAAACACCCCCCCAGGGCTCAGAATCCCCGGGGTGTCAGTTGCCCTTACCGACAGGGTGGAGTAGCGTATAGAAACACAAAAAGTACAGAATATATAAGTATCTCACATCCACACTATGGGCATTACCTAGTCTTAGATACAACTGCAGCTAACGTCTCTCAGACTCCAGGCTGCTACTTCTAAGACTAGGTATCCTATAAGCACACAACCAATTGAAGAGCTTTATTAGATTACTCCATTCTCATTTATCAGTTCCACTGTACATTAGTTAATTCTTTCAGCATTAATTAAGATTGAACAATTCCCCATTTAACTGAAATGGCGTCACTTTCAATACAACTGCTCCTTTTTAAGATTCACATCACCTTTAAATTCTGGCATCTCCATCCCCGTGGATTTTCACCATTTAATCAAACATTCATTACAGAAATACTTTTCCACATTCCCAGGCATTCTAGAAAAACATCCTATGCTTCTAAACACAAAGGAGGCTCAACACGGTGAGTAGATATACTACCCGTCGGGTCTTTGCCGCCTATAGAAAGAGCATATACCCATTCTCCCTCGAGAGGCTAAACACGGAAAGCACGTGGCATACCCCGTGCGTCTTCGCCTCCTTTGGAAGAATGGTAGCAAGACCAGCTGCCTTGAGCAGTGGGGAAAATCAAGGCAGATTAACATTCAAGAACACCACAAGCAACCAGCAACCACATCCATCCCATTCCATCACCCCTGGTGCCCTCCCTGACACCCATATGCATAAACCGATGCATCTCGCCAGACTAGGCGTCATCCGCTGCCACAACTATAAGGCCTCCATGCCTCTACATATCACAACAACCGTCCAGGCTCACATCACAGCACAAGCAGCAGGAAAACGAACATCACAAAATGGGCTCTCGGCCCGTTAACAAACAAGAGGGTAACTCAGAACCCTTTTTGAAATTCCCACATAATCTGTTCTCTAATCCATATTGAATTAACAGATTTGTTATTCGTAGGTTCCAATCATGGATACCTAATCAGTAAGCTATCACAATTAAATAACCAAACTTACTTCCCTAATTTGATTATCCTCAAATTAGAACAACTACAACAACGACAAAAAAAACCAGATTAATTTATATGCCTCTTTATCCTTCGCCAATTAATCAACAGTTAATTCCAGCTTTACGTTCATTATCAATTTCTATCATGAACGATCAACAAATCAAAGAAACATAGATATCACTATATCTAGGAAAACATGAGGCAAACCGTTATCACGGTATAAAGCAACAACACGCGATCAACCAATTCTTTTAATCCAGTTCAAGTATTTAATTAGGTCAATTTCATTGTGATCCAAAGGAATAAATCATGCTAATTCTACGATTTCACATATATAATTAGAGAATCCATGAATCCCCTACCTCGAAGAGTTCTTGGCATCCTTTATCCACACAGTAGGTCACGATCCTCCCCTCGCGACAACTTATGTGGAAGAATGATCGACACAGCTTGGTTGCATCCAACAGAGCGGGACTGATCCTAGGAGTAAGGGTTGTTTGTGCAGCTCCTACGGAAAGGATTGAAAGGTTCTAGCGCCTCTTAGTTAAGAACAAAGGGAAGGAACAAGGGAGAATGATATCTCGTCCCTTTTTAAGATTTTACGAGGTGACGATTTAAGATCCGGTTAATTATCCATTAAAAACGGATCGCATTAACCCACACGGTTTGACCAAGTAAAACATTCCAAGCCTTAGGAATAATTAATATAGGATTTATGGCATTTGAATCGGCCTTAAGAGCCCTTAAAAATAAGGCTTTAAATGTATTATACGTCAAAGGAAACGTCAAAAGGGGCAAAACTGTAGGAGTCTGGAAACACTGTTCACCCACCGTTACTGTACATGAAACTGATTTGTGAAACTGATCTGTCACACCGATCTGTGAAACTGATCTGTGAAACTGATCTGTCACACCGATCTGTCTCACCGATCTGTCTCACCGATCTGTGACACTGATCTGTGAAACTGATCTGTCACACCGATCTGTGAAACTGATCTGTGAAACTGATCTGTCACACCGATCTGTCTCACCGATCTGTCTCACCGATCTGTCTCACCGATCTGTCTCACCGATCTGTCTCACCGATCTGTCTCACCGATCTGTCTCACCGATCTGTCTCACCGATCTGTCTCACCGATCTGTCTCACCGATCTGTCTCACCGATCTGTCTCACCGATCTGTGAAACTGATCTGTGAAACTGATCTGTCACACCGATCTGTCTCACCGATCTGTCTCACCGATCTGTCTCACCGATCTGTGAAACTGATCTGTGAAACTGATCTGTCACACCGATCTGTCTCACCGATCTGTCTCACCGATCTGTCTCACCGATCTGTCTCACCGATCTGTGAAACTGATCTGTCTCACCGATCTGTGAAACTGATCTGTCTCACCGATCTGTGAAACTGATCTGTCTCACCGATCTGTGAAACTGATCTGTCTCACCGATCCGTGAAACTGATCTGTCTCACTGATCTGTTACTGTTCATAAAACTGGAAACACTGTTCACAGAACTAGAAAATTGGCAGTGTTGGGGATAAGTCCCCTTGACCTCCCGGAACACCTCTAACACCAACATTTCACAAAGTAATGGACCAGAGAGGTCCGGGCCATTACATTAGATACCTCTCAAAACGTTCTTGTCCTCGAGAATTAAAAACCAACCCAGAAGAAAAGAGGGGTCCGAACAACCACCCCATAAGATACCTCTCAGGGGAAAACCACCATGAGTTGTTCAAAAGCTGGAACAAAACTATGACATCTGGGAACAAACAATCCATACCCAAATAATTCATTCACAACATCACATCAAAGGTACATAAATAAAACATGAAAGGTGCAACCACAGAGAAAACATCATTACATGAAAGGAGTTAAACATTAAACAACTCTGGGTACTGAGCACGTATCTGTGACTCACGCTCCCAGGTACTCTCCTCCATGCCACCGTGTCGCCACAAGACACGAACTAAAGGAATAGAACGCCCACGCAACACCTTCTCCTTGTGGTCTTGGATCTCCACAGGTCGCTCCTCGAAGGTTGCATCATCATCAATATCGATCTCTCCCCAATCGATAACATGAGATTCATCATGAAGATAATGACGGAGCTGCGATACATGAAAAACATCATGTATCCGACTCATCCGAGGGGGAAGTGCTACTCGATATGCCACAGCTCCAACACGAGCTAACACCTCGAAAGGCCCAACAAAACGGGGAGAAAGCTTACTTCCGCGACCAATCCTTCGCTGCCCACGACGGGGAGTCACCTTCAGAAACACATGATCCCCAACATTAAACTCTAAGGGTCTCCTTCTTTGATCCGCATAAGATTTCTGACGATCTTGTGCTGTCTTCATCCTCTCACGAATCACTTGAACCATCTCCGTCGTATTCTGCACTAGTTCTGGTCCGAGAATTGCTGACTCTCCGACCCCAGTCCAGCACAACGGAGAACGGCATGGCCGGCCATACAAGGATTCAAACGGCGCCATGCCGATGGTAGAGTGAAAACTATTATTGTAAGCGAACTCTACCAAAGGTAAGTGTTTCACCCATGAACCTCCAAAATCAAGAACACAAGAGCGCAACATGTCTTCAAGAGTTTGGATGGTTCGCTCTGTCTGACCATCCGTTTGAGGATGAAAAGCAGTGCTAAGGCATAGTTGAGAGCCAAAAGCATGCTGGAGACCTCTCCACACCCTCGAGGTAAAACGAGGGTCTCGATCAGAAATGATCGTCTTAGGAACTCCGTGAAGCCTCACCACCTCCTCCAGATACTGCCTCGACAAAACCTCCACTGAGCTCGACTCCTTGATTGCTATGAAGTGGGCCGATTTAGTTAAACGATCCACTACCATCCATATAGCATCATGTCCTCCCGGAGCTCGAGGTAAACCTGTAACAAAGTCCATTGAGATGTCCTCCCACTTCCACTGAGGAATCTCTAAGTGCTGGAGAAGACCACCAGGAACACGGTGTTCGGCCTTCACCTTCTGGCAGACTAAACATCGAGACACACATTCTGCAACTGAACGCTTCAGCCCAAGCCACCAAAACTGACTCCTCAAGGATCGATACATCTTCGTCACACCAGGATGTACAGCTAAGGGCGAGCTATGGAACTCTCGGAGAACCGTCTCGCGCATCGCCAAGGGAACAAAAAGCCTGTCATGATACAACACTCGGTGTTGTTCATCCTCTGACCAACCATCAAGGGCCTCCCCACAAACAACTCTGTCTCCCAAAACTTCCACCTCTAGATCACCCAACTGAGACTCTTCCACCTTTTGCATCAGGGATGACTACACCGTCATCTGGAAAAGACAACCTCTTCCTCCAACTTCTCCCATATCAAGATGCAAAGCTGCTAGCTCTTCCATCCCTCTCCAGGAATCACCAGATTCACGCACAACATCATTACGTGACTTTCGGCTCAGTACATCAGCAACAACATTTCCCTTCCCAGGTGTATATGATATTTTGAAGTCGTATTCCTGCAAGAACTCCATCCACCGACGCTGCCGCAAGTTCAAATCCCGCTGAGAGAAAACATACCTCAAACTCTTATGATCGGTGAAAACCACAAAGCGCTCTCCAATGAGGTAATGTCTCCACAACTTCAGCGCAAACACCACGGCTGCCAACTCAAGATCATGGGTGGCATAGTTGCGTTCATGGGGACGCAACTGCCGAGACCCATAAGAAACAACTGACCTCTACTGCATGAGAACACAGCCTAGCCCCAGATGTGAAGCATCACAGAAAACATCAAACTGGACTCCCTCCGTTGGAAGACAAAGGACTGGAGCACTTACCAACTTCTCCTTTAGATACTCGAAAGCTGTCTGACACTGATCAGTCCATATGAACGCTTGATCCTTCCTGGTCAAAGCTGTCAGAGGAGTCGCAACTTGGGAGAAATTAGCCACAAACCTCCTATAATAGCCTGCGATACCAAGGAAACTTCGCACCTCTGACACGGTCTTGGGGGCTGGCCAAGACACCACTGCTTCTATCTTTGAAGGATCCACAGCTACTCCCTGTTGGGACACAACATGTCCCAAGAAACGAACTTCTCGAGCCCAGAACTCACACTTGGACAACTTCCCAAACAACTGATGTTGGCAAAGAACTCCCAAAACAGCTCGTATATGTTCTGCATGCTCTTCTTCAGATGTGGAGTACACAAGGATGTCGTCAATGAAAACCACAACAAACTTGTCCAAGAATTCACGGAACACAGCATTCATCAACCCCATGAAAACAGCTGGAGCATTTGTCACGCCGAATGGCATTACAACAAACTCATAATGCCCATGACGACAGCGGAAAGCAGTCTTCGGGATATCCTCATCCTTTACACGCATATGATGATATCCTGACCGCAAGTCGATCTTTGAAAACCAACTTGCACCCTTCAGTTGATCGAATAGGTCATCAATCCGTGGGAGAGGATAACGGTTCTTTATTGTCACTTTGTTTAAGCGACGATAATCGACACACAACCGCAAACTGCCATCAGCCTTTTTCACGAACAAGACTGGTGCACCCCACGGTGACACACTTGGCCGAACAAAACCACACTGCAATAGACCATCGAGCTGAATACGTAGCTCTCGTAACTCAGAAGGGGCCATCCTATATGGAGACATAGAGATGGGAGACGCTCCTGGCTGTAGCTCGATCCCAAACTCGATCTTCCGTCGAGGGGGTAAGGATACAACCTCTTCTGGAAAGACATCAGGGTACTCTTCTACGACCCTAGGAAACGCCAGCTGTTGAACCCTTGAAGAACTCAGCATCATCCCAGCCATCATGGATGATAAGGATGAAACTCGTCTATGACTCATCCGAGGATCTCTCTCACCAACAAACACTACTTCCTCTCCATCTTCATCAAAGAAAACGACCTTCTTCCTGTAGCAATCCACAATAGCCTGCACCGAATACAACCAATCCATGCCGAGGATGACATCATATGGTTGTATTCGTAAACATAGGAAATCTCCCCAAGAGTGGTGCTGCCCCAACACTAGCTCACAGTCTCTACATACCTCAAACAAGCTAGCTCGACCTCCAACTGGCGTAGTCAACGCCAAGGGCACTGGAAGCCTCTCTACCTCAAGTCCCAAAGCATGGACAAGGGTAGGGGATATAAAGGAGTGTGTCACTCCTGAATCAAACATGGCATACACCAAGGTAGAAAACAAGAAAAGGGTACCTCGGACGACGTCTGGCTCGCCTGGAGCTGGCAACGCTAGAGCATGAAGCTGACCACGACCACCTCCACGGCCTCTCTGACCCTGATGACGACCACCACCACGACCGCGCTCTGCTCTTTGAGGATGGGGAGCGTCATGGGGCTGTCCTCTGCCTGCTCCATCTACCCTCTGGTGATCTAAAGCTGGTGCAACCTGCTGCTGCTACCTCGGCTGGAATTGCCTCAACGGAGGAACCTGGAGTGGAGCGCCTGGTGCACGATGACTGCTCTGAAAAGTTGGGCACTCCCGCTGCTGATGACCACGTCCACCACAAGAAAAACAAGCGCCTGATCCCTTGGCATAGGTCTGAGAGTTTCTACCTCCGGAAAAATGAGATGGGAAGGGCTGGGACCTACCCCCAGGTGAACGGAAACTCTTCTGTCCTGAAAACCGGGAACCCCGGACCACAGCTCTGCTTCTTGAGGAATCATGACGATTCCCCTCTCGTGACGATCCGGTCCTAGCCAAAGTCCTCTCAACAACCTCTGCCCTCGCCAGCACCTCAAGATATGTCTTCAGCATAAATGGGGTGACCTGGCGCTGGATCTCTGGACGCAAAGCCTCCTCGAAATGCCTCGCCCTGGCCCCATCATCTGGTAACAGGTCTGAAGCATATCGTAGAAGGTTCCTGAAATGGATTCCAAACTCCCGAACACTGGAGCTCCCCTGTCGAAGGGTAAGAAGCTCCTGGCGACTGGATGCCTTCGCAGTCGAAGAAAGAAACTCGACTCTAAACCTGTCTCAAAACTCCTCCCATGAGATCGCTGACTCCTCACGATCCCCGAGGAACAAGAACCACCACTGTCTCGCTGCTCCACGCAACATCGTCACAACCAAGGACACCCAGTGTTCCTTCCGAGCACGAATCGAACTGAAGCCTATCTCGACCTCCTCCAACCAGTCTTCTGTGACTGCATCTGAAACGGAGCCCTCGTACTTCTGTAGACTCTGGCGCTGAAACTCTCGGAGTGTCTTCCTCCAAGTGTCATCGTCATCAACCTCTACCCGGCGGCGATCTGCTGGAACAGCCTGCTGGGCACCTTCTGCGCAAACCTGACGGGGACGCCGACCTGGAGCCATACCTGTAAAATAACAATCGTTAGAGCTCATAAGCCTGGAATATGGAAGACTCAACATTAATTAATTAATTATTTTGTTTTATTAATTTTTTTTTAGGTTACCTATCCCAAGGTCTACCCATTCAAACACAGGCGCAAGGAATAATGATGCATGATCCTTTCCTAGGTCTCTACCCTGCAACTAGTATCACTTTGTTTAGTAGCCATCGTAAACTTAAAGGTCCGTGCAACAGATCATAGGGGGCCCTGAACGCCTATGTCTCTGCCGGTCTCCAGTGTTTACCCCACTTGCTAAACATGAATGACACCGTTGCCCTACCATCCCATGCATCCTCACCTGTGCCTAACTCCAAACTCCATCCTATCCCTCGACCAGACCTCTGATACCACTCTGTCACGACCCCCTCCCCACAAAGTGTACCCCTCCTTGGGCAGGCAATGTGAAAAGGGAGATAATGACCCCCGAGTCCCGCCTCCAGTAGACCCCGGGTTGGCGACTAGCACCGAGGGTATAATACACACACAAATGGGAGGCATTACCCTCTAAGAGAACACATGCAGAAGAGAGAGATAGAATAGAATCCAACCAACTCCAACTCATAACTGAAATGTAAAAGAAACCCAAGTACATATATGAAATGTCATGCAAAAGTACTACAACTGAAAGGGGAAACTAAAAGTACCCAAAAGAAAGTAAAACGACAGTGACCACAAGCCCGAACAGCTCCTCCTCCAACCGCAAGCTAGTAGTAACCAGCTTGATCTCCAACCTGCTCCAAGTGACCTGAAAAACAGTTTATATGTACATAGGGTGAGTATAACAGTATACTCAGTAGGATCCTCCCCAAGACTCTCGTGCAACAGTAAAGAAAGCATGCTAAAGCCCAGTGAACAACAAGTGAAACTAACTCGTCACCTAAACAGGTATACTATGTTCCCAACCTCACCAAGGCTACTCTCACCAAGTAACGCATACAAGAATATAGCATGTAGTAAAGAATATCAAGGGTACCCCGCTACCACATCCCCACTGGTTTGCCGCTTTTCCCCAACGACATACGTCCTGTGCATCTCTCTCCAAAGGCTTGCCCGTATCAACATGGGTCAAGCTCCACAATCTGCACCACGTGCACCACATAGGCTTGCCCACAGACACCTGGGCTAAGCTCCACACAATCCTCACAACCAAAAGTAACCAGGTAGTTTCCGGGAGCCACCACAGCACGCATAACATGTATCATACGTCGGGTATTATACCTCAAGCCATTACAGCCTATACACCGAGTAAGGATCCTCAAGCCATCACAGCCTATACACGTTACACCTATAGTAGTCCATAGGATACTATATCCAGAATATATGTGTGTGAAATAACCACAAGCCATTACAGCCCTCTACACACATATATGGGTAAAACTAACCACTGTGCCTACCAGCACTAAGATCTTCCAAGAGAAGAGAGCGGGGCCAAAGGGGGTAGTCAGCCATTCAACCTCCCATCAGAATATTGGGGAAAACACCCCCCCAGGGCTCAGAATCCCCGGGGTGTCAGTTGCCCTTACCGACAGGGTGGAGTAGCGTATAGAAACACAAAAAGTACAGAATATATAAGTAACTCACATCCACACTATGGGCATTACCTAGTCTTAGATACAACTGCAGCTAACGTCTCTCAGACTCCAGGCTGCTACTTCTAAGACTAGGTATCCTATAAGCACACAACCAATTGAAGAGCTTTATTAGATTACTCCATTCTCATTTATCAGTTCCACTGTACATTAGTTAATTCTTTCAGCATTAATTAAGATTGAACAATTCCCCATTTAACTGAAATGGCGTCACTTTCAATACAACTGCTCCTTTTTAAGATTCACATCACCTTTAAATTCTAGCATCTCCATCCCCGTGGATTTTCACCATTTAATCAAACATTCATTATAGAAATACTTTTCCACATTCCCAGGCATTCTAGAAAAACATCCTATGCTTCTAAACACAAAGGAGGCTCAACACGGTGAGTAGATATACTACCCGTCGGGTCTTTGCCGCCTATAGAAAGAGCATATACCCATTCTCCCTCGAGAGGCTAAACACGGAAAGCACGTGGCATACCCCGCGCGTCTTCGCCTCCTTTGGAAGAATGGTAGCAAGACTAGCTGCCTTGAGCAGTGGGGAAAAGCAAGGCAGATTAACATTCAAGAACACCACAAGCAACCAGCAACCACATCCATCCCATTCCATCACCCCTGGTGCCCTCCCTGACACCCATATGCATAAACCGATGCATCTCGCCAGACTAGGCGTCATCCGCTGCCACAACTATAAGGCCTCCATGCCTCTACATATCACAACAACCGTCCAGGCTCACATCACAGCACAAGCAGCAGGAAAACGAACATCACAAAATGGGCTCTCGGCCCGTTAACAAACAAGAGGGTAACTCAGAACCCTTTTTGAAATTCCCACATAATCTGTTCTCTAATCCATATTGAATTAACAGATTTGTTATTCGTAGGTTCTAATCATGGATACCTAATCAGTAAGCTATCACAATTAAATAACCAAACTTACTTCCCTAATTTGATTATCCTCAAATTAGAACAACTACAACAACGACAAAAAAAACCAGATTAATTTATATGCCTCTTTATCCTTCGCCAATTAATCAACAGTTAATTCCAGCTTTACGTTCATTATCAATTTCTATCATGAACGATCAACAAATCAAAGAAACATAGATATCACTATATCTAGGAAAACATGAGGCAAACCGTTATCATGGTATAAAGCAACAACACGCGATCAACCAATTCTTTTAATCCAGTTCAAGTATTTAATTAGGTCAATTTCATTGTGATCCAAAGGAATAAATCATGCTAATTCTACGATTGCACATATATAATTAGAGAAGCCATGAATCCCCTACCTCGAAGAGTTCTTGACGTCCTTTATCCACACAGCAGGTCACGATCCTCCCCTCGCGACAACTTATGTGGAAGAATGATCGACACAGCTTGGTTGCATCCAACAGAGCGGGACTGATCCTAGGAGTAAGGGTTGTTTGTGCAGCTCCTACGGAAAGGATTGAAAGGTTCTAGCGCCTCTTAGTTAAGAACAAAGGGAAGGAACAAGGGAGAATGATACCTCGTCCCTTTTTAAGATTTAACGAGGTGACGATTTAAGATCCGGTTAATTCTCCATTAAAAACGGATCACATTAACCCACGCGGTTTGACCAAGTAAAACATTCCAAGCCTTAGGAATAATTAATATAGGATTTATGGCATTTTAATCGGCCTTAAGAGCCCTTAAAAATAAGGCTTTAAATGTATTTTACGTCAAAGGAAACGTCAAAAGGGGCAAAACTGTATGAGTCTGGAAACACTGTTCACCCACCGTTACTGTACATGAAACTGATCTGTGAAACTGATCTGTCACACCGATCTATGAAACTGATCTGTGAAACTGATCTGTCACACCGATCTGTCTCACCGATCTGTCTCACCGATCTGTGAAACTGATCTGTGACACTGATCTGTCACACCGATCTGTGAAACTGATCTGTGAAACTGATATGTCACACCGATCTGTCTCACCGTTCTGTCTCACCGATCTGTCTCACCGATCTGTCTCACCGATCTGTCTCACCGATCTGTCTCACCGATCTGTCTCACCGATCTGTCTCACCGATCTGTCTCACCGATCTGTCTCACCGATCTGTCTCACCGATCTGTGAAACTGATCTGTGAAACTGATCTGTCACACCGATCTGTCTCACCGATCTGTCTCACAGATCTGTCTCACCGATCTGTCTCACCGATCTGTCTCACCGATCTGTCTCACCGATCTGTCTCACCGATCTGTGAAACTGATCTGTGAAACTGATCTGTCACACCGATCTGTCTCACCGATCTGTCTCACCGATCTGTGACACTGATCTGTCTCACCGATCTGTGAAACTGATCTGTCTCACCGATCTGTGAAACTGATCTGTCTCACCGATCTGTGACACTGATCTGTCTCACCGATCTGTGAAACTGATCTGTCTCACTGATCTGTGAAACTGATCTGTCTCACCGATCTGTGACACTGATCTGTCTCACTGATCTGTTACTGTTCATAAAACTGGAAACACTATTCACAGAACTAGAAAATTGGCAAAGTGTTGGGGATAAGTCCCCTTGACCTCCCGGAACACCTCCAACACCAACATTTCACAAAGTAATGGACCAGAGAGGTCCGGGCCATTACATTAATATATATTTACAGATATATTTATATATAACCAATAAAACATGTTGTTCAGTTGGTCTATGAGTGGGGCGCCATCGCCAATCGCTTGGCGTGCCCTGGGTTTGAATCCCCATGGGTGATTTTTTTGAAAATTAAATCCCCACGGTTTGAGAACCGTGCGGTCAACACTTTTCCAGCATGGCCACGCATCTTCCATGCTATGGAAATCCTATACCCACGGTTTCTCCAAACCGGGGGTATAGCCCGACCCCCATATCCCAACGTTGTTCCAGCTTACGTTTCCCAAAACCGTGGGTATAGCCTATACCCACAGTTTTGGGGGCTATACCCACGGTTTTGAACTGTGGGTATAGGGTAGTTTTCTAGTAGTTCTTGTTTTAGGATTATTGTGTCTTGTTTATTGGGAGATCTGAATGGGATTTTCTAAACGAGACTCTAGTTTATGGTGTTTTTCTTTGGTGACCATTGAGGGTGACCCCTGGGAGACATCAGGCATGTTATGAGTTCTATTATTATAATATGATGTATGTACAAATTATTAGGCTTCATGAAGTGTAATATATAGGGTTTTTCTTGGTGTAGGTGAAGTCTAGTATATTATGAGGAATTTATAGTGTTTTTTGAATTATGGAATAGGATGTGGAAATGATTTGGAAGATTTTTGTGATCAGTGGTATCCTTGATGATTTTTTTGATGTCTTCCATGTGTTTAGGAATTTGAAGTATTAGTGGATGAATAAATACTCAAATTTAAGTATTATATGTTCTATAGGGTTTCTATACAAGGTATGTTTATACCTTTATTTCTTTTAATGTATGAACATCAGTTCAAATAGTTGTATGTATGGTCAGTTTTGATGTTTATGATTTTTTGGGTGGTAGAAACATTTAGTTTTCTTCTTTTTGAAGAGAAAATAAATACTAAATATATAAGGAATAGAAGAGGGTAAACAGATCATGGTTGTATTATTTTGATATAAAAATGATTCCATGGGTAATATTTGGTCATTTGGATTGACTTATTTGTGATAAATGCTATGTTTTTTATCGAAACATTATGGAGACCTTTGTTATTCAATATTTGATGACCTAAGAGGATTCTGGAGTGGTTTGAGTTGTTGTTTGAGGCTAGAATATATGTTTAAAGGCACATGATTTTATGATATGGACATATAAAATTGTCACAGAATGTGTGCCACTCCATATATTCATTTAAGGCCAGGATGGTTGGAATGTGTTGGTGATACATGATAAGTATAGGATGTGTAAATAGATTCATAAGTAGTATGATATAATTTTTTCAGTGAAAACAAGGTGATGCACACCAACCATGTGAGGGACCACTTGGTTTTGGATTAATTCTATAGACCGTGTGCATTTCCATGTAGAATTTTTTGTGTTGTTGTGTCAGGACTTAAGAATTATTGTGGAATGAGTACCATAGAAAAAATTAATTCATGAAATTTTTTTATATATTTATGGGGTGGTGGTATATTTTTTTTTGCAATCCCGACTAGATTATTAGTATTTGGGTGTCGATGATATGTCTCATGAAGTGAGGCTAGTAAATTTCAATTAGGTTAATGTGTCCCTTCACCAAGAGGTGACACTAGTAATGGATCAGTTGTAGTGGTGTTCATCAAATTTTGATGATTGTAATCTCAGTCTCGATACGATCATGACAGATGTTGTTACATCATCCTAATTACACTGGGAGGGTATTGGATACTCATCAATCTATTTAATTTTTTCACTCTAGTTGGACGATTGCAATTCATAGTGGATTTACTATTGGGACAATGTTTGTGACATTTTGTGCTAATATGTGAACCACCAATCATCTTCAGTGAGTTCCTAGTAGTGGAACAGAGGTTAAAGATTTCTATGAGTGTTATTCATTGAAACTAGGAATATGAGGTTTCTCAAATTATATAATGTCACTATGGTGAGAGTGATGTGACTAAATATAATTCCCCTATTTAAAATTCGGTTTCGAATAGTCCATCGGGGCTAAAATTCCATGAGTGAGGTGGTGAAAATGGAACTCATAAGGTGGGGAGGAATGTGCTAATCATATGGGTATGACCATTATGGTTGATGGATTTAACTCATGTGGAGTTGATTGAGGATTGGTCATTGTGTAACTATTATTCCAATGAGAAATCTTTGATGTGTGAGCCTATGTCCTAAGAAATGTTCTAGCACTGAATCAGATATAGTGGTTCTTTGAGCCAACCATGGGCTCCATGATAAAGTAGTTGGTAAAATTAGTATGATGATATTGATTTATAGTTTGGAATTGGTGAAGTGAGTAATGAAAATGGTTTTTTACTATACATTTTTGGATCATTAAATTCACTATGAATCAGGTTTGGAATCATAGAGGCATGTTCAGATGATAATGGATTTCAATTAAGTATGTCGGAATCATGACCAGGTTATGTGGTAACATGGAAACACTATAAGTTGGGTTTTTTCTAGATGTGCTAGTTACGATGGTATAGAATATAAATTTAAATGGAATTGGCATGGTGGGTTTTGAGACACCTCTGTTTTGATGTTTTTTAAATGATGAGTATGTTTCATAAATGAAACCTATATTTTGAGGATGATTTAATTTCCCATAGTCCACGAATTAGTGTAATTTATTTGTCCATTCCATGTTTCTTATATAATTATTATTAATAATTATGTATGTTTGGATCCCTAATGGATGATTAGGCATAATATTTTTGGTATTATGAAAGTCCCATTGTGAATGTTTGAGTTTGAGTTTCTAGAGGTCATTTATTCTAATTGAGGTTGTATCATCCACTAGAACATAGTGTCTATGAATTAAAGAGTATAGTAAGGAGAAACATGTTGATTGAGTGATTGGTTGATTTTTTGACTACAATAACAGGTTCTATTGGGTCATGCCAGTTCCATCATAGATTTTTTATCTTGATAGTTGGTGTTAGCTCAGGTTTTGACAAGTGGAGTGCCTTGGGTTGAAGTTTATGTTTTTTCAGGTTTTGGGGTTAATGATAGGAAAAATAATCATTTTATAGTGATTCATGGATATAAATATAATTGGGGATCATTTAGTATAATCCAATGTTCATTCGGACGACACAAATACTATTTAATCCCTGATTTTAGAAATAGGGTATATTTGAAATAAGGTTTACGGGATAGTTGAATTTTTTTGGAGAATCCGAATAGTTTTGTATCGATTGGATCTACCATAGAATATTGGTTTTTTACCCAGTATTTCTTTAGTGTTTAATTTTTTCTAGAATCAACTAGATCACAATTTCTTATTTATTATTGACATATTAGGTTGAATCTGATCTGATATTTGTGGATCTTCTAACATATTGTGTATATAGATGATATAATTATTATGGGGTATGTCCCTGAATTTGATATAGGTTTTGTGATGAAATTTTGATGATTAATAAGACACATTAAATAGGAGAGTAGATGTGTGTGGTCCAGTTTCACTGACTCTTTTGATTTGGATGATTGTTGATTCATGGGGGAGAAACTCGAGGAAGAAATTTTATAAGCTTGGGAAGTTATAAGATCTTAATCATATAATGTGGTACATGATTGTTTATATTTTCGATATATCCATTTTAATTTTTGTTAATGGTGGTGTTTCCCAAAAGTATAAAGGGGCCTTGGTGGTGTCCCATGGATTCAGATCATGAAAATTTGTGACAAGATTCTAATCTATGCTGAGAGAATGGTTGGCACATGATTAGTAGTAATCATGCCACATAATCATGGAACCAGTCAAAGGGGATCATAATAACAAAAACCATGTGTTGTTTCCTAAGAAACTATGAATCTATATCACCCATTTAATAGTGTAGATCACAGGACCACCACATGATTTTTCAAATTTTATGGTTTACTAATAAAACAATGCATCTCAATTTTTATTTGGATAGATGGAACCACATGGTAGGTACATAGTTTACAAAACCGTTTGACCAAACCATTCACCTCATTAAAATTATGATTTTATTATATCTAAATCCCAAAAATAATGTGTTATTCCAAAAAAATATCTCCCCAATTGAACCCCAATTAACATAAGACGAAAAACTGGGGTGACTTCGTATTCTATGGTTATTTATCCTTCTATTCTTTGGTTATTTGAGTGGCTTTTAGTATGATTTGAATATCCCAGTAAGTCTCCAAAATTTATGAATTCAATTTTTAGATGAGATTTTTCTATTTTTTCGTCTCATTATGAATATTATTAACCCCTTTCTAGGTTATTTATGGTTTTTGGGGTCGTTTTAGTCCTATTCATGGACCTTGTATGGAATATTGGATTTTCTTCGATGATTGGTTTGGTGGTATGAAATATTTTTCATAAAAAAATTGATGTTTTAATTTTTTTATGTAGTTGATATAATTTTTTGTGTTGCTATTTTATTTATTTGTAAAATATGAAACAAAAATTGGTCGTTAAATTGTGATGAGATACCCTTTACAGAGCCCGTCAGGTCCGTTAATGATAGAAGACAAAACCTAGGTATTTCCATATGGTATTATATCCCATGGAAATGCGGAAATGACATTATAAATGATAAGATATAAAATTTATGGAAATAAATATCTTTTAATCGTTATATCTCATATGAGTTTTATTAAAGAGATAGTTGAATTGTTTTATTTTCTATGATTTTATGAAATTATTTGGATCACATTTAGATGGTGTTAGGACCGTGTATTATATTATTTTTCAATTGTCAGTTTTTTAATGAAGAAACCATAGTTTTGATTTATCTATTTTTTTATATGGAGGATTCAATGAAAAAGTTAATGGTAAAGGAATTTATTATTATATTTAATATAATTAATTTAATTATGTGTTTGATTTATCCTTTTTGAAAATCCAAGGTGGATTCCTCTAAATAAATCGAATAGATTGGACCGCCATTGTCCTTTTTTTATTTTTGAAAATAATGACCCCAGTTGAAGGGTAGTTTTGAAATCATAAATAGATGTGATTGGGTCAATTGATCCTCACAAGATTTTTTATGCGGGGTTTCTTCATTTTGAGTGAACGGGCTTGCTTATGTGTAACATTTTTTAAAAGAATGTGTCATAAATGTGTTATGTGTAAATAATGTGAAATGATTTGATTATGAATTTGGGTTAATGGGCTTAAACCTAATGATATATGGTAATATTTATTAATGATAAATTCTCAAATATTATGTTATTTTGTGATAATGTAAAAAAAATAACCCTTAATAGAAAATGAATAATTTTATCATTGGGATGGCCAGGAATGATGTTTTGAATTCTTGGTTATGTAGTGTTTATCAAGGTATTACATACCACAGTATTGATGTTGGTCATAGAGATCCACATATGGAATTGGTGTTGATCATGATAGTCCAAACTATGTATTAATGTTTTCATGGAAGTCCATATCTAGAATGGGTGTTGTTCATGGAGGTCAAAAAAAAGGTAAAGGTTTTGGTCATTATGGTTCACATTGGGATTGGGTGTTGGTCATGGAAGTCCAAACCATGTTTTTGATAACAAGAATGATACCCAGAATAATAATGAAATATAAATACATAATTAAGGAAAACCCATTTCACTAACTTTTTTAACCACGTAGTTATGTGTCCCCGACTCTTGGCATGGATAGAGAATTATGGTTGGCTAGAATATATGATGGACCATAAATAATTAATGGACTGATAAATAAATGTATAAATGTGAATCATACCTAATTTTTTTCTATTTATTTATTTCATCATTGGTTTTATGCATACCATATTGTATAGAATACAATTTTTCACAGAAATTGTTGGTGGTGGACTATTGAGTTTTACTCACATGCAACATGAGCTCTTATGAATGTTGCATACTTCAGAAGAGGCAGAATCTTTGAATTATAGATTTAGAACATGGACTTGGCTCTTGGATTCTTGTTTATTCATTGGATACAAGGTTGTTGCAAGGGATTTATGGACAATATTAATTATTGGAGTCATGCATAGGGGCTTTAATAGTTGATTACTTTTGTGGTTACTATAGGTCATCTTGATATATAGATTTTTACATTTCATTGTAATATCAATTTATTATTTTGTTTTTATTGACTCATTTCGTATGTCATTCTATTTTCAGGTTACTATGGATTTTTTAGATTATATTATTTCTATTATTTCTTTACTATGATAAGAGGGTTTGTCTCCCCATCATAACACCATACCCCCATTCTACTTGTCAGAAACCTCTACTATACAAGGAGGAATACATGAGGTCAGATATATTTTAATGTCTTGGAATTTCATTGTAATATTTTTGTTAAATTATATGGAATTATTTCGAAACAACACGCTCTGACGGAATGTGATTCTGAGACTCGGTGAGCCAAAAACTGAATTGTGACCTTTTTTATGGTGCGTTCAGTAAATATGTGAGCGGGTTTTTCAGAAATTAGACCAGGTGCTATAATAGAAAATCCAAGGGCACTGTTGAAATTAGGATGTCATGATTTTTGTTGAATGAACATAAATATGGCCGGTAAGGGATGAATGAAAAGGTTAATTTTTGGACTTTTCATGAAATATAATTAAATAACATAAAAAATCCATTTTATTTATTTTCTCACAGACATGTAGAGACACAGAAATTATGTGCTGCAGTGACGAGTTAGAAATGATGCACAATAATAAATATCATTATTGGCTTGTTAACACACTACATATATATGCCATAATGATATGTATCAACGACACTATTTCATAAATGAAATAGTGTAATGATGGGACGTCTTATCTTAACAGAAATTTTGCGACATGTATTCTATTTAATAGTTGATGTATTGGTGGAACGATGATTAAACTGTGAGGATTCATGGATAAACCTCTGATAGATTTCTTCCCCAAATAGGAAAGAAAAATTTCGTGGGGACATCATCAACTACGCTATACGTCGAAGAATGACGAATTTCATCGACTTCATTGACTCTTGACGACGAAGTACTTCGGAAATGAATGTCAATGATGTAGGGATTTTATTTTAATGTTTTCCCCATTCCTTATTCTAATTGATGAACGCAGATTAACCAAAAAATAGATTAATCCGCATATTGTGGATGTTTGTGGGAGGGTGTTATTTTAGGGAATTCTATTTGGGAATAATTTTATTTCTGATTGAAAAGTAATCCCAAGCCTCGCAAAAATTAATTCTCTAACCCAAAGGGCACAGGCCACCACAAACAAGTCCCAAGCCCTTCCTCATGTGTACGGATTGTGAAATGATTGTATGAAATGGTAAGAAGGTGAATCTTAGTTTATCATAGTGATGCTGTCACATGTTCGAGCCTATAGGCATAGGCGGATCTATAAACGGACCACCAGAGCTACCCCGGTGGCCTAGAGAATGAACCGCCACCACGCTGGTGCCAGTGGTGGTGGCCTTCGGTGGAGGGAGGCGGTGCACCCATTAGCGCGCTACAGTGACATGTAGTCGACGGGCTGATTCTAGGCCGACCGGGCTAGACACTCTACCAAAATGGGTCGGTCCTAGTGAGGCCCTTCGGGCCTGGAGCACTATCTAGGCCGGACCAGAACTACCCTGACCTGAACCAGGTCAGGTCGGGCCATTCGAATTAAACTGAGGTATGTGGGACCCCCAAGCTGGACCAGACCTACCCTGACCCGAACCAGTTTAGGTAGGGCCAGCCGAATTAAACCAGGGTATGTGGGACACCTAGGCCAGTTTGTTCAGATCAGTCTGACCAGTTCGAAATGGGCACAAACACAACTTGACCCTAATTATTAAAACGTTAATATCTTACATAATGAGATTTCGTTCTATGTGCCTTTTATTGCATTGTAACCCTTGGGTCAAGGAGTTCCTTTAGGTTATTCAATATGGGACTTCTTGGTTATTGTAATATGACAGATGGCTCGAGCAGAAGATATGTGGATCTTTAGTGCCCCATTAGATGAGAAGCAGTCGTGTGGATCCTTGCTGTCCCGAAAGACAATCAGAATCCATGTGGATCCTCTAGTGTCCTGGAAGACGAGCATCATCCATGTGGATCTTTAGTGGACTTAAAGATGATAAAGGATTAATTAGGGATGATTCCCTCAATAATACGAAATATTAATCATTATAACTGATAATAATTTCCTACTATAGAATATACATTGTGTGAGATTTCCTTACATTATGGCTTCTCATAATGGTTTCTATGTGGTATTTCTCATTAGTGGGTCAGGCCCCCTACTGAGTACTATGTTACTCACCCCTACCTGGTCTTCACTGACACATGTTGTGTCTTGTGTGTACTATATATGTTCTGACGGTGGAAATGGTGGCCTACTAGCAGGGGGGGCCTAGCAGTATCAGGTGGAAAGGACGTACTACTTTGGCTTCTAGTAGCTACACTATACTTAACAACATGTGCAGATTTCTATGGATGTCTTCCTCAGTCCCTTTGCACATTTTTGTTTTAAGTTCTTTTTTTGGTTTGTATCATAGCCCACTTGTTCTCAGTTGTACTTGTACTCATCACTTGTTTCAGTATACTTGTTTTCCTCTTTTAATTTTTGGGATGTAGTTGGGCATGTGTGTGCGTATAGGTACCTAGGACAATTCCTCCCACTTATAGGTCGATTCCTTTGGTGCTAGACTCCACCCCCTGGCCTGTGGGAGGTGGGATTGGGGTATGTTATGGCATGAGACCCAGAGGATGGGTCATGACATAGTGGTATCCTAGGTTTTCAGTTCTACATTAGAGATTGAGAGTATGTTGTTCTTGTTTTGGGGAAACAGTGTAAAATATTGTGAGTCTAAATTTTGGATTTGGGGAATCCATACTTGCTACGGTAGCTAACATATCCACACAAAAGGACATTGAATTCAGATTTTTGGATCAATGCATAAAAAAAACTGGATTCAAAAGCATGTCCTTATGTTCTTTTTTATAAGACTAATATCCTTGGTATAATTTATTGATTAGGGAACATCATAATCTTTTTTAGAATGACTCTGTGCATACATCGATATAGGATTCCAATTCGTGATCATGTGGACATCCAACCTAAAGAAAACATATCTGTCTAGGGACCAATTATTATGATGGACCCACCGGGTGGTGCACCAATGCTTCCACCACACATTGGTCAACATATAATACTAGTGGTACCAGCAGAGGACGTACAAGGACATGCTGACCTGCATGAGTTCTAGAGACAATGAACTCCCAGTTTCAAGGGAGTGAAAGATCCACAGGTCATTGAGGATTTGCTGGAGGTGATGACATGAGTCATTTTCTCAGTGGGGAAACGGATTGACTAGATTGTGATATAAGTTTCAAGAGTTCATCAGGGCTCAACAGGGATATGGTGGATCCTGTCTATCCAAATTCTTGATGAGGTGACCCTCACCAGGATGGACTTCGAGAAGCTCTTTCGGGTGGAGTTTTTCCCTGTGAATTTGTGCACAATGTGTAGTCATGAACTTCTTCACTATTATCAAGGCATCATGACGGTAGTTGAGTACTCATCGAGGTTCACCGAGCATTCCCACCCCTATAAATACATTTTTTGGGACACTTTATTTAGGGATAGAGCCTTTGATATGGGAATAAGATGAGAGATCAGTGTTTCTATGGTGTCTCTCAGAATCAACGTGTAAGATAGAGTGCTGGACTGTGCTCTACTAGTATGGAGGTTCCTCGCAGAGTATGTTCCGACATTGGGTGCCACCATTGAGTGACATGTATCCAAGACCTATATGCAGGTAGCTAACAGGTGGCTCAACGGTCCAAGAAGGCTAGATAATCTTGTGGATTACCCAAAGACTTGGTATTGGAGGTGCGAGGCCACTAGGATAGTGGAAGACAACACATGAGTAGAATGTGTTACACGTGTGGCAGGCAGAGACACATGGCTCATTACTACAAATCCATCATATAGTCGATCACTAGAAGGTTAAAGGACCGCTACGATAGAGGATCAGGTTCGATCGAGGTGGTTTGCAGGGTTGTGGAAATGTATGTGTAGTAGTTCGAGCAGTAGGTAGTGTGTGAAGGATCGAGGTACAACTTCCACCACCTCTAGTTGGTCCACCAAAACATCAGGGTGTGGGAAGACATGGGCGAGATCATCATCAAGTAGTGGAGGATTATTACCCTGGCACATTAGAGTAGATTTTAGGTATGATATATGTCTTCTACACCCTATTTTTAGTTATTATAGACACAAGTTCCAATAACTAATTCCATTCCATGGATTTCATTTGGAGCTTGGAGATTTTGGTGAAGCCATTAGCTCAATCCAAATATCTAGAGACTCCTACGGGAGGGGATTCGACAATTTCACACTAGTTTCGATAGTATGAGTATACTATATGAGGTGTGATCATTGTCTAGGATCTCCTAGTAGTAGCGTCGTGGCCTTAAGATGCCATCCTGGGTATGGAATGGTTATCTAAAATCCATTTGCAGATCGACTAATTTAGGCGCAATGTTCAGTGTGTCCATGAAAATGGGACCAAGTTTCCCATCATTGTAGAGAAGGGAAACGTTACAGCACATGATAGACATTCTCGTAGGATGGTGCATTTGATCACTCATAAGTTGGCTAGCCTCACCCTTGGTGTGGTGGATGAGAGGAGTCAAAGCTTTCTTGTTGTGGGGGATGTGTACAAGGATGTTTTTCTTGAATATTTTCTGGGACTACCTCCTCACATAGAGTTATAAGTCTACCTCGATCTATACCCAAGGATGATGAAGATATCCACACTATTATATCATATTCCTCCTGTGAAGGATCATGAGTTGTGGGTATAGATGGAGGAATTTTTAGAGAAGGGATTTGTGAGACCAAATGTTTCACTATGGGTAGCCCCGATATTCTTTTCCTAGATGGAAGATGAAAGATTGGGTCTATGTGTGGACTTTTCACGCATGAACTAGGTGATTGTGAAGAACAGGCATCCACTTATAATGATTGATGTCCTATATGATTATCTGAATAGAGAGATATGGTTCTCAAAGATCATCCTCAGATCAGGCTATCAACGCTTCAGGTACAGGATGGGGACATACCAATGATAGGCTTTAGGTGCCGGTATGGCCACTATGAGTTCTTGGTGACTCCATTAGGTGTTACCAATTCCCCAGTAGTGTTCATGGGACTCACAAACATGATTTTCGGTCCTTACCATGACAAGTGTGTCAATGTATTCAATGATTACATATTATTTTACTTGGCATCAGAGGAGGAGCATGCTACACACCTACAGATAGTTACAGATACACTCTGAGAGCAATATCTTTATGGTAATCTCTTGATGTGAATATTCTAGATTTGGGAGTTCATATTTCTGGGACACATCATATCAGAGGATAAATCTATAGTGGATCTGGCGAAGGTTTAGGTTGTGCTCTCTTGGGAGCCACCTAGGATCATGAATGAGGTGCATAGCTTCTTGGGTTTTAATGCTTACTATCGTAGGATTTTGACTGACTTTTCTGGAGGGGAAAACCCCTTTTCATCTTTGAAAAAGAATGGAACACCCTTCAAGTGGATGGATAAGTTCCAGAAAAGTTTCTAGGTGATGATACAGATATTGACAAGTGCACCCTTATTGCGAATACCAGAAGAAGGTGTCGAGTATGTAGTTTTCAATGATGCATTAAGGAGTGGTCTATGATGTGTCCTAATAAAGGAGTGAGCTGTGATAATCCAGGTCTCATAGTAGTTGAGGCTACATTAGTATAAATATGAGGTAAATGAACTACAGCTAGTAGTAGTGGTATTTTCAATTATGATGTGGTGGAACTAAAAGACAGATGAATGATTTACCGTCTACTCTGACCACAAGATTCTCAGTAATATCATCGCACAAAAGGATTGGAACATGAGATAGCACCGACTGATGGAGTACCTACAGGACTATGACTTTGAAATAGTCAACAGTCCTAGAAGAGGAATATGGTGGAAGATGTACTTAGTAGGAGGTCTGGTTTGTAGCTGCTGATTGAGGCAACAGAGCAGCTAGCCACATTGCATATATCATTCGTGAATGATGATGAAGCATCTTACCTTGAAACGATGACCATCACAACCCCACTATTATAGCTATTTAGGGAGGCACATCTTATTTATTTTGACTATGAGGCCCAAGGTGCTCAGATATCATCAATACAAGATCTTGATAGATTTCCGATAGGTGGAGAGCACGTCATCCTTTGCCAAGGATACATCATAGTACTTGTGACATTATGAGAGGAGGTGTTCAGGGAGTTCGATACTTCCCATTTGGTGGAATATCATGGGGTGGAGAAGATTTACTAGGACCTCCAACAACAATACTGGTGGCTAGGGGTTAAGAATGTGGTGGATGATATAATTTCATAATGCCTCACTTGTCAGTAGGTGACGACAAAGCATTAGGTTCCAACAAGCTTGGTTCAACAACTTTAGGTACCAGAATGGAAATGGGATGATATCTAGATGGATTTTGTGATGGTGTTATCACATTCATCTAGAGGCCATGATTCTATATGGGAGGTCGTTTACAGACTCACCATGTCATCTCACTTTCTACCCATCTTGGAGTAGGGACCCATAGAGGGTGTGGGATGCCTCAGCATCCAAGAGAATCAGTGGCTTCATGAGCATCCTTCGTTGATCATCTCATACCCCAATGCATGCATTACATCCTGGTTGTGGAAGGGATTACAGGAGGAATTTGGGACTCAACATCACTTGATCATAGATTTTCATCCCTAAATAGATGATTATACAGTGCAGACCATATAGACCATGGAAGACACACTTCGTTCTTGTGTTCTAGATTTTGGTCATAGTTGGGAGGATAACCAACTAATGGTTGAGTTTTCATACAAAAATCACTAACACTCCACCATTGGAATGAAACTGTACTAGGCCGTGTATGTGTGGCTATGCATATCACATCTATGTTTGAAAAACCTAATGGATTGGCACTCATATGTCCAAATTTGGTATGATCTACCACTGAGAAGGTGAAGATAATCTAGGAGAAGATGGGGACTATACATAGTAGGAAGACGTTTTATGCCAATAGGTGAAGGTGACTATTTGAGTTTGAGGAGGGAGACCATGTGTTCTTTCAAGTCTCACACTGATGAGGATTGCACAACCTGGCCTAGGCAGCATGCTATCTCTGAGATTCATTAGACTTTTTCAAATCCTTAACAGAGTTGACATGGTGGCATATTGCCCAGCCCTTCCCCCATAGATGCACCAGTTTCATGATTTTTTCCACATGTCACAACTGAGGAGATACGTTCATGATCCATCACATTTCATCTAATGGGGTGAGTTGTACATTGACGATGGGGTGACATTTTCGGAGTTCCCAATGGAGATACATGATCAACAGAAGTGGGTCTTGCGTGGTAAGTTGATTCCTTTGGTGCTCCTTCGGTGGCTGTATGTGAATATATTAGAGATCACATGGGAGCATGATTCTCAGATTCATGCTCAGTACCAACAGTTGTTTAATTAGACCTTTCTTTGGCATTCGCTGTTGTAAATCCCAAAAGTGGGGAAAATTTAATGTCTTAGAATTTATGTGTAATTTTTTTTAAAATAAGTGGAACTATTTGGAGATAACAAGATCTAACAGCCCATGATCCCAAGGCCCGGTGAGCCTAGAATATATTTTCGAACATTTTCTATGGTATGTTTCGTAAACATGAGAGCGGGATTTTCTAACATTTAAACTCGTACTTTGGAAAAAAAATATGACGGTACCGTTGATCTCAAAACACTATTATTTGACTAGAAAATATTTAAAAATGACTGGAATGGGCCGAATAGAAAAGTTTATTTTAGGACATATAGTGAAAAATAATAAAATAACTTTAAAATTTATTATATTTCATTTCTCACAGACAAGCGGCGACATAGTGATGTTGCGGTGTTGTGATGAGGCAGCGATGAGGCACATTAATGGAGATCATTAATGGCTTGTTAACACACAATGTAACGATGCCTTAATTACACGTGACAACAAAACAATTTCATAAATGAAACAACATATCAATGTGATGTCGTAGTGTAAAAGAAACAGTATGACTGGTCTTTTTTTAATAGTTGACACATTGGTGGAATGCAGATTCTACTGTCAGGATTATCTGACTAACATTTGGAGGATTTCCTCCAAAATGATGAACATATAAAATAGGTGACACGTCATTGAATTTGATGTCCGTTTTAAGATTGATGAATTTCATCGACCTCTTGGACTGTCAAGGATGAAGCACTTCAGTAAAGAATGTCCACGAGGTACAGGTTTTATTTGAATGTTTTCACAATTCATTATTTTAAACGATGAATGCGGATTAAACAATAAATAGGTCAATCTTCAATTTGTGTGTTGTCGAGGGAGGGTTTTATTCTGGGGTTTTCAATTTTTAATTAATTTTATTGTCGATGGAAATGTAATACTGAGACTCTCCTACATTAAACCTCTAAGTTAGAGGGCATGAGAAGACATGAACATGGTCCGAGACCCTCTGCATGTGCGGTCGTTGTGAAAAAATAATCTTTTATGGGGGAATGGTGAAACATAGGACATCGCTAAGATGGTCTAACACAACATATCCCTCTGGTGTAGGTAGGTTGAGAAACAGACCATAAGAGCTACTCTGGTGGCCCGCAGAAGGAACCGTCGGTGTGCCAACGCCGGCGATTGTGGCAGTGGGCGGTGGGGGGGGTGTGCCTATCAGTGAATCATGGAAGTAAGAGGCCAATGAAGGCATGAAACAGTGCCATAGATGTGACATCCCATGTCCAACCCTCACATGAGACTAGGTGAGCCGCAGTTGTTCGAGCGTCGCGATGGGGATGGTGCAGCACATCATCTATGATATGCAGTGGACGCGACGCTTGTTTGGGGCTGGACGTGGCACCAGGCGGGTGCCATGTAAGAGAAGTAGCCGACTCCTTGCGGGATTATATAGTACATGAGATGGGACGTGGCGGTGACTGCCACCTCCCGGGGGCATATAATTAGTAGCACATGCGGCTGGTCTTCGGCTGTTGGGTCGCGACCCTAGCCAGCATTCCGGGCTAGTGTCACACTGGAAGGCTTGGCCTATCCTACAATGTTAGGTCGGACCCGCTCTAGCAAGCCAGACCTACGACCAGTAGGCTGAACCATTGCTGGCAGGCAGGACCTATGCCCTTCAGGCTAGGCAAGATGAGACTAGGTCGCCAGGTGACCAAGAAGGCGGGACCCTCAGCCAAATAAGGAATGGCCGGAGCAGACCTACCTTGACCCGAACTAGGTTAGGGTTTTCAAGTTGAATTAAACTGGGGTATCTGTGATCCCAAGAAAAGATGGTCGAATTGGTCCGACCAGATCGGTCTGAATAGGTCAGACCGTGCCCAGATGCAACCAGCCCCAGATTAATAAAATGATAATAAATTATAGATCAGGCATCCACTTGACTCGCTGTCTATTTTGTTGGAAACATCATGATGACACAACCTGTTGGGTTATTATATTTGGTAAATTATTGTGGTTGGGGTATAATTTATGTCTCAAGAAGAATCTATGTGTATCCTTAGTGGTCCAGTTGAATAGTAGCATCCATTTGGATCCTTAGTGGCCTGACAGACGAGCAACAATTCATCAAAGGATGTTCTAGCTTTCATTTATGATTTCACACTCTTTGTCCTTCAGGTGTGATTTTCCTAGGTCAATGCATACCTTAGGATTCCACCTTCTTTTCTCCAAAGTGTGTTTTATCAATAATAAGAATATTTAATGGATTTTAGGCCATTGGATGGGATGGATCGGGGATGAGTCCCTCAATAGTATGAAATGTTAATGACTATAAATGGTAAACCTTTCATTACCTAATATATACATGGTGTGAGTTTTCCTTACATTGTGTATTTTCATGGTGGTTTCCTTGTGTTATTTCTCCATAGTGGAATAGGGAAACCTACCATGTATTGTGTTATTCAACCATGTATGGGATTCACCCGCACTTTTTGTGTCTTGTGGATGACGAACATTTATATGGAGGAAATGGAAGCTTAGGACCATGCATGGCCATATAGGATCAGGCGGACCTATGGTACTACTTCAGCTTCCAGTAGCTACACTACTCTAACCATCAGGTGTGGTTTTATGAAGATGGCTACCTGAGTCCCTTTGCACTTTGATGTTTTCAAATATTTTGTTGGCTTTGTATCCTGGCCCACTTGTTTTCAGTTGTACTTGTAATCATTTCTTGTTTCAGTATACTTTTTTCCCTTTCAGTTTGTGGGATGTGTTTGGGCATGTGTGTGCATACAGTTACCCATGAAAATGTCTCCCACCTGCAGGATGATGCCTTCAGCACTGGTCCCCAACCCCTGGCCTTCGGGAGGCGAGCTTGGTGTATGTCACTGCGCGGACCCTGGTGGATGGGTCATGATATGGATTGTTGTCATGTGGAATAGATATCGTGGAACCAATATTGGAATGTTTCATGTATTATTATGTGTTACTAATTTTCTAAAAGGAATGTATATTGAGATTTTTTTTTAATGAAAAACCAATAAATTTATGTTTCAATGTATATTTTTTATATTTTTAGGATAGATTATACATTTTTTTTGTTAAATGGATCTAAAATTTATAACAATATTACTTATAGAAACATATATAAATTTATCTAAATTAATGAAAGCTATGAATATAAAAATATTTTTAATTTGAATTTTTTTTGGACTCACTAGTTATGCATTTTCTTATCACTATTGTACACAAAGAACATACAACTCTATTGAATCATGTAATATTCATACATATATAGAAGATAGTTTTTGTGATATTAATTTATGAAACTCGAGTTTATTTTCTGTATTTTATTTAAAATATATATATCTTATTAAATGAACAATGATTTTTGAAAATGGAAAATCTATTTTGAAACATTGAAAATTATAAATTTTGAATGATGATATTTTATGAAACTTCATCTAATTAAAGAAAATTATGTATAGAAATCTAATCAAATATTTGTATAAGTGACTCTTACTCCCACATTAAATATAACATATTTTCGATTGACTGTACTTTTTTATATATTATATTTAGAAAATCATTATATTAGTACCACAATAGAATGAGTGGAGAATGAAAATTAATTTTTTTTAATGACTGCAATAACAAAAGGGGAGTATTTTATTGCTCTGATAGATAGTTTTACACATTATCTAGTACATATACTCCCCTATCCAAGTAAGGATTATAATATTGAATATGATAACTTTTGTGTTTGAATTAATGGAATAGTCATGTAGGAGAGGGGATGTGGAGCATGTGGGATCATGAGAACTACAAATTTGACATAAAACGTTATATTATTCTTCTTTTGAAATCCAAAAAAAGTAACAATTTTCTGGAATTTTTAGGAACATTTTGTTTTATAATTTTATTTATATAATTATATAGGGGATCATGTGCTCCATTTGGTGTGCCAATTTAACACCACATGATTTCAATATGTAATTTTCCTTTAATTAATATTGTTTTGGATAACATATGATGCCAAAAATTGAACAAAATATATGAATAAATTATTTATATTCAATTAAATCATTAATATATAATAAATTTATAATTTTTAAGTAATTAAATTAACATTTATTAGTAGTTAACAATAAATAATTTTTAGATAAATTAAATTTAAAATGGTCATTCTTCTACAAGTGTTTTTGTCTTAATTTTTTTTATTCAAATATTTTAAATATTTATGAATGGTACAATATTAAAACAAAGAAATTAAATTTAAATAACAATTGAATAAGGTAAAACTAACATTGGATTAATTTCTTTGATTCTTTCAAAATATGTTATTTATTAGGTGAGTTGAAAAAAATAGGATTTAAAAAATACATTTAAATTTTTGAAATTAACATTTAATAAAAATGTAATTTTTTTATGAAATAATATTTATTTTTTAAATATATTTTTATCAATAAAAATAAAATATTTCAAAAAATTATTTTGAATTTGGTAACACATTTATAATATTTAAAATCCTATCTGATATTTTATTATATCAATAGAACTAATTTTTATTATTATATTTAATTTAGTATTCAATGGGAAATATTGTATTATGTATTGAATTTAATGGAACATAAATCTAATTTTATTATTAATAATCAAATTATGTACATGCGGTTCAATTCTATGCATTATTATGTTGGATTTTTTATGCTTAAAGGGGCGTTAATCTAAAAAATGTTTTTAATGTTGTTCTGTGTAATTAAATTAATAATAGATTTTTCTAAATATTGAAATTGAATCATTTTAATTTAACTAATTATAATTAATGATCATGATGAAATTTTATTGCAATGTCCATTTCATTTTTTTTCATCAATAAAAGTTTCCATGGTAAAAAGTAGACCCATGATTAATGGTAAAAGGGGTAATGAGGGAGATAAACTAAGATATAAAAAATAATTATAATGAAAAATATCAAAATTTTGTTTGATGATAATATTTAGACCCTTTATTGTCTTATATGGGATATTTTTTTCACATTGATTGATTATGATATATATTTTTTATTATAAAATAAATTCAAAAAAATTTCACCCATACTCACAAAATAGTTTATCATGATAATTAAATGGAAAAAATATATTATGAATTATTATTTATCATGATATTAAATATTAAAAAGTTAATGTGATGATTACAATTTTTATATTTTTAAATAATAACATAATTATCTAAAATTACTACATTGTTTCGTTAGAGCGCATTAGTAGGCGTTGGAAAAAATCTTGTAAATGATTTAATGAACATTAAAAGTTATAATGTATGGAATAATTATATTTCGTTAAAAAATTAATAGATAAGTAAAATTAATTTTGGTTGATAAATTTTCATATATTTTAAATCCATTGGTAAATTGTTATATTTAATGTAAAAATATGTGTATTGACCTCAAAATGAATTTAATGGGTATTTAACTTTAAATAATAAATTATCATTTGATTTGATAATATATAAAATATGATATTTATCAATTATTAAGGTAAATATTTTTGAATTAAAAATATGGTTTGTTTATGAAATACTAGAATTTTTAGTATTACATTCATAACCCTTAACGATTTTATATTTGATGATGATCTATTTGTGTTCAAAAATGAAATGGGACTCAATCTAATCATTCTAATGAAATAAATAATATTGGTTTTCACTAAAAATTATACCAAATTAACTCTCCAAACAATACAAAAAATTTCAAAAATTATAACGTGTGAAAATAAACCTCTTCTAAAATAAAAATAATTTCATTGGGAGTGAGGATATCATAAGAAGTGGAAATATTCTCTATTTAAATATTTCACGTATAATTATTTTTAAACCATCTCCAAAACTTCTATTTTACTGCAAAAAAATAAATAATTGACCATATTATAATAAAATATTATTATTATTATAGGATTAGGATTCTCAATATTCATTCCATCAAAATAAAAATGAAAACATTGTCCATGTGTACATGTGGAGTACTTCTTACATGGATGACGTATTTGGTGTTTCCTCACCCCCTCTATTTATTACGTATAATGAAGTATTAAATTATTTGGTATAATATTTATATTATAATTATTATATAATAATAATAAATTAACTACTTTATTCATCCACTATATTTTATAAAATATAATCATCATTGTTTGTTGGTCTAGTCCACCTCCCCCATGAAGTGATGTATTTCATTTTTCATTAACACATTTCATGGAAGGACATTAAGATGTATTAAATGGTTAAATATTATATTTATGACCTATTTAATTTTTGTTCAAGGAAAAACATAATCCAATATATTTTCTATCCATCCATTAAAAATTGAAAATGTTTCCATATGTACATGCAGACTACTACCACTATGATGTAATGAATTTCATTTTTGATTTCTAACTTATGTGGATGGTCATAAATGTGTATTTAAGGAATAAAAATTATTTTAATTTAATATTTATGTATATATAATGAATATTGAAACATTTTCTTATCCCACTAAAACTATCAAACCAAAAAAAATTTGTTCCAACTGACCTCTACAAACAAAATCAATTTAGATACTATAGAGAATCTTATAAGTAACAAAAATAAAGATTATTTAAGAATGAATCATAATGATATTTTTTTTCTTAATTGAAATAAAAAATATATTTTCATCACTCAATATGGTGGATAAAGTAATTTTTGATTCGTTCCCCGATGTTAGTGAATTCTATTTTAAACCTTACGTAAAATTTCATAATATTTTTCATTGATCTATTTTCCATACATATCCGCTTTCATTATATTGTTTTAAGAATATTCTAGTTTATATATTAAATAATAATAAATTTTCTTTTTATTAACATACTATAAAATAATTTAAACAATATTATATAATTTTTTTTGTAACTTTCACTATTTAAATTAATTACAAATGTATAAAAATAATATTTTTATCACATTTAATGAGTGTCCAACTATTAATATTTTCATGATAATTATATAATATAATGATTCTTATTAATGATTCTAGGGATATACTATATAAATTCAATTATCTTATTTCATTGAATTAATAATTTTATCGAGTGTTTAGAGAAATATTTATTTAAATTTTTAATGTATAACAACAATGGGTATTGTTTTTTGGAATGAATGAATATATTTATTATATTAATGAGTAATGGTAAATAACCTAGTATTTTTTGTTCTGTAATGTTTCTCCAACATTTTATATTATTTTTATATGGGTCGAAAATAATTTTTAAATGATTTATGGAATGTAGATACTATTAACTTGTTGTACGTTTGTTTAATTTTTTGGAAATACATAGGTTATAAAAAGTTACTTCTATTATGTGGATATAGATCACATGATTAAATTTAATCCTATGATGAGGAAAGAGTTAGATTATTATATTTTTCTAATATAAAGAGAATGTAGTTTACTATTTATTTTATAATACTGTGAAGTATAAAGATTTAATAGTTTATAATTTAATATTATTATGAATTTGGAATTAACAATGTAGGTTTTTTCATTATAACAGTGATTGGAATGTTAATATGATTACGATCTCCCATGTAATATACTTGAATATTTTTTTTTCTATTATACATTCTTATTACACTTTTTGTGATTGAATTTTGATATGAAATTAATTTCAAGATTATGTAAATGTTTATTTTGAGATAAATGTTTATTACAAGAAAATGAAAATTTTAATTGGAGCTTACAAATTATTCAATGTATTAACTAGATTCTATTCATATTATATCCTTAAAAGATGAATTATTTTTCTAATTCATGATTTTAAATTTTATATAGGGATTATGGATTTATATGATGAATATCATGTTAAAACATATATTAACTATGAATTTTATTTAAATTATAAGATTTATATTAAAAAAACATTACTGTATACATGAGAACAATTTTTTAAATAAATTCAAACTGTTATAATTTTCCTAAAGTAAATGTATGTGTTTTCATACTTCTCTAAAACTATAAACATAAAATATAATGATAATTTTTTATGATTAAATATACTTAATATTAAACTTTTAATTATAAGGATTTTATGAAAGGGATGTTATATTTGGTTTTTGGAAAAGGGTTTAAATTATATTAAAATTTATTTTTTCATTAAATGAGTATAATTATATATATATATATAAACAAAGAGAATGATAATTTGGGTAAGGATAATTCATTGAATGTATTCTATAACCTTAAAGGTTGGTAATTTAATGATGAATTTGAATTTTTTGGGGGATTAAATAAAAAAATAAAAGCGTTGAATAAAATGTGGTGTAGTGAAGGACATCATAATAGGTTTTTTCTATTGTAAATGTTGTTTATTATGTTTTTATTTGATATAATCATAGTTAAAATTTTATTTTTTATATTTTCTAGGGCTGGGTAGAACCAAGATAATAATGTTTGAGAAGGAAAATGTGGTGGTTTTTAGAATGAGGAAAAAATGATATAGGAGGTAGATTTTAAAAAAATTCATTATTCCATAGTATATATCACAAATTCTAAATAAAAATGTGATCGCGTGTTTGGTGAATAACTTAAAATATTAGAGAAAATGGAGTTTTATGGACATTTATAATATAATTATAATGGATTTAAATAGATTCAATTTCACAAATAAATATTTTAGAAAAAACCTCATTGGAATGTGAATATGGATGTTTTTTAGAAATTTATGGAATAAAGTAATAAACTACCATGAAATAATGAAGAGTTCAGATAACACAATTTTTTATGTGGTTTTATCTTATTCTCCTCATTGTTTTTAGTTGATCCATGTTTGTATAAGGGATTACATAATTTGAGAAAAATGTTAAATATAAAATTTTTTTTATGTTCCTATAAAATATTGAGTACCATACAATACAACTCAAGATATTAATACATATGAGGATTCCACCACATGGATATTCAAGATACATTTTCAAGGTACTGTGATTATTATGGAAATTCCATCTAATGATTAATATTTATATATAGACATTGACCTCCAGAGGCTGGGCCATAACCTTCACCGTGGAATCCTTTCTAGGAGTGATTGTTCTGTGATGACTTGGAAAACAATTCAAGGACTATTCAATATCTATTTCATCTTACTACAATGATTCTGTATTTAATCGATAATAACTTTTTTAGGATTCATCAGATTTTCTATTCTAGGAATATATTTTGAATTATTTTTTTTTATATTTTGGTTCATATTTTATGAGGAGATCGGAAAATAGCATAAGTACTTATAAATAAATATATACCACTTTTCTTGTCATCATTCCAATAAACTAAAGTACTATTGGAGAGATTACTCCTTACCAAAATTCTGGATATATTATCTATATGTCCAAGTTCTATTATGGTTCCAAACTATAGTTCCCCTATCTAGACTATTGGTTATGTGTTCTCATACTCCCATCATTCTAGTAGTCCATGTATTGTGTTGTATAAATAAATTGAAAAACATTGATGTATTTTCCATTCCACAATCATGCATACAATAAAAATTAGATTATCACTTTTCCACCACATCACTATGGTATTCCACCATATGCCATTGTGTTCTCCTCTACAGAGTAAAACTTAGACTGTTTCATTTTGCATTTCCATGAAGTCTCTTAATCCTTCTTATAAACACTACACTAAGTTAAATAGATATTAAAAAATAGTTTTTTATTATGAAACATATTCCTATTATTTAAATTATTTTAAACTCATAAATATTAAATTTTGATTAAAATTTTATCTAAATATTGATTATGGTTATAATGAAATGAATTTGAAATTGAATGGTTCATATTAGAAAATTCATGCTAGTTTCAAAATGTTCCTTTTTTGAAAAACCCAATTTATGTTGTTTTTTTAATATAATATCATGAAATTTAATGAAAATAATGTGATGATGGTTTTCAATTGAATGATATTATTGTTTTTCATAAAAAATTTTGTTGTTTGTTTTAATAATGGACTACATATTTTGAATTAGGGGATGACTAAAATTATTGTTTAAATGGTTTTTAAACCAATTCAATACCCTTGTAAATTGAAAAATTTTACATGAAGCACATATGATACATTGTAATTTAGGTAGAATAATAAATAATATGAATGTATTATCTCTTCCATGAAAAATAATGATGATGAAAAAAAATAAATCCACATCAGGTTAGGGAAATTAAAATTTTGGGATATTCTACTTTACGTCCTTATGGATTTTCACCGTCTAAAATGGATTTCATATTTAAGAAATATGTGTTAAATATGATTATCTAAACAATGAAGGATATAGAAGAGTTTGGTGGGACTTGAAAGTTGATGAAATATGGAATGTGGGATTTGAGGGGAAAAGATTCCTTGATATTTTGATGGGCCAATTTTTACCAAAGTCGATGGGGATGGCTAAATCGGTGAAGTTAATTACACTCATGTTGGTTATCAAAAAACTTACTCAGTATGCTAATAACATTAATACAATTCTTGGATTATCACATATAGTTTTATTTAATGAGAAGTGTAAGGCCCATATATTTAAGAATACTATCTGATGAAATATTTGTCTCATTTTTTATAAGGAAACTCTGCTTGTATATTGATGTTTTGGATAGTGAATTGATAGTGGAGTGTGACGTGGATTGGAATTTATGGATGAATGGTTCTTCTAATAATCCTTATGGTTGTTTTAATGGTTACATTGAATGAAATTGAATGTGGGATTGGTGAAATGGTAGAAACTATTTTGGGGGATCTTATAAGACATCAGATAAATTATATGCATTGTATTGTATTAGACCACTTACCTACTATCAATTTTTCATTATTGGGCACCAAAATATTCCATAAATTAATGAACCAAATATTTATAGATCATGTGAATTATTAATGAAATCATTGATGTTTTTTAATATATTTATAAGACAACTTAGCGGTACGATATGGTCTATACAAATAGATACTAAAATGACTTTAGATTCCCTATGAATAATGGGGTTCTACCAAAAACCATCTTGTATTATTCTTCATCACACAATGAAATAATCTCTAGTGTTTTCTCATTATTTTACTATATTAGTGATATGTTCCATTACCATTTCATCATCATTAGTATCTTCATTATTTGAAACTAGTTCCTCTCATTCCATTCTGTGAAATCATTTCATGTAGTTGTTTAATTTTCATATGTATCTCATGGATTATGTTATGGAGATTGTGATACCTATATGGATGAATATGTGAAAGGAATATTAGGAATTTTATTTAAATTAAAATTGTAATATGTTGTTTTTTCTTGGAACATTGTGGTTCTAGATATGAAAGTTTATGAATTTATTCATGGTATTAATTGGTTTATTTCTTGTAGATATTTCATTAACTTTTCTAATCAATAACATTATTTTATTACACCATTTGAGTGGGTCCTTTTTGGATAGAATAGTACTTGATATTGAATCGATACAGAACTCCCTTTCCGATATTGGGGAGTTTGAACAACATGTTTTTCTCTAAAATAGAGAATTAACATTCAAGGGATTAATTTCTTCCAATAATAAACATGATTCATGAGGTTTTTTGTTATACCATTAATGAGGGAGGTAGAATTATACCTATAAATGTTACTAGTTAACATTTATATCACTATTACATAAAAAATATTGATCTATAGTAAATTATGTAGTTAAAAAAACATTCGATGATATTTTTTCCAGTGGTTTTATCTGACACAATGTTTCACCTTTGGAAACATCAATTATAATTTCTATGAAATCTAGTAGTACTATTTTTACCTTGTCTTTAATATAAAAATATCATTTTGGTCACATTCAAGAATAATTATATAAGTCCTAAAATTATTATTTATTTTAAAATTATAAATGGAATGAGATTTTTTAAATGATTGATTGTTTTCATCCTTATTAGCATCTTTTGATTATGGAGGCTGAAATTCCCATTTATTCCTAAAAAATTATTTATTCCCATAATGAGTTCCTCATTATGAAAATTGGTCAAACTAATTATCATATAGTTTATATGGAATTAATCAAATTTTATTCCCATGATTACCTCAATTCCATTTTGTGGTATTTGGGGATGACGTCATAGTTTACCATAACATGAAGTGTGACAACATATGACATCTGAAAGCTGTACTGGATAATATGGTAAACTATAAAAATTCTGCAAAAATTTATAAATCAATATGCTCTATAAGGGAATTAAAATTTAATTTACATAAAGTGTATGAAAATATTATTTTAGTTTATACTAATTATTTGAAATATATTAATAACATGGAGGAACCACAAAGTATTTTTGAGATTCGAAGCCACTTGGGTTTTGTAGGATATAATCAATTATTTTGAAAGGATTTCAGTTATTTTTTTTCTATGATGACATCTATTACTTTAATTGGAGTACATTATATATTTATTTTAAAATTTGATATTTCATTGATGATTATATCCATTTTTTTATTTGTGATTCTATTATGTTATTTCTAGGATATAGTCATGGATAAATGGTTTTCTATCATGCATCATGTTTAGGGTTGGTATTTTTTATCATACTCGGTGATAATTTCGTATAAAATAGTTCAAATAATCATAGGCTTAATGAATGTAAATATCCCACATATTTGAAGCATGAAATGAGGATTTGGAATCATTACTATCGTTATGAATGTTTCTTCATCTACACTGATTATAATATCTCATGTTCTATCTTATGCCAAAATTATTTGAACATTTGCAGAGTTATTTTTTTGGAGTACCAATGGGATTTTGATATCAATATTTTTTATATTCATAGTCTAGTATTTTTTAGTCATTATTCAATGAGTATAAATACATTATCCAATGTTGTTGGGGAATCATTCGATTATTGTATGTCGATGGCCCTCATTGATAAGATTCATTTTGGAGTCTAGGTGTATGTGACTATTATTACTTTGGAACGTGTTCATATGACTTAAAAAATACCAATGCTGATTTAATAGGGAAAAAATAATGATTTATGAATATTTAGATACTCTATTTCAGATGGATATACAATTATAATATGGAATCATTATATTGAGTGTATTTTATGTTTTCAAAATTAGTTCATCATTCCATATAATTTGTGGAATTTTGGGATGAGGTATTTCTATAACTCTTAGTGTGAGGTAGATCCTAGAACCTAAGATATGTTTTATCAAATATCGTATTATTCAAATTGGTATGATATAAAAGTTTACATGGGTAATTTTATTCTTGTTATTATACATTTAACAAAGATAAACCTAGGTATGGGATGTATTTGGTTTTTCTTTGTCATTATCAAGTGTTGAATTGAAATAATGATGATATATATATATATTCCTTATGGTAGGATTTCAATGTTCACCTCATATTAATATTGAATTATGGGGAGGATTGACTGATTGAAAATATATACTCAGAAAATTTTATATCTAACACCATATTAGTTGTGGATTTTAGGAAATTTAATGCTAAATAAATCATTAGATTTCCTATAGTTCATTTTTTGATCATTTTTTATAACGATCACTCATTAATTTCTCAATTTTGGATGTCTCTATATTAGGTAATGTGATACTTTGGTATGGTTGATTGGTATAAAAAATCCACAAACTAATTTCCATATGGAATATATTATTCAGTTTCTTGAGTACATGGTGAGATATTGTTTCCATGACATTAGAGGTTCTTGTGATTTCCACATGGGATATGTGGAGTTTTCATATAATAACATCGACGATTCATTAATCAATATTGAACCATTTTAGGCTTTTTATAACCAAATTCCTATGTCTCATTTTATTAGAAAATAGTTGATAAATAAAACCTAATAATACATACACTCATCCATGAGATATCCAAAAACATAGAGTTGATCCAAAAAAGAATGTAATATCACATATACAATAATAATATAATGTTGAGTAATGTAGATAAATTTTAATGCATGGTATTGGTGGTATTGTTTTTTTGAGAGTATGAAAATAGTAGGGGTTTGATGGATCAGGATGCAAGAATGCTAGCACCAAGGTACCTAGATCCATTTACGGTTTTCATACTAGATGTTAATGAGGATTACTATTTGGTGTGTTCATCACACCTAACATCTAACCACAACATATTCATTGTGTATAGACATAAAATTCATGAATATAATAAATATAATGTATTATTATAAGAGAATCATGATATGGAACCATATTTTCCCATGAACATGAATCCATTTTTGATTATTAATTATGATATAAATGATGTTCAAGGTAAATCAGTTCCCTTGATCCTGGTATTTTTATAGCCTGATTTTTAATTTCATGATACATATGTATTCGGTCCATTGATAAAGGATAAGTGGCCTATGATATTTGATATATATTATCCATAATAGTGTTTATGGTGTAATATATTTTTTGGTGGGTATAATCATAACTACATAACCTCATATTTCATGGATAATATTTGGTTCTTGAGATTTCAAGTTATTATAATAATTTATTAAGAGTTGATCCATGTTCATAAAATGTATTATTGAATTCAATGAACATGTAAATTCTTAAAATAATGACACTATTATATTCTAAAAAAATCGTACCACTCCACACCACTGAATAATACACCACGTAGAGAATTACTACACATTAGTGACCCCAACCTTCGGAGAAAGTGTTGTAGCCTTTGTAGTGGAGTCCTTTTTAGTTTGGACTGTCATGTTGTGTCCTTGACTACACAATAAAAATTCGTAAGTGATTAATTTATGAAACAAATTAAATTCAATTTTTTCGGGTTATAACTTTCATTGGGATGTTTAACTTTTTATATAATTTAAGAGAAATTTTTGGAATTAATTCAATTTGTTTGATTGAAATTTTATAATGGGTTACCCAGAATGAATTAAACACATATATACTAATATCATTAGTCATTTAGAATCATTATAATTCATTAGACGACTATTATAGAGATTTATCAAATTTTTAGTGCTAGTTTCATACCATATTGAATAATGTTTTTTTGTGGTTCCATTCCACATAACCTCTTGTTGTGTCATAGGGTTCATGTTCCATCACTAAGGATTCCATTATAGTCTAGGTCTTTCTCCATAAAAAACACTTTATGCACCATACACTTACTATCCATTCCATGTCTATATATCTATTGTTGAGGATTTCTATTCTAGTTTACCAAAATTCTATATTTTTCCACTCTGTGCAATTATGGTTTCCCATACGCCACAATTCTTGGATTCTGTGGTGGAGCATTCCTAGAAATAATTTTTTCCCTTCTTACCAACACTTCTCTAGTGTCATTTGATAATATAACTAGGTCACTGGATTTCATAGTACTCCATTTTTTTAATCCATATAATTTTTTTAATTATATTAATAAAAGATGAGTTAGTAATTCATAAACGGGGTTTTAAATGGCATATGATGTTATTGAATATGATTGATAGTGATGAACTGTTGTTTTATATGAAAACCCATTTTATAATGTTTTTTTAAAAAATAAAATTATCTTCAATGTGAAAAATATGATGATTATGTTAGAAATAATTACTTTAGTTTTTGATAACAACCATTGAGTTTGATTTTTTATATGAATGGAATTTCTCAAATTTGTAGTTAAATGAAATGATGTTTGAAATGCTATTTTCACTAATTGTTTCCCGCTAAAAATTTAATAATTTATCCTAAATTACATGTATGGTATAGTATTTGAGCACGATGAACACACATTAAGATTATATAAGCTCTATATATATTAATTATGATAATAGAAACACATGTAAAACTACATGAGGTTTGGTAGACTAGTCATTAAGGATATTCTCCATTTCAACTATAGAGATGTTCCTTGTGTAAATAAAAATCAGTTTATTAAAAACATGTGTGAAAATATTTATAAATACTACCATATATGTCTCTTAACCATGGTTCTATGATTGGAAATTACTTGTCAATAATAAATAAATTAATATATTAATAAGGATATTTTTTATGTAAATTTTTATTCGTAACCCCTTTTGATAAATTTTTTTATTCCATATATAAAGGTGAAAAATTATGATTCCTTCTTTTATAGATAATTTTTTGTACTGATGTTCTAATTATTATTTTAAATTTTCATTAAATAAATTTTTATTTGAACTATGAAAATAATTTCTTTCCATGTTTTATTTAAATCTATTTTATTGGTATATCTAATGTTGAATACTTATGAAAGGATTAGTGAAATATTATTGGTGTTTTGAAGAAAAAACCCAATATTTTTTTTATAATATTTGTGTATTTAAATGTTTTAGTTCCATGTAATGGGGAGGAACCTCTCAGAGGTGGAGTGTTCAAATATCTTACAAACCCATTTAGAGATGGAAGTAAATGAATGTGTCTAAGATCCAACATTTGTGACATGTTTTTTTCATTGTTTTGTAGACATGCAAGAGGGTTTTGTGGAACATTTTCTCATAGGGAGTCATTTTCATACCAAAATAATAGATCTGTTACTCTTCATTATTTTTCTAGATTCTTTTTAAATCCTTAGCTCTTTACTTTTTCTAATGTCATGGTCCTTTTCTATCCACCCCGTGAATATCAGGAAAAACCATCAGGTCTTGTCAAAATCATCAAGGATACTATTTAGTTGGAATATCTAAGCTGGCTCATGAAATATTGGGTTTTAAAAGTAATTATTTAGTGTTTTTTTGATTTGATAAATTTAAAGATGATCAAATGATAAAACCAATTGAAAACCTTATTATGGAATATATTATTTTATTATAATTTTAATAATATTATTTTTGGAATTTTTTTTGGTTTTATGAATAATACATGATTGATGGATAGATTATAATTTTATTTTTTATGTTCATTAATTTTAAAATTATTATTACTAAGAGATAAATTTTTTTTGGAACATATGTTATTGAAATACACATACACATGGGGTTTGAAAATCATTTGGTTACTAAGTTATTAATGTAATTATTTATGCTGTTCAACATATTATTCTTGGTAACATTATTGGATTTTGGAAAATGTGAAATTGTTGGATTATGTGGGATTTTATATTAAAAATAATAAAATTATTTGATGATTAAATATTTATTAAACCATTAAATGTATTTAAATATTATTATTTTAAATCATGGTGTTATAGGTTATTTTGTGAAATGATTTATATAATGTGGAGAATATTTTATTTCAGTATATATTGATTTTTTATGTGATTTCATTCATGATTACCATTATTTTGTGATAAATATTTATTTTATTTTAGATAATTAAGTTATGAAATAATTCGAATAATTGGGATAAAAATTTGGTCTAAAATATTTGGATATTTTATTAATAATTATTTATGGTATGATATAAGCTGAATTATATGTTTTTTATTATGTCATTGTTTATTAAATTAATATTAAATCAATTAAAGTCTTTTCTAAGTTTTATTTAGGTATTATAATTAATTATTTTATCCTTTATTTATTTTACTAAATGCCTTCATAAAAGAATAAAAATGTTTCATTCCATTTTGTGTCTTATGATCCATAAAATTTAAATAGTTTCTCATGAAGGATGAGAACTTGTAAAATTTATTCATTATATAGAATATAAGATGATACTGAGATTGAAATGTTCTCAAAACACAACCAAATGATGAAATTGTTCTTATGAAAAAAATTCAGATCAAGAATTTACATTTTTTCATCAGCTCCAAGGAAGGTAAAATAATTTATCAAACTCAATAAATAGTAATATTTATCTATAAAATATTACATAGAAAATATTTTTAATCTAGTGTGTTATGATTATGCAAACTCAATCAAAATTATGATTCATTTATAGATACATAAATGGATTCATAAATATTGAATCAATAAATACTACGATTCTTAGTAGTGATTTAGAAATTACCCACCATGATAACATCAATGTTAGATTTCAATGTTATGATTTCATAGAAAAAACAATTAATTTTGACAACCAAATATCATTAACAGGTATAAAATGTGACACCTTTCAATTTCAATATGCAATTATTCATGAAACAATACTTTGTTTGATTGATTATGTTGAACAAAACACCAAACTAAAATATATTAGTAAATTTTATAATTAAACATAGAAAAATAATATTATGAATACACAATGATAAAAATTATATAATATTCCTTGGAATTTGATATGAAATAAGGTTAATAACACTTAGGGTTTTAAAGAGGACATTCTACAATAAAAGGGGGTTTTATTTATATTTATTTAAACATTAATTGATAAGTTAATTAGTTTTATATGAATAATTAAATTAAATAAATGTAATTTTCTTATTGTGAATGTCAAAATTTATATAAGGTGAATTTTAAGGATTTATCTGAATATTTATATATTTTGGAGAAGAGTGGAAAATATCAATTAATCTTATACTGTATTCTTTTGGAAAGTATCCGGATATAAGAACTATTTAATGTTTAAGAACCTTTTTTTGTATACAAATTATATTTTTAAGGAATAAAATAATATTTACAAATCTATGATGTTGAATTTAAAATTCAATTATATAATTTTATATCACAGGTTATGTTTTCATCATATAAAAAACTATTTTTTCCATCCCATAAATAAACATATTACAAAGATAAATTCATTTATTAGTCTACTTGATGTCACAGAAAATATATTTTTATATTTTTAAACAAATAATCATCATATGGGTGGTGTCTAAAATTTTTTTTTGTGTACATTTATTTGTATGCTTAAAATGGTTGTTTCCTAATTAAATATTTTTTATGCATTTTTCATTCAATTAATTTGAAATTGTTACCACCCATATAAATTGAACCACTAATTTTTTTCACATTTATAAATCTAAATATTGATATTAGGTATTTATGATCATTTAATTTATGGTAAAAATCACTTTTCAAGGGTAAAAGTTTAGTCAATATAGAGAAATATAAAATTGTTAATTGGGGTTTTAAACTATGTGATATGGCCTAAAAATTCAATAAAATATATCTTAATATGGTTTAATGAATTTATTTTCACCCTCATTTATCTTATCTTTAAGATATTTTCAATTTGGTTCCATATATTTTTATTACTAAATTTCTTTTAGAATTTATTATATATTTGTATATATTGAAAATCAATTCATATATTTATATTTTAATGCCATGATTTTTTAACTCTCTTGAAAATTATTTTAAAGGGTATTTAATGTTGTAAAATATATTATTAATTATTTTAAAAATAAAAAAAATAAAATTATTCTAATTTTAGTGGAATGGTAGATAATAAAAAAAATGGTAAATTTATGAGGTAGTTATTATTTATAAATGTAAATTCTGTGTTCATAGTGATTGATTTTTTTTTAATGTGGAATTGTTTTTTCATATACAAGGGACTCAATTTTGTCTTTTTAATGATATAAATGAGTTAATTTCTTCTCAATAATTAATCCATGTCCAACTAAAAAATTCAAATATGTTGTTCATTATCCACCTGTGCTTCCATAATCCTGTACTCTAATGGGATTATGTTCTTTCGAAAGAGGATATCAAAAGTGATGAAAATTATCTTTACTAAAATATTTGAAGTTGCATTCATTATTATCGTACATGATATTATATGTACCAATATAACAAAATGAAATATGTATCATTAAAATACAGAAATATTATTATGTTTATGGAAAAAAATTTCATCCTTCAGTCCATCAATAGTAACATGAACACATTTTCTGTGTGTATGTGCAGACTACCTTCAAATTAGACATTGTACATTGTTTGTTTCCTCGACCATCATTGTCAATATAAAGATAGATTAAATGTTTAATAATGATATTTAAAAAATATTTATGTTTATTTTCATATAAAATATTATTTAAATTATATTTCATCTATCCACTTGAAAATGGATATGTTGCACATTTATATGTGTGTACAAAAACCTCTATAAATGGATGCTTATCATTATTAAAAAACTCATCTTATTTTTGTTATAATATATATATATTTATATATAAGGTATAAAAACTCTATTTATAGTATAATTATATTTTTTGAAAGATTAACCGTAATATAAAATCTTTCCATTCAATGAATTAAATTATGAAAACATCACCCATGCGTAATTATAGACTACCATCTATAGTATTTCATATTTATTTTTTATTTAAATTATTAATATATACTTATAAAAGTTTATTAAATGAATAAAAATGATATTTAATATATTACATTGTTTTTATAAATATATTGGAACTATTTTATATACTAAATTGACCCTGGTCCGCAAAGTTAAACTATGGCGTAGTAAATAACCTGAAAATGAATTATGTAATCTAAAAATTTTTGTAATTAAATAAAAAATAATAAATGAAATAAAATTGATAAATATAATGTAATTATCATTAAAAATATTACTTTATAATCAAATAAGAATCAAATTTTTATTAAGTGTGAAAGTAGGAAACATACATGGAAAATTGTGAATTGATGTAAAATATTTTTCACTAAATCCATATTTTATATGTCTAGAAGATTCTTATTAAACATCCTTTCCTCTATATGAATTTCATTATATTATCGAGAATAACATTATTTAAAGTTACATTATTATTAATAGAATGTCTCAAATAATATTGAGTTACTTTAGAATGGATTAATCAATAATATTTTTATGTTTTCCCAATAATAAAATTTACAAATTCATTAAAAATATTAACGAAGTATGTTTTTACAATTAACTACGTGAATTAAATTTCCAATTTAAATTAATTATTCATGATATATTGTATTCATTATTTCATTTGTTCAAAAATTAAATTCATTTCCTTTTGTTCAATGAAATTATCCTTTGATAATGTAATAAAATTATTTTTATTTCTATTATTATAGTATGAACATCATATCTTATTTTTATAGATCTAAAAGATTGATAAAATGATTATTATAATGAATTTCTACTTCCATATTTTTTATTAACTTCAATGTTCTTGGTCCTTAAATATGGTCATATATGGGTGGGATGTAGAGATCCAATGCTTTTGCTAATGTGGATTTAGTAATTTTTTTATATGTTACTCTTTAAAAGTGTATATAGTTATCAAAATATAAATTAATCATTATATGAGGACAAAGTGAACTTGTTATAATATAATCCTATGATTTTGATAGAGTGAATAGATTTTAATTTACTCTTAGGGTGTTGAACGTTTTATCTATTTATAGGATACTCCCCTATAAACACCGAAATTAATTATATTTAGGTTACTGTAATGAAGAAGGTGGAATTAACTAATATGGTTGTAATATTATAAAGGAAAATAAACAAAAATATGTTTTTGATATTTCAAAAAACAAACATTATTATTTATTTTCTCTATCATTATTTATTATGAATTGTTTTATGAAAAAAAATTAAATGATTTTTTTTACAATAGTAAGTTATTATTATGATATAATTCATATTATGTGAAAATGGATACTATTATATGGGTTTTAATGTATTTTAAATATCTAATGATTACAAATATTTCGATATATGTTACTGAAATATTATTTTCTCATCCAATGAATTAAATTGTTTTTCGAAGGGGTTTTGGATGTTTGGGGAATATGAAAATATCAAATATGAAATAAATGAAACCTATCATTAATAAATTTTGACAAGGATGAAAAATGTATTGCAGACATAAGACACTATTTTGGTGAAACAATATACACCATTTTATTGTTTTCCTGTTTTAATTTATATGTTTCCAAAATTATATGGAACTCCTTATTAAATATATAATTCGAATTTAATATGGTTGAAATTAAATTATAATAAAACCATAATTGTTTTTTGGATACATATGGGTTTTTATAATGATAATATAATTTTTTTATGGAATACAATTAATGAAGGTGTAGAAAAGTAATATTGATAATATTCATTTTCCAATTGGATGATTTAAGTTAACTATAATAAAAATGATGACATTATTTTGTAATATTGTATACTATTTATGGTGACATTGATAATTTCTAATTCTAATAATATGATCATATATTGATATTGAATATGATTAATTGATTAGTCTGGGTGATTATGTTGTAATTTTAATTTAGTCTGTCATTAGTATTGTTATATAATGTTCTTGTGGGATTGTGTCTACAAACAAAATTATGATACAATTTTTACGATATATAATTTATTAATGATGGTGAAACATAATCATTATTTCACTTATGTCCAATTATTATTGGTATAAAATAGTGTTTTAATTGTGGTTATTTTATAACATGATAATATTGATCCGCGCTTCTTACATTTATTTAATGTTGAATGTAGTTCTATCTATATAATTCCTCTTTTTTATTACATAACTTTTTATTACATTTTAAAAACATTGGATATTTAATGATTATTTTTCTTTTAAATTAGGAACATCAAACATTAAAACATATAAATTTATTCTAATCCAGTTGAATGCAATCATCATATGTTTATTGTATATAAAATTTATTCATGCCTCAAAGGAATGGGTGAGAAGAAGGCCCAGTAAGGGGAAAAAGTGAAACAATTTACATTTAAATTTGAACAATATCAATATGAACATGAGGAATTTAGTAAATTAATTATAAAGAGGAATATAATAATAATAATAAAATTATTCATATCTAGAATATATGGATATAAAATTTTATTTTAAATTTCATAAGAATATCACTGAGGTCCATCCCCATGATTTTATAAAAATTACTAATGTTATTCAACAAGATTTTGTAAAACATGTCATCTATATATAGTAATTTCATCACATAATGTATTATAGAACTATCATTGAACACCATTTATATTTCTTCATATTTATGGGATCAAAATAGATCATAATGAAAAATTTCATAAATAACCCATACAGAAAAAAATAAATGTGTTTCATAGAAAAATCAAGGCGTCTTAAAAAGATATTAAAACATGATAATTATTCCATTTATAAAATAGAGAATGAAAATTAGGGTTTTATGTATGTCAATTATAGAATAAATCAATTAATTTATATGTTTTCATTATAACCCTTGGAAATTTTCGAGGTTTTGGTATTCACAAAATGAAAATAAAATAATTTTGTGACAAAAGGAGATATGTTTTTGGATGGAAGTTTCACAACATACCAGGTATGAAAAATCATTTTATAAAACTTTATGGAGATAGGGGATAAGGTAAAAACAATAATAGATGACTCATAATAGAGAATAAAGACAAAATATAATTGAAATAAGAACATGGTATGGAAAGTTAAAGACATACCAAATAAAAGATAACATGATAGGAATAGATAAGTTGGTAATTATTTTACCTTGAAGAGTAAATTCTAAAATTCATTGATTGAGGACAACTTTGGAGGACACATTGGGAAGTAATACATCGATATATTTCAGGGGGTTTATTTTGGAATGAATGGAAATTAATGAATTGTTTTGTATTCATAAAAAGATAGAGAGAGATTTTTATTAATTTATAATGACACATCATTAGTGGTATTTGTACAACCATGTGTTCTCCCATGTTATTTTCCAATGGTATTTCCATCTTGGGACAGGACATATAATATTTTAATTTCCAATTGTAAACTATATTTATAACAACATTATTACATCATTAATAATTTCCTTAAACAAACTAAAAAATCAGAAATTCAATTTTACTAATTAATGACAAACAAAAAAATTTATTTAGACATAATAAATTTACCCTAACTTATTAGTTATTTGAAGAAGTCAAAAATGAACACCATTTTATGAAATTGATTTTTTCTATATGATAAAATTAATTTTTTTTAAAAAAATAATTATTTACTACAAAAATATTATTTCATAAGTGATAATGACATAAACTATGATATAATTATATGACATTAACAATTAAGATTCCCAAATTAAATTTATACATCCTTAGTTGAGGTTACAATCCATTAGTCAAATTACTATTCATATGGGTAAAATTTATATTCCAATGGTCCATATTAGTATTCAAAAAAATTAATATGATCTTATATGACACTAAATATATTAACAATAGAAACGTTGTATATCTATTTTTCAAAAATACTTTCACATCATTTATCCTTTAATGTATAATAATTATTTAAAAAATATCGAATTTTTCAGTATTCATAAAAATATGAAATTGGTTAGAAAATTACTACAAATTCAACCTAAATTAATTTTGACATTTTAAATTAACAAATAATGTTATTTTATCATAATAATATTATTCATAGTATAATTTTGAGAAATAAAATATATTTTTCAATTTTTTCTCAATTAAATATAAATGTAATTAAGTAAATATATTCATAAGAAAAAAATGATGATAAAACAATTTTATTTACAAAATGGGATTATTCATTAAGTATCTATGTCCTTGACTCATTAACTCTTATAACACCAGCAGATGACCTATGGGTAAGGTGTGTGATGGTGAGAAACTCTTGGGGTGGCTCAAATAAGATTCCCTAAGTGGTTACTTCCACCACCATCACATCTCCCAAATATGACTACATTAAGACTTAACTTTTTGATGCTACGGTTGGGACTAGTCGACAATGAATCCTAGTGAAACTACCCCCTTATAATGAACTAAAAAATTGGCTTCGTACTTCCCGAGTCTATTGGATGAGGTCATCGACAATTATTTTTACATTATTTATAAATTATCATTTCAATTTATAAAAAATAATTATAAAATTAAAAATTATTTTTGATTTCAATAGTAATATTAACCAACGGTAATTGAATGGTCAGAACCTCATGGTCATATATCATTTAAAATTATGTATTTTTATTGATTATTACTAGTACAATGTAAATTTTTAGGAAAGAAAATATTATTCAAAGGTTTTGGTCATTAAATTTTGTCCCTAAAATTTCTACTCAGACCCATTTTAGAGAAAATGTGGTGGTACTTCTACATCACAATCACCTCTTATTCCCACGTGTCTTCTTAATATGTTTTGTTCTTTCACATCTCTTTAACAAGGTACATATTATTCTTATGTAGATCCTTTAATATACTATCCAGTATCTCCACCACCTGGTCCTCATATGAGTGGTTGTGTTCATGTTTTAACACCTTTTGATTCAGTATATGCTAAGGGATAGCTATGTACTTCATAAAGAGGGATATATGGAATACATCATGAACCTCAGATATATTTGAATGAAGTGTGAACAGATAGGCCACAACTCTTATGAGATTATGGATTTTATATGGCAGAATGTACATTTGGATGATCTTACCATTCAATCCAAACCACATGAATAAATTCAATGGAGAAATTTGAAGGAGTCATTTTTCACCAACATAAAACTCTAACTCTGATTGATGGTTGTCTGTATAAATCTTCGGTATAGTCTGACCAACATTAATGTGTTGTTGTATGGTATGAACACTTTCTATCATATCATGCACATGATGAGTCCCAAATTTTTTCCATCATCGACTTCATCTAAGAATGTAGGAGTTATACATAACATCCCATATAGAGCTTGAAAGGCTTCAATTTGAATGATCTAATGGAATATGTTGTTGTTAGAGAACCCAAATAATGGTGGTGTTGATACCATAATCATTTAAATTGTATTTATCATGTTCTCACCAAGTTCTCAAGTGTTTGAATTTTTCTTTCATCTTGTCCATCGGTTTGCATTTGATAAACCATAATGAAATTCAATTCGGTACTCAATGCATGTCGAATACTTATCAATAATTTATAATTGAACCTAGTATTGTGATCATATATAATAGAGAGTGGGACCCCATGCAACATTACCACTTCACTCCCCTAAATCCTGGCAATTTTTACATATATAAGTCTTCTAGAATAGACATAAAATGGGATGTATTGGTTAGATGATCAATTATAACCCATATTGCATTATTTACATGAGAATTTCTCAGGAGACAAGTAAAAAAGTACATAATGTTATTTTCGCTATTCCATGATGGTATAGGTAGTGGTTGTAATACATTTTTAGGCTTTTTTCACTCTACCATCACTTACGGACATGCCGAGAACCTTGTAGTGTAGTCAAGAATTTATCCAATTTCATGTAATCACACCAATAATGACAACAAAATGTCACTATATATATTTTTTCTTTCGATATGTATATAGAATGTAAAGTTGTGAGATTTTTCCATCAGATCCTTCTTTATTTCTTGAATATATTGAATACATATAATTGTGTAAAATTATATTAGACATTCTTAATCAATATTCAACTCAGTAATCTTGTCAAACATCAAAGCCTCAAACACCTTCTATAACAATATATATTATTTTGTGCTTTTTTATCATCTTTAGTAATGAATGTTGAGAAATATTTTTGGATAAATTTGATGATGTCACTTCCCATACTGTTCCCATGTCTAGTTTCACTGTGTATTTGATCAAGGGATCTCCTTGAATTATCATCATGTTAGAACAATACGGTCCTTCGCAATTAATTCAGAAATGAACATTTTTACTCTCCCAGGATAATAATTAAATGAATAATATTTTTATTTAAGACGTTTCTACTATCTCTTTTATCTAATGATCAATTCCTTTTTCATGAAAATATAATTCAAAAAATTTTGGAATGTGTATATATCACACTCATCTCCATAAATATAGTTCCTCTATATCATCAAACAAAAAACAACCACAACTATTTATAGATGATGCATTGGATAATTCAACTCATGTGGCATTATAGTTCAAGATTCATTTGCAATTACCTTTTAATTTTTCAGGAGAACACACCCAATATCGTTCAGATATGCATCACTAAAATTACAAATCCTTCTCCGATAGAGGGTAGATGATTCATGGGTGTAGTAACCAATCACTTCGTTAGCTCTTGGAATCATTTTTCATAGTACTATTCCCATATGATGTTGACCCATTTTTGAGTTAATTGGATTAACTCATTAGAATATCATGAAAGTTTTATCACAAACCTCCTATAATATCCCACGAAAATGGAAGCTACTAATTTTAGTTACTATTATCGAATGAGGTCACTCCTCCACAACCATTTTTTTTTGTAGGTTCAACTGATATTCATTAATTGGATACAATGTGACCCAAAAATGAATATTTTTGTAACCAAAATTCACATTTGATAAGCTTTCCAAAAATATCCTTCTTTTGTAGATTTTATGAAACAACCATTTGAAAATAATCATTATTCTTACAACTAGTTGAATATATCTTAATATAATCAATAAAAACTACAACAATGATATCAAGGTAGTCATTAGTTACTCTATTCATCAAATCCTCAAATAGACCAGGTTAATTATTCAAGAAAATGGAAATAACAACATACTAATAATGCCAATATCATGATCAGAAGGCAGTTTTTGGAATAACTTATTTTTTTACTCTCAAATGATGATAACAATATTAATGTTCAATCTTGGAGAAGTGTTGATTTTAATGAAGCTAGTCAAATAAGTTATCAATTCATGTAATATTATATTTATTTTTCACTAGGATCCCATTAAGTTATCTATAATCAATGCATAGATGAATTGATCCATCCATCATCGTCATAAAGAGAAATGGTTCTCCCCAAGGAGACACACTTGCCCGGATAAACCCCTTATCAAAGAGATCGTGAAGTTTTTTATGTAATTCATCAT